>JAPUBQ010000012.1:5245000-6495000 GCA_035578125.1 Mellilla xanthometata
TATTCAATGTCCATAGTAAACAAAACAGGACAGCGTTTGACCACAGCAAAATGCACTTTTGTTTCAATTACTCGTAGTCCCATTCTAGACCAATGGGTATACGGGAAAAACTTAGCCAGTGACCCACAGTGGAGCTGTGCATTTGTTGTTAAAATACATACGTAAAAAGTAAGCCCCATCAGTTTTAACAGAAGCTCTTGCGGCAGATCAAATATTCTTCTAAAGTCCCAGTTCTCGAAGTTGTGATAAGGTGAAATGACAATACTAACAAACTTGAGCTAGATAATTTACATCTTATTGTACGATTACAGTAAAGAGGTTTTTACTATACCGGTCGTATAGCTTTCTTCATCATGCGGAGGAACTGAAGCTGGGAGGGCGGTGACTGAAAAGTAAAATATTACAATAACAAAGAGCTCGCAAAATTGGTTGCAGCATCCGACACAAAAGCGATTAGAGCAATTTAGCATGACAATCTTGGCATGTCTAAAGTCAGTGCAAGATGCATGCCGAGCATGTTTACGCCGCTGTAGAAACAACGGCCGGCGCGTTGAAAAATCCCGTGTGTTTTTGGACCTCTGCAGTGAAGACAAGGATGGAATGTTGCATCGAATGGTTACTGGAGATGAACGTGGGTCATCATCGTCAGGAACCCGAGTCCAAGCAAGATTTCATGCAATAACACACATAAGGTTAAGCGCCTCTCGTCAAATTTAGGGTCACACAATTAAAAAATAAAAATATATCTCAATCTACATTAAACAGAGCACCAAATTGAAAAAAGATACAGTTCAAATAATCATTACCCTGAATGCTAAATGTGTAGTTTAAAATGCAAAGTTTCACTAGGGACACCCACCTCCTGTAAATGGTTCGTCTTCCGTCGTACTGAGCTCTGTCTGGTCATGCTGTGCGAGCGGCAAGCCCGGCAGCCCCGGCATCCCCGGCCACTGCGTCTTTTCTGCTTTGCGGCGGGGCACCGGCCGCTTACGTGCCGAAGTCCCGCTCAACGCCGGTGGCGAAGTCTCTTTACGAAGGATCCCTGTGACGGCGGGTAACAACACTACTATCATTTTCTACAACTTCATTTCATTAGAACTAAGTCGATGTGACAAAAACGTTTGACATTTATGCCGACTTTTTTTGCTTTGCTCACATTTGCCAAATATTCAATTTCCATAGTAAACAAAACAGGACAGCGTTTGACCACAGCAAAATGCACTTTTGTTTCAATTACTCGTAGTCCCATTCTAGACCAATGGGTATACGGGAAAAACTTAGCCAGTGACCCACAGTGGAGCTGTGCATTTGTTGTTAAAATACATACGTAAAAAGTAAGCCCCATCAGTTTTAACAGAAGCTCTTGCGGCAGATCAAATATTCTTCTAAAGTCCCAGTTCTCGAAGTTGTGATAAGGTGAAATGACAATACTAACAAACTTGAGCTAGATAATTTACATCTTATTGTACGATTACAGTAAAGAGGTTTTTACTATACCGGTCGTATAGCTTTCTTCATCATGCGGAGGAACTGAAGCTGGGAGGGCGGTGACTGAAAAGTAAAATATTACAATAACAAAGAGCTCGCAAAATTGGTTGCAGCATCCGACACAAAAGCATTAGAGCAATTTAGCATGACAATCTTGGCATGTCTAAAGTCAGTGCAAGATGCATGCCGAGCATGTTTACGCCGCTGTAGAAACAACGGCCGGCGCGTTGAAAAATCCCGTGTGTTTTTGGACCTCTGCAGTGAAGACAAGGATGGAATGTTGCATCGAATGGTTACTGGAGATGAACGTGGGTCATCATCGTCAGGAACCCGAGTCCAAGCAAGATTTCATGCAATAACACACATAAGGTTAAGCGCCTCTCGTCAAATTTAGGGTCACACAATTAAAAAATAAAAATATATCTCAATCTACATTAAACAGAGCACCAAATTGAAAAAAGATACAGTTCAAATAATCATTACCCTGAATGCTAAATGTGTAGTTTAAAATGCAAAGTTTCACTAGGGACACCCACCTCCTGTAAATGGTTCGTCTTCCGTCGTACTGAGCTCTGTCTGGTCATGCTGTGCGAGCGGCAAGCCCGGCAGCCCCGGCATCCCCGGCCACTGCGTCTTTTCTGCTTTGCGGCGGGGCACCGGCCGCTTACGTGCCGAAGTCCCGCTCGACGCCGGTGGCGAAGTCTCTTTACGAAGGATCCCTGTGACGGCGGGTAACAACACTACTATCATTTTCTACAACTTCATTTCATAAGAACTAAGTCGATGTGACAAAAACGTTTGACATTTATGCCGACTTTTTTTTGCTTTGCTCACATTTGCCAAATATTCAATGTCCATAGTAAACAAAACAGGACAGCGTTTGACCACAGCAAAATGCACTTTTGTTTCAATTACTCGTAGTCCCATTCTAGACCAATGGGTATACGGGAAAAACTTAGCCAGTGACCCACAGTGGAGCTGTGCATTTGTTGTTAAAATACATACGTAAAAAGTAAGCCCCATCAGTTTTAACAGAAGCTCTTGCGGCAGATCAAATATTCTTCTAAAGTCCCAGTTCTCGAAGTTGTGATTAGGTGAAATGACAATACTAACAAACTTGAGCTAGATAATTTACATCTTATTGTACGATTACAGTAAAGAGGTTTTTACTATACCGGTCGTATAGCTTTCTTCATCATGCGGAGGAACTGAAGCTGGGAGGGCGGTGACTGAAAAGTAAAATATTACAATAACAAAGAGCTCGCAAAATTGGTTGCAGCATCCGACACAAAAGCGATTAGAGCAATTTAGCATGACAATCTTGGCATGTCTAAAGTCAGTGCAAGATGCATGCCGAGCATGTTTACGCCGCTGTAGAAACAACGGCCGGCGCGTTGAAAAATCCCGTGTGTTTTTGGACCTCTGCAGTGAAGACAAGGATGGAATGTTGCATCGAATGGTTACTGGAGATGAACGTGGGTCATCATCGTCAGGAACCCGAGTCCAAGCAAGATTTCATGCAATAACACACATAAGGTTAAGCGCCTCTCGTCAAATTTAGGGTCACACAATTAAAAAATAAAAATATATCTCAATCTACATTAAACAGAGCACCAAATTGAAAAAAGATACAGTTCAAATAATCATTACCCTGAATGCTAAATGTGTAGTTTAAAATGCAAAGTTTCACTAGGGACACCCACCTCCTGTAAATGGTTCGTCTTCCGTTGTACTGAGCTCTGTCTGGTCATGCTGTGCGAGCGGCAAGCCCGGCAGCCCCGGCATCCCCGGCCACTGCGTCTTTTCTGCTTTGCGGCGGGGCACCGGCCGCTTACGTGCCGAAGTCCCGCTCGACGCCGGTGGCGAAGTCTCTTTACGAAGGATCCCTGTGACGGCGGGTAACAACACTACTATCATTTTCTACAACTTCATTTCATAAGAACTAAGTCGATGTGACAAAAACGTTTGACATTTATGCCGACTTTTTTTTGCTTTGCTCACATTTGCCAAATATTCAATTTCCATAGTAAACAAAACAGGACAGCGTTTGACCACAGCAAAATGCACTTTTGTTTCAATTACTCGTAGTCCCATTCTAGACCAATGGGTATACGGGAAAAACTTAGCCAGTGACCCACAGTGGAGCTGTGCATTTGTTGTTAAAATACATACGTAAAAAGTAAGCCCGATCAGTTTTAACAGAAGCTCTTGCGGCAGATCAAATATTCTTCTAAAGTCCCAGTTCTCGAAGTTGTGATTAGGTGAAATGACAATACTAACAAACTTGAGCTAGATAATTTACATCTTATTGTACGATTACAGTAAAGAGGTTTTTACTATACCGGTCGTATAGCTTTCTTCATCATGCGGAGGAACTGAAGCTGGGAGGGCGGTGACTGAAAAGTAAAATATTACAATAACAAAGAGCTCGCAAAATTGGTTGCAGCATCCGACACAAAAGCATTAGAGCAATTTAGCATGACAATCTTGGCATGTCTAAAGTCAGTGCAAGATGCATGCCGAGCATGTTTACGCCGCTGTAGAAACAACGGCCGGCGCGTTGAAAAATCCCGTGTGTTTTTGGACCTCTGCAGTGAAGACAAGGATGGAATGTTGCATCGAATGGTTACTGGAGATGAACGTGGGTCATCATCGTCAGGAACCCGAGTCCAAGCAAGATTTCATGCAATAACACACATAAGGTTAAGCGCCTCTCGTCAAATTTAGGGTCACACAATTAAAAAATAAAAATATATCTCAATCTACATTAAACAGAGCACCAAATTGAAAAAAGATACAGTTCAAATAATCATTACCCTGAATGCTAAATGTGTAGTTTAAAATGCAAAGTTTCACTAGGGACACCCACCTCCTGTAAATGGTTCGTCTTCCGTCGTACTGAGCTCTGTCTGGTCATGCTGTGCGAGCGGCAAGCCCGGCAGCCCCGGCATCCCCGGCCACTGCGTCTTTTCTGCTTTGCGGCGGGGCACCGGCCGCTTACGTGCCGAAGTCCCGCTCAACGCCGGTGGCGAAGTCTCTTTACGAAGGATCCCTGTGACGGCGGGTAACAACACTACTATCATTTTCTACAACTTCATTTCATTAGAACTAAGTCGATGTGACAAAAACGTTTGACATTTATGCCGACTTTTTTTTGCTTTGCTCACATTTGCCAAATATTCAATTTCCATAGTAAACAAAACAGGACAGCGTTTGACCACAGCAAAATGCACTTTTGTTTCAATTACTCGTAGTCCCATTCTAGACCAATGGGTATACGGGAAAAACTTAGCCAGTGACCCACAGTGGAGCTGTGCATTTGTTGTTAAAATACATACGTAAAAAGTAAGCCCCATCAGTTTTAACAGAAGCTCTTGCGGCAGATCAAATATTCTTCTAAAGTCCCAGTTCTCGAAGTTGTGATTAGGTGAAATGACAATACTAACAAACTTGAGCTAGATAATTTACATCTTATTGTACGATTACAGTAAAGAGGTTTTTACTATACCGGTCGTATAGCTTTCTTCATCATGCGGAGGAACTGAAGCTGGGAGGGCGGTGACTGAAAAGTAAAATATTACAATAACAAAGAGCTCGCAAAATTGGTTGCAGCATCCGACACAAAAGCGATTAGAGCAATTTAGCATGACAATCTTGGCATGTCTAAAGTCAGTGCAAGATGCATGCCGAGCATGTTTACGCCGCTGTAGAAACAACGGCCGGCGCGTTGAAAAATCCCGTGTGTTTTTGGACCTCTGCAGTGAAGACAAGGATGGAATGTTGCATCGAATGGTTACTGGAGATGAACGTGGGTCATCATCGTCAGGAACCCGAGTCCAAGCAAGATTTCATGTAATTACACAAATTAGGTTAAGCGCCTCTCGTCAAATTTAGGGTCACACAATAAAAAAATAAAAAATATCTCAATCTACATTAAACAGAGCACCAAATTGAAAAAAGATACAGTTCAAATAATCATTACCCTGAATGCTAAATGTGTAGTTTAAAATGCAAAGTTTCACTAGGGACACCCACCTCCTGTAAAGGGTTCTTCTTCCGTCGTACTGAGCTCTGTCTGGTCATGCTGTGCGAGCGGCAAGCCCGGCAGCCCCGGCATCCCCGGCCACTGCGTCTTTTCTGCATTGCGGCGGGGCACCGGCCGCTTACGTGCCGAAGTCCCGCTCGACGCCGGTGGCGAAGTCTCTTTACGAAGGATCCCTGTGACGGCGGGTAACAACACTACTATCATTTTCTACAACTTCATTTCATAAGAACTAAGTCGATGTGACAAAAACGTTTGACATTTATGCCGACTTTTTTTTGCTTTGCTCACATTTGCCAAATATTCAATTTCCATAGTAAACAAAACAGGACAGCGTTTGACCACAGCAAAATGCACTTTTGTTTCAATTACTCGTAGTCCCATTCTAGACCAATGGGTATACGGGAAAAACTTAGCCAGTGACCCACAGTGGAGCTGTGCATTTGTTGTTAAAATACATACGTAAAAAGTAAGCCCCATCAGTTTTAACAGAAGCTCTTGCGGCAGATCAAATATTCTTCTAAAGTCCCAGTTCTCGAAGTTGTGATTAGGTGAAATGACAATACTAACAAACTTGAGCTAGATAATTTACATCTTATTGTACGATTACAGTAAAGAGGTTTTTACTATACCGGTCGTATAGCTTTCTTCATCATGCGGAGGAACTGAAGCTGGGAGGGCGGTGACTGAAAAGTAAAATATTACAATAACAAAGAGCTCGCAAAATTGGTTGCAGCATCCGACACAAAAGCGATTAGAGCAATTTAGCATGACAATCTTGCCATGTCTAAAGTCAGTGCAAGATGCATGCCGAGCATGTTTACGCCGCTGTAGAAACAACGGCCGGCGCGTTGAAAAATCCCGTGTGTTTTTGGACCTCTGCAGTGAAGACAAGGATGGAATGTTGCATCGAATGGTTACTGGAGATGAACGTGGGTCATCATCGTCAGGAACCCGAGTCCAAGCAAGATTTCATGCAATAACACACATAAGGTTAAGCGCCTCTCGTCAAATTTAGGGTCACACAATTAAAAAATAAAAATATATCTCAATCTACATTAAACAGAGCACCAAATTGAAAAAAGATACAGTTCAAATAATCATTACCCTGAATGCTAAATGTGTAGTTTAAAATGCAAAGTTTCACTAGGGACACCCACCTCCTGTAAATGGTTCGTCTTCCGTTGTACTGAGCTCTGTCTGGTCATGCTGTGCGAGCGGCAAGCCCGGCAGCCCCGGCATCCCCGGCCACTGCGTCTTTTCTGCTTTGCGGCGGGGCACCGGCCGCTTACGTGCCGAAGTCCCGCTCGACGCCGGTGGCGAAGTCTCTTTACGAAGGATCCCTGTGACGGCGGGTAACAACACTACTATCATTTTCTACAACTTCATTTCATAAGAACTAAGTCGATGTGACAAAAACGTTTGACATTTATGCCGACTTTTTTTTGCTTTGCTCACATTTGCCAAATATTCAATTTCCATAGTAAACAAAACAGGACAGCGTTTGACCACAGCAAAATGCACTTTTGTTTCAATTACTCGTAGTCCCATTCTAGACCAATGGGTATACGGGAAAAACTTAGCCAGTGACCCACAGTGGAGCTGTGCATTTGTTGTTAAAATACATACGTAAAAAGTAAGCCCCATCAGTTTTAACAGAAGCTCTTGCGGCAGATCAAATATTCTTCTAAAGTCCCAGTTCTCGAAGTTGTGATTAGGTGAAATGACAATACTAACAAACTTGAGCTAGATAATTTACATCTTATTGTACGATTACAGTAAAGAGGTTTTTACTATACCGGTCGTATAGCTTTCTTCATCATGCGGAGGAACTGAAGCTGGGAGGGCGGTGACTGAAAAGTAAAATATTACAATAACAAAGAGCTCGCAAAATTGGTTGCAGCATCCGACACAAAAGCGATTAGAGCAATTTAGCATGACAATCTTGGCATGTCTAAAGTCAGTGCAAGATGCATGCCGAGCATGTTTATGCCGCTGTAGAAACAACGGCCGGCGCGTTGAAAAATCCCGTGTGTTTTTGGACCTCTGCAGTGAAGACAAGGATGGAATGTTGCATCGAATGGTTACTGGAGATGAACGTGGGTCATCATCGTCAGGAACCCGAGTCCAAGCAAGATTTCATGCAATAACACACATAAGGTTAAGCGCCTCTCGTCAAATTTAGGGTCACACAATTAAAAAATAAAAATATATCTCAATCTACATTAAACAGAGCACCAAATTGAAAAAAGATACAGTTCAAATAATCATTACCCTGAATGCTAAATGTGTAGTTTAAAATGCAAAGTTTCACTAGGGACACCCACCTCCTGTAAATGGTTCGTCTTCCGTTGTACTGAGCTCTGTCTGGTCATGCTGTGCGAGCGGCAAGCCCGGCAGCCCCGGCATTCCCGGCCACTGCGTCTTTTCTGCTTTGCGGCGGGGCACCGGCCGCTTACGTGCCGAAGTCCCGCTCGACGCCGGTGGCGAAGTCTCTTTACGAAGGATCCCTGTGACGGCGGGTAACAACACTACTATCATTTTCTACAACTTCATTTCATAAGAACTAAGTCGATGTGACAAAAACGTTTGACATTTATGCCGACTTTTTTTTGCTTTGCTCACATTTGCCAAATATTCAATGTCCATAGTAAACAAAACAGGACAGCGTTTGACCACAGCAAAATGCACTTTTGTTTCAATTACTCGTAGTCCCATTCTAGACCAATGGGTATACGGGAAAAACTTAGCCAGTGACCCACAGTGGAGCTGTGCATTTGTTGTTAAAATACATACGTAAAAAGTAAGCCCCATCAGTTTTAACAGAAGCTCTTGCGGCAGATCAAATATTCTTCTAAAGTCCCAGTTCTCGAAGTTGTGATTAGGTGAAATGACAATACTAACAAACTTGAGCTAGATAATTTACATCTTATTGTACGATTACAGTAAAGAGGTTTTTACTATACCGGTCGTATAGCTTTCTTCATCATGCGGAGGAACTGAAGCTGGGAGGGCGGTGACTGAAAAGTAAAATATTACAATAACAAAGAGCTCGCAAAATTGGTTGCAGCATCCGACACAAAAGCGATTAGAGCAATTTAGCATGACAATCTTGGCATGTCTAAAGTCAGTGCAAGATGCATGCCGAGCATGTTTATGCCGCTGTAGAAACAACGGCCGGCGCGTTGAAAAATCCCGTGTGTTTTTGGACCTCTGCAGTGAAGACAAGGATGGAATGTTGCATCGAATGGTTACTGGAGATGAACGTGGGTCATCATCGTCAGGAACCCGAGTCCAAGCAAGATTTCATGCAATAACACACATAAGGTTAAGCGCCTCTCGTCAAATTTAGGGTCACACAATTAAAAAATAAAAATATATCTCAATCTACATTAAACAGAGCACCAAATTGAAAAAAGATACAGTTCAAATAATCATTACCCTGAATGCTAAATGTGTAGTTTAAAATGCAAAGTTTCACTAGGGACACCCACCTCCTGTAAATGGTTCGTCTTCCGTCGTACTGAGCTCTGTCTGGTCATGCTGTGCGAGCGGCAAGCCCGGCAGCCCCGGCATCCCCGGCCACTGCGTCTTTTCTGCTTTGCGGCGGGGCACCGGCCGCTTACGTGCCGAAGTCCCGCTCGACGCCGGTGGCGAAGTCTCTTTACGAAGGATCCCTGTGACGGCGGGTAACAACACTACTATCATTTTCTACAACTTCATTTCATAAGAACTAAGTCGATGTGACAAAAACGTTTGACATTTATGCCGACTTTTTTTTGCTTTGCTCACATTTGCCAAATATTCAATGTCCATAGTAAACAAAACAGGACAGCGTTTGACCACAGCAAAATGCACTTTTGTTTCAATTACTCGTAGTCCCATTCTAGACCAATGGGTATACGGGAAAAACTTAGCCAGTGACCCACAGTGGAGCTGTGCATTTGTTGTTAAAATACATACGTAAAAAGTAAGCCCCATCAGTTTTAACAGAAGCTCTTGCGGCAGATCAAATATTCTTCTAAAGTCCCAGTTCTCGAAGTTGTGATTAGGTGAAATGACAATACTAACAAACTTGAGCTAGATAATTTACATCTTATTGTACGATTACAGTAAAGAGGTTTTTACTATACCGGTCGTATAGCTTTCTTCATCATGCGGAGGAACTGAAGCTGGGAGGGCGGTGACTGAAAAGTAAAATATTACAATAACAAAGAGCTCGCAAAATTGGTTGCAGCATCCGACACAAAAGCATTAGAGCAATTTAGCATGACAATCTTGGCATGTCTAAAGTCAGTGCAAGATGCATGCCGAGCATGTTTACGCCGCTGTAGAAACAACGGCCGGCGCGTTGAAAAATCCCGTGTGTTTTTGGACCTCTGCAGTGAAGACAAGGGTGGAATGTTGCATCGAATGGTTACTGGAGATGAACGTGGGTCATCATCGTCAGGAACCCGAGTCCAAGCAAGATTTCATGCAATAACACACATAAGGTTAAGCGCCTCTCGTCAAATTTAGGGTCACACAATTAAAAAATAAAAATATATCTCAATCTACATTAAACAGAGCACCACATTGAAAAAAGATACAGTTCAAATAATCATTACCCTGAATGCTAAATGTGTAGTTTAAAATGCAAAGTTTCACTAGGGACACCCACCTCCTGTAAATGGTTCGTCTTCCGTTGTACTGAGCTCTGTCTGGTCATGCTGTGCGAGCGGCAAGCCCGGCAGCCCCGGCATCCCCGGCCACTGCGTCTTTTCTGCTTTGCGGCGGGGCACCGGCCGCTTACGTGCCGAAGTCCCGCTCGACGCCGGTGGCGAAGTCTCTTTACGAAGGATCCCTGTGACGGCGGGTAACAACACTACTATCATTTTCTACAACTTCATTTCATAAGAACTAAGTCGATGTGACAAAAACGTTTGACATTTATGCCGACTTTTTTTTGCTTTGCTCACATTTGCCAAATATTCAATTTCCATAGTAAACAAAACAGGACAGCGTTTGACCACAGCAAAATGCACTTTTGTTTCAATTACTCGTAGTCCCATTCTAGACCAATGGGTATACGGGAAAAACTTAGCCAGTGACCCACAGTGGAGCTGTGCATTTGTTGTTAAAATACATACGTAAAAAGTAAGCCCCATCAGTTTTAACAGAAGCTCTTGCGGCAGATCAAATATTCTTCTAAAGTCCCAGTTCTCGAAGTTGTGATTAGGTGAAATGACAATACTAACAAACTTGAGCTAGATAATTTACATCTTATTGTACGATTACAGTAAAGAGGTTTTTACTATACCGGTCGTATAGCTTTCTTCATCATGCGGAGGAACTGAAGCTGGGAGGGCGGTGACTGAAAAGTAAAATATTACAATAACAAAGAGCTCGCAAAATTGGTTGCAGCATCCGACACAAAAGCGATTAGAGCAATTTAGCATGACAATCTTGCCATGTCTAAAGTCAGTGCAAGATGCATGCCGAGCATGTTTACGCCGCTGTAGAAACAACGGCCGGCGCGTTGAAAAATCCCGTGTGTTTTTGGACCTCTGCAGTGAAGACAAGGATGGAATGTTGCATCGAATGGTTACTGGAGATGAACGTGGGTCATCATCGTCAGGAACCCGAGTCCAAGCAAGATTTCATGCAATAACACACATAAGGTTAAGCGCCTCTCGTCAAATTTAGGGTCACACAATTAAAAAATAAAAATATATCTCAATCTACATTAAACAGAGCACCAAATTGAAAAAAGATACAGTTCAAATAATCATTACCCTGAATGCTAAATGTGTAGTTTAAAATGCAAAGTTTCACTAGGGACACCCACCTCCTGTAAATGGTTCGTCTTCCGTCGTACTGAGCTCTGTCTGGTCATGCTGTGCGAGCGGCAAGCCCGGCAGCCCCGGCATCCCCGGCCACTGCGTCTTTTCTGCTTTGCGGCGGGGCACCGGCCGCTTACGTGCCGAAGTCCCGCTCGACGCCGGTGGCGAAGTCTCTTTACGAAGGATCCCTGTGACGGCGGGTAACAACACTACTATCATTTTCTACAACTTCATTTCATTAGAACTAAGTCGATGTTGTTAAGATAATAGTTTGTGTCCCATCCCTAAATTAATATCTTTCATATTACAACACTAGTAGTAAGTCTATGGTCAATGTAACCTCTTCTCGTAAAAACCGCTCTGCAATAAATGGTGCCCAAATATGTAGTGTTTTCAATTAACTACTCATATAAATCCTATACGCTTCCACTGCGCCGCCATGAAAAATAAAATAATAATAAATGAATGAAGAAACGAGAAGAAAGATTAAAAAGATTGATCCCGATCGAGAAAAGAGGTTAAGAAAATATGGCGGAGGAGACGCGCAAATTGTTACCGGAGTTCAACGGCACAAATTTTAGTACGTGGATATTCAGAATAACGTGCATTCTCGAAGAAAAAGACTGCAGAGAGGCCATACAAGATGTCAAGGATACCGAGTTGCACAAGAAAAGGGACGCCAAAGCTAGGAGTATTATCGTCGCCAGTTTATCGGATAAATACTTGGAATACGTTAGAGATGCAACCAACGCTAAAGATATGGTAAACAACCTCAAAAAAGTCTTCGAAAGAAAAAGTACTCTATCCGCGTTATATATTCGGAAAAAGTTACTTACGATGAAATGTGACACAAGTAAAGAGCTCAATGAACACTTCACTAAATTTGATACTACCATAAGACAACTGGAGGAAACTGGGAGCAAACTCAATGAACAGGATAAGGTATGCCACCTGCTCTTAACCATGCCAGAGAGTTACAATACCACTATTGCTGCCCTAGAAACAACAAACATGGAGTTAACTGTGGAATATGTCAAGAATAAACTACTCGATGCTGAGCTTAAAAATCTGAATAACATAGTAGAATCCCACGAACATCAAACACAAAGTTTCTTAACATGCTTTAAGTGTGGTAAAGAAGGACATAAAGCAATTCAATGTAGAAGCGGATCACAGCCGAGAGAGTCACAAAGAGGAGTACCACGAGGACGCTTCAGAGGTGCGAGGCAATCAAGCAGAGGCCGAGGTTCATCAAGATACAGAGGCAATTCATCACAATCTGGAAGGATGGCGCAGACTGAGAACGAGGGTAATGAAAATACAATAGGGTTCACAGCTTTCCGTGACGGTAATATTGATCACCAAGTAAGTAATTGTGTTAAGTTAGTAGTAGACTCGGGTGCCACTGAACATTTGATTATGTCACAATATGTACCATATATGAGAGATGTTAAAACATTAGATAAAGAAGTTAAGATTTTTGTGGCAATTGGTCAACATTTAATAAGTAAAAGTAAAGGAAAGTTAAGTGTATATTGTAACAATAAATTAATTGAAATGGAAGGATTAATAGTGTCAGGTTTGTCACACAACCTATTGTCTGTCAAAAAGTTACTAAAAAAGGGTTTTAAAGTAGAATTTTCAAATAACTGTGTTACCATTCATAACTCTAAACATGAATTTGTAGGAAATGAACAAGAGGGATTATATGTTATAAACACCATGCTTAAAAATGAAAAATGCTTTCTTTCAAGTGATATATGGCATCAGAGGTTAGGCCATGCCAACAGAAAACAGTTGAAGATGTTGAATCTACCATACAGTGACAAGCAATGCGAGCCATGTATGAAAGGTAAGTCCACTAGATTACCATTTAGCAACACTCCGAGGCCACGTTCCCGTTTTATTGGAGAATTGATTCACACGGATATATCTGGCCCAGTGACTACTCCTACATCTACAGGTGAGGTATATTATCATACTATAATAGATGATTATACACATTTTTGTGAGGTTTATTTATTGAAAAAGAAAAGTGAAGCGACAGATAAGATTATTGAGTATATTAATAGAATGGAGAGACAGACCGGGAATCAAGTAAAGAAAATTAGGAGCGATAATGGGGGTGAATTCAAAAATGAAAAACTATATAAATTTTGTAGAGACAAAGGGATTATTCAACAGTTTACTACACCATACAGTCCACAATCCAATGGAGTTGCAGAACGCATGAACAGAAACATCTATAACAAAGCAAGGACATTACTTATTGAGACCGGATTACCAAAGTCATTATGGGGTGAAGCAGTACAGTGTTCTGTGTATCAAATCAACAGATGCCCATCGTCTGCCATCAACTTTCAAACACCAGCTGAAAAGAAGTTTGGACACAAGGACTTGACAAGACTCAAGGTTTTTGGATCAAAAGCTTGGGTTCATATTTTACCCAAACAGGATAAATTACTACAACGAGCGAAAGAAATGAGATTTGTTGGTTACAACTTGCATGGATATCGTTTATGGGACCCTGAAACCAATGAAATAGTTGTATCAAGAGATGTAAGATTTGATGAGACTCAGACAGTATACAATGAAGAGATGAAGAACAAAGATAAATATATTGAAGACATTGAAGAACATTTAGAAGAAGAATCAGAAGATCAAGAAAATTTGAAAAGAACTCAAGAAGATGATAATGAAGTAGAGGAAATAAGCAGAGAAATGCAAAATGAAGAGAACAGTCAAGAAATACAACAGAAAGTTACAACAAGATCAGGAAGAAATGTACAAAAGCCAAGGAAACTTACAGAAGATTATGAGGTCTACACAGCTTATTGCTTACTATCACAAGATCCACAACAGTATGAAGATGCTATTAAAGACCATGATTGGCACCAAGCAATACAGAATGAGTTAAATGCACAAACAAAGTTACAAACTTGGGAAGAAGCTACACTACCAAGAGGAAGCAAAGCTATAGATACTAAATGGATTTTTAGAACTAAACAGGATGGCACGAAAAAGGCACGGCTAGTAGCAAAAGGTTTTCAACAACAGAGTTCCGATAATAATTATGCCCCTGTAGCTAAGTTGTCTACTATCAGATTAATGATAAGTTTAGCAGTGCAACAAGATTTGACATTACAGCAATTCGATGTGCCAACTGCATTCTTGAATGGTCAATTGAATGCTGACGTTTATATAAAATGTCCAAAAGGTATGAAAATAAAAGAAGATAAAGTACTAAAACTTAAAAAAGCTTTATACGGGCTTAAAGAAGCTCCAAAATGCTGGAATCAAAGATTTCATGATTTCATAACAAAGAGAGGATTCATACAATCTAAACATGATTTATGCTTATATGGAAAAGGAAAGACATGGATATTACTTTATGTAGATGATATATTATATCTTGGAGATGACGAGGAAATTATAAAAGGATTACAAAAGGAATTTAAAGTAAAAAATTTGGGAGAACTGAGAAAATACTTAGGATTAGAAATAAATAGAAAAAGAGATACATTGGAAATAAGACAAATTGAAATGATCAAACGATTATTAGAAAAATTTCATATGCAAGACTGTAAAGCCAGTAAGACCCCAATGGAAGTGAATTTCAATGCAAGCATTCCATCACCATCAGATGTGATCGATGTTCCATTTAAAGAGTTGATAGGTTCCTTATTATACATTGCCATGAATAGTCGACCTGATATCACTTATGCCGTATCCTACTTAAGTCGATTTCTAGACAAACCAACTCAAGAATTATGGCTAGCAGGTAAGAGAGTGTTACGTTATCTCAAGGGTACTATCACTCAGGGGCTGCTATATACAAAGTCAGGTAATATTTCTAAACTTGAAGCATATTCGGATGCTGATTGGGCTGCAGACAGAACCGACCGCAAAAGCACAAGTGGTTGTGCTATATATCAAGGTAAAAATTTAATAACTTGGTTTTCTCGGAAGCAAACATGTACAGCACTTTCTACAGCTGAAGCTGAGTATGTTGCAGGAGCACACACAGTAAGTGAATTAATCCATATCAAAGGCATACTCTCTGATTTCTTAGATAATGAGATTATTTCTGCTTATTTGTTAATTGACAATCAAAGTACCATAAAACTAATTCAAAATCAAATTAATACTAAAGCTTCTAAACACATTGAGATTAAATACCATTACATTAAAGATTTGGTTTATAAGAAATTGGTGTCTATATCATATGTACCTACTAATGAGAATATCTCAGATATATTCACAAAATCTCTACCTATTCAGAAACATGTATACTTATGTGCAAAATTAAACTTGATATTGTAACTACATAATTATGTATAAAACTTGTAGTTTGTATTAAATAGATTAAGACTTGGTTAACATAGGTATTTAGTTTTAAGCATACTTACTGATTTCTAGTTTGTAAAATTAAAGTAAAATGAAAGGAAAACAACATGTTATTTTGTTAAAGAAATTATTTTGTTTTGTAAAAGAACTTAAATATTAGTGTTAAATAAGTTGTAATGAAGAGTGAACATTTTGTGTAACACTATTAATTGAGGTAAAGTTATCATTAAGTTTGAGCAATTTAAGAATGTTTTGCATGCTATTTGTGTAAGTATATCAAAATTCTGTAAATTGAGGGGCTGTGTTAAGATAATAGTTTGTGTCCCATCCCTAAATTAATATCTTTCATATTACAACACTAGTAGTAAGTCTATGGTCAATGTAACCTCTTCTCGTAAAAACCGCTCTGCAATAAATTGTGCCCAAATATGTAGTGTTTTCAATTAACTACTCCTATAAATCCTATAGATGTGACAAAAACGTTTGACATTTATGCCGACTTTTTTTTGCTTTGCTCACATTTGCCAAATATTCAATGTCCATAGTAAACAAAACAGGACAGCGTTTGACCACAGCAAAATGCACTTTTGTTTCAATTACTCGTAGTCCCATTCTAGACCAATGGGTATACGGGAAAAACTTAGCCAGTGACCCACAGTGGAACTGTGCATTTGTTGTTAAAATACATACGTAAAAAGTAAGCCCCATCAGTTTTAACAGAAGCTCTTGCGGCAGATCAAATATTCTTCTAAAGTCCCAGTTCTCGAAGTTGTGATTAGGTGAAATGACAATACTAACAAACTTGAGCTAGATAATTTACATCTTATTGTACGATTACAGTAAAGAGGTTTTTACTATACCGGTCGTATAGCTTTCTTCATCATGCGGAGGAACTGAAGCTGGGAGGGCGGTGACTGAAAAGTAAAATATTACAATAACAAAGAGCTCGCAAAATTGGTTGCAGCATCCGACACAAAAGCGATTAGAGCAATTTAGCATGACAATCTTGGCATGTCTAAAGTCAGTGCAAGATGCATGCCGAGCATGTTTACGCCGCTGTAGAAACAACGGCCGGCGCGTTGAAAAATCCCGTGTGTTTTTGGACCTCTGCAGTGAAGACAAGGATGGAATGTTGCATCGAATGGTTACTGGAGATGAACGTGGGTCATCATCGTCAGGAACCCGAGTCCAAGCAAGATTTCATGCAATAACACACATAAGGTTAAGCGCCTCTCGTCAAATTTAGGGTCACACAATTAAAAAATAAAAATATATCTCAATCTACATTAAACAGAGCACCAAATTGAAAAAAGATACAGTTCAAATAATCATTACCCTGAATGCTAAATGTGTAGTTTAAAATGCAAAGTTTCACTAGGGACACCCACCTCCTCTAAATGGTTCGTCTTCCGTCGTACTGAGCTCTGTCTGGTCATGCTGTGCGAGCGGCAAGCCCGGCAGCCCCGGCATCCCCGGCCACTGCGTCTTTTCTGCTTTGCGGCGGGGCACCGGCCGCTTACGTGCCGAAGTCCCGCTCGACGCCGGTGGCGAAGTCTCTTTACGAAGGATCCCTGTGACGGCGGGTAACAACACTACTATCATTTTCTACAACTTCATTTCATTAGAACTAAGTCGATGTGACAAAAACGTTTGACATTTATGCCGACTTTTTTTTGCTTTGCTCACATTTGCCAAATATTCAATTTCCATAGTAAACAAAACAGGACAGCGTTTGACCACAGCAAAATGCACTTTTGTTTCAATTACTCGTAGTCCCATTCTAGACCAATGGGTATACGGGAAAAACTTAGCCAGTGACCCACAGTGGAGCTGTGCATTTGTTGTTAAAATACATACGTAAAAAGTAAGCCCCATCAGTTTTAACAGAAGCTCTTGCGGCAGATCAAATATTCTTCTAAAGTCCCAGTTCTCGAAGTTGTGATTAGGTGAAATGACAATACTAACAAACTTGAGCTAGATAATTTACATCTTATTGTACGATTACAGTAAAGAGGTTTTTACTATACCGGTCGTATAGCTTTCTTCATCATGCGGAGGAACTGAAGCTGGGAGGGCGGTGACTGAAAAGTAAAATATTACAATAACAAAGAGCTCGCAAAATTGGTTGCAGCATCCGACACAAAAGCGATTAGAGCAATTTAGCATGACAATCTTGGCATGTCTAAAGTCAGTGCAAGATGCATGCCGAGCATGTTTATGCCGCTGTAGAAACAACGGCCGGCGCGTTGAAAAATCCCGTGTGTTTTTGGACCTCTGCAGTGAAGACAAGGATGGAATGTTGCATCGAATGGTTACTGGAGATGAACGTGGGTCATCATCGTCAGGAACCCGAGTCCAAGCAAGATTTCATGCAATAACACACATAAGGTTAAGCGCCTCTCGTCAAATTTAGGGTCACACAATTAAAAAATAAAAATATATCTCAATCTACATTAAACAGAGCACCAAATTGAAAAAAGATACAGTTCAAATAATCATTACCCTGAATGCTAAATGTGTAGTTTAAAATGCAAAGTTTCACTAGGGACACCCACCTCCTGTAAATGGTTCGTCTTCCGTTGTACTGAGCTCTGTCTGGTCATGCTGTGCGAGCGGCAAGCCCGGCAGCCCCGGCATCCCCGGCCACTGCGTCTTTTCTGCTTTGCGGCGGGGCACCGGCCGCTTACGTGCCGAAGTCCCGCTCAACGCCGGTGGCGAAGTCTCTTTACGAAGGATCCCTGTGACGGCGGGTAACAACACTACTATCATTTTCTACAACTTCATTTCATTAGAACTAAGTCGATGTGACAAAAACGTTTGACATTTATGCCGACTTTTTTTTGCTTTGCTCACATTTGCCAAATATTCAATTTCCATAGTAAACAAAACAGGACAGCGTTTGACCACAGCAAAATGCACTTTTGTTTCAATTACTCGTAGTCCCATTCTAGACCAATGGGTATACGGGAAAAACTTAGCCAGTGACCCACAGTGGAGCTGTGCATTTGTTGTTAAAATACATACGTAAAAAGTAAGCCCCATCAGTTTTAACAGAAGCTCTTGCGGCAGATCAAATATTCTTCTAAAGTCCCAGTTCTCGAAGTTGTGATAAGGTGAAATGACAATACTAACAAACTTGAGCTAGATAATTTACATCTTATTGTACGATTACAGTAAAGAGGTTTTTACTATACCGGTCGTATAGCTTTCTTCATCATGCGGAGGAACTGAAGCTGGGAGGGCGGTGACTGAAAAGTAAAATATTACAATAACAAAGAGCTCGCAAAATTGGTTGCAGCATCCGACACAAAAGCGATTAGAGCAATTTAGCATGACAATCTTGGCATGTCTAAAGTCAGTGCAAGATGCATGCCGAGCATGTTTACGCCGCTGTAGAAACAACGGCCGGCGCGTTGAAAAATCCCGTGTGTTTTTGGACCTCTGCAGTGAAGACAAGGATGGAATGTTGCATCGAATGGTTACTGGAGATGAACGTGGGTCATCATCGTCAGGAACCCGAGTCCAAGCAAGATTTCATGTAATTACACAAATTAGGTTAAGCGCCTCTCGTCAAATTTAGGGTCACACAATAAAAAAATAAAAAATATCTCAATCTACATTAAACAGAGCACCAAATTGAAAAAAGATACAGTTCAAATAATCATTACCCTGAATGCTAAATGTGTAGTTTAAAATGCAAAGTTTCACTAGGGACACCCACCTCCTGTAAATGGTTCGTCTTCCGTTGTACTGAGCTCTGTCTGGTCATGCTGTGCGAGCGGCAAGCCCGGCAGCCCCGGCATCCCCGGCCACTGCGTCTTTTCTGCATTGCGGCGGGGCGCCGGCCGCTTACGTGCCGAAGTCCCGCTCGACGCCGGTGGCGAAGTCTCTTTACGAAGGATCCCTGTGACGGCGGGTAACAACACTACTATCATTTTCTACACTTCATTTCATAAGAACTAAGTCGATGTGACAACAACGTTTGACGTATCTGTGTGTATGCCGACTTTTTTTTGCTTTGCTCACATTCGCCAAATATTCAATTTCCATAGTAAACAAAACAGGACAGCGTTTGACCACAGCAAAATGCACTTTTGTTTCAATTACTCGTAGTCCCATTCTAGAGCAATGGGTATACGGGAAAAACTTAGCCAGTGACCCACAGTGGAGCTGTGCATTTGTTGTTAAAATACATACGTAAAAAGTAAGCCCCATCAGTTTTAACAGAAGCTCTTGCGGCAGATCAAATATTCTTCTAAAGTCCCAGTTCTCGAAGTTGTGATTAGGTGAAATGACAATACTAACAAACTTGAGCTAGATAATTTACATCTTATTGTACGATTACAGTAAAGAGGTTTTTACTATACCGGTCGTATAGCTTTCTTCATCATGCGGAGGAACTGAAGCTGGGAGGGCGGTGACTGAAAAGTAAAATATTACAATAACAAAGAGCTCGCAAAATTGGTTGCAGCATCCGACACAAAAGCGATTAGAGCAATTTAGCATGACAATCTTGGCATGTCTAAAGTCAGTGCAAGCTGCATGCCGAGCATGTTTATGCCGCTGTAGAAACAACGGCCGGCGCGTTGAAAAATCCCGTGTGTTTTTGGACCTCTGCAGTGAAGACAAGGATGGAATGTTGCATCGAATGGTTACTGGAGATGAACGTGGGTCATCATCGTCAGAACCCGAGTCCAAGCAAGATTTCATGCAATTACACAAATTAGGTTAAGCGCCTCTCGTCAAATTTAGGGGCACACAAGTAAAAAATAAAAAAATATCTCAATCTACATTAAACAGAGCACCAAATTGAAAAAAGATACAGTTCAAATAATCATTACCCTGAATGCTAAATGTGTAGTTTAAAATGCAAAGTTTCACTAGGGACACCCACCTCCTGTAAATGGTTCGTTTTCCGTTGTACTGAGCTCTGTCTGGTCATGCTGTGCGAGCGGCAAGCCCGGCAGCCCCGGCATCCCCGGCCACTGCGTCTTTTCTGCTTTGCGGCGGGGCACCGGCCGCTTACGTGCCGAAGTCCCGCTCGACGCCGGTGGCGAAGTCTCTTTACGAAGGATCCCTGTGACGGCGGGTAACAACACTACTATCATTTTCTACAACTTCATTTCATAAGAACTAAGTCGATGTGACAAAAACGTTTGACATTTATGCCGACTTTTTTTTGCTTTGCTCACATTTGCCAAATATTCAATTTCCATAGTAAACAAAACAGGACAGCGTTTGACCACAGCAAAATGCACTTTTGTTTCAATTACTCGTAGTCCCATTCTAGACCAATGGGTATACGGGAAAAACTTAGCCAGTGACCCACAGTGGAGCTGTGCATTTGTTGTTAAAATACATACGTAAAAAGTAAGCCCCATCAGTTTTAACAGAAGCTCTTGCGACAGATCAAATATTCTTCTAAAGTCCCAGTTCTCGAAGTTGTGATTAGGTGAAATGACAATACTAACAAACTTGAGCTAGATAATTTACATCTTATTGTACGATTACAGTAAAGAGGTTTTTACTATACCGGTCGTATAGCTTTCTTCATCATGCGGAGGAACTGAAGCTGGGAGGGCGGTGACTGAAAAGTAAAATATTACAATAACAAAGAGCTCGCAAAATTGGTTGCAGCATCCGACACAAAAGCGATTAGAGCAATTTAGCATGACAATCTTGGCATGTCAAAAGTCAGTGCAAGCTGCATGCCGAGCATGTTTATGCCGCTGTAGAAACAACGGCCGGCGCGTTGAAAAATCCCGTGTGTTTTTGGACCTCTGCAGTGAAGACAAGGATGGAATGTTGCATCGAATGGTTACTGGAGATGAACGTGGGTCATCATCGTCAGGAACCCGAGTCCAAGCAAGATTTCATGCAATAACACACATAAGGTTAAGCGCCTCTCGTCAAATTTAGGGTCACACAATTAAAAAATAAAAATATATCTCAATCTACATTAAACAGAGCACCAAATTGAAAAAAGATACAGTTCAAATAATCATTACCCTGAATGCTAAATGTGTAGTTTAAAATGCAAAGTTTCACTAGGGACACCCACCTCCTGTAAATGGTTCGTCTTCCGTCGTACTGAGCTCTGTCTGGTCATGCTGTGCGAGCGGCAAGCCCGGCAGCCCCGGCATCCCCGGCCACTGCGTCTTTTCTGCTTTGCGGCGGGGCACCGGCCGCTTACGTGCCGAAGTCCCGCTCAACGCCGGTGGCGAAGTCTCTTTACGAAGGATCCCTGTGACGGCGGGTAACAACACTACTATCATTTTCTACAACTTCATTTCATTAGAACTAAGTCGATGTGACAAAAACGTTTGACATTTATGCCGACTTTTTTTTGCTTTGCTCACATTTGCCAAATATTCAATTTCCATAGTAAACAAAACAGGACAGCGTTTGACCACAGCAAAATGCACTTTTGTTTCAATTACTCGTAGTCCCATTCTAGACCAATGGGTATACGGGAAAAACTTAGCCAGTGACCCACAGTGGAGCTGTGCATTTGTTGTTAAAATACATACGTAAAAAGTAAGCCCCATCAGTTTTAACAGAAGCTCTTGCGGCAGATCAAATATTCTTCTAAAGTCCCAGTTCTCGAAGTTGTGATTAGGTGAAATGACAATACTAACAAACTTGAGCTAGATAATTTACATCTTATTGTACGATTACAGTAAAGAGGTTTTTACTATACCGGTCGTATAGCTTTCTTCATCATGCGGAGGAACTGAAGCTGGGAGGGCGGTGACTGAAAAGTAAAATATTACAATAACAAAGAGCTCGCAAAATTGGTTGCAGCATCCGACACAAAAGCGATTAGAGCAATTTAGCATGACAATCTTGGCATGTCTAAAGTCAGTGCAAGATGCATGCCGAGCATGTTTACGCCGCTGTAGAAACAACGGCCGGCGCGTTGAAAAATCCCGTGTGTTTTTGGACCTCTGCAGTGAAGACAAGGATGGAATGTTGCATCGAATGGTTACTGGAGATGAACGTGGGTCATCATCGTCAGGAACCCGAGTCCAAGCAAGATTTCATGTAATTACACAAATTAGGTTAAGCGCCTCTCGTCAAATTTAGGGTCACACAATAAAAAAATAAAAAATATCTCAATCTACATTAAACAGAGCACCAAATTGAAAAAAGATACAGTTCAAATAATCATTACCCTGAATGCTAAATGTGTAGTTTAAAATGCAAAGTTTCACTAGGGACACCCACCTCCTGTAAATGGTTCTTCTTCCGTCGTACTGAGCTCTGTCTGGTCATGCTGTGCGAGCGGCAAGCCCGGCAGCCCCGGCATCCCCGGCCACTGCGTCTTTTCTGCTTTGCGGCGGGGCACCGGCCGCTTACGTGCCGAAGTCCCGCTCGACGCCGGTGGCGAAGTCTCTTTACGAAGAATCCCTGTGACGGTGGGTAACAACACTACTATCATTTTCTACAACTTCATTTCATAAGAACTAAGTCGATGTGACAACAACGTTTGACGTATCTGTGTGTATGCCGACTTTTTTTGCTTTGCTCACATTCGCCAAATATTCAATTTCCATAGTAAACAAAACAGGACAGCGTTTGACCACAGCAAAATGCACTTTTGTTTCAATTACTCGTAGTCCCATTCTAGAGCAATGGGTATACGGGAAAAACTTAGCCAGTGGCCCACAGTGGAGCTGTGCATTTATTGTTAAAATACATACGTAAAAAGTAAGCCCCATCAGTTTTAACAGAAGCTCTTGCGGCAGATCAAATATTCTTCTAAAGTCCCAGTTCTCGAAGTTGTGATTAGGTGAAATGACAATACTAACAAACTTGAGCTAGATAATTTACATCTTATTGTACGATTACAGAAAAGAGGTTTTTACTATACCGGTCGTATAGCTTTCTTCATCATGCGGAGGAACTGAAGCTGGGAGGGCGGTGACTGAAAAGTAAAATATTACAATAACAAAGAGCTCGCAAAATTGGTTGCAGCATCCGACACAAAAGCGATTAGAGCAATTTAGCATGACAATCTTGGCATGTCTAAAGTCAGTGCAAGCTGCATGCCGAGCATGTTTATGCCGCTGTAGAAACAACGGCCGGCGCGTTGAAAAATCCCGTGTGTTTTTGGACCTCTGCAGTGAAGACAAGGATGGAATGTTGCATCGAATGGTTACTGGAGATGAACGTGGGTCATCATCGTCAGAACCCGAGTCCAAGCAAGATTTCATGCAATTACACAAATTAGGTTAAGCGCCTCTCGTCAAATTTAGGGGCACACAAGTAAAAAATAAAAAAATATCTCAATCTACATTAAACAGAGCACCAAATTGAAAAAAGATACAGTTCAAATAATCATTACCCTGAATGCTAAATGTGTAGTTTAAAATGCAAAGTTTCACTAGGGACACCCACCTCCTGTAAATGGTTCGTCTTCCGTCGTACTGAGCTCTGTCTGGTCATGCTGTGCGAGCGGCAAGCCCGGCAGCCCCGGCATCCCCGGCCACTGCGTCTTTTCTGCTTTGCGGCGGGGCACCGGCCGCTTACGTGCCGAAGTCCCGCTCGACGCCGGTGGCGAAGTCTCTTTACGAAGAATCCCTGTGACGGCGGGTAACAACACTACTATCATTTTCTACAACTTCATTTCATAAGAACTAAGTCGATGTGACAACAACGTTTGACGTTTATGCCGACTTTTTTTTGCTTTGCTCACATTCGCCAAATATTCAATTTCCATAGTAAACAAAACAGGACAGCGTTTGACCACAGCAAAATGCACTTTTGTTTCAATTACTCGTAGTCCCATTCTAGAGCAATGGGTATACGGGAAAAACTTAGCCAGTGGCCCACAGTGGAGCTGTGCATTTATTATTAGCAGTTATAGCTGTCGCCAAGTGCTCATTTGCCGCTGGATGGCGTTAAATTGCTATATGTTATTTTTAATTATTTTGGCCCAAATTATTTATTTTGTATTTTCTGAATCGTTTTGCTACAATTATATTTAATGTATTAATTTTAGGGCTCATCACAAAACACCATCTACTAAGCCTATGTAGCAAATATCTGCCAAAAAGCGATATAAAACCCAAATCTACTATATAATCTACTATCCCTTCTTGACAATGCGGCTCTGCGATACAGTACACTCACACAAGCATTGAATTTTTTTTTTGTCATTTGAAACTCAGCAAATTTGAATATCATTGCCAATTCCGATTATGCAAATGTTTATTTTATAGCTTTTTATAGATATTTTATAGCTTGTTCGTAGAGAAAGCATTTTTTGATAATATATATTTTTTTATTTGTTTGAATCTCAAAATGAATATTTATTTTGCTATTTTATATTTGTTATAATGTTTATTTTTACATTTAGAAAATTATTATATATGAAAGTGAAAATTTTCTATACTTCAGTTTTGTTTTTGTGTATGTTAATATTTATAGCGCATAACTACAAACCTCAAACGAAATTACTAAAGTAAAACTGTATAGGGTATATGATAACAAGAAGAATATTTGTTACTATGGTAATTTTTCCCACGGATCATCAAACGTTTTGCATGAATCAAATGGTTTTTTAAACGTTTCCAAAATTGAATCCCTTCTATTTGGGAAAGCTGCGAATAATATGTTATGAATGAATGAATGTCATAAATTTTCCAATAAGTCACAAAGATATTACTATTATTGTTATCCGCAACGACATTTATAAATAAATGTCGTTGGTTATCCGTCATATTGTAGTAGTAGCCGTCCGATTACCATCAAACACAGCTAAAAACACTCAAAATCGGTTAAACCGGAGGACACATATTTACATACGATGCGTACGTAAGGAGTTAAAAACTGATAAAGCTGCATATTATTTTTTTGTTGAAACCTTTTTTTCTCCATCTCATCAGCTTCAAGTAAGATCAGAAAAGTTAAGAATTACAAACTATGAGGGATCTTAATTTATATTTATTAGACTATGATACTATTTAGTGACATTTGTAGTAAACAAACTATTATTAGTATTCTAAGATAGAAACCTGTCGAAATCTGAGTTAATGTACACCTGGCAGTTGCATGTATCGTGTATATATCTCTTGCGTCGCTTGCGTGAATCAATCAAAAACAAAAGGCCAGGATTAAGCAGCCAGAAAGTGCTGTTCGATCAGGATAATGCACGCGTTCACACGTTTTATGTGTTACACTGTTAAATCTTTGGATGAAATTCGTGTGTGAATTACTGCATAATTTTGCCTATTCCCCTGATTTGGCACATTCTCATAAGAGAATAATCCCAACACAAAAAGAACACCATGGAGATCTACAATTTTCATCAAATGAGAAGGTCGAAGCTGCAGTTTTGAAGGCCTTGAAGAAATATTTTTTACGACCGGCATACAGGCGTTGGAAACCAGATAGAAGAAGTGCATAGAATTAAGAGGAAAAATAAAATTACTTTTGCTTATATTCTAAATTGTTTTCTTGCTGATGCCGCTCACTTTTCAATCCACCCTTGTAATTTTAAAATAGTTTTTTAACTTCTTCTTTCATCTTTATCATTATCATTACATATTCATCTTTATAACGGTATTTGGTAAACCTTCTATATATTCAGGAATATTGAATTATGTATTAAATTATAAAACAAATCATACAATTTATATTTAACGGGGGCTCTCATACAACAATAGTATGAAAACCTTCATGTGCGAGTCCAACTTGCACTTGACCAATTTTTACCTTTTAAGTACGGAAAGATCGCAACAATATATAAATTTCATTTGAAGGTCATCTGATCTGATCAATTATAGTATATTAACTGTACTTAAGGCAAAACAACGTTTGCCGGGTCAGCTAGTAATAAATAAATTCTCATCCCATCAAGCTCTTTAACAATACTTTTTTAAATTCCGCCATCTATCGGAATTTTGTTGATTTATTATTATGAATGGTAAGCTTGAGTTCATGTTTGGCAGAGAAAATGACACTTACACAACAAAATTTCAAGTAAACTAACAATGTCTTTGTTACAGTCACCAACTTAGCTGTTCAGTGGGCAAACTTAGAACTACAAGTTCGACAGCGTTCTCACGTTTCTAACAAACAAATCTCCACTAGCAATGTCGTGACAATACATACAAACTTGAAATAGATGTTTAACATCATATTGTACAATTACCGTGAAGAGGTTTTTACTATACCGGTCGTATAGCTTTCTTCATCATACGGAGGAACTGAAGCTGGGAGAGCGGTGACTGAAAAGTAAAATTTTACAATAATAAATGGTTGCATTTTACAATGAGCTTGGGAAATTGGTTGCAGCATCCGACAAAAAAGCTATTAGAACATTTTTGCACGACAATCTTGGCATGTCTAAAGCCAGCGCAAGAGAAGATGAAACATTTCATCCTTGTGGATGGAATGTTGCATCGAATGGTTACTGGAGATGGACGTGGGTCATCATCATTATGAACCTGAGTCCAAGCAAGATTTCATGCAATGACACAAATAACGTGAAGGGCCTCTCGAAAAATTTAAGATCACACAATTATTTTTAATATGCATATCTCAATCTACAACACAACTCAGCACCAAATCAAAAATAAATATTATATAATAGTTAGAATAATCTATTCCCTGAATGCTAAATGTGTAGTTTAAAAAGCAATGTTTCACTAGGGACACCCACCTCCTGTGAAGGGTTCTTCTTCCCTCGTACTGAGCTCTGTCTGGTCATGCTGTGCGAGCGGCAAGCCCGGCAGCCCCGGCATCCCCGGCCACTGCGTCTTTTCTGCTTTGCGGCGGGGCACCGGCCGCTTACGTGCCGAAGTCCCGCTCGACGCCGGTGGCGAAGTCTCTTTACGAAGAATCCCTGTGACGGTGGGTAACAACACTACTATCATTTTCTACAACTTCATTTCATAAGAACTAAGTCGATGTGACAACAACGTTTTACGTATCTGTGTGTATGCCGACTTTTGTTTGCTTCGCTCACATTCGCTAAATATTCAATTTCCATAGTAAGCAAAACATGACAGCGTTTGACCACAGCAAAATGCACTTTTGTTTCAATTACTCGTAGTCCCATTCTAGAGCAATGGGTATACGGGAAAAACTTAGCCAGTGGCTCACAGTGCAGCTGTGCATTTATTGTTAAAATACATACGTAAAAAGTAAGCCCCATCAGTTTTAACAGAAGCTCTTGCGGCAGATCAAATATTCTTCTAAAGTCCCAGTTCTCGAAGTTGTGATTAGGTGAAATGACAATACTAACAAACTTGAGCTAGATAATTTACATCTTATTGTACGACTACAGTAAAGAGGTTTTTACTTTACCGGTCGTATAGCTTTCTTCATCGTGCGGAGGAACTGAAGCTGGGAGGGCGGTGACTGAAAAGTAAAATATTACAATAACAAAGAGCTCGCAAAATTGGTTGCAGCATCCGACACAAAAGCGATTAGAGCAATTTTGCATGACAATCTTGGCATGTCTAAAGTCAGTGCAAGATGCATGCCAAGCATGTTTATGCCGCTGTAGAAACAACGGCCGGCGCGTTGAAAAATCCCGTGTGTTTTTGTACCTCTGCAGTGAAGACAAGGATGGAAAGTTGTGTCGAATGATTACTGGAGATGGACGTGGTTCATCATCATCATCATGAACCTGAGTCCAAGCAAGATTTCATGCAATAACACAAATAAGGTTAAGCGCCTCTTCACAAATTTAAGGTCACTCAATATCTCAATCTACTACATCGAAATGAGTACCAAAACGAAAATAGATAAAGCTAGAATAATCTATACCCTGAATGCTAAATGTGTAGTTTAAAAAGCAAAGTATCACTAGGGACACCCACCTCCTGTGAAAGGTTCTTCTTCCCTCGTACTATGCTTCTTCTGGACAAACAATGCGACGGGTAAGCCTAGCAATCCCGGCAGCCTCGGCCACTGCGTCGATTCTTCATGGCGGCGGGGCACCGGCCGCTTACGTGCCGAAGTCCCGCTCGACGCCGGTTGCGAAGTATCTTTACGAGGTATCCCTGTGATCAACAACACTACTATCATTTTCTTTTATTTTATTTCTCATGAACTAAGTCAATTTGACCTGAGTTTTCTAGCGAATATTGGGTGTGACATCATAATATTTGAGCAATCAAGCGAAGTATTTCTACATCAACATTAAGATTTGTATTTAAGGATGGTCGTATGGTGGTACTCGAATAGCGGCAGTCATTTTAGACCTAGCTTGATAAAACTTGTTGCCGGAATTTCTGATAACCTATTACAGATAGTGATAGTTTACATTTTGTCATGCTGAAGAAAGCCGTCATTTGTTTTAGCCAATCACTCTGTTTTGGATACTTACTTCTCGAGGAGGTTTCTTCTTTACCTTTACTTTGTCTCCCCTGGCCAAGCTGTGCGAGCGGCAACCCCGGCAACGCCAGCCATTGCGTCGTTGCCGGACGGCGGCTGGGCTTCGGCCGCTTACGTGCCGGAGTCCCACCGGACGGTGGCGCCGAAGATTCTTTCGGAGGGATTCCTATAACAGCGGGTAGCAACACTGTTATAATTTTCATTTCTTTTATTTCTTTAGAAAATAAATCGATGAAACTTGTGTGTCAAAGTTCAACTTCGATTGAAAATATTCAGAACATACCTTCTGGCGCAACAGGGACAGGTATGCCAGCGAACCAAGGCGGTGATCCGTTATTTCAAGGAGCTCGGTTGGCTTGGGTAGGCTGGTAAGGGGGAATGCACAACACGCACCTAGCGGGATGTCAGTGCAGGTCTTATCATCCTCACTTCAAATAAGAATTTTAATTAGACTTGTGTGTTTTCAGTCAGTTGAATGAGTGTATGAATTCCATGCTTGACCGACCAACCAATCATCTTCTGTATGTATGTATGTTTCTATTTTAGGATATGTGTGGCACTCACGTAGAGGATGCAAATGTGTACCAAGCTTGATTAAACTTGGTAGTGGAATTGCGACAAAGGACACAAAAAACAGAGAAATTTCCTGCATTTACTGACCGACTATTATATATTGATAAATTACCTCATTTTAACGAAATATAATAAGAAATTAAGTTAAGAATTAATAAATAAGGAATAATTAAGGAATAAATAAGAATAAATAGTAAGAAATTGATAAATCGGGTATTAAGATACAAAGTCATAAAAAATCGGTAAGAACTAAGTTCCGCAAATCGTATTCGCAAAGTCTGCTGTTCGCAATACGAGTAGATACATCTTCAAAAGCAAGCAAGCTATGCATCATACATTTTCTTTTGTTACGCTCACTCAATCAATAATATCTATTAACATAACAGCGTAGGACCGCAGTTAAATGCACTTTTATTTCAATACTCTATACTCTATACATCAACAATCTAATACCTATGGCCAGAGTGGGCTATAGGTAATTAGATAATGGTCATAATGCGTAAATAGTAAGTGGCACCAACCATCGCAGAAGCTCTTGGGCAGCCAATCAAAATCCCTCTGAACTCCCAGATATCAAAGTGTGATGGGGTTATATTACAATACAAACAACCCTGAAATAAAAGTTCTCACAGCTGTAAGTTTTTATATTGTTAAACGGTTGTTACTATACCAGTAGAATAACTTTCTTCATCATGCGGAGGAACCGAGGCCGGAAGAACAGAGACTGAAAAAAAAATACAATTAATATATTGTAGAGATGGACGCAAATTTATTACTCTGCGTATAATTCAAATTATTTTAACTCTCATAACTTGAAATGAAATACCGTTTCGGTAGCAATAAACCAATGATGAAATCAATTAAAAATTTATATACTGCATAAATACACGTTAATATTCTGAATTTTACTCCTTACAGCTAGAGAACCAAATATTCGTATACCTACTTTTTAACCCTTAAGGTTTTTTCTAAACCCCTTTTTTTCTAAACTACTAAAGTTAGATTTTGTATAGTTTTCCGTGTATCTTTAGTGTCTATGTAAATAACATTTCATCAAATTTGTGGTTTATTTTACAAAAAAATGATCTGCTACCTTAAGGGTTAAAGTTAGTTGGGTTCTTCGCCACATCTTGTCATGCAGGAGAAAGCCGTCATTTGTCATGTCAAGTCAATTACTGTTTTGGATACTTACTTCCCGTGAAGAGTTCCTCTTCACTTGTACTTTGTGGCTTTTGGTCAATCAGTGCGAATGGCAAGCCTGGAAACCACGGCGGCCACGGCCACAGTGCCGTTGCCGCGCGTTGGCGCGGGCTGGACACCGGCTGCTTACGTGCCGAAGTCCCGCTCGACGCCGGCGGCGAAGATTCCTTACGAGGGGTCCCTGTAACGGCGCGAATACAAGAAGAAGAAGTTGGGTTCTTCGCCACATCTTGTCAAGCAGAAGAAGCAAATGATAGTATAAACAATACATTTGCTTCTTCTTCATTTCTTAGGAACTATATCGATGAGACCAGAATTTTGTAGCGAGTAATGTGTATTTCTACATCAACTGGTCAAATTTAATATCACCCGTTTGTTCGTAGATTTGTATTTTAGGATATTTGTATGGCGGTACTCGCAAAGGGGTTGAATTAGAACCAACCTTGATGAAACTTATCGGCGGATTTTTTGATAGGGGAACCCTTTTTGTGGCAAACAGGTCCTAAAAATCACCATTTACTGGATAATTTGGTTGGTCTTGGTAATATGATATTACGGCCAAACACGCAAACGGACTCGAACAGCTTATTGCCCGCATTAACAAACTTATATTATAATGCGGATGAGGTGTGTAACAACTTATTACTTATCAAATTCAAAATTATAATAAATTTTACAGCTCCTACCGCAGCACTAGCATAGACAAACTTAGGTACGAACTAACCTAAGAACCAATTGGATCTGCAATTTACTGCTTTTTATTACTTTTACGGTTACGGTTTAATCCTATTATATGTTTTTACCGACCGTATCAAAAGTCTAGGTAACTATGCAGATACTTACTTTTCGTAAATACTTGCTCTTCCCTGCTCCTGTGCCTCTCTTTCTTGCTATTGTGCCCCTCTTCCCTGCTACTTTGCCCCTCTTCTTTGCTACTGTGCCCTTCTTGCCTGCTACTATGCCCCTCTTGACTGCTACTGTGCCCCTCTTGCTTGCTACTGTGCCCCTCTTGTCCACTACTGTATGCCTCTTCCGTCTTTCTTCCGCCAGGGAGCACGAATGGCAAGCCTGGCAGCACTGGCAAGCCAGACAGACCCAGCATGCCCGGAAGATCTGACATTCTAGGCAACCCCAGTATGCCCGGGAGATCTGACAAGCCAGGCAACTCTGGCATGCCAGGTAGCCCAGGCAAGCCAGGCAGCACTGGCAAGCTAGGCAAGCCCGGCCAGCCAGGCAAAACTGGCAGCGCACGCGTAGGCGCCCCATCTGACGCTGGACCATCCCTGCGGAGGGACCCTGTGATCACACTATTAGTTCTTATTAGTATTCTTAAGTCATCGGCCACATTAGGCTGTGTGACGACGCGTGAGTTGTCAACGCTGTGTGTGTTCTTTGAGAGGTCAACGTCACTTTCATTGATTAGACTTTTTTTACAACTCCCTCACTAGAGATACCCATATTGAGGGAGGTGTGAAAAAATATGTTCTCCGCTATTTTGTGGCAGCGGCCATTTTAGATCATTTTTTATCAAACATAGATAAACCCTATCCAGAGAAACACACTTTTCAAACAAAAAAGTCTAAGTCAAAATCGGTTCATGCGTTTGCAATGCCACAGACAGACACAGGTCGGTGTTATACGTTACGATAAACACCGAGATCTGAATACTAGAGAGGATTAACTTTACTCATTATATCTTATTTATACATTAAAACGTGGCGCGGGAGTTTTCCATAATTACCAATAGCAGCCTAGCTGCCACCAAATAATCCCGCAACGCACTGCAATCGCTTAGTGATAAAACGATAGTAGAGTGTATGACCCAGGTGAAGTCGTTTCCAGAAAATACGAATAGATGGCGCTACGTGTATCGAATGATACACGTAGTACGATTTTCGACAAGAGGTTGAGCGTCTATTATATTTATTAGTCTATGATATTATATACTTGCCTAGAAAAACAGTGAGAGCGGCTGCAAGGAGCAAGACGCCACCAGCGGTAGCCGCGCCCGCTAATAGCGTAAAGAACGTCCGGAATGGAAACTGCGGGCCCTTATTCCTTGGATCTGAAATAACATTACAGATTTTTTTTCGACGGCGGCCATTGTTTCCCTCTCTTAAAAATTAGTATTTGTTGTAACAGCGGCACAAAAACATATTTTGTGAAAATTTCAGGTTTCTAGCTATCACGTAATCTGATATAGGCTGGCGACAGACAGACAGGCAGTGGAGGCTTAGTAATAGGGTCCCGTCTTTACCTTTTTGGTACAGTACCCTAAAAATATGTTCTCCGCTATAAGCTATTGACTTAGGCGTTACTTTGCTGAGATCACTGTAGATAAAAGAAGATATGAAATATTTTGTGTACAGTAATACCCCGGACTTACGCGATAGGTGGGACCGAGCGCTATCCGCGTAAGTCGAATTCGCGTAAGTCGGGGTGCAATTTTGCATATACATACATACCTATAAAGTCATACAAAGTATGTTTAATTGGGACCGGAAACTATAATTTAGGAAATATAAAACAATAATTTAGGAAATAAATTTTAATTTAATTCTAGATAATATGACAAACTATATTAATAAAATGTATAAAAACAATCTGAAGTGCGCGGCTTTCAAACAAAAAACGTTAAAATAGACGAGAAAATTAAATCGCGTAACTCCGAATTCGCGTAAGTCGAGGTAGCGTAAGTCGGGGTATTACTGTACTTCCGCTGTGATCTGAAACCAAATTAAGATAAGCAACGAAAACTTCAAAATAGATTTTAAAAAAACTTGTTGTGTTTCTTCGCCCCGCCACCACATCTCACACTCAACTCACACCAGTATGTCTAAACGACCTTCCTACACACAACGACGAAAGCATCCTTAGAAAAAAAAAATACTCAGTGTTCAGATGATGGGTTACTTCTTTGCTCATTCAGTAAAAAAATATCTGGTGTTTGCCACAAGTAAAGTATCTGGTATTTAAGTATTGTTGTCCGCATCGAAGTTGTTAGCCTCAAAGTGTTTTTCAAATTCAAGTGACACAATAATTATTGTAAGACTTAAAGTGCCATTTACAAAAAGAAAGTACTTACAGCATACATTAACCATGACCAATGTTTTTGATCTTATGTGGGTGTTGTTTATGCATCATTTTTGGAGAGATTTTGTGGTCTTATATATTATATCTCACATTTTGGATTCAAATATAAAAAGCATGTTTTTTTTCGTTTGTTTACTTGGTTTGTTTATCTAGATTTATTTGTTTAAAACATTATGGCTTCCTATATTGTATATAAAACAGAATCACATTGGTGACGTCTAAGATGATAGAATAATCTTACAGAATAATAGAGTATTTGCCAGAGCATATGACAGTTATATCATTGACATAAATAATTCAAGATGTAAAAGTAACAAGGAAAAGGTTTTAAAATTAAAAAAATGGCTAATATAAATAAATAGAACGATGGTAAATAAACTAAATAACTTCAATTTTCATTTGTGAAATGCGTTCACACGTATGTAAATGTTCGCCCCTTGATATGTTATGCCGCGCGACAGCGAACTTATTGTATTGAAAACTATCTTACTATATTTAAGCATAATAAAACAGGCCAAATGCGAGTCGGACTCGCGCATAAAGGGTTCCGTACCATTTTACCTTGCTTGGTACCTATACAAGTCAAATTTTATTGCTAGAAGTTCATAAAAAGTTTCATACAAACTTTTTTACCCCTTTTCACCTACTTAGTGGTGAAATTTCCAAAAATCCGTTCTTACTACCCGTCTACGAAATAAAACAAATATATCTTTCAAATTTCATATCTCTAGGACCAGCTGTTTGAACTCTGCGTTGCCTATAGATGAATGAATGAATGAGTCAGGACAATGATTCTTACAGTATTGTAGAAGTAGAAGGAAATTACTGTAGCGCTACGTTTCAGTAAAATAAAATTAACATAATATGTGACCTATGGCCATGGCCCTCTCGATTCCTACTATCGTTGTTATTTTATTATTTTGAAAGCTTCATAAAACAAATTAATATTCAAAATTACTATCGACGACCTTTTCTTTGATAACACATATTTTATTTGAAATGGATAAATTCGAAGAAGCATTTGAAAAGATGAAGGCAGATGGAAAGACGAGCGTAGATGCAATAATAAACTGGATGAAAGATTGTACGAGTCACAGTTTAAGTACAAACTTACTTCTTTTTGGTGTCATTTTGTACCTCAGAGTAACGCTTTAGTCGTTACTCTGAGTTTTGTACACTTGATACATAGACAGAGAAACCAAAATTATTGTTTTCTCTGTCTACGACTTGATAATGTGTTCATGTCATTCATTTCTTGTCTTCATACTAACTTATTTGATAAAGCATTATATTAATAGCTTGCGACAACCGTTAACTAATTACTAATTAAGCAACCAAAAAATAAATACTATTAAACAACCCCACAGCACAATATGCATATCATGTCGATACGCTAAGAGATCCATAAAAATGTGTTCCGGCACCCTCCATAAAAGCCAGTAATTCCAGACTAAACATTTTTACTGTTCAGCTAGTAACACCAACTCATGGGTTTACGCAAGTTGCCTGAAAATCACCTCTGAATACTTAAATCTCTTTGTTTCAGCAAAACTGATTGAAAACACCGCGGAGGCCGAAGAAAAAGCTCGGAAATTATTTGCTGATGTGAGTGACGCTCAGAACGTGGAAGAAAGCAAGTTCAAGGAAGCTCTGCAGCAGCTCGCCACCCAGCAGAAGAAGACCTTGGAAGACTTCACCAAGATCATCACTGAGGACGCTCCAAGACTAATGAATGCATTCGTGGCAGGAGCTAGCGCGTTCAAGGATGCTTTCGGAAAGAAGTAGTAAAATCAAACATCCCTCTGTTACTTCCAATAAAGTACGATGATAGATACAGCGACAGTATTGACGTGACAACGTCTTAAATTAGGTTGCAGCTGGGAGTCACTTATGAAAAAGTGTAACGCCCGGTAACGTTACGATGAGTCACCGAACGAGAGAGAGGCCCGAATGCCTTGCGTCTCTCTCCCACTCAACTATGATCGGTCTGCCGCGCGCGCAGCACGCGGCAGACGTTGTCACGTAAAATCTTCGCCCGTAAAACCGACTTTACAGGCAACCATTCTTTTTTTTTATCGTTTTAGGTTAATGCCTTACCTATGTATAATTTCAACAGTAACATAATAAAATGTTTTCTTACTTTTCTAAACTCGGGCATTGTGCAGACACTATCTAAATAAAATTTTTGTACATTATGGCGCTTCTGCAATTACTAGCTTTCATATGCCACCTAAAAGAAGTACAGACATACTCTTAGAAAAGTATAGAAGAAATAATCTTTAGCAGGGTACTAAGACTAGGTAGTTTGATCATTCAACTCTGTAACTATAGCGAAATATCAGTAAATGAACAGGTCATCACGTAATGAATAAAGTAGGGTATAAGGCAGTTGACTGGACAAGAGAGAGGCCTATGCTCAGCAGTGTAGATGATGATAACGATAATAAGAAAGTCAAAGAGGGGGAGTATTGAAGTAACTCGCGCGTCAAGGTTTGGTTCCTTGATATCATCCATCAGAATCTTTGGACTAATTGACCCCCTACAAAAATAAGATTTTCCCATGGTAAAATTAGTTTGTATTAAAAATGGTATTTTCGGGCTAATAAATAACTTAAATTTATGTTTGCTTGTTTCTTAAGTTTTGAAAGTTAAGTTTTAAGATAGAAAATACAATAATGGGACAATAATACCTTTTTCTGTTATCTGAGGGCAAAACTTAATTCGGTCATTTGAGGCCGCATTACAAAAGAAAGTCAATATCATTAATGTCATAGCGGGCCATAGTCATTTGCCAATTCTTTTAAAATAAAATAACAAATTGCTTGTATTATAACCAATTACAAAATACAAAAAATAAGTAAAAAATCAGATATCTACGAAAAAACACCTAAAAGAGTGTTTGTCGGTTTCTCTTCAATTCAGCTGTTAAAATGGATGACCAATTCAAAAAGTTTAAAGAATCTGGAAAAAACAGCGTAGAAACTCTTCTTCAGTGGTTGCAAGAATGTACGATATTAGATACCTACTTATTATTTTTATCCTTCCTATTTCATTTTTATAGGCTTGCCCTTAATATCAATCCATCTGATACAACATTGTGACCTACGGTAAACCACCCCTGCCTAAAAGAAACCAAGTTACTCTTGCTTTGAAAACCACTAGATTTATAGTTTTGGGGGAACAGAGCGTCTGGCAAAAAAAATAAAAAATGTGAATGCAAATATTTTTGGAAAAAAGTGAATGCTAAACGCTTAGTGTGCCTTTGACACCACCGTATAAAGTTGGCGCCTTGGCTTTGGTATCGAAAGTTTTCAGGGCATCACAATTACTAACAGTTCAAAAACATATTATAGATTTTACAGTTTTTTGTCGCACGACGAGCTATAAACATTATTATGTAGGTCTCATGCTGGCAGTCACTAAAACAAGTATTTTCATAGTGATGACTCCGAAACTTTGAAACATTCTGACTAGGCCAGAACCTAGGACAGGATAATAACTTATTAGCCTGGTATTAATAAGTTGGTTGGTGGTTTGGGTTATTATCGTGGTAATTCCAAAGGTAAAAGGTAAAGGTAAGGTAAAGGTGCTATATCTTATGCTACAGCAAAGCTTAACATCGCGAGCCTAAACTACTCAAAAGAAAAGTATTAAGTAGAAGGTTATTCAATCAGTCGCCATTAACCCTTATTATGTTTGTTGCAGCAAAAATAGTAGATAACACCAACGAAGCTAGGGAAAAGGCACGCAAAATGTTTGACGATGCCAAGAACAAGCAAGATGTTGAGCTGGAGAAGTTCAAGGAAGTCGTAAAGAAACTGGCAGAGGAGCAGCAAAAGAACTTTGATGACTTCACAAAGACCCTCACCGAAGCTGTACCCAAGATCCAAGGGGCCCTCGCGGCTGCGGCCACTGCCTTTAAAGATGCCATGAAGTAAATATTGATGATAAAATTTGATTTATGGTTGTCTGTTACTATCTTCTTTCATAACTCGTAATATTTTACTATAATAAAAGAAATAAAATGAACTAAGACAAAGAAAAGGTTTTTTTTAATTTTGTTCCTTGTCTCCGGGCCATGACCAACCATCATATCTCCACTCAACTATGGCAAATCAACACCTTTTTTATCCACGCGCATCCCGCAGTGCACAGCAAATTAATCACAATACCGATTTTTATATCAATGCCTAGGCTTTTTTGCATACCAAAGATGGAAATTCACCCAACCTTGAACAAAACTAAGTTTAAAAACATAAAAGCAGAAGTTATCACAAGTCCTTCAAAACTTAGAACTTATAAACTAATGTTTTCTATCGCCTGACGTGTCGTGTCTTTTCACTTCCCTTTCTTATACAGGACGCTTCGAAAATAGCGAAAATGTATCTTTTCAAATTCAATTTCAAAAACTATATTTTCAAGTACCAAAGACTCATATATGCTAGAGAATACATACAATCTCAAAACAATACAATTAAAAATGCGGCAGCAAATTTCTCTCGCGATTCAGCGAGGAAATGCTGCCAGCCTAATGGGTACGTTTGGGCGTGAGGCTTTGACGTAGTCTTTATAGACTAAGACTTAATTTTATTATTTTTGACATGTAATTGATATTTAACTAATTTGTATTACTTATTCTGATTTAATAATAATAATAAAAGTATCTATAAATAAAAAAAAACTAAATAATAATCATAATAATTAGGTATTTTATAATATTTTTGTCATATTGTATCATATTGTAAAAAACTTAGTAGTAGGATAAATACATTTTTACATAAATAAATAAATAATAATCAATGGAAAAAAAAATATAAAATGTCAAAATAAAATAAAAATGAGAATTTAAATTTAAAATAGGTAAACAAATGAATAATAGATTTAACATAGCATAACATTTAATGTACAAATCATCAACATTAGTGACGTAGCCACAGGTATACACTATGCCAAATTATTTTGACTTTGCTATCAGATTGTGTTTTGCATGGTAGAGCATTGTCTATTGCTCGTCTGTCTATGTACTGCTCTCAAAATTCTGTCGACTCCGACAGTTTCCTTGAGAGTAAATTGTTCCATACTAGGTATGCTGCTCCATAGGCCAGAGTGACGCGAACTCTCTCTCTCTCTCTCTCTCTCTCTCTCTCTCTCTCTCTCTCTCTCCCTACCTACCTCTGTATCCCAAATGGCGGTAGGGTCAGTATTTTTCTCCTCATGGGTAAGAAAACATGTTTTTTTTATTTACATCCTATACTAACCAGTAGTTTTAAACTTTAAAGCTATAACTGTTATTAGCACTTTATATTTTTGTAAGTATTTCTGTTCTGTTAACTTCCTAAATATGCTAGTCGATATATTACATATATTTTATTATTGACTTGCTACCTAGTCGTAGTTATACAAAGCTAAAGCAGCATTTTGTTGTTTTATAGCATACTGGTAAAAATGTATATACGAGTATAGGTATATATTTAAGAACGCGTTTGAAAGAAAAAAAAAGCATATCTAAATGTTAAATATCTCATTTCATTCACGTCTTCTTAGGACGATCTCTATCTCCACTACCTTGTACAATCATTTTCTTATCTTATCTATGCATTTTCCGGTCTACGTTATATAGCAGGCTAATTATGTATATCTATACTATAGTATAGCTTCTTCGCAAAGCTCTCACGCCTTTGCTTTATAAAATACCACCGCAGCCTTCCCGATTTGTTTATTTGTAGTGTCATTTTGCATAAGATTAGATGGGTAGAAATACTCTTATTCAAAAATGTTTCAATAAAAGTTATGAATAATTTGGAAGAAGTTTATACAATACTATGCGCTGTTAGTAACACAGGTGGAGTTAAATACGACGTTATTAAGAAATGGTTTACTGCATGTTATATCATAGATAACAAGTAAGTTTTTGTTATATCTTAATATATATAAATCTCGTGTCACAATGTTTGTCCTCAATGGACTCCTAAACCACTTAACCGATTATAATATAACCTCCTCCTTTTTTGAAGTCGGTTAAAAATTTGCACACCATGTGCAGTTCGATCCAACTTGAGAGATAGGATAGTTTAAATCTCAAATTATAGCCGCAATTTTAATTTATTGCTAATTATTGTCTGTTATTATTTGACAGTCGCAATTATCTGTTAACTCCAAATGATTCTAACATATGTCGATACCTTTCGACTGGGTTGAGTAAGTAATCAATAGATGGCGCTGCTATGGTAAATCTACGAACGTGTCATATAAGCTACACTATCTATTTTTCATACCCATAAGTGAGGCAAAACAACGTTTGCCAGATCAGCTAGTATATTTATATTTTAAATGTTTTTTTTATTTCAGTGCAATTCGAAAGTCGTGTGGTTAGTTGTTGTGCAAAAAGCTATTTTTATTTAATTTATTTTACGTATTTTTCACTCTCGTCGTTAATATATCAGTGTTAAAAATTTTACGTATCTTTGTATTTCTGTTGCATCGTAGCTTTCAAACGCATGAACCGATTTTTGATTTAGTTTTCTCTGTTCGAAAGGTGTGTTAGTCTAGCGTGTTCTTAGCTTTGTTTGAGGAAAAATTACCTAGATGACAATTACCACAAAATGGTGGATGATGTATTTATTCACTACATACTCAATATAGGTATCAAATTATGGTTATTAAGGGCTTGGTTATAATAATTATAATGTATATGCGAGTACTTTGTAAGTAAAAAGTTTGTAAAATAGACTTCCTATCTCGAAGGTTAACTATATATTTACCATTATTTGACGACCTCGGTGTAATGGATACCATACCGGACTACCAACCAGGGTTCAGGGCCAGTCCTGGTCCCAGTTTCGATTCCCGACACGGCCAACATAGATTATGTGTCCTAATTTTCAAAATTAAAACAGATAATTACTCAGGAACTTAATATTGTTTTTAAGGACAATAGTCGAAGAGTTCTTCGCTTTATCGTACGAGAGAGTGTGTCCGAACCGAGAAGACCTGACTCTCAGTAACTTCGTCATATTGATGGGCATCTTGGCTCGAGAGACAAGACAGGTACGACATCATCATCAACCCTTCAAATATAAGCACAAAAATGTAGCCGGCTATCACTTCTTACGTTTATTTCGTCAATATTAGCCCGACTTTATTATGATTCAAACATACCTTAAGGAAGTTCTAGTACAGTGATGTCATAGACTAATAAATATAATAGACGCTCAACCTCTTGACGACTTCACTCGGGTCACGCAATCTACCATCGTTATATCACTATGCGACTGCAGCGCGTTGCGGAATTTGCCGGCAGCTTGATTTGCAACGCCATCTAGGTTTCATCGGTAATTATGGCAAACATCCGCGCCACGCTTTATTGAATGAGCACACTTCTCTATTGTTCTGATCTCTGGTGATGTGTAGAAAATACTGTTATCAATATTAAACAACGTACTTATACTCAGGATAATCTTTTCTTCCATGGAGATCATTTTTGCACGTAATTAAAATGACACCTAACCAAAACAAAATATAACTGTTAAAGTATTTCTCATTTCAGGGCGTCGATAAGTTTGAAGAGAAGTTTCAAGCAGTAAAGGAAGATATCCTGGCAGAAATACAAGAAAGGATACAGAAGGAACAAAAGCCTTACCACCTCACATAGGAATAGACCAGCTATAACTAAATTGCATCCAAGCAAATTACCAGAGTTCCAGAGATTATTACTATGCGTGTGATACACTGACCTCTAATTCTACGCGTACTAGTAGAAATAGAGGTCAGTGGTGTGATAGCAATTGTGTTCGATCTTAAATGAATAGAGAGTAAAAATGAAAAGGTTTTAACCTCTGCCAAGAAAATGTGAAACTTGGTTTACGTACCTTCTTGGGGACATTTTTAAATTAGTTTTTATTTGTTTGATAGGTGTGTTAATCGGGAGTGATATTATCAGATTTTTATGAAAATCGGTCTAAGATGACCATCGCCACAATTATAGATGAATCTAGCACATTCGTATTGGCCCAAAAAAATACATTTTGTGCCTAATAACGGTGTAAAAAAAGCCAATTTTTAGCAAGTGGGTTGAAAAAAAACTTACCCACAACTTCTTATTCCCTGCCTTAATTCGCTTGATGGGTTTGCATTGCAATGGTGGTGATTCTGGCGTACACACGACTAAACTAACTGTTTCTCATCATTAGCGAATAGAAAGACGCTGCAGGATGTGAACCACAGACAAAACCATAGAATTATAACGCTAAAAGTCTATGGACAAAACAATTAAAACCCCGTCAAATATGGAAAATGTAGGTAGTTTTAGAGCTGATAAATATGTGCGTTCTAAAATCGCTTAAATTTTCCATATTTGATGTGTGTAATACGTTCTAAAATCACTTAAACTTTCCATATTTGACGTTTATGTTGTAATACGTTCTAAAATCGCTTAAATTTTCCATATTTGACGTTATTTTAGTTGTTTTTTCTATGGTTAAAATCGTGCTGTTGCTTTCTAATAAAAAGAGACAGGTCTGCTTTAAATTTAGTTAAATCGTGTGTAAGCAAGAATTGCCACTAATTTATTTTTTCCACTCTATCATCTTAAAACTCAATCTTTTATCTGAAAGAATAAAATATCACCATTTCCACACTCCATCCATAATTACTAAACAATTTCAAATAATATTATTTTGACAACCTCGTTGGCGTAATGGTTACCACGCCGGACTGCCAACCAGAGGAGTCAGGATTTGATTCCTGGCAACATCTTTGTGATTAACTTAATTTGTTGGCTGTCGGTCTGGGTGTTAAATATGTATCGATATAAAGTGTGTATGTCATATGTATATCAGTTGTGTTATAATACAAACTAGAAATGGTTTAGTATGGGGCTAACCAGCCGTGTGTGAAATGAATGTGACCTAATATTTATTTATTTATTTATTTCATCGGTCGGTCTCATCCCCCCTACCTTACACTACCATCTCCATACATCTCCCAGTCACATGCATTTCCTCTCTACGCATCACAAGCCTTTGTACCTTACTATGATTTTTAACTCGAAATAAAAAACTTTTCAATATTCATCTATTTATTTAATAATCATGACTAGACATACAAAATACATAGGAAACAAGAATTGCGATAAAAGTACATTTCTGATAACAATCCTACATAGGTAACTATTTTACTTAGGTATACTCATGTATCTACTATTATTATACTATTGTTACTAATATGGTTTTACTAATACTGTGAAAAAAATACAGTCTTTAACTATTAACTAACTCTAACTTAATACTTGTACATCCAAATATACATTTTAATTATCTACTAACATATATGTTTAACTCGTAACACAGTTGCACTTAGTCTCTAAGGCCTGGCTACTGTCTTAGGGCACAGAATAATAACTAGTACTACCTTAGGGTCAATTTATACTAATGCAGAGTCGAAGCGTATCGAAGCGTCTATCCAAAACTGAACATAACAAATTCAACTTTAACCGCTATGGGAGCAAAATGGCATATTTTGAAATATCCTATGAAATCCTGCGTAAGTGATTTTTCATTTTAATTCACTGTGATTCAGTGTTAAAAATCGTTAAAGCTTCAAAAGACGATTACGTAACATTCGCTCCAAAGTTTTATTTTTTGTTTTTATAAATGTTGTGCTTTTGAATGTATTAAAGAAATTGAAGCAAATCTTTCTTTTTCCGGTAATGGTTTTATCTAGAATCGTTAGAACGTATAATTTCAATATTGTTAATAGATAATTTTATATTAATTAAATTTGTGAAATTGCCACTGCTAGGCGTCAGGTGATTTGCTCATACATACGTATTATATTTATATTTATGTATTACATTACTTCTGAGACTTTATTCCGAATAAATAAAATCCGTAGATATAATGTGCGAAAATTTTAAGATCTCTGAAGTAAAGTGTGCGTTACGCTTTGAAGTTAAGGTTGAATTTGTTAACTTCAATTTTGGATAGACGCTTCGATGCCCTTTGATTCTGCACTAGTATAAATTGACCCTTAGTGATAGGGCCGCAACGCGACGCGATGAGGCGACTTAGGTGTGGTCATCTCTATACATTTTTATATATATATTTAATAGGTTAACGTTTGACCACAGCTTGTCTGATGTTAAGCAGCGCTGTGACCTACGTTGAAGTAGGCTCACCTAGATGGAACCTATTCACACACGATTTGAAGATCTCAGGATATAGATTAGATCTTATCATCTCATATACTAGATCTTGTCGCTTTTGCGCGTTGCGTCGCGTTGATGATAAATGTGGATATAGACCTTAATAGATAGAACCTTATGACCACTCAAGCAATCATCAAGAAAACATTTGAAAGTCCGCCGCATTCATTTGGTAAATTTATCAGTTTTAATTATTTGAATGAAATAATTAAACAATAATAGAACAATATAACGTAATTAATGTAAAACATGTCTAATCTAAAATTAATTAATTCATCATTAATTCATTTGGTTATGCAAGTGCGAGTTGAGCTGAACTTTTAAATGTTTCCTTTATTGATACAAGTTATGAGTAATGATAAAGAGAATATCAAGAGATCAATTAAGTAATTATTCATCAACTGAGTGCAGCAAACTAGAATAAAGCACAAATTTTAAAATTTTCTAAAACGCTAGAGTAAAATATCCCGTGCCACCATGTGACGCGGCCGCACGATATCTGTTTTGCCCCGCCCACCGCGGTATTTTACACGCGTAAAATACCGCGGTGGGGTGGAACTATTTTATCGGCCAAGTTACTTTTCTATTTATTCTAATTCGCTGACTGAGTGCAACAGTTAAGTAAGACGCGTATTAATATAAAAAATGTATAAGTACACATAATAGATGTCATTTATACTAATATTATAAAGAGGAAATGATTTATTTTTTGTTTGTTCTTTGACGCAAATAGGCTACGAAACTACTGGACCAATTTGAAAAATTCTTTCACTGTTGGGAAGATACATAGATTAACTCTTTATAGGTACAAGTCTGAATAAAAATAAAGTACCAAGACAACATTATTTACAACGTGCCACAAACGGCGGCATTATAGCTAACAGCGATCTGACTGGAAGCTACTCATACGTTATCCCTGGGTATCATAGGCTATGTCCTGTTTCTCTTTGCAACTTAGATTATTTTATAGCCCCTGCGAAGCCGAGACGATCTGCTAGTATTAATATAAACAGAGATAAACAGTGCTTTCGGAAGAAAATACCATGATAATAGACCTATGTATATTACAAGAGCTTGACGTGACTTTGTGACACCAGATTTTCAAATTATTTTATAACGATAAAACTAAAATGCAGTGAAGGAACATATAATTAACACTTTGGTATCAACCATAGTTTATAACAAATCTATTTCCTACTAATGTTATAAATTCGAAAGTTGTGAGAATGTATGTATGGATATTACGATTTAACAAAGAAAGATTTGAAAGTCTGCTTCCACTTTCTTGCACTTATTAAGTTATGCAAGCAAGAGGTCATACAATTTTAAATATTTTCTTTTTTGACTTTAAACCACGCACTAACGGCTATACCGATTGCGATAAAAAAATTAGGGATATCTGAGTCCTGGACTGGAAGTTTTAGGGACTAAACATATGCTACTTTTTTCCGGGTTAAACACCGCGTGGAGCAAATAAAAATAAGGATATCGATGTCCCCGGTTCAACAAATATGTATATGCTACTTTTTTATCCAGGATAAACTCAGACTACAACGCGTGGAGCAGCTGGTTAATAAATATTGTCTCCAGATTATGTCACAGTATGCTCAGTTTTCTGACATCTTTTCGATTAACTCCTGGAACGCTAGAGCTTTGGCGAGTCGTCTTCTGAAGTCCTGAAAAAAAGAAACAAACGTTCTGTTAGTCTGGAGATATACACGTACTTGTAAGTAGTTTGTTTTAATTCTTTTTTGATCAGTTATCTTCACACAGGTAGTAGTATTATTTTTTTAATCTTTACAGCTAGGCTATTTGATCAACAGGTCGTTTAACACAGATCCAGTACGTACTGGGAAACGACCGCTGGGCAAAGGCTACCACAACATGGGTGCCATACACTACTAGACCTCAAGGAAGACCCTGGAAACGGTGGCGCGAAGATCTATGTAAGTTTGATAAGGACTGGGCCACCAAAGCCGAAGACCGGGCTGACTGGAAGGAGAGAGGGGAGGCCTTTGCCCAGCAGTGGGACGCAACAGGCTTTTAATAATAACACTGGTCTACAGTGGTTTTGTTGCCTTTGATATGATGATGTTTTGGGTCTATTTATACACACAATTCGTGAAAATATCAATGATTTTGTAAGATCTGCTCGTTTTTTTTTCAACAAATGACTGAAAATTAAAATTTTGACGATAAATCGTTTAAAATTCAATTCGTAAAAACGAGCAAATTTAGTACCTTTACGAATATATTCGTAATAACAATTTGCGATGATAAACAGGGCAACAAAAAAATAAATATTTTTTGTAGAGCTGTGTAATAAAATAGTATGTACTTACATGATGTAATTTGACTCCCTTGTTGGGTACTCTAGCGACGAACATGTCCCGGCTCATGAGACAGAGTGCCTTCCCGTTCATGGGGAAGCGGTCCGGCATACCGCCGTGCAGGGAGACCCAGTGGGCCACGTCGGAACGACACCACGTGCGGGGATCTGATGATAGAAAATAATATATATATATATTAATTGAAGGCGTAAACTGAGAGATAATCGACTCCAGCACCCAAAGTCTAGCAATATATACATTTACTAGCTGACCCGGCAAACGTTGTTTTGCCACACTTAGGGGTATGAAAAATAGATAGTGTAGCTTATATGACACGTAGATCATTGTAGATTTACCATAGCAGCGCCATCTATTGATTACTTATTCAACCCAGTCGAAAGGTATCGACATCAAACTATCCTATCTCTCAAGTTGGATCGAACTGCACATGGTGTGCGAATTTTATTATAATCGGTTAAGTGGTTTAGGAGTTCATTGAGGACAAACATTGTGACACGAGATTTATATATATTAAGAAGATTATGATTATGTATTTATATATTAGTACCTGGTTGACCGAGCTTTGCTCGTATTTTTTTTTAAATATGACATTTTCTAAAAATGATTCCTAGCTAAATCGATTTATCGCCCCCGAAACCGCCGAGCCGATTCCGAGATTCCAATTATATATAAACAAGAATCGCTCATTTAAAGATATAAGATTTGTAAATAAAGTCAATTTGAAAACAGACTAAACAATGTAGTATCGCCGCAACATTATAGGAGCACGTACCTAGAGGCAGTCCATCTTGGGTGATCAACGAGGAGTGCACGTCCCAGGCGGGATGCAGCGCGCGGCACGCCTGGCTCGGCATACTCACACTCTGGAACACCTGCCAATTATACAACATTGCATTACAATAAATCTTAATATAATATATAAATTTCGCGTCACAATGTTTGCCCTCAATGGACTCCTAAACCACTTAACCGATTATAACAAAATTCGCACACCATGTGCAGTTCGATCCAACTTGAGAGATAGGATAGTTTTAATCTCAAATTATAGTCGCAATTTTAATTTATTGCTAATTATTGTCTGTTATTATTTGACAGTCACAATTATCTGTTAACTCCAAATGATTCTAACAGATGTCGATACCTTTCGACTGGGTTGAGTAAGTAATCAATAGATGGCGCTGTACCCCTAAGTGAGGCAAAACAACGTTTGCCGGGTCAGCTAGTATTTTATACGAAATAGCCGCGATTAAGTCTTTATCAATTCAAATATTTAGGGCATGTTCTCACCGAGGACCTTAAAGATGTAGCCGATATTGACCGGGAACGGAGAGCACTGTCAGTACGAGCCAACATGATCGCCCGCAGGTTTGCACGCTGTTCAGATGACGTGAAGATCTCGTTATTTAAGGCGTTCTGCACGTCTCTGTATACGTGCAGCCTGTGGGTAGACTACACTGAAAAGGCCTACAGTGCTCTCCGCGTCCAGTACAATAACGCGTTCCGGGCGGTAGTGGGGCTGCCTCGCTTCTGTAGCGCATCAGGGATGTTTGCTGTTGGTCGCACCGATTGTTTCCACGCCACTATGCGTAAGCGGTGCGCATCCCTGGTGCGCCGGGTGCGAGCCAGCTCCAATGCCGTCTTAGCTATGATTGCTGATAGATACGATTGTCAGTATATAAATAATGGGTGCCTAAGACACTGCGCGATATCCATACTTGACAAATAAGATAAATAAAATGTAATGTTGATTTTTGTAAATTAAATGTAATTTTTAATTTATTTTATTTTATTTTTGACATTTTCTAATTGTACAGTTATTTTTTTTGACATTATATAGGTATTTTCTTGAACATGTATGTATGAGTCCTTGTAACTTGAAAATAAATGATTTGATTTGATTTGATTTAGCGCCACTGTCACACATCACCGCCCGCTACCAATCAGAGCGCTCGATCTTTTCTGTGCCATAATCAATAGTATTGGGAGGAAAAGTTTGATTGTTCGTTTGTTTGACGCGAATCGACTGCAAAACTACTGGACCGATTTGAAAAATTCTTTCACCTTCGGGAGCTACATTATCCCGGAGTAAAATAGGCTATATTTTGTTTCACTTAGATTAAAATCTAAATAATCTAAGTTGCACTTAGGCTATTTTATAGCCCGTGCGAAGCCGGGACGAACTGCTAGTTTTACAATAAATGGACTTGCGCTTGATCACAATTCAACTGATAGTAAGCGATAATGGTCTAAGATGGAGCGTGCTTACTGTTTCACTCGAGCGTTTTTAAAACCTCCAGATTGTAGTTATCGGGGAACAGGGAGCTTGGCAAAGAATTTCACACCTTCGCGGTACGCACAATGAAGGTGGAGGCAAACCGCTTAGTACGCGGCTTTGATACCTCCATGGCATAACAATGCCGCCTTGGTGTTTCCCTGCTCGTCCGATAGTGGCTCGTTTCTGAATCGCGTATATGAAGTTTTTAATGCTCTTACGATCGCTCCTAGTTACAAGACATGACTTCCCGACTTGATCCGGGTCACCAATATGGTGAAGGAATATCCCCCGGCCAGGTGTAGTGTCCGGCCCCCCCGTGGGGCCCCGCATTGTCGAGGCGGGGGGGCTCAGTAACCGTGGCCTGGTCACCCACGGTGAAGCGAAGAGGGTCCCTGAGGCGGGCCACTCCCTAGACTTGTAATCCCTGCACGCAAGTTCTAGATGGAGTGGCACCAGTAGGTTGCGGGACCTCGTTTCGGGGGGGTTTCGCAACAGAGGCGGGCTGCGGTGTGGTTTGGGAGGCACCGCAGCTGAAGGTGTGGGGCCGCGGCAGGAGAGAAGTGTCGGTATAACGATGCGCCGCTCTTCCTACCTGCCGCGGCCTCGACGGGGTCGCCACCGTTGATGGCGGACGCGGTGGGGCCGCAGGGAGAAGGGAGTGGTAACCGGAGACTACCACTTTCCCTATTCTCTGCGGCCGTAGTGGCATGTGACGGGGCCACAGACCTGACCCGTCACGGGGGACCTAGGACGTCGGACTGGGGATGTCCGGCGTCCATTGCACTCACGGTCCCCGAGGTGGTTGCGGTGCACTACGTGCACTGCAAGGGGAGTCATCCCCTGAGGAGGAGTCTCTCTCAGGCTAGCCGAGGTGGGCTGGGTGGTGGGTTAATGCGAGAAGCGGAACCTCACCCCGCCCTTTCCGGTGAGGAGGCCATCGTGAGGTTTTAGTCGGTAGTGATGCCCTTCTGGCATCGAGCCCGACATACCCCACCCACCTCCCCGGGTGTGGTGGGCATGCGTAAATGCATTTCCTCACGTTAAAAAAAAAAAGGTGTTGTGTCCGGATACAACTGTCCGATGGTCATGCGTTTAGCTAGCTCCCGTCGTAAGAACATTCAAAACTTCTCTTTCGCGATTCAGAAACGTACGCTCTGATTGGTAGCAAGCGATGATATGCAGTGACGCCACAAGTCAATAGAAATGTATAATTATTTTTAATTGATTACAATCATAGTAATAAATAAAAAATTATTTATATTACAATATTAATTTTTGGATTTAGAATCTTTGAAAGCTGTAGAATAGGTATAATAAAATGTGTGCAAATCATAATTTCAACATCTCAAAGATGGTGTTTCGAAACAAAATAAGCTCTTCTTTGTATAAAAGTCATCGTGCAAATGTATGCAATGATATTCGGTTTCCGATGCAAAAAACGGATCATGCCAATTTAGTTTAGTGACTATTCAATTAGAATAGAATCACAAGGCTGTAAGCGAGGCATTGTTAAATACAAATAAGTCACTTTTTCTATAATCCGTTTTAGTTCGATTTCAATAGATACGACATCCTTCAATAGCATAAACGTAGTTTGTAATCCGTCATGAGTACGGTCGCGTGGCCCACTTCCGGTTTCCGGTGGGCAAAATGGCGGGAGTGTTGTAAATGATCCACTTCCGGTAAGATGGCGGTGCATTGTCGCCTGCGCGCCAAAAGGATATCCGTCTTTTTCACGTTTTAGGAAATTGATGAATTAAAATTTATTGAATAAAAACTCTTGTTGTGTGTGGTTCCCGGACGTTTTTTGTGCGGATGATAAATGATTAGCAGGATTTTGGTAACTAAATAACGGATGATGATACCTCGGTCGTTAGAGTGCTTTTAATTTAACGTCAATAATTTCGTAGAATAGACCTCAAATCTTATATCGTGGTGTCAAATGGAGTAAGTTATTGTACAAAACTAAAAATTTAAGAACATTTCGAATGAATAGCATATCTATGATATAAAAATAAGTCGGGGTTTCCTTCCTGACGCACGAACTGATTTCCACGGTTTTGTTTTCGTTGGAAAAGTCGGAGCCCGAGACTTTCTTTTTTTGTGGTTTGTAGTAAACAAAATTTAGGGATAATTTCAACAGCAAAGTAGCAAAACAGGAAATAGTACATTGTTACCCTAGGGATGAGAGTAACTTATTCAGCCCCGAGACGGGGTTTGGCGCCCTTACTTCGTTCGGGCGCCAATAGTTCGAGGGACTAAATAAATCTTTAACCCGAGGTAAACACTGCTTTTCATTACGAATATAAGAAAAGTTAAAAAAAATGTGAAGAAATTTTATTAAAAATTCTTACTTTCTCAGCGTCATTTCATAAAATCGTCATACGATTTTAGGTATCTTTGTTTTGATTTGGGTCGTCAAAGGTTTTCCACTACCGCTTTAGCCTTCTCTTATAAAATCAGGCGTTAAATTCATATCAGAATGAGATGAACTCATTTTAATTGCCGCTTTCCCGCCAATTTTTTTGTTAATGTTTTCTGTGGCCGGCCATTTATTCAGCAATTATTTTTTATTTTCATTGCAATAATGGCTAATAATTTGCCCAAATCGAAGTTATTTTAAAGAAATTGTTGAAACTAAATTATAATAAAGTTATTTAAAAAATATATATTCTCAATACTAAGCTTTAAGTTATTTCAATTTTCCATCGTAGCTGTATATCAGAAAGTAAACCCTTTTTTTGACTGTACTATTTTTTAAATAATTTGACAGGTGTCAGTTGAAAGAGATTCTCCCTAGGGATGAAATGTATTACTTTCATCCCGCTCCTCAGGCAACTTCAGACCTACTTTCATAGTATGAGTAATGAAAAATTGATTTATTTCGTGCGGCTTTTAAACGCGATTTCATTACTTACGTCTTTTTATTTCCTGCAATGTCGGTGATTAACTTCCCCATTTTCATAAACCGGAAAGAAAACATCCTCCCATAATCATTTGATACAGATTAGTCATTCTGCATTCCCTATGCGTAACCATTTTTTGCCCGACACAGGATAAGGATATCCCGAGTTTGAACAGATGTACCACCTTATCTTTCTACTGACAAGAGGAGCCACTGTCGCATTTCCTAAGTGAAACTTAATAATTTTGATCCGTAAACCATAGTTCCCTGTTTTCACCACAACTTTCTAAAACTTGGATACGGTACAGAATTAAAACAGAAACAGTAAGAGGAGCCACTGTCGCATTGTTTAAAACAAATTGTTCCCTAAAAAAGTAGTTACTAGTTTTCACCACATCTTTATAAAACTGCAGAGGATGTCGGAGGCAGGTGGTCGACACGCGTCAACCTTTGGCATTTAAAAAAAAAACTACCATCTGTCAAGAAAGCTGCTACTCCAATTTCATAATAACGAGCTTTTTTGCTATCCTCTTCCGCTTGACTAGTTAATTAGATAATGGTGAATACTTCAAAGATACCTGGACTTTTTTTATAATTAGCGCCTGTTGCTCGGCTAACTAGGGTGATCTGACACGATCATCAAAGCTAAGCAACGGTCGATGCGGACGGTATTTGGATGGGTGACCATTGCACAAGACTGTCGTTTTTCAAGTGACATTTTCATCTGGGTGCTACCGTGGGTCGGATGACACGTTAAATTGTAGGTCCCGGCTGTTAGTCTTAGTACAAGCAGTCGTTAAGAAAAGTCAGAGGCATTCGGGCGGCTTGAAAACTTTCGACACCAGAGCTTGGCCACTTAGCTCATACGAAGAAGAAGAATTGTGTGCTATCGATAGTCTCTGGTATGTAAAGTTTTCAACAAACGCATCACTAATAAGAATATATCTTATATTATTACTATGTATGTTTTTTATACTTTATTGTAAACTACGTCCTCCTTTAGTTGTTAATAAATTACTTTCGTTAATAGATCGCTTTAAGCGATAAGGCCGCCAAGTGCCACAGCACACAAATTTTAAGTAAAAAATATTTTTAAGTGTTATTTTTTTCTCTTTTGTATTTTTTTGGTCTCTCTACATTCAAAATAAATTACAAAATGATTAAAAAAAAATAAAGAAAAACGAAATCATCGCATATTCTGAAAAACCGAAAGAATATGAAAAATAATCTTAAATAGTAAGTAATTAATACGTTATTCTATTTTGTTTGTCTGCAATAGTTTTAAACAATATATGCAAAAACATTGCTTTTTTATGCAAACTTACCATTAAATTAATTAATGTCACTAATATGTAAAAGCTGCTCGAAGGACGTCCTTGCCAGTATTAGGAATTCACAAAACACTATTTTATCACTCTCTACGATAATTATATTATGTAAAATTTATCTAAGTACTTTTAGTTCAAAGAAATTATCTGATGCCAAATTCGCAAATTACCGCACGATCTGTGGCTTTGCAATGCGCGTACGCGACTGTCTTCCTTCGAAGTCAAGAACGGAATAAAATACAAATATTTTTAAAACCAATTCATTCTACAAACATGAATGAATTCATTGCTGTTCCTGTTAAATTCAAACCATTTTAATCCGTAACCTATGAAAATTAGAGTCCAAATTTGATAAAGCAATAGTAATTTCATGAATTGCTTGCGATTATAAACTTTAGCTAGTTGTGATAAAGACTACTTTTATCAACCGTTGAGAGTTATCCAAAAAGCATTTTGCGGTCATCCCAAATGCGGGTGTTCGTATCTCTTTCTAAACGTATAGAGTGAGAAAAGGATGTAATGTGATGCTTTTTCAAAATCGATAACGTATTTCTTGCATCCGGTCTGTCAGCATGTGGTCGAGACAAATCGTTTCCGCACTAATAACAAATACACAACGTCTTAATGCTATTTAGTTGCTTTCCCAAAATGAAACTTGTTGGTTGGGCATAGAGTTGAATTTCATGTTTGCTGTTTTTTGCCAATTTGAAAGGAAGTCAGTGTGAAGTCATAATTAGGCAGACGCGTTTCCGCCGACTATTTCGGTTTCCCGCGCGAAATTATTAACTTTTTTTTACACAGAGCTATTTTCTACATTTTAGAACAGATTCTTTTGTTATTTATTTCTATTGGTCTTGTAAAACAAACATTTTTTGCGGCGGTACGTGACACGAAATAGTTACGCAGATTATAGTTAGTTTAGGCAAAAAATCTATTGTACGTTTCTCCTATTGTAATGTTGTTTACTAGCTTCTTCCGGTGGTTTAACATAACTTCCGTTAACAATAACTGTATAAAGATAATGCAGAGGCTTGTCAGAGTAGCTGACTTAGTTGACTGTATCCTACAAGGTATTTTTAGGGTTCCGTAGGTACCTAAAAGGTAAAAACGGGACCCTCCTATTACTAAGACTCCGCTGTCTGTCTGTCTATTTGTCTCCAACCTGTATCTCAGAAACCGTAATAGCTAGAAAGCTGAAACTTTCACAAGACATGTATTTCCCGTGCCGCTATAACAACAAATACTAAATTATTGTGATGAAATTATACTTAATCTTTCTATTTTAGTACTTATAACTCGACTCAATAAAGAAAAAAATGAAAGTTCATATTCTCTCACTTGCACAATCCAATGAGTAAAGAGTAAAGTAAAACGTATAAACTGGTTGACATTGCATAATGATTTAAAATATTAACGTAGAAAGAATTACTTTTGTTTTAAATAATAGGACACATTTCACACACGGCTGGTTAACCCCATACTGAACCTTTTCTAGTTCGTATTATGGTTAAAAGATATACTACATACTACTACATACATATTTTATATAGATAAATATTTATCAACCGGACAGACAGCCAACAAATTTAGTTCAGCCCAAAAATGTTGGCCGTGCCGGAAATCGAACCTGGAACTTTCTGATTGGCAGTGGCGGCATGTTAACCATTACGCCAACGAGATCGTCACAATATGCAGTATTATAAGTAAATTTAGTAGTTATTTTTAGATATTTTTCCAATTTCACGCGCGTTACGGGTAAGAATATAGCTGATTTTTGTATATAATTATTTTAATGCATGTAATCCGTGAATAAATGATTAGATTTGAGTGTGAGCAAGAAAAAGCGAACTTTCAAATGTATTCTTTATTGAATCACCTTATACCTACTTGAATAAATTAGGCAGTAACGATCCGGAAACTCTCTAAAATCCTAAAAAAATAAAGTCAATAGACTAACCGTCGCCAGTGGGACATTTTTATGTCTGACCAAATAAAAGTGCTTGTATTGGATGCGAGTGTCCGGCGGAAGTGGCCTTTGCTTGGACCGCCACAGAATGGTAGTACCGGAAGTCGATTGTAGCTCTCTTTTGTCATCCGTTACATAATGAACCGAATAATGTTATACAGGCTGATCTTTTTTATTCTGACCTTGGTGGATGTTTATATCGTTCATAGCTAATTTAGCAGCAGGTATAAATACAAGAATTCTTCAGCCTTCTCCGTCCTATAGTTGGGTAGGCCTGTTCGATAACACGAAAAACAATCACACTTACTTAAAAAACGTTGGATATACGTCCAACGGGTTTCGACGCATTATGAACGTCATCATCAGGGACGAGCTTCACACGGACTGTCACCGACGAGATCCGCGCGAAAACCATTCTCTATTACGAGTTAGAGGTCAGACTTACTGGTCTGTGGTACATATTTAGATCACAGACCAGTAAGATCTGACCTCTGACTTCCCATAGAGAATGGAATTTTGTATTAGTTGAGACTAAGAATGGAGGTCATTCTTACTATAAATGGCATCCATTGCGAATAACTCTTTTTTTGAGACTTTTTTTTTTATTGATGAATAGGCTTACGTTTGACCGCAGCTAGTCCGATGTTAAGCTTGACTGTGGTCTAAGATGTAACACGCTTGCCTAGAAGGAACCTATTTACTCTGGATTTAAAGACCCCCAAATTGTACTTCTCGGGAAAAAGAGACTCAGGAAGAGAGTTCCAAAGCTTCGCAGTTCTCACAATGAAGGTCGAAGCAAAACGCTTTGTGCGAATCTTCGGAACTTCGACAGTGAATCGATGTCTCTTCGCTGTACCCCTGTTCGTTCTGTAGTGGAATGGAGAAGCGGGAATTAAATTGTGCAGGTCCATAGCACACTCTCCAAAATGTATCCGATAAAATACACACAGACTGGCAACCTTGCGCCTATGTTCAAGACTCGGAGTAGGTACTGTTAGGACCTGGGTTAAGACCTGTGTAATAGCATATGAACCGATAAAACCTAAACTCATCACCAAAATCGAAGTAAAAGACTTATAACTTAAGTTGAAAGTCTAAGCAAGAGGAAGCAAACTTTCTTTTTTTTCATGACGCGTGTTAAACAGATACTTATGGCAAAATTGGTTTGCACAAACCATTGAGCTTACATATAACATCTTTGGCACAAACACACAAACACTCACCCTAAACGCATATACCGGTCTCCGCTCCGATAAGTCTTTTAACCACCCTGTACAACATTTTAGAAGGTCGTAAAACTATTTCTTACAACTTCCCGAGCGATATTCATAAAACTAAGACATCCTTCCTTTTGTTTACTAAACGGATGGCGGGATGTATGGTCAGTGTTACGAAGCCAAGGGACAGGATTAAGAAAAAAAAAAATTTTTGTTTGTTTTTTTTTTTGGGACTGACACGTGTGATGTGTGAATGAGGTTTGTAGCTTTACTTAGATTCGACCTGTTTGGTTGTTAACTTTTTGGTACGTTTTTAGGACTTCGTTCCTAATGGTAAAAAATAACCCTTATAGGATCACGTCGTTGCCTGTCTGTCTAGACCCTTTTTTAAAGAGCCTTTGTTTTAGAGCAAGTTTAAGGTTGCCAGACCTTCTTAAACCCAAATATGAGGTTTGAAGAAAGTGATGGGTTTGGGAGATTAACTATTTAATATATAATCATTTAAATGTTAATAACTAGATCTAAGTATAGTATTAAGTACCTAATTAATTTTAAGTAGCCTTAAGTATGCCCTAATAACGAATCACAGGGTGCACATTTTCTGTATATTTGTGTTGCTAATAAAGACATTTTAATTTTGAATTTTGAATTTGAGATATAAGAGTTTGCATAAGTACTAAAAATCATGCTCCAATTTTGTACAATATCTGATATTCATAAATAGAGACATGCATGAAAAGTAATCTCTTGCAACGACAGTCAAACTACTCCAAACACATAGAGGTTATTTTTGACCCCTACTGTCCTAAATTAAATTTTATATTCACAAATATTATAGACTAGTAGATCGTCTTCGACGTCGCACGGGCTATAAAATAATCTGAGATGCAAATAAAATATAGCCTATGTTACTCGGGTAATGTAGCTTTTCAACGGTGAAATAATTTTTCAAATCAGTCCAGTAGTTTCGGAGCCTATTCGTGTCAAACAAACAAACATAAAATAAAGATTTTTCCTCTTTATAATATTGGTATAGATAGAGGTGTAAAACATCACCTGAAAAGACAGCCATCTAGTCTATTATGCTGTGGTGTTACCATAGGGACTTTGAGACTAAATCTTATATATAAAATTTCCGTGTCACAGTGTTTGTTACCGTACTCCTCCGAAACGGCTTGACCGATTTTTACCAAATTTTATATGCGTATTCAGTAGGTCTGAGAATCGGCTACTATCTATTTTTTAAGGCAAAACAACGTTTGCCGGGTCAGCTAGTAGAAGATAAAAATATAATCTGCAACAGGTAGACATGTAGGATAGTGATAAAATTTCAAGGAGGTATGTAGGCTTTGAGTATAACTTCATAAGAAGGTACATATGTTTTATCTCTCTTAAAAACAACTTCAAATGTCTGCCAAATTTTCCCAGTTTTATTATCAAAACGCGTTCGTACAAAATTTGCATCATAAAATGTATGTAATAGAGTTTGCATTTCATAAAAGTTTAATGGTGTGTTAAATTATGTAATAATAATGAAGTAAATTCATTACGAATGGAAATATTATTGCAGTTAACTATTTTGAAAAATGCACGTATTGGTAAGCTACTATACTCTATAACTTTTGGTATACTTGGTCCGTACATCGTTTTGTATTAAATTATTTGCTTATAAATTTTATGATTGTAAGATGGCAAACTTGTAACCCAATAAAACGCTTTAAAAACGCTCAGAGTAAAAATTGTTCGACATATTGCATTTTTCTTTCTGTCTAGTAAAAAAAAAATACTAGAAAAAGATAATTGAATTTTAAATCGTACTTATATAATAAATGCGAAAGTTTATATGGGTGTGTGTATATAATATGTATGTTTCTTACTTCTTTACGCTCAAACGGATAAAACGATTTTCATGAAATTTGGTAAGTAAAGAAATATGTAGGTTAGACCTTGGATTTGTCACATAGGCTACTTTTTATCCCGAAAGCATTATTGGTTTCCTTGGAACGAGCAAATAACTTCAAAATCGAAAGTAAGGTAAAGGCACCTATTTCCGCGGTATTTTCACCAAAACTTGAAAGGATATTGAATATTAGGCATTAACTGAACCTTTCTAACAGTTTGGCTATTTTTATTAGAAGCTTTATTGATTTTCCTTTTTAAATAGACTATATATTTCATAATTAGGTTAAACTTTGTATTTAAAATTAAATTAAATCTGAAAAAAGTCCTAAGCACCTTATTCCGATGTAAAAATCCTTATTCCGATGTATTTGGTCCTTAATTCCGAGTGTACAAAATAGAATCGGTAGGAATGATACATGTTGTTCAAAAAATTACGACTTATTTATTTACATTAATTATTTATTAATCACATTATTATTATCAATCACATTATTATTATCAATATGGCTCCTAAAGAGCTACGTTGAACTGTTTGTTACAATTTGTTACTGGACTTCTTAACAATGATAACTTTTTGATCCGTGTAATAGCATTTTGGAGATCGTCTTCTGTATATTTTATTCTAGGCTTCATTATCCTATAACCAAAAAAAAATAAATATTATTATAATAAAAATTAAACAAAGAAGTGAGCTATATACAACGTGTTGCTTTGCATTCTCGCCAAATTTGTAGAGGTAAGTATACTCCAATAGCAGACCATGAATAAACGATGGCGCAACCTTGAGATGGAGAAAAAAAACATCTGTTCCATACAAAAAATTCGTTGATCGTCGACAAAATATATGAAACAGCAAATGTTTTTTTTTTCGATTTCTAGGTTGCCCATAGTTTATTCGTGCTCTGCTAGTGGAGTAAAACTACCTCTTCACATTTGCAAAGCAACATGTTGTATATTAAGTTAAATCAAATATATCCAGTAATACAAACGTCTTAATATAGGACTCTCTGCCAAGCAAGGCATTATGTAAAATAATAGTAATATGTACATACATTATTTGTATTTGAAAATTATTCATAAACTTTTACCGCTATCTTTCTTAGTTTGTGATAGTTACTTATGATTATGGTAGGAGAATAGTAATTTTATAAATTTTTATTTAGTTTTTGCATTTACTAAAACTAAATAAAACTACATTGTTACCTGTACAAGTTGTGAACACTCTGTATTTTACTTGAGTCTGTGCCGCGGAATTACGTGCGTATAGAACCTTATCCCGACCTACTGTACATCGGAATAGCGTTTCATATGAAAATATCATGTTTCCTAATTCCGAGTACTAAAAAATGTATAAAAATCTCATATTTTTTATACAGAAAAAATCTTATTTGCAATATCGTCGTAAATATATATATTACTTGCTAACACTTATATTAGATTAAATATGAACTTTAATTTTCTTTCTTATCTTTTCCATACAACGAATTAATAAAATAGGTAAATAAGTCATCTATTACATGCTATCATTAGTGAATGTGATGCAAAAACTTACCTCGGAAATAGATTTTAATATTCATTTAATATTTAATTTGTCAAATCCAAACTGAGATACTCTTAATCATAAAAACAACCCAGAAAATCAAAATATAGATCATGTCTATGAAATCGCTATTCCGCGGTATAAATCGTAATTAGGAACTGACTAAAATATTTAGCACCTAATGCCGAGGTAAATTCGAAATACATTTGGGGCTTAATTTACTCAGAAAAATGCACAAAAGTTAAGTGTTTTAGATTAAAAACATATTTTTTAAATAGTTTAACACAAAGAAGTAAACACAGAGTACAAAAATAACGAGAAAAACACTATTTAAAAAAACATGGTATTCACGTGCACAGGGTCCAAAATGTATGAAACTTGCGTTTGAGCCAGCTGCTGTCGCTATTCTAACCGATTATTTCAAACTGTTTACACATGACACCACTTTTTTGATGATATAACTACGCAAAGATATATTATCTATTGAATGGAAAATCTTGCATTAATTTTCATTAATCAAATCTCTTGTAAGCGCTATTTTTCTAAATACCTCGGAATATGGTGCCAATTCCAGAACCCCTCGGAATAAGGTGCCTTTACCTTATCTTTGTGCGTGTGTATGTCTGTTTTCAACGCTTCAATTTCGCGCTTAAGCAGTTAACTTAATTTGATGAAATATGGTATGAAAATAACTTAGACCCTGGAGTAACACATAGGCTACTTATTATCCCGGAACAATACGGGTAACACCGAAGGGCGCAGCTAGTGTGCAATTATTACTTGTTCTGTCAAATATTACGCAAGTCCTCATGCTCCTCAGCCATTGGTGTGCGCGATGTTATGCGCAAGCGCATCGTTGGGCAGCATATCTGTGAAACGTACTGGGTGGCTCGAACGCGCCGTCTCATATTACAAGAAGCTTTTTGTTGATGACGTGGAGAAGACTGCTCCAATTGAGTTACGAGGTAATGTTTTTTTTTCATTTATATAACAAGAATCATATCATATACTTTTGTAATGATATTATGTTATTTGACTTGTAACTTTGGTGCTATCAATAAATTATTTGTATTTGAACAGAAATGTAAAAAATGACAAGGATATCCCCTACAAATAAATTTTGTAACCACTCCACATACCTATGTTAAAAGTCTTCTAGCCGTTTAGGCTGTAGAGCTACAGAGAATTACAATGATAAAGGCCTTATGTTTAGGCCTTTATGTTTACTATAAATTATGATTAATACATAATAAATAAAAATAAACACTTCTTGCACAGTCAGGTGAAGAGGTTGGAATATGAGGGTCCGCCTTGTTAAGCTACGAAATGTTAGTACACTGAAAGAACCAGAAGTCGTTAAGTCAAATCAAAGACCCTTGGATATACGAGTATAATAAGTATTATAATAAGTATAGAAAGAAAGAAAGAAAAGAAAAGAAAGAAAAATATTTTTTATTTTGGCAAACACAAAACCTAATAAAACAAACGTATACATTAAAAATAAAACACCTTAGTTTGCCGCAATACAGTCGCAACTCAGCAAATGCCGGCGGCGTGTGGCTACCGGCGCTGGTATATACCACACATATGTACATAGTTTTGTCATAGGAACACTCACAGTAATGAATTAATGTATGTATGTACCCAGTGAAGCTCCAACGCGCTCCCCCGCCGGGGGCGAAGCTCGAGCCGGAGAAGTGGGACTACCCGGCCGTGGAGCGCCTGCTGACCCTGATGGGGGCCAGCGAGCGCGCAGCCCCCGTGCGCCGCGCTCTACGTCGGGCGCTCCGCCCTTCGGGGCCCACCCGCCGGTTCATTACTAAAGAACAGAGCTGGAATTTATTCCCTAGTCTTGGCAAGGTATTTATTCAAGGAGTCCAGTCAATTTTCAATTTCAAATAATCTTTATATAACAGGTAATATTACATTGAACACAACTAGTGTATATTATATCCTAGGAGTGACACGATTATACAATTAATATGTTTTACTATTCGAAATAATTTACAAAAACTTATATCATAATTATTTTAAAAAGAATTACATAAATAAATACATTAACAGGATAATATCATTACATTTTAAAATACGTAAACTTTAGCATAGAATTACATTTATTGCCTATTTATTTTTAAAGAAGAACTAGAAGAAGCAGGTAGATACATAAAACCTTGCAATAATAATAAGGAGTCCAGTGATAGTTGGCACCTAGGTGACCCCAAAACGTGCAAATCCACACAATATAATTTGAAAAACAAGTGAATGGTTTAGAATCAGGATTGATGACGACCTCGTTAGCGTAATGGTTAGCCTGCCGGACTGCCAACCTAAGTACCGGGTTCGATCCCGGCACCGCCAAAATCGTTGTGATGACTAAAATTTGTAGGGTGTCGGTCTGGGTGTTATATTATGTTATTAGTATTGATATTAAATATTAATGTATGTATGTAGTATATCAGTTATATAAGCAACCTTAATACAAACTAGAAATGGTTTGGTATGGGACTACCCAGCCGTGGGTGAAATGTCCAGCCGTGGACATAGTCCTTGGCCTATGTCCTTGGACATAGATTGTTTTTTTGATACTCTGGTAAAAAGTGAGTGTGACTCGATGGGAAAACGCTTGCTCTTCAATCAGACGGTCCTGGTTCAATCCTGATTTTAACCTTTTTATTGGCCACATTCCACCCACGCACGGATGCAGATGGGCTGATGATGATGATCTAAATACCAACGTTCCAGAATCACCCAAACAACATCTACTACGACTTCGATACAGACAAGTCTGCAGAGGGCGAGGAGATTGTGGACAACTCCGGAGGAGAGTATTTGGACTTTGACGAGGACCACGCGGTTTTGGTGCTTGAAAACCCAGTGGAGGCTCGCCTGCCATCCTCTATGCTTTCGGTTAAAGTACTCAGGTTCGTACGCTTTGCCATTCGCACATGGTGTATAATTAATATGTAAGTATCAAGTCATCTTCTTCTTCTTCACCTTATCCCACTTCATGTGGGGTCGGTACAGTATGTACGCTTCTTCCATACATCTCTATCATTAGTCATCTCTGTATTCACACCCTTCCTGGTCATATCGTCATTCACACAAATTAATATGTATCAAGTGTTAATTTAAAATTAAAAACAATGTAACATACTTAATGTCAAACTATATCTTATCTAAAATTAATTTGTGGCGTCTCTGTCGCACTTCATCGCCCGCTACCAATCAGAGCGCTTGTCCTGAATCGCGCAAACGGTATTTACAGCGCGCGTACGACGGATTCAAGCTACAATGCATGACCGTCGGACGGCCGTCTCCGGACACAACATCTGTCCGGGGGGATATCCCTTTGCTAAATGGAGGCAGACTATCGTCGCTCCATAAATTAATGTAAAACTGTATCTAAACTAAAATTTATTAATTATAACTACATATACCTAATCTTAAATGAATGAATGCAAAACTATATCTAATATAAAATTGATTAATGTAAAACTATATTTAATCTAAAATTAATCAATAAAACTATATCTAATCTAAAAAATCCTATTCTTAGTTGGTACGCATAGTACCTACTTTATAATATTGTTGCAGAGAGATTTTGGAAGCCCGCGCATTAGCTGCTCGACAAATGCCTAGCACTACCAAATCTACTATGTAAGTTCAATACAGATATGGTAATAATAATGATTTATACCTAAGATTACCAGTAACCAACGCTTAACCTTTTTTAGAGAAAAACTCAAGCCCTTTTTTATTCTGAATGGTATCTTTTTTCGCTATAGCTTGAAATCTGTGAATCCTTACTACGAGTACCTATAGGTACTCGTACATTAACTTTAATCTTAACATACGTTCCCACTTCTCGACTGCTGGGACTCGGGGCCTTCTCTCACGAGGAAGATATTTATGGCGATATTCACTACGCTAGCCAAGTGCGATTTGGCGGATGACACACAGCTTTGCTTACGATGTTTACCTTCACTGTAAAGCGGAAATTCACTGAAATAGACTTAAATTTACTAAAATACTTTTAAATTTAAACTTAAAGGAGACCAATATAAGGGAGACCTTTACAATAAATAATATGTAATATCATTATATTTTCAGAATCGGTTTCATGTTTTGGGATAAAAACATACATTTGAGTTTAGAAACTCCTCGTGTTGAAGTCGTCTTAAAATAAATGTCAATGATTTAAGGATTTTAGGTATCTTCTCCACTACTTTTAAGAACCAAGTATACTTAACATACTATTTCTAATAATAATGAATGCAAACTTCTTCACAGCCCTTGGATCCCAATGAACAAGACTTGTAAGTAGTACCTCCTAGTAGAATCAGATTTTATTTCTTTAGGGACCAGAATACTAGAGAATCATAATACTCATTATAATATTATTTGTACAAATACAAATCATTTATTGATAACACCAAAGTTACAAGTCAAATAATATGATATCAATACAAAAGTATATGATATGTATCCATGTCAATTTTCAATTCTAATAATATAATATCTATCATTACAATAGTATATGATATTAATCAAAATTAAATGTCAATTGTCACATCTAATTCTAGTAATATAATATCATTACAATAGTACATGATATGAATCAAATGTCAATTTTCAATTTTAGATAATCATTAATATTAAAAAGTTTTATCTAATAGCCAAACCCTGAGTCTAGTGTATACTTGGCAGTACCTACTGTATATAGTACTATAGTAGGGGAGCCGAAAAGGGGATTTTTGAAGGATTTCGAGCGCGTCAGATTATGATATAGGAGATATCTTAAACGCATTTGAGTACATCCAAAAATATACAAGCTTTCCTCGACTGAAAAAAGAAACAAACACAATAATATTATAACACGAAAGTACTGTCGAGGCATTACTTTTATTTCTCACTAGCAGATTGATCCGGCTTCGCACGGGCTTTAAAAGAATCTAAGTTGCAAAGTGAAATAAAATATAGCCTGTGTTACTCAGGGATAATGCAGCTTCCCAGCGGTGAAAGAATTTTACAAATCGGTCTAGAAGTTTTGGAGACTATTCGCGTCAAACAAATAAACAAAAAATCAAACTTTCCCTCCTTATAATATTGGTATAGACACTAAATCCATTTTTCAGACAGGTTTAACGTATCAAATATTGTATTATTTGTTTTTGCAGCGACTGGCAACAAAACCGATGCCGGCGCCGATGAAAATGGTAAACACACTACAATCTTATTCAAACGCTAAGCGACCTGGACCGTGACGTCACTAGTGGCGTTTAATCAAACAATAAAATAGAAATATTAGAACACATTTCACACACGGCTGGTTAGCCCTATGATAAACTATTTATAGTTTGTACTCGTATTATGATTGCTGACACAACTGATATACTACTTAGACACACATAAATACTTTATATCGATACATATTGAACACCCAGACAAACATTCAACAAATTAGCTCATCACAAAGATGTTGGCCGTGCCGGGAATCGAACCTCTGTGTGGTAGTCCATCATGGCAGTCCATAACGACACCGAGTGCGAAATAATATACATATACTAGCTGACCCGGCAAACGATGTTTTGCCTCACTTAGGGGTATGAAAAATAGATAGTGTAGCTTATATGATTCTAGCTTCGTAGATTTACCATAGCAGCGCCATCTATTGATTACTTACTCAACCCAGTCGAAAGGTATCGACATCTGTTAGAATCATTTGGAGTTGACAGATAATTGTGACTGTCAAATAATAACAGACAATAATTAGCAATAAATTAAAATTGTGACTATAATTTGAGATTTAAACTATCCTATCTCTCAAGTTGGATCGAACTGCACATGGTGTGTGAATTTTATTATAATCGGTTGAGTGGTTTAGGAGTCCATTGAGGACAAACATTGTGACACGAGATTTATATATATTGAGATATCCCTTGTTCGTTGAACTGCGAACCAGACGGTCCCGGGTTCGACCCCGTTGTACACCCACGGCGGCGTCGTGCCGTCGCGCCGCTGTGTAGGTATGTCTACAAACTTTCACAGTTCTCCATACAACACTAACTACCACGTCTACACACGGCGATAAAACCGTGGTTTTATACACCGAAAAACCGTGGATGTACAACGGGCCCAAGCACGATTCAATTTGCAAAATTATACCTAAAAGTTGTTTACGACTTATTTTCTATAATAAATTGCTTAATTTGTAATCAGAAACAACAGCAGCTGAGGGAGCATCTCCTGGGGATGGAGCTAGTCAAGACCCTGATGGTGGTTCCGAGAATCCAACAACTACTACTGAGGCTGCAGAGTAATTAGGATACAATTATGTGGAATAAAAATGTAGTAAATTTATTTGGAATCTTCTTCTTCGTTTGAACTAAGTGGCCAAGCTCTGATGTAGAGAGTTATAAAGCCGCCCGAAGGCCTCTGACTTGGCCTTACGACTTTTTGTACTACCTAAAATGCTAAGAGCGGGAACTTATTTGGAATTATAATTGGTGTAGCGCTTATTTTAAAAGTACGGCATATTTGGTAAAAAAAAATCAGACAGCATCCTATGAAAGCTTTGTTAGGTAGTGTTTTTCAAGAAGTTCTTTCGTTTATGCTATTTGTATCTGTTGATATTATTTTACAGTAAATGTCGTAAAACAAAGGCAAACGACCCTTTGCTTAATGTTCACGGAAGAGAAAAAACAGTAATGTTAGCCAAACTGTTTTAATTTATTCAGCGATCACGGTCTGCCTCCATTAAGCACAGGATTATCCCTCTACAAGTCTACACGGTGGCCGGTTTGAAGATCTTGCATTTTAGCTTAGTCCGGTGCTTAGCACGCAATAACTTCGTTTGCGCGATTTAGAACGAGAATTCCGAACTGAAGCTACAAATTTCATTTTTGCGCCTGTCCCGACAGTCTGAAATCACCTTCATTATAGAATAGTGATTATCATGCTTGGATGGGTAAAACCGGTCAAATAGAGCAGGCTGGTGATTGGAGACAAAACTGAGAAGTTTCAAAACTTGTAAATCAATTTTCATATACAATTAACATGCAAAGAACTTAACAGATGTTAAAAGAACATAACCTAATTTTACGCCAAAAAAAAAACTGTCAAACAAATGTCAATGTCACTATCATGACATCATAACTGTCAATGTCAAGTAAACGCAAACACTGGTTTAATTTGTTTCATACGTGTCGTTCTCGTTTGGACGATAAATATATTAGTTTTTTTTTCATCTTAGCGATAATAATAATAACAATAGTTACGAAGTTATTTAAATTAGAGATACAGAACTATATTTTACTTGGCGAAATATTTTGTCTATCATGTTTAATGCGATTAAAAAAAGTTTAACCAACCGCCAGCCCTCAGAGAATTTGTAAACAAAGGATTAGAATTTAATTATTTCGCCCTAAGAAGCTTTGCGTGTGGTATCCGTTGCGGCTGAGTTAGCTATGTGGCTATTCTGTGTTGTGTAGTGTTGAATGATAGGCTAGGTCCCTTAGTTTATGTGGAGTTTAACTAGAAGTATCGCAAAGGTTTGGTACCGCCGCCGCGCAATGAATAAAGACGCCCCTTTTGGGATACAGGTGGTCCAGAAAGCCAGTGGAGCGATCTGCCCTCGGCTTAGAATCAACCGGCTACGATGGTAAGTAAATTAGATAAAAATATATCAAATTTCTTAGAATATTGTCCTCGTTTCTTCCTCGTCTTCTTTTATGGACTTACGAAAGTTCTCATCATTCAGATAAAACAAACAGGAACACTTTTTATACAGACATTACTTATTGTAATAGCACTGACTGCTATTTTTGGTTTTGATTTGTTTGTATTGTAATACTAAATTTTCAATGAAACTACAAAACTACATATAAATTACAGACTTCTAAAAAAATTTATAAGTACTACTTACAACTATCTTGTAGGAAATAATGAAATGGGAGTAGTATTAGAATCATGATAATTAAAATCCTTGCTTACTCTCTGCTATGGCATAGGTATAATACTTGAAACCAACCACCAGCATCCTGTGGTGTCACCTGCGTTAATCTGGGAAAAATAGCATAATATGTTAATCTAAGATCTAACCTATCTTCATAGTAAATCTCATCAAAATCAGTCCAGCCATTGGAGTATAAAGGAGTAACATAGATTTTATGTTATATTTGCGTATCCCACAGGTATCACTATTGTTTAGGAATTAGGAATAAAAAGAAGCCTATGTGTTAATCCAAGGTCTAATCTATCTTAATTCAAAATTTCATCAAAATCGGTTCAGTCGTTTAAGTGTGAAGAAGTAACAAACATACACACTTGCACACAAACATTCACATTTATAATATTAATATGATGAGCTAAAGGTTAACTTTCTCTTGTGTCTAAGTACCATAAAGTTCAAGTAGACATAAGGTTATATAAGCCTTTTATGCTATTAAGTTACATCAGCTCAATATGGCAAATTCTATTGCCTTATAAATGATCTCTGGTACTAGCATTTCATTGACACAGATGCGCCCATGACACATAAATGCTTCATTAGTCATGACTTTAGCATTGTATTACGCTACATCCACTCTAATATTATAAAAATGTTTGCTACCCTGTCTCTTACCTAATCATGCTTAAAGGTTGAACCAATTATAGTTGTAATATGAGTGGAGGTTATAACACCTGCACTGATATCAGGTAAGGGGCATATTGTGCATCTCCCCTTAACAGCCTACTCAAGTAAACTTAGCTCTTTAAAATATAATAATCAATAAATAAATCGAACCCGGGACCCCCTGGTTGGTAGTCCAGCATGGTAACCATTATGCATACATATGAATACATACAAACACTCGGCCAATAGGAAGTGGGTCTATTTGTTTTACAAAATGCCATACAATTATAACTTTGATAAATATTTTTTGTTGTTAAATAGCAACCTCATTTACTAATTGGTAGTTTTACAAAACAATACAGTAAGTTCAATGTTAATAAGAACCCCTCTTTTGCTTTGTTTGAGCTAAGTGGCTTAGCTCTGGAGTCAAAAGATTTCAAGCCGCATGAAGACCTCTGACTGGGCTTAAAAACTGGTTGTACTAAGAATAATGTGCAACTGAAAATACCACTTTTTAAAGTGGTACTGTACAATACACCCATCCTAAGATTGTCCGCATCAACCATTGCTTAACCTAGCATTAGAATAGCTTAGTGAACCGAGCTGCAGGCACTACAGAGAACCCCTCTGTGAGTGTGTCGAAAAGCCCTTGGCCACTGTACATATTCTAATGAGTTTGCTCAAATATTGATCACTCATATAGCTAGTGTTTCATTTGGAAACAATAGTTTGCGAGTGAACTTTTATGTTCAAAGATAACACAATCATTATTGCCTGATACTGGTACCCATACCGCATACTGTGCCTACATAGGTATTATATTATAAATTTAAATGTATTCACAAGAATAATATACAAATCTATACTGATATTATAAAGAGGAAAAGTTATGCACCGAAACTACTGGAACAATTTGAATAATTATTTTGAGAAGCTACATTATCATGAACATACATAACAGGCTATATGTATATTGTTTCCAAAAATATTAGAGATCCTTACTAAAAATATCTCATTGTAATTAGATGTTTTATAGACCATAAGAAGCAGGGGCGCTTGTATATAATAAAATATACAATTCCAGCAATTTTAAAAGTTGTTTGAAGATTTATATTGTAAAATTATTTTTTTTTATGGTAACCCCTCGCATACATGTCTTAAAGAGTGTGAGCAAGAAGAGACAAACTTTTAAATGTTTTCTTTATTGACTCCAGTTATAATTGTAATAGCCTTAGCCCGAAGTGTAATAGCCTTAGCCCGAAGACAAACCAGGCTGGGTCAATTTACAAGCCACAAGCCATGATTCAAGCGCCAGTTTGCAAGCAGCTTGTAAACTTATTTTTACACAACTGGTTAGCCCCATATTTAACCATTTCTAGTTTGTATTATGGTTGCAAATACAACTGATATACTTCATACATAAATACTTTATATCGATACATAAACTCTTTTAATCTCTCCTTTTGTAAAATCAATTCACCTTTTAGCAACTAACTCAGTGTCATAGAGGATTTAAACTGGACTTTATACGATGATCTCATAGTATTTTGTTACTTAAAGGTATTTCTGTAGCCTCGACAACAGACAAGATTTTTAAAATACGAGTACAAAATTGTAATGTTAATGTTTCGAACTAAATAGAAAAATTAGTAGTGCTCAAGGATTTTGTATGGTACGGCAATTAACATAATTATTTTCTTTTGAGCACATACATAGGTCAGTGAATTAGTCTCAGTCTCTCAATATAACTAAGAAAATTTCCTTCTAAGAAAACTGCCAGAAAATAATATGTTATGTTCCATCATAATATATTACAGTGAAACTTGGTTAAGTGGAACCTGGATAAGTGAGAATCCTCCATAACTGGAACTCATGCTGAGGTCCCAACACTTTGGCACTGAATTACCTCTGTTAGTGGGACGAGGTAAACCTCTATATCTGGGATTTGTTCTTTCGATTTATCATCATAGTTACCTCTATGACTGAGACAGTGAGTAAATTTTATATGCATAAACCTCTGTAACTGAGATATGATATAGTTTTCAAAGCAATTTGTGGAGAAAGTAACGCTGTTGATGTTAACAAATGTAGCCAATGGATTGAAGACCTACTAGTTCCATAGATACTTCCCTCCGAACCCTCTATAAATGAGACAGATATTTATTTATACCTGTATATCTGAGACACTGGGTAAGTGGAATACCTCTATAAGTAAAATGACAATGCAGGTCCCTTGATGTCTCACTTAACCAGGTTTCACTGTATTACTATTTTTTTTACTCATTACAACTAGGCGTTTGACCACATTAGGTATGTGTGCATAACCACACGGTGTTAACGACACTCAAGTTGGAGCATGCCTAGTTTGGAATAACTGGTTCTCAAGGAGGCTGCTGGAAAACATTGTTAAGTGTTTGCCGACAGAATTTGTAACTTGTTGCTAATAGGTTTCTAGCCAGGCGAGCAAAGAAAGTGTCCTACCAACATGCGTATGCTAATTGCACCAAACGCCACTAGTGAAGTCACGGTCCAAGTCGCTTAGCATTTGAATAGAATTTGTGTAGTTACCTAAATAAAAAATCAAAAATTAGTGTAGTCTTATGTATGTACATATGTTAACTATTTAACTGCAATGCGAAAAGATAAGGATAATTTATGTTTTCCTTCGAATAGTTAATTGCTTTATGTAATCGTCACTAATGATTATTATCTGTTGTACAGATAAACGATTCACGGTATTTTTATAAGAATAGGCTATTTCTGTAAAGGATTAAAACTTTTACTGCTTAAGATCTTTTATACTCTTTCATCTTTGAATAAACTTAGATGCCAGGCTAAAAATGTCGCTAAATGTGGGCTTCATGGTGGTTACTTAATTACTAATTAACTCAAACTCGGTTAACTACTGTGACCAACAATTTTTTTAAGATATTAGCGTTTGGTTTGATAGATTTTTTTCTATTGAATGTTTAAACCTGGTGTCAACCTTTAATACGGTCTACGATGTAGCACGCTTTTACTCTGTATGAAGCAGCTATTTAATTTATAATTGAAGACCCGCTAGTGGTACTTCTCATGAAATAAATATACATAGACTCAGAAAAACTACCTTTGATGACTGTTTTTCCATGGCAGTAGTTCACTTTTAGGGTTCCGTACGTAAAAGGTAAAAACGGGACCCTATTATCATAGACAAAATATACAAAAGTATTTTGTCTATGCTATTACTAAGACACCGCTGTGTGAATATTTAAGGGGAGCTCCCATATAACAATGGTACGGAACCCTTCATGCGCGAGTCCAACTCGCACTTAGTTAATTTTTTAATGCTCGCCCGGCTATAACTTGGAAGTTATATTGAGAATCCGAAAATCCCTCATGTTGAAAATCCGTCACCAAGCATCCAACGGTGTATTCAGCCTCTTTGAGAGCCAGTAATTCTAGACTAGGCATCCACATTCAGCCAGTGCTGCTGACTCGTTTGTTTACGCGCCTTGCTAGCCAAATGCCTAGCATATATAAATTATTGCTAATAATTGCTCATCGGCAATTCTTGCGTTGCGAAGGCGAAGCTTCAGGGCCTAGAGCACCGACGCAAGGTTGCTAGTTTGTCGGTTTTTTATCGGTTACATTTCGGGGAGTGTGCTATGGAACTTCATAATTTGATTCCACCATCTCCGTTCTACTACAGAACGAGCAGAGAGACAGTGAAGAGACACCGATACAGAGTTGAAGTTCCGAACTTTCGTACAAAACGCTTTGCGTCGACTTTTATTGTTAGGACTGCGAAGTTTTGGAACTCACTACCTGAGTCTCTGTATCCTGAGAGGTATCATCCGGAGGCCTTCAAAAGTAGAGTTAATAGGTATCTTCTAGGTAAGCGTGCCACACCGTAGACTGCAGTGCAGCTAAACATCAGGCTAGCTGTAGTCAAACGCTAACCTATCATCATAGAAAATTCTGTATGGCGTTGACAGGTACCAAGCCAGTGTGCTCCTCCTCACTTACCTGACGTATATGACGTACCACCTGACCCGCAAGCCCATCTCGGTGGTGAAGAGCGTGCTCCATCAGAACTGCAGCGCGCTAACGCCGCCACCCGATGTTCTTCCCGGAGACGATCAGTGGTGCAACTGGGCGCCTTTCAGTAAGTTGTATATATTTTTTTAATGAAATTAAAAATAATTTATTTTAATAATACATTTTGAGTACCTTAAGTGTTTTATAATAAAGAAAAAATGCGCCTGTGTTTAGTTTTTATTTAGTACTTGTTGTTTATAGGAATATGCATTCTTCTTATGAGCCAAGTAGCAAGATCTGGCGCCGAGAGTTTCAAGCCACCGGAAAGCCTCTGACTTGTCATAACGACCTCATGTACTAAGTTACTAATTAACAGTCGGTCCCTACAATTTTTTTATAGTTAAAAGATAGTCTTGTGCATGGTCACCCATCCAAAGACTGCCCGCATCGACCATTGCTTAACTTAGATTATTTTGCTGATCACCTAAATTAGCCGAGCTACAGACTGAGCATAACTATTCTTAAAGTTGTTCTTTGGCTAGCTTTTCAATATTTATAGCGAATAAAACTGTATTATCAAAATTTAGCCCTTGACAAAATTTTAAAATTAAAATTTTTTAATGTTTTCGGCCTTAAATTATTATTATTCTGTTAATTCCTCCTAATGTTGTTATTCCAGACACCACCGATGCAAACACACTGCTGGGTGCACTTGACTCCGCATTCCTCTTCTCATATGCAGCTGCTATGTTTGTGTCAGGTAATTATATCTCTTCTAAAGCTGACTATTCACAGTATCCAAGTATCAAACAAGCCGATTCGCTTCAACCTTCCCTGTGAGAACTGCAAAACTATGGAGTTCTCTTCCTAAGTCTCTGTTTCCTGATAAATACCACCTGGAGGTCTTAAAATCTAAAGTTAATAGGTATTAGACCATAGTATTGTTTAACACCAGGCAAGCCGTGGTCAAACGCAAACTTTTAAGTTGGAAAAAAAAATATATCTTATCTTCTTATATTTAAAATTTCCATGTCACAGTGTTTGTTACCGTACTCCTCCGAAACGGCTTGACTGATTTTTCCCAAATTTGATATGCGTATTCAGTAGGTCTGAGAATCGGCTACTGTATAGTTTTTTTTTTTATTAAGGTAAAACAACGTTTGCCGGGTCAGCTAGTATCTCTCTAAAGCTGACTATTTCACAATATCTAAGTATCGAACAAGCCGATTCGCTTCAACCTTCCCTGTGAGAACTGCAAAACTATGGAGTTCTCTTCCTAAGTCTCTGTTTCCTGATAAATACCACCTGGAGGTCTTAAAATCTAAAGTTAATAGGTATTAGACCATAGTATTGTTTAACACCAGGCAAGCCGTGGTCAAACGCAAACTTTTAAGTTGGAAAAAAAAATATATCTTATCTTCTTATATATAAAATTTCCATGTCACAATGTTAGTTACCGTACTCCTCCGAAACAGCTCGACCGATTTTTACCAAATTTTATATGCGTATTCAGTAGGTCTGAGAATCGACTACTATCTATTTTCCATACCCCTAAGTGTAAAGGGTTGTTCACCCTTTATTTGTGATATTATTAACAAGGTTTGCCGGGTCAACAATTTGTTTGTTGGCTGCTCCCCCTATTGTTTTAACTTTGCGATTCAATTCATAGGTTCAATTCAAAGGTTTAACTTTGCAATACTGCCAGTGTCACGTATAAAGATTAATCTGTCACGCCAAACAGAGAGATTTGCCGTCTGCGTCCACTGCTGGACATAGGCCTCTCCCAAGGTACGCCACGCGACCCTATCCTGAGCATCTCGTCTCCATCCACTGCCCGCTTTGTTACACGCTTTATATTAGCTTCACCTGTATGTTTGTTTGTAACCGACTTCTTTGGGCGCGATTTTGACCCACTTTAAACGGCCAGATTTCGTTGAAACTTTGTAGATTTATTGAGGACCGATGACAATACACTAATTTGATAAAATTATTACATATTTTGTATTTTGTTTGTTCGTAACCGACTTCTTTGGGCGCGATTTTGACCCACTTAAAACGGCCAGATAAGCGTGTTTTTTAGTTTTTTTTAACTACTATTACCTCGTTGCAGGACGTCCTACACTACGTGTGCCGGTGCGCGGTCTCGAAATGGATAAGTTACGCCAAACATAATTGTGTTTTTGTATTTTGCACAGGAATGGTAGCCGAGCGGGTAGATCTCCGCTACTTCCTCTCCATCGGCATGTTACTATCGGCGACATTCTGCTACCTCTTCGGCATTGCGAGAACATACTCCATACATAACATATCGTACTACCTACTAATACAGGTAAGTTATCTCGGAATCGGCTCCAATGATTTTCATGAAATTTAGTATATGGGGGGTTTCGGGGGCGATAAATCGATCTGGCTAGGAATCATTTTTGAAAATGTCATATTAAAAAAACTGTCAACCAGGTACTTTAACTTATTATTTATTTAAGTCCTCTATCATAACTATAAATATTAATATTCTTTATTGTGCAACCCCTCTTTTTCTCGTCTTTTTCAACTTCTTTCCATCCAAAGGTTGCCTGGAAGAGATCGCTGTTAGCGATAAGGCCGCCATTTGTGGCATACATTTGTGTTGTTACTTTTTATTTTGTGTTGTACCTTTATTTGCCCAATAAAGAGTTCATCTATTTATTTATCTATCTACTTTATTTTACACTAGCTGCGCCCTTTTGACATTTTTTTTTCATTTTTTTTTACTGTCGGTGTCTAATTTTTATTGACTATCTGTGACCCGCGGTATTGCCCGCGTTAATCCGGGACAAAAAGAAGCATACCTATGTAATATCTTCTTGCCTTCACCTTTTCCCACTATGTAGGGTCGGCACAGCCCGTTTTTTGCTTCCACACACTTCTGTCAGCCGTCATATCTACATTCACTCCTTTCTTTCTCTTTCATATTCTCTTTCACACAATTCATCCACATCTTCTTAGGTCGTCCTCTACTTCCACTACCTTGTAATATGTTTTGCAATAAATGATTATTATTATTGTTAAGGCAGGGGCAGGAGTGGCCCAAACGAGCGGGTGGCCGGGGACTGTAGCCATCGTCGGGAACTGGTTCGGGAATGCCAAAAAAGGACTGCTTTTTGGTATTTGGAACTCTCATACCAGTCTTGGTAACATTCTTGGTAAGTTAATGAACGAAAAAGTGGTATTAAAAGGCGCTTCCATGATTAGGTTAAACTATAAAAAGTCCTTATATACTGAGTCGATCTTTGTACCACCTTTTATCGCAGACTGACCCAGAATTTAAAATTAAATTGATTGACCCAACAGTTTATAAACTGATTTACTTAATTACTTAGATTTTATGCTCAATGTGAGAAATAAACATGTTTTATTAAATGAGTATGTACCATAAATTAACCAACTTCCACAAAATTATAAAAAAATTGAAAGCTAAAATAAATACGCTATTTGACCCCAAAAACACCATCTCGGACTATGACGTCAGGTTTCGGGAACCGCATTCAAAAAACAGTCGATAAAGAACACATGTTAAAGAAAAAGCATTATCTATTATATCTATTAGGAAAAAAAACAAAACGAATGAAGAGGTACTCTGCCTAGTACAAGAACCAAGAACCATATTAAATACAATGGACAACAGAAGAGGAAAGATGGTACGCCACCTTATACAACAAGACAATTTCATTAAAAATATCGAATAAGTAAAGATAAAAGCCAGGAGAGGAAGAGGAAGACCTAGAAGATCATATTTAGACCAAATTAAGGAGAAAGCGAATAGGAAGGTCAAGGATTTGGCCTAAGATAGAACTACCTGGAAAAAACTCCACAGACAAGAGCCCAGATCTTAAATATTGAATGAATGAATGCTATATCTATTACTTAATTCTCCCTTTTCAGGGACACTGATGGCCTCTGCGTTCGTGGAAACCGACTGGTCGTTCTCGTTCATCACCCCAGCCTGTGTGATGGCGATGATCGCTATCCTCGTCTGGATGTTCCTAGCGCCGGAACCCGGCAGCGTGGGCTTGACTACTGACAGGAACGTGAGTACACCACCTTTACAGGGTTACTGGCAACTGATATTAAGGGCGGCTTTAGTACGTCCAGGTAAAGAACTAGTGTTCAGTACGACTCAAAACAAATATATTGTAAAGATACTAAATGTACCTACGAAAGCATAGTAATATACATTACATACGGTATATATTTTATTTTATTCTAAAAGATGTTTGCCGTGCGAAAAAAACTATAGTAAATAATAGTAGTTTAAAAAAACTAAAAAACACGCTTATCTCGTTTTAAGTGGGTCAAAATCGCGCCCAAAGAAGTCGGTTACAAACATACAGGTGAAGCTAATATAAAGCGTGTAAAAAGTTGGTGTATGACCGACTAAATGTATGGAGAAGAGAATATTTTGTTTTAAAGTTGTTTGTCTAGCCCTTAAAAGTAACAAATTAAAATAACGTAAAACTTATTTTAATTTCTAGTAACTTTATGCACGTTCATCGCCGGCAGTAGATTCATACTAAAATATAGTATTTTTTCGGCAAAGAGTTCCACAGTTTGGCCAACCGACTATTAATGTGGGAACTTTGTAAGGATTATTGCAGTCACCATTGTGTTTCTATGTTTTCTTGGCGTTAAAATGGGATAAGCCCCTGCTTGTAGGCGTTTTAGATACTTCTGAAATTAAAAATCAGATGTCCGAAACCTAAAGTGCAAAAGTTGTTTGTCTAGAGTAAACTCTAGGTCTCTTATTTGCCTAGAATTTACTTTAGACAAACAACTTTTGCACTAAGACTTCAACAAAGTTTCGAAACATAAATAATCACTTTTTATGGAACACTTATGAATGGAATGCTGTTTGTTTTTTTTTTTAATTTCGGATAGCTTTATATCAAAACTTATTTATCTAAACGTACTATAGCAACTCTTGATATGTTTTGCATTAATGGTATCTCTAATAGTAATGTAATCTCTAACGCCACAGGAATAGGGTTCACTTTTGTTTGGCGCGTTAGTGTTTCACTGTCTTTCATCACCTCCACACATTTTATCACCCGTAGGTGTCACAATCGCGCACGAGCATGTCGGATGATGATGAAGAATCTACTGACAAAGAAGATGAAGGCACATCGCAGGTCATCGTTGGAGATCAGGTATTTTTTGATGGGATTTTAAAAGAAAAATGTAAATAGATGACAAAATTAAATATTTAGTGTACTTCCGCTGTGATCCGAAATCCAAATTAAGACAAGTAAAGGAAAAATTAACTAAGATTAATTAAGATTAACGTTACCTATCACAATTCGGAAATTCTTAACTCTACACGTGTTTCGCCTAACCACAAGGCATCATCAGGAGATGCTGACTCTTCGAACGACAAGTCGAGAGTCACTCTCGACTTGTCGTTCCGCAAAGTAACGCCTGAGTCAATAAGTTAAGAAAAAAGTAGTTGTAAGTGAAGAAAATTTTGAATGTTGAAACTAACTTTAAAATCATACCCATGTCATAAAAGTTATTATTTTCGCAGTACAAAACGAAACCGATAACATAATCGTACTAAGCATTCTATTCTTTATCTGATGCAAAGGCGACGTCTACTTAGTTTACAAATAAAAAAATAATGAACCCAAGAGTTTGCATATACATAATATTTCCCGAATCAACAATAATCTATATCTTATATATAAAATTTCCGTGTCACAGTGTTTGTTACCGTACACCTCCGAAACGGCTTGACCGATTTTTTTCAAATTTTATATGCGTATTCAGTAGGTCTGAGAATCGGCTACTGTGTATTTAGATTTTTTTTTTTATTAAGGTAAAACAACGTTTGCCGGGTCAGCTAGTAATATATAAAAACATCAACATTTTACAAATGGAATATTTCTATTTTGTTGCAGGCAGCAAACTTACGACCTAATCGACATTCATCGAACGCACCACAGGTTAGTGATATGCCTACTGTACTTTTAAAATACAGTGTAAACTCCATGTAACGTCACTCGATTTAACGAAAAACTCTCTAAAGCGTCGAAGCCAATTGGCTTTAGTTGGTTTAGCTTGTACTATTTCATACAATGATACATTCTCTCCATTTAACGACCACTCTCTATAACGGCATAAAATGCACAGTCCCATCAGTGTCGTTATAAATAGTTAGTTAAGTACACTGTAAATGGATGGGTTCGATGTTGATAATGATAATAATAACATTCCTATATGTCATATTCTCTTTTTGCATGTCACTAGGAGATGTGTGGAAATGGTAGTGAAAGGAAAAAGAGCAAGAGGCCGACCGAAAAAGACATGGATGGAGTGTGTGAATGAGGACATTAGAGAGAAAGGATTGAGTGTGGAGATGACGTATGATAGAGGAGAGTGGAAGAAGATTTGCTGTGCCGACCCCACCTAAGTGGGATAAGGTTAAGGAAAAGAAAATGTTATATTCTCTTTTTCTTTACTTTACAGCGAGAACCAGAAGCAACAGAGTCCACCTCACTCCTAGCGCGAAGAAGTTCGCCACCGAGTGGACAAACTAGTGCTGTCTCGCTCACTCGCGCGCTCAAGATACCGGGAGTTGTGCCGTTCTCTCTGTCGCTCTTCTTCGCTAAACTCGTCAGTTATACGTTTTTGTATTGGCTGCCGATGTATATCAATTCTTCAAGTGAGTAATACTTAATTTTTTTTTATATTTACAACAATTAGCTATATACAATATACAAATTTCATAAAATGTTTAAGGGAGAAGGTTGGTTTACTGCACAACAAATATGGTTATTTTTCCTTAATCGTCATTAGGCGCGTCCACACAGAGCGAGCAGCCTCGCGAGGCATTTGCCGCGCGAGGCTGCTCGCTCTGTGTGGACCCGGCTATTGTTTTTTTTTAAAACAGAATGTGCAAACGTTTGGAACAATTTCTTGGTAGTTGTAGTATCATTTAACAAACAATGGTAAATTGTATCAAAACGCGGAACGCGCATTATTGTTATTATACGTTTAATATCTGTAGTGTTAATAATCTATCTAATAATGAGGCAAAATAAAGTTTGCCGAGTCAGCTAGTACTATAGACTAATAAATATAATAGACGCTCAACCTCTTGTTGAAAATCGTACTACATGTCCCATGTACATATCGAATGATAGACTTACATCCGATACACGTAGCGCCATCTATTCGTATTTTCTTGAAAAGACTTCACTCGAGTCACGCAGTCTACTATCGTTATATCACTATGCGACTGCAGCGCGTTGCGGAATTTGGCGGCAGCTAGGCTGCACACTCGATTTGCAGCGCCATCTAGGTTTCATAGGTAATTATGGCAAACTTCCGCGCCACGCTTTATTGTATGGAAATCAGCGATCCTCTCTAGTATTCTGATCCTTGATAGTACTTAATAAAGCCACTAGCTTCGCTCACCTAGCGCCATCTATGTTTCAGCGTCGCTAACCGCGCGGCAGTCGGGCGAACTATCGACTGTGTTCGACGCGGGCGGCGCGCTGGGAGCGATCCTCGCCGGACTGGTGGCGGATAGGACCGCTGCGCCTGCGGCTGTGTGCCTCGTCTTCTATATAGCCTGCGCACCCGCGGTAACATATCTATAAATGTCCATGTCCAATGGGGAGTATGCATCTCTAATATACAAGCTTACACGCTTAGTTTGGAGATGCAGGCTCATTACTTGTAGCTCTTAATACAAAATATGTAAAAAACCATAGTATAAGAAACATTCTTGCTACCAATTGTATAAAATTGTGTATAAATAAATAAATTTGATTTGATTTGATAAAATCTAACATATAAAATTTCCATGTCACAATGTTAGTTACCGTACTCCTCCGAAAATGCCTGACCGATTTCTACCAAATTTTAAACGCGTATTCAGTAGGTCTGAGAATCGGCTACTATCTATTTTTCATACCCCTAAGTGATAAGGGTTGTTCACCCTCTATTTTTTTTTTATCTTTACGAAAATTTTGGGTTTTATTTATTTATAATGTGGCATTAAAAATACATACAACCCTAAATTTTAACATTTTTATCACCAACGCCTATTTTTTATGGCCATTTTAGTAATTTAACCATTTTTCATCCCGCTCGATAACTGAGCAATTATAGTGTTTTTAACTGCATTTAAGGCAAAACAACGTTTGCCTAGTAAGCTAGAATTCATTTAAAACCTACAAAGATTTAACGTGGATTTATAACTAGTCTTTCGTGGCATGTCGCTGCCCCTAGTTTTCGACGTGTTCCCTTTTTTACCCTTGATAAGTTCGCGTTTGTCTACAGCTTGCCTGATGTAAAGCTGCGCTGTAGTCTACAAAGTGTCACACTTACCTAGAAGATACCTATTTACTCAACATAAGACTATAGACACATAGATATCTATGGATTACTTTTTCTACAGCTTCTATTGATTCTGAATATCGTAAGAAAAATATTGTTATAGGAAAAAAATATACCATTCATACTATTGCTAAACAGATGACCATATAGAAAAAAAAATACCATTGCTAAACAGATGACCAGTTATGACTTTTATACCATTCATAATTAACCATGTCTGCTAATAATAGGATTTTAATTTCTTGAATAGAATTTGTAATTCCTGTACAGGAAACTGAGTTTACATAAAGAAAGTGCACAAACATAATATTATGAGCACATATATAATATAGAAGTAGTAGCGAAAAAAAATCTACACATTACTAAGGTGTAATAAATTTTGAAGAGAAGCACAATGAATTGTTGCCATTCCTACAATAGTATGATTTATTGTTGTTTTTTTTTTTAATTTTAATTCAAAGTTGTCTATAACATTTTTTCCTTAATTTGCTCCAGTTGCTGGTGTACCAGGCGTTCGGAGCGACATCTTACGTGATGAACTGCACTTTGTTGGTGATAACAGGGGCGCTGGTCAACGGACCGTATGCGCTGATAACCACCGCTGTTGCTGCTGATTTAGGTAATATTGTATGAGTGTTTAATTTTGCATGATGGGATTGCATGATTTGATCCTCCCCGCCCCATTCCACCATCGGACGAGTAGGGAAACACCAAGGCGGCACCGTTATACTTTAGAGGCGCCTAAGTCGCGTACTATGCGGTTTGCCTCCACCTTCTTTGTGCATACCGACAAGGTGTGGAATTCTTTGCCAAATTTCCTGTTCCCCGATAACTATAATCTAGCGGTTTTCAAGGCAAGAGTGAATCGGTTTCTACTGGGCAAGCGCGCTTGCCCAGTAGAAACCGATTGCGCACCTTCATTGTGCGCACCTTAGATCGCAATTTCGCTTACCCTCAGGTGAATTGCGATCAAGCGCAAGCCCATTATGAGTAAAAAAAAATATATATAACTGTCATCCCAATCCTAATTTAGGTTTACTTCTTCTTTATTGATTGCAAACGCCGTCGCGAAGGCAGTCTGAAAGCAAAATAGCATATTTTATAAAATCCTATAAACTGTTGCGAAAATGATAGAGCTACGTTTTTTTCAGTTTTATTATCATTGGTTCAGTGTTAAAAATCGTTAGAGTTCCGAAACACGATTACGTAAAATTCGCCAAATAGTTTATTTTTTTAATAAGATATGCGGCTTATTTTTAGTACTTGAGAGTTGATTAGTAGTCTTATATGTATACATTTATAATTACATTTATTAAAGTTAAAAATAAATGTAATTACAAAGCATAGTTAACACGAAAATTTTGTAAACCAATAAAAAAAAATTACAAACCAAAAATTTTAAGACAAAATAAGCCACCCTCCCAAACGTCAAAATCAGGCTTGCCGAATTGCCTCTTATATGTATACTAGCTGACCTGGCAAACGTTGTTTTGCCTTAATAATCATTTCTAAATATAAAGTAGCCTATTCTCAGACCTACTGAATAGGCATATAAAATTTGGAAAAAATCGGTCTAGCCGTTGCGGAGGAGTACGGTAACAAACACTGTGACACGGAAATTTTATATACAAGATATTTTACCCCGTTTCAGGAACGCACAGCAGCTTATCCGGCAACTCGCGAGCTCTTGCTACGGTGACAGCTATTATTGACGGCACAGGGTCTCTAGGGGCGGCCCTAGGGCCCATGCTAGCGGGGGTCGTTTCCGGGACGGGGTGGCGACAAGTCTTCATAATGCTGATTGCGTGCACAGCCTTAGCTGCTGTCTTTATTACTAGGTAAGTTGGAAGTCTACACGACTGTGTATAACGCACGATGGTGCTGTTATTGCATGATGGTGCAGTTATTGCACGATGGAGCAATAATTGCCCAATGGAGCAGTTATTGCGAGATGGTGCCATTATTCCACGATTGTGTTGTTATTGCATCATGGTGCAATTACTGCACGATTGTGCAGTTATTTCAAGATAGGTCAGGTATTGCATGATGGTGCAGCTATTGCATGATGGTGCATTTATTGCACGATTGGGCAATTATTACACGATTGTACCATTATTGCACTAATTATAGTTATTGCTTCATGGTGCAGTTTATTATTAAACGATAGTGCGCTATTTCAATATAGTGCAATAACAACACGATTTTACCAAAAAGCACAATGCATCGCATAATAGCGACTAAGCTTGGTTAGGTAAGGTTATCATTGAAACTTTAAAGCCAGTCTTTATTTGGATTATTTGCCATTAGACCATGTGTCGATAGTTTCCAAGCCTCCCGTAGGCTCTGACTTGTACTACGACTTACTGCGAGGATCCACAGTTTATCGTGTCATTCGACCGACGATAGCGCCCCAGTAAAATTGCCGCTTATTAAATGACAGTCTTGTGCATGGTCACACATCCAAAGACTGTCCGCGTCAATCGTTGCTTAACCTCGATGATCTTATCAGATCACCTTAGTTTAGGGAAGTTAATTAGGGAGCAATACCAAGTCAACTAAAATATTTGTGTCCATTTTTCAGGCTAGCTGTTGCGGAAGTAAAGAAAATACGTCAAGACAGAAGACTCACGTCTCCACCTCGAGTGAGAATAGAATGACGTACAGATAACTAAGCAGACAGGAATCTTATATTTATAAAATTAAAAAAAAACAGTACTGAATGTCCACGGTCTTCTAGTGAATTATAATATTCAACTTCTCTTTGGTAAACCACAAAGAAAGGAAGAAATTTTTACCCTAAAAATAGAAAGTATGGAATATCTCCATGGTTCTCAAAACTAAGTGAATTTTACTAGGGGAATCTTTTTTTTTAATAATGGCGCTTCCGAAAAAGTAAGGTTACATATATTGTCTAATAAGTAGTATTTTATCTGTCACTGCCCTCGATATAAAATTCCATCTGATTGGAAACAAATTCATTTTATAATAATAGTTGAATTTTAGGAATATTAATTACACTGAGGTTCTGCGGAACCCTTTCGGTTCGCGAGTACAACTCGCTCTTGGCCTGTGTATAGTATTAATTCTAAACTGGTTCCTAATTTTATGTATTTTATTGACTAGGAAATATACTGTGTAATTTAGTTATAGCAAAAAAATAATATACCTATCAGATATATTCATGAAAACATTGATCTAAACACCCATAGTCATTCCGTTTTTTTGTATTAGGTATGGTTAGTATAAGTTTTTCGAGCAAAACAACTCTTCCATAGACAAACTATATAAGTCAGTTTCATTGGTTCTGCTAAACATTTTCACCATTTTTTTAATGTTACGTAATGTTTTTTTATGTTAAAATAACTAGCTGTAGTTAGCAAATTCGAAAAACATTATACTTACTGTAGTCAATACAGAATGAAAAATAACTTTGCCATCATTATCAGCCCGTAATTGCAGACTTCTGAGAAGTCCTACACACTATTCATGCTGATTTAGCGCTGCTCGCATCCATGTCTTGCCTGCGATACTATGATACATTCTCTCCATTTAACGACCACTCTCTATAACGCCATAAAATGCACAGTCCCTTCAGTGTCGTTATATAGGGTTCACACTGTACTCTCATTTGTGACATACACATTACATACACTAACACAATTCTCAGCCTATTGCTGATTATAGGTCTCTCATAGTCTAAGCAATTTACTGTTCTCATACAAGTCTTGCATTTTATGTTACAGACATAATATTACTGATATCCATTTACCAATAAAATAGATTTTTCGCCAGTTCACAATGTCTAAGAGAGACTTATTTCTGATCTCTAAGAATATGTTTGAAAGTTTTAAGTATGTATGTACTTATGTATCACTGTTACTGTCTCGATGTTCTAGTGTAATTTGTATGGAGAAATAAATAACAATATCTGTCCAAAAATATACTAAAATTAATGTGATTAACTAAATCAGGCAGTTTTAAATATTTATAAATTGTGAAACTTCATTATCTATGGCCTTATTTTGGCTTAGCATTTTGTATGATTTAAGCATTTTGACTAGTAAGCATTTATGTATTACGAATTGTATACCTAATTAGTTACCTAATGTATATAATGTACAAAAAGATATGTATTTTGAAATAAATGAAATGCTATATTCAATGTATTAATTTATTTATTTGAAGACTGAGAGAAGAGACTTAAATTTATTTATCTTATTACAGCAGTCTTTGTTTAATGATGCCACAAGTTATGTTTTTAAAATTTGGAATGCACTCGGTAGTTTGAATGTCACAGACTAGCGAGTCTTGTCTTGTGTCTACTTCATCATCATCATCAGCCTATATCTACCCACTGCTGGGTATAGGCCTCCTCCCTCTTATGCCAGTATCTGCGATCTTGTGCGTTCCCTCAATGGAGCGGATGTTGTTGACCCATTTCAGCCATTCAGTGATTATTTTGCTCCATCTATTGTCATGACATCTGGCAACATGTCTATGTGTCTACTCATGATAACAAAATCTCTCTTAAGCCACCTTGCTCATATAAAAATACTTGTAGTTTTATCTAATAGGCATTCTCTATGCTCTTCCCATAGGCAGTATGAATGTTAGAGCGTCACCAGTAAGTCCCCAGGCTACTCTTTGAGTCTGATAGATAGCTACCCACGCTGCTAGTGCAGCCGCCCATATTGCTGCTCCACCTCCACTTAGAACCACCACTGCAAGCAGAAAATAGAATACATTTATTACATGTATAAGTCTATTCATTCAACATTTTATAAATAAATATTAGGACACATTTCACACATGGCTGGTTAACCTCGTACTGAACCATTTCTAGTTTGTGTTATGGATGCTAACACAACTGATATACTACATATACATAAATGCATATTTTATATAGATACATATTTAACACTCAAAATGACAGCCAACAAATTTGGTTCAGTACAAAGATGTTAGCCATGGAATCGAACCCGGAACCTTCTGATTGGCAGTCCGGCATGGTAACCATTACGCCAATGACGTCGTAAATGTATAATAAAAAACTGTACTCAAGTACAACTAGGCTTGAAACATATCTGCAGGATGTCAGATGACCTAAGGACCAAGACTGGGTGAACTAGAAGGTGTCCGACGTTGAGGCAGACCAAGACAGAGATGGCAGGACCAACTAGACTTTTTTTGTCAAACTGGACCCAAAAAGCTCAAAACTCAAAATTCCTCGCCGAATTCCCTGTTCCCCAATGATTATAAACTAGTGATTTTCAAGGCGAGAGTGAACCGGTTCCTTCTAGGTCAGTGCTGCTGCTTCACCATAGACCTCAATGTCACTTACCATCAAGTGAATTTGTGGTCAAGCACTGACCTATTTAGAGTACAAAAAAAATACTGAGATGAGTGGAAGAGGATGGTATTTGCCCATCAGTGGGACAGAACCTTTTAATAATAATAAGGAGTGATAGAGGTTTGGAAGGGTTGTTATCAACATGCTGTACCAACCCCACATGAAGCAGGAATAATTCAAATGAACAAGCTACATTTCACGTCTTTTAAAGTGGTAAAATACTATGCCCAATCTATTCCCTATAGTTTAAGTAAGACGTAACTTTAGGGAAGTGCTTGCTTTTTTAACCAGTCAAACTTTACCCAGTGGTAAGAACAGTAAAACCATAATTTTTTACTTTGGCACAACATGTTTTTTGTCTTAGATTTGACCTTTAAATTTCCTTCAGTATTAAAAAATAAAAACAACTCACATTTCTTTATTTGCTTCTGCTCTTCAAATTGTGGCTTCTGGAAGGCTTCTTTGTAGAACCAAACAGCATTCACTGCCCATACAAAGGGTAGAAAAATGCAGCCCACTGAAAAAAACCCCTAGTGGTGAATATTGAAAGGAAAAGAAGCTGGAATCAGCTTCTAATCATTGTGTCCTGGCCTAAATAGATTAAAGAAATGTAGACAGAACAGAACGGAAGACTGAAAATATTGAGGAAGCATTGAAAGAAAGGAAATGTACACATTAAATCAGAAAATTGGTAGTCATAAGCATGTCAACAATGGCGATTATTAAGTAAAGGTTCATGGTTAAATAGATCTGGTACCAGGTATGATGGTTGTCCATAATTATTATATTGACTAGTAGAGGCTAAACAGAAGTATTCGTTATTTTTGATCAGGTTGCTATAGTCGTGAGTCACTAACAGTGGGTGGTAGTGAAAAAGTGATTGTAAAGCATAAAAATATTGTATCATAAACATAAGTTGAAGAACATTTACCTTTGAAATACCATTTGCACAGTTCAAGTTTTTTATCATTTGGGAGTCTGCTTAGATCCATTTCTTCAAGAAAACTGTGTAAATTTATCAATGCTTTCCCTTAACTTGGATATCTTCAGATTACCAACCAGATCGAAATACCTTTTATTTCGGAGTAAAGTAAATGTGTTCTGTGCTAGGTGGAGTAGAAATTTTCTACGGTTCTGCCGTGCTTTTCACAGAAAACCTTTTGCTTTTATAATAATTGTAATTTGTTGACGAATATTTTCTTTGTGTTGCAGACTCAATCTGTCAAATGGTCTCTACAAATGACATGCATAGTGTTTCATTTCAATGGTAGGAAAAATACTTTTTCCCTTTTACTCTACAACGAGTTAAATACTGGTCTCTCGCTCTTACACGTAGCATTTCTGATATTTTATGCCAATGAACGCAAAGACATTGAATCATGAATGAAAATACGACAACATAATATCTAACGTAACGCCATTTGCGTATATTGAAATGTACATACAAAAGGGTCATAGCACACTACCCCCTCGTCTGTTGATCGAGCTCCAGGAGCGCGATGTCAAAAATGCCCTGTCTGTTGAGCGCGCTCCTGGAGCTCGATTTATGGCTCTTACGTATTTTTGACCGTAGTATATCGTAAACTATATCTGGACTGCTCTAACTTGCACCAAAATGTAGAGAAAAGAACAACGATGGCATATCGTCACGTGTGTAAGTAAGTGTTGAAGTATGAATGGACCCTTTTTTGCCCGGCAACCCGACCGCGCGGAATGAATGACGTCATTGTGTTTTTGTAAGCCGAGTATTGTAAACAAAATGAGTGGGAATGAGTGTTTTGTTTATTGATAGTGTTTGTGTATATTATCTATACTATAAGACTCTTTGTCCTGACCTATTCATTCATTCATTCATCTATAGACAACGCAGAGCCCCAACGGCTGGCCCTAGGGTTGTGAAATTTGGAGGGTGTATTTGTTTTGGTATGTAGACGCGTACTAAGAACGGATTTTTGGAAATTCCACCCCTAAGGGGGTGAAAAGGGGTAAAACAGTTTGTATGAAACTTCTTTGTTTTTGAACTTATAGCAATGAAATTTGGAATATTTATAGTTTATGTAAAATTAAAAATAATGGTATCAAGTTTTTTTTACCAGGGGTGAACTAAGGGTTTGTTATGGGGGGTGAAAGTTTGTATGGAAAAATCTTTATTTATCAAGTTAAAGTCTTGAAAGTTGGGATGGTAGTAGATTATTAAATGGATAAATTAAAATTATATATTTTTTTGCCAGAGGTGCATTAAGTGGGATGCCATTGGGGTTGAAATTTAAAAATAAAAGTTTTGTGTTTTTGAACTTACAGATGTAAAATTTGGAGTGTGTATATATTTTAGTACTTGAACATGTACTAAGAATAGATTTTTGGAATTCTACCCTTAAGGGGGTGAGAGGGGGTAAAACAGTTTGTATGAAACTTCTATGTTTTTTAACTTTTCGCAATGAAATTTGGAATATGTATAGTTTATGTAAAATTAAAAATAATGGTATCAATTTTTTTTGCCAGGGGTGAACTAAGGGTTTGTAATGGGGGGTGAAAGTTAAAATGGAAAATTATTTATTTATCAAGTTAAAGTCTTGAAAATTGCTATGGTAGGAGATGATTAAATGGTTAAATTAAAATTATATTTTTTTGCCAGGGGTTAACTAAGGGTTTGTAGGGGGGGTGGGGCTGAAAGTTTGTTTGGAAAATTCTTTATTTATCAATTTAACAGTCTTGAAAGTTGTTTTGGTTGTAGTTTATATGGTGGTTAAAATAAATTTGTAATGATATTTGCCAGGAGTGCATTAAGGTATGCCATTGGGGCTTAAAGTTCAAAGGGAAAGTTTTGTGTTTTGAAATTAAATACTTCTGAATTGGAATTTAAGTATGTGGTTTACTTAGTGTGGTATGGTTCACGTATTCTAATTATTTATTTTAAAACTAGAGGTTGCCCGCGGCTCCGCCCGCGTGTAGGTCGCTTTTTGCGTAACCTGTGGAAAAAATCTATTGTATCCTATTCCCGTGCCAATTTTATATAAACACTACATTGCAACGATATCAAAATAAGCCGCATCTGTCTTTCCGCATTCGATTCCTGAGATTTAGTTAACCTCTGTTTTAGCTATTTTGGTGATGATGCTACAGATTAGATCGTTTTCCCCAAGCCATTATTTTAATATAAATAATAAGAATACGTGAATCATAGCACTAAGTAAACCACATACTTAAAATCCAATTCATAAGTATTTAATTTCAAACACACAAAACTTTCCCTTTGAATAAACCCCAATGGCATACCTTAATTCACTCCTAGCAAATATCATTACAAATTTATTTTAACCATCATATAAACTACAACCAAAACAACGTTCAAGCCTGTTAAATTGATAAATAAAAAAAATCCAAACAAACTTTCACCCCCCTCCCCTCTATAAACCCTTATTTAACCCCTGGCAAAAAAAAACTTGATTTTACATAAACTATACATATTCCAAATTTCATTGCTAGAAGTTCAAAAACATAGAAGTTTCATACAAACTGTTTTACCCCTGTTCACCCCCTCAGGGGTGGAATTTCCAAAAATCCGTTCTTAGTACACGTTTAAGTACTAAAATATATACACACTCCAAATTTGACACCTCTAAGTTCAACAACACAAAACTTTAATTTTTAACTTTCAACCCCAATGGCATCCCCCTTAATGCACCCCTGGCAAAAAAATATAATTTTAATTTAACCATTTAATGATCTATTACCATGGCAACTTTCAAGACTTTAATGTGATAAATAAAGAATTTTCCATACAAACTTTCACCCCCCATTACAAACCCTTAGTTCACCCCTGGCAAAAATTTTTGATACCATTATTTTTAATTTTACATAAACTATACATATTCCAAATTTCATTGCTGGAAGTTCAAAAACGAAGAAGTTTCATACAAACTGTTTTACCCCCTTTCACCCCTCTTCAGGGTAGAATTTCCAAAAATATATTCTTAGTACACGTCTAGGAACTAAAATATATACACACTCCAACTTTTACACATTTAAGTTCAAAAACACAAAACTTTCATTTTTAACTTTCAACCCCAATGGCATCCCCCTTAATACACCCCTGGCAAAACTTTTAAAATTTTAATTTGACCATTTAATAAACTACTACCATCCCAACTTTCAAGACTTTAACTTGATAAATAAAGATTTTTCCATACAAACTTTCACCCCCCATAACAAACCCTTAGTTCACCCCTGGTAAAAAAAACTTGATACCATTATTTTTAATTTTACATAAACTATAAATATTCCAAATTTCATTGCTATAAGTTCAAAAACAAAGAAGTTTCATACAAACTGTTTTACCCCTTTTCACCCCCTTAGGGGTGGAATTTCCAAAAATCCGTTCTTAGTACGCGTCTACATACCAAAACAAATACACCCTCCAAATTTCACAACCCTAGGGCCAGCCGTTTGGGCTCTGCGTTGTCTATAGATGAATGAATGAATGAATAGGTCAGGACAAAGAGTCTTATAGTATAGATAATGGCTTGGAGAAAACGATCTAATCTGTCGCATCATCACCAAAGTAGCTAAAACAGAGGTTAAATAGATCTCAGGAATCGAATGCGGAAGGACAGATACGGCTCATTTTGATATCGTAGCAATGTAATGTTTATATAAAATTAGGGATTAGGATACCATATAATTTTTCCACAGGTTACGCGAAAAGCGACCTACGCGGGCGGAGCCGCGGGCAACCTCTAGTTGTTAATAAAATAAAAACTTTGTTTACGAATAATTGTTTTTGTAATTATTCATAACGACTTTTGTATAATGAACTGAATTTTTTCGCCTACCCTGATTTCAAGCTAGAATTATTTATTCATTGCAAATTAATTCAGGACTAAAACATGTTTAATGTAATAGCTTGTTTCATACCGATTCAAACGATATTAGTTATACATAGTAGCTCTCTACAAAATTTTAGAGATATCATCGTTTTAATCACATGACCTATGACCTGCGCTGACCTCCCAGAATGACCCCCACAGACGCGCGAATTTTTGCAAAATGGCCGCCACAGATGGCTGGCTACAGAAACACTCAACCCAGCCATATAATATTTTATATGGCAATGAATAAGGAAACGGTGAGTTTGCTTGCTTGCAGGTCACGTACTTGCGATAATAAACGAGTGAAGTTTCCTTGACGGCGAACTGAATCAAAAAACTATTTAAGATTTGGTCCTTGTGCACATTTTATAAATATATTATTATTCATACTTTGTTACTCAAGCAGTGTACTCTGCTTTCAACCAAACTTGCACTTTCATTACGCTGCCAGTGGCCCAGGGATTCGCTAAGGAAATGGATCTCAATAGAAATTATAATACTCCTCTAATTGTATTTTTAAATATATGCCAAAAAGATAATGTTTCTTACAGGTAATGTGCAATTTCGTTAATGTGAAGGTTTAGTAAGGACAAGGTTAAGGTTTTTTTTGACAACCAAAACGGTTGTCAAAAAAGCTCCCTAACATTTTATGAGAAACTAATAATTGTTTTTCGTATAAATAAATAAATACCTATATGATATTTATTTACAACCACGTTATAGTGGCCGGCAAATAACTTGAGCAAAAGTCGACGTAGAGGGGGTAAGTCCGCGCATGTACACTTCCGGACATATTTTATTGGTCATTGTTGATACCAATAGAAACATAAAAAAAAAATATTGTGAAACATCGTAAAAACAAAATTTATATGCAAAAAATATTAATTTTACAACATGAAATTATTAAACAATTACAATTTAATCTTGAGGAAGAAACGATACTCCTTCTACTAGGTCGAAACTAGCAGAAGCACTAGTACTGGGGGTCAATAAATCATTAGCATCGTCGCTGCCATCATCTTCATCATCATCTGAGGTATCATCTACTTCCGTGTCACCACTATCTTCATCATTCACGATTATAAATTGTTCAGTGACCAAATCTACGATATGGTCACTCTTGATGTATTCTGCTTCGATATCTTTGACTTTTTGGCTTAATTTATTCCATTCTTGTGCACCCATTAAGGAAACATTTTCTTTCACTAACTCCATGACTTTTTGAACATTCCAATTCACATTTTTAGTAGGCCCATGCCATCTCGATGGGATTTAAATCCGGATGGTATGGCGGAAGGAAGCAATACACATCATACACCATTTTTCTAGCTTGTCTCTCCAGAACTGTGTTATGTTTTCGCGGCATAGTCAGAAAAGTTTTATGGTATAGGTATAAACACAATATAACAAAAAACAAAGTAACAATAATATAAATTAATATAAAACTTTAACAACAAAACTTCTTAACTCGAAATAGGCTATTCAAACTGCACGCAAGTGTAATCGATGCCAGTACAGATGCTAGCGGGACGAACGCGCGGCGCGGGGGACAGCGGCAAACTGATCGGCCAATCGCGGGGCCGCGTGCCGACAGAATGCCCCCGCGCACCTCTCCTACCACCAATGATACCTTAAAATAGTCTACTGCGCACTCAAGGTCATTGCTCAAGATGTTTGCCGAATATTATACCATACTTACTACGATGGACTTCACACGCGCTGATGACCTGAGCCTTTCCAACATTTAAACCAACCGTGGGAACGCTGCTGCGCTGCGGCGTGAACCGCACCTCTCGGTATAGCTGTACTAGCCATGTAATAAAGGTATTGTTTCAGTGTGCTAAGACCTTTAAACATTGGATAATTTTATCAAATGAATCATTGGAAACTTGTCAGAAATAAAACTTAATGGCGAAGTTAAACAATACTTTTTTTGTTGTATAATATCTTTATTTTTATTTCAGTTTTTTTTTAAATAATTCTAATAATAATAATATAATAATAATAATAATAATTTATTTATTTCAGATTGTCATCCATAGTATTTTAGTGCACACAAAAAATAACATAAAAATTAAGAATTCATAAATAAATGTCAAAACTAAATCAATCCAAAATTAAAATTAAAAACTAATAATTACAAATGTCAATTTAAAAAATTAAAAAAAATAATGCATGGAATGGAACGCTTACGGGATGAAAAAAAAACAACATCCAAAGAGAATGGAATTCTAAACAAAAATGGCCGAATTGTGTTGAATGTCAAACGTAGAAAATGATAAAAAAGTAAATAATGTTTTCGCCGTGCAAATACTTGTGCTTTAGTGTATTTGTAATCATTTTCAACTCACAAATATGTAAGTAAATTGCATAATCTAATCATTTTTCACGTATTTGCTATGTAAATGTAAGTTTCATGATTACAGAATTAGGATATTTTTATGGCTGTTTTTAGTGAAAAAGACCTTGATTTTTCATTTGCAAGTGAATATTAGCATAAGTTATCAGTTAATCCCAAGGTGACCAGTAATATTTGGACATATCATCCACTAATTCTGCAGAAAACCTTGGTTCGCATTCTGGTATGTCGTCGACATTTTTTGCTGGAGGTTTCTAGGTTTCAAACAAATTACGGTTATTTATGGTGGTCCTTTCACTTGACAACCAACCGTCTCATGATGTTTGCATAGAAATGTAGATATTTGTTACACAAGTTATGATTTCACTTTAGTCATGGGGAGAGAAACTTAAAATAGTTTGTCAAAAACATGTAGACAAACTTTTGCTGTATTTTGATTTCTGCAAATCATAAAATGTGGTATTTTTAGGTTCTTAACTTAAAATTCACACTACAATTTGCTAACAAAGTTGAGACATATATGAAATTAAACTCAATATACCATGTAGACGAAAAGCAGATGTTTTTACCACCAAGCCACACTCACTTTATGAAAAAATTACATTAGGAAAATAATATATTCTATATTATTAATTTAATATTAAGGCTGAAACTAGAAGTCATTTGGCTTCCCCGTTTGTATAGGGCCCGACTTGTGGTGGCCAAACTCGCTAAAAAAAAAAACAAAAGCTTGCCAGCGCTTCTTGCAGCATCCTCAGCGACCTGAGAATTCTTCTCACTGTTTCGTCAGAGAATGAAAAATTAGGTAGTTAATAAATCCAAGCTATCCACGAAAATGTTGTTTTTTGTGATATACCCAAACCTTTATTCCGAGTGCCCCATTCAGAATGTAACAATATGCTGACAATCAATGTTTCAGGTACATCAGAACATGTCTTGACACAGTCCCTGGTGCTGTATAGTCCGGGAGAACCAGAATATATGGATGTGCTGGTTCGACAAGTTAATGAGAGCCTTACATTGATCTGTGAGTTGAAAGGAGATCTTACCCTAAGAAACTATGTCTGGAACTATGTACCCAGTAATCACTCTACAGCAAACAATGATAGGTAAGATCTTAAACATACCTAGTACCTTCAATATAAGGAATATTGTAATTGTAACTACTTTAACTTTTTATGAGTATTTATTTATTTAGTAATTTTTTATATTATAAATGTAATGCATGTTACATTGGATTAGAACTTAGGCTACTTTTTTCCAGCTTATTAATACTGCTTATTTCACATTAATACAATTTGTTTAAAATTTAATATGGGTATTGCAGTTTCAAGCACATTATTTAATACATTGTCGAATAGTATCATCCATCCATTTTCTTATCAATATTAAGAAAACTGACATGCCTATGTATGTAGGAGTTTATTAATTTATTCACAATCTTTTATTTTTATAATACTAGCAGTTGCCCACAGCTCCACCCGCGTGTAGGTCGCTTTACGCGTCTACTCCACCACCATGCAAAACCATATTGGTTTGTAGTACATGCTATGTATCAGAGATGGCGCTGTATGTGAAAAATGGTTTTTCCCTGTTTTCCTCCTTTTCTGTTGAAATGTTCCCTCATTTTGTTTGCTACAAACTCACAGAGTCTGAGATCATTCCAACAAATGCAAATCCGTGGAAATGGGTTTGTGCGTTTTGGAGTCATAGCGTTAGGAAAGAAAACTTAACTTATTTTTATATAATAGATTAGTCTGATCATATACCTTATTGACCATTCCAGGCCAATGCATGTGACACCCACTGGGCCGGCAATCGAGAGCAGTCTCAAACGCTTCGGGTTGCAGGTGTCTGACTCTGGGCACTACATGTGTTCAGTGCCTCCATTCAGTGTTACCAAGTATATTGCTGTGCAAACCAGAGGTGGGCCATTACTATATTTAACAAGCTGACCCGGCAAACGTTGTTTTGCCTCACTTAGGGGTATGAAAAATAGATAGTGTAGCTTATATGACACGTTCATAGATTTACCATAGCAGTGCCATTCCTATTGATTACTTACTCAACCCAGTGGAAAGGTATTTTGACATCTGTTAGAATCATTTGGAGTTAACAGATAATTGTAACTGTCAAAAAATAACAGACAATAATTAGCAATAAATTAAAATTGCGACTATAATTTGAGATTTAAACTATCCTATCTCTCAACTTGGACCGAACTGCACATGGTGTGCGAATTTTATTATAATCGGTTAAGTGGTTTAGGAGTCCATTGAAGACAAACATTGTGACATGAGATTTATATATATTAAGATAAGATTAAATTAATATTAGGACAGCTAGTTAGACCCATACTAAACCATTTCTAGTTTGTGTTATGGTTGCGAACATAACTGATATACTACATATTATACATACATAAACACTTGATATAGATAAATTTTAAACACCCAGATCAACAGCCAACAAATTTAGTTCATCACAAAGATGTCGGCCGTGCCGGGAATTTTACCCGAGACACGGTTGGCAGTCTGGAATAGTAACCATTACTCCAACAAGGTTGTCAACTTAAACTGTAGTTTAGGCTAGTTTCTTACTCGTCCGTTTTTCGTTATGAAATAGTGAAATAACGAATTACTGCCGGCATAAGAGAAAAAGACGTACATATCTGACTCAAACTTAAATATAAAAATACTATATTTATAACCTGTGTGAAGCCGAGACGATCTGCTAGTAAATAATAAATATAGTGTATGGTATGTGTCCGGCAGGGGTGATAAAGTGCGCGCGCGGTGCGTTCTCGTGCGGCGCGCGCTGCGTGCTGCCTACGTACGTGTGCGACGGGCGGAGCGACTGTGAGCACGGCGAGGATGAGAGCACACACATGTGCCTGCCGAGGGTCTGCGCGCGTATGTACCTTATTATTATTATTACTGTGTAAACTCCCATGTGTGGAGACCGCGTACCGGCACACGTAGTGTAGGACGTCCTGCAACGAGTGACGATATACGGAAAAAAGCAAGTAGTGGATGGAGATGAGATGCCCAGGATAGGGTCAAGTGGCGTGCCTTGGGAGAGGCCTATGTCCAGCAGTGGACGCAGACAGGCTAATGATGAAACTCCATGTAACGTCACTCGATTTAATGACAAACTCTCTACAGCGTCGAAATCAATTGGCATTAGTTGGTTTAGCTTGTATTCCATACAATGATACAATTCTCCATTTAACGATCACTCTCTATAACATCATAAAATGCACAATCTCTTCAGTGTCGTTATAAAGAGTTTACACTGTATTTATTTTAATTTGATAATACGATAAAACGTAACGACATCTCAAGGTACTGAAGGGACTTGTTAAACAAAAGGTTGAGTGTCTACTATATTAATTAGTCTATGCTTGTATGTACCAATGACTTATATGTACTAATTAAGTGACACCTTTCTTCTTCCTATATTATATTACTAGATAGGGTCAGTTGGGCAGGTCTAGTAAAAAAAGGGGGTTGTTGATTATTAAAAGTATGTTGGAGATAAGAGTGATGGCTGATGGCTTGTTGATAAATCGACCAATGGTCAGTGTTTTCATTGGTGGACTAGCGGGTTATTGATAATTCAATGTCTTCATTAATTCCAGGCCCTGACAAGTTGAACTGTTCTTCCGGCCGGTGTATATCGTCGCAGGCGTGTTGCCGCGGCGCGGCGCCACTGTGCCACCAGCCCGACTGCTGCCTCGAGTATACCAGGGAATTGCCGCATGACGGTAATAATAAAGTTTGGTGATCGACGAACCACCATACCTCCTCAATCAACTCATACTGCTATAGCAATTGAAAGTGCACTTCATTAGATTTTCTTTCATTTGAAACAAAGTCAGCTCAGTTGGGCGTGCGTTCGACTTGCGACCTCCTAGGATGGTGAAGCACGATGTAGAGAGAAATTGCTCTACATCATGCAATGGTTTCCTGTGTTCACATGACTAGCTAAACATCCTCAAGTTGAATATCTATCGTCAAGCACCTAATACAGTGTCGGCAGGCTCCTTGAGAGTCAGTAACTCCAGATTGTACATGCTTCACCTTCGGCTAGAGTATCGCTAACTCGTTTGGTAATGCGTCGATAAAAAATAAAAATTAATACGCTAATGTAAATTGTTGATTGAAGTCAGTGGCCTTAGGGCGGCTTGAAAACTCTCGACACCAGAGCTTAGCCACTAAGCGCATACGAAGATGAAGAATCTTATGTTTATATTTACAGGTGGTGGTCTAATAGCGGACGAGCTTCCCCCATCGTATTACGAAGACCACCGGGCGCCGGATGACTATGGATTCATACAGTCGACTATTTACACCGTCACGGGTCAGTTGTACATTTTGCTCTAAAATTAAATAAGAAAATTGTTAGTAAAGCTGTTAAACATGGCGCCGCAGCGGCAGCGTTTTTATCGGTATCGCAAGAGCTACTTGCTGTGAAACATCACAGCAAAACCCGCGTCAAAAACGCGGTCTATACGAAACCGCCGTCCGGAAAATCCAGACACTCGTACAATTTTTTGGGCTTATAATATTATAAAATAAATAAAAAAGCCTTTTATTCTACAGTTACAAATAAGTTCACATAATATACTAGTTATTAATCACTGTTTTACATGTATTTTTTTTATCCTTGATTTGTAAACAGAAGTTGCCTGAAAGGCATAGGCCTCCCCTTTCAGATATTTATTTATTGCAGTAAAAAACTAAAACTAAAAGGTTTATAATATTAGGATCGGATATATAAATGTGATTAGTTTCCAAATCTCTTTATTATTCATAATGGTTACATTTAATATAATTATGCTAGTGTACATAAAATATTAGCCTAGCAAATTAAGCAGTGACATTCGGATGATACACTTTAGGTGGCTATTGATAAGTTATCCCCTTTAAAAAGTATTTAATTTATAGATGTTAGTATTAAAAATCATTAGTATTTAAAAGCGAGTAATTCACTCGTCGACTACATCAACTTATGCACGCTTTAGTTATAGCAGTGCATTTACTGCCATGAGAAGACAATATATACGTACACTAGCTGACCCGGCAAACATTGTTTTGCCTCACTTAGGGGTATGAAAAATAGATAGTGTAGCTTATATGACACGTTCGTAGATTTACCATAGCAGCACCATCTATTGATTACTTACTCAACCCAGTCGAAAGGTATCGACATCTGTTAGAATCGTTTGGAGTTGACAGATAATTGTGAATGTCAAATAATAACAGACAATAATTAGCAATAAATTAAAATTGCGACTATAATTTGAGATTTAAACTATCATATCTCTCAAGTTGGATCGAACTGCACATGGTGTGTGAATTTTGTTATAATCGGTTAAGTGGTTTAGGAGTCCATTGAGGACAAACATTGTGACACGAGATTTATATATATTAAGATGTGATTGTGTTGTTTGTTTGCAGCGTGCGCCCTAATATTTATGATAGCGGTAGTGCTGCTGGTGTCTGCTATATGCAAGATGCAGATGAAGCGCGCGGCGTTGCGAGGCTACACGCACGCGGACCGCGCCGCGAGGCAACACTATAGCGTGCAGTATCATCAGGTAACTACAATCAAAAGACATTATGTGGGACTGTTTCATATATTTTAATTCAATTAAAGAAAGAAAGAAAAAACATATATTTATTTTATTGTGCACAAAAACATTTTTTGATACATAATTGTCATTAATAGTGAGTGCACAAAAGGAGCAAATTCAGCATTATGCTGAGAGTACTAAGAGAAAGTGAAGAGTGGAGGGCAAGCGTGGTATGGACATGTAATGCGTAGAGAAGAGATGCATGTGACCAGGAGAAGTATGGATATGATTGTAAGATGTAGCAGATGTTGACCAAAGAAGATGTTGATAAATTGTGTGAAGGAGGATATGAGTCAGAAGGTAGTGAATGTGGAGATGACAGCTGATAGAGAGGTGTGGAACCGAAAAACACGCTGTGCCGACCCCACCTAGTGGGAAAAAGCAAAGATGAAGAAGAAGAAGCTAAGAGCACTAAGTATTCCAGCGCTGGTTTTCAATTGTCAGTCCAACATTCAACAGTCCAAATGCCTTAACATTTTGTTCTATAGACTAGGCCTCAAAAGACAGATTAGATCGTATGCCAACAGGTTGAAACACGTTGAACTGTTATCTCTTGAGTGCCGCCGTAAATATATAGACTTTGTTACCCTATTCAAAATTATTCATTCTCATATTGATTCTCCTTCACTCCTCTCTTGCATAAACTTTAATATTAATATTACTACAAATTCTCGCAAACCTTTTATAAAAACTTTCTCAATTAATATTTACAAAAATAATACCTCTTTATATAATCCTGTAATTAGAATGTGTCGCCAATACAATGATATTCTTATCCACCATCACCTCACCATTGATATATTTAATAGTAGCATAGTCAAATTTAAGAAAAATATTTTTGATTTATTGAAATTAGAATAAAACTAAACTTATACTAAATTAAATTGTAGCTTAACCTATCTGTATCCAACTAGTTATGTAGTTTTGTTTTGATTCTTTGTTTCTTTCTAATTTATATTTTTTCATGTTGTGTACACATAGTTAGGAAAATAATCTAGTTTTGATCCTGGTTAATTGATCTTTTTTAGTTATAGTTTTGATTATTTTCTGTTTTGTGAACCATAATAAATAAATAAAATAAATAAAAAATTTGCGCCTTCGGAATTTTGTAGGCATAATATAATATATTAAACAGCTCCTTTAGCTCGGCTAACTAACGAAAAACTGGAGACCAGATCCTAGCCACGAACGAAACCATTTTTTTTTAAATAAAAAACTAATTACCTACATATTCTATTAGGTGTATTATAAGTAAACCCTAAATAAAAATGTGCAATTGTGAGTGTAAATCGTTTCAGGCGCACAGTTTCCCTCCTTGCTACGAGGCGTCCCGGTTGTTAGAGCAGGACGGCACGGTGTCGCCGACTCGCTCGCCCGCGCATCGACCTACCGATCTGGACCAGGTAACACTTTTTTGCTTGACACTGATATTGATATTACATATGTTCTTAGTCCCGAGCGTGAGATTATTACAATATATAGCATAAGCAGGCCACTAAACGTTCGCACTGCTGGGACTTGGGGACTTCTCTAATTTTGATCATTCATAATAATTTTGAAAAATATATTATTTGTGGAGCTATTCTCCCAGCGTTATTTTTATATCGCAAGTACTCGTAGGCCATACATCACTGTTGTTGCTATTTTGCAGCGTATCCCAGCCCCGGAGCCGGCGGTAGTGGCGCCACCCCGCGGCTTGGCTCGCCTCACCTCTATATTCTCTTCTAGATACCGACAGGTATGAATTTTTTTTTATGTCAAATGAACTCTAATTGCTACAGTGCTTACGAGCGTCAAAGTCTTCTATCATGGTCTGACGACCGCTGTTTAACGGCCACGACTCTTCTGGTATCCGATTAATAAAAGTGTCCATCCCTTCAATATCAAAACCAGAAACGACCGAAAGGAGTGAATATTTTGCTCTCATTAGTATCTTTCTGTATATGTTCACTCTGCACCTTAGCTTAGTCACGGACTGCGGTAATTCAATAGTAGTAATTCATTCACAAAAACTGACCATATTATTTATATTATGAAAATATTGACATTATATATTTTTGCCTTACAATTTTTCTACAATATGTTCTGTGTACGCTATATTACTCCATATTATGTTGATCTCCTACGTATGATGGTCGGCATCATTACCGGCCACTGTGATATCAACTACCACCAACATAAAATAGGGGCGACGGACAGCCCTCTATGTCGGGCCTGTCTGGAGGAAAATAAAACGGTAGAACACGTGCTACTGCATTGTAAGGCTACCAAACAAACCAGAAAAATTTACGGCTGATGATAGCAGCTCAAGATGAAAGTTCGCCTTCCATTGCTAATTTTCAGACAAACAGACCATCTGACGCAACAGTGGTGGAACAGGTATGCCAGCGACCCAGGGCTGTGCTCCGTTACTTCAAGGAGCTCGGTAGGCTTGTGTAGGCTGGTAAGGGGGGAATGCACAATACGCCCCTAGCGGGATGTCAGATGTCAGTGCAGGTCTCATCACCCCCACTTCAAATTAGAAATTAGAATTATGTTAATCTCTTTCCAGGTTCCCACGGACGTAGAACTGACATCCGTCCCAGCTTCTTCCGCCACCTCGTCCCCCTCCCACGGCAACTCCCCCCCTCTGCCCCTCGACTATCGCTCCCCGACATACTGCGAGCTCAACACGGAGCTGATATTCAGCCCGGAGGAGATGGGCAGGGAGTTGAACTACATGGCGACACCGGTCGAGTTCTTCCGCCGGCGGACCATGAGGAGGAACACGCTCGAAAGGGTCATGGACCAGTTGGATAGACAACGGCTCACGTTACAACTTGGTAAGACAAGTTTTTAATTATTTATTTATTTGATTTATTGGCGAGCAATATGCTGATGTGCCTATGTCATACCGAGATGAAAATTTATTTTTAACAGTTCACAAAATGTCCGGAACCTTCTGATTGGCAGTCCGGCATGGTAACCATTACGCCAACGAGGTCGCCAAGTAGTTATTTACATTTAAAAATACAATGTACATAATTAATAATTTAAAGACAAATCATAAAAAAATCATAACACTAATACTTATCTTCTTATTCTTATACATAAAATTTCCGTGTCACAGTGTTTGTTACTGTACTCCTCCGAAACGGCTTGACTGATGTTTACCAACTTTTATATGCGTATTCAGTAGGTCTGAGAATCGGCTACTATCTACTTTTCATACCCGTTATATTGCCTCACTTATGAGGCAATACAACGTTTGCCGGGTCAGCTAATAATCTTATATAGAAATAAATATTAAATACTTAAAAAAATAACATTAAGCCAGGTAAGGCTACGATAAGTCAGGTAAGGCTACTGGTTATAAAAATTTACAATTATTGAATAATATTAGCCCGATATGTTTCAGCACAATCAGTGTGCCATTCTCAAGGGCAGGAACACAGCCAACGTATGCACGCGACGACGGCTGCGCCTGAACTGACAATTGTTATTTTTCCCCAGGCCGTTTCCAACTAAGCATCCCCCGGCTGGGCCGCACGGAGCCCCGGCCCGACACGCCGGTGGCGGAGTCTGCGCGCCCGCTGGACTCGCTCGACCTGCTCCGGATAGACTCCCGCGATACCTACACCCTCAACGGCCGCACCATACGGCTGCTGGGCGCAGACATACAGCACTTCCCCGGCCCGGCCGCCGCGGGCAACCCGCCCTCTTATACTGAAGCTGTCAGGTCAGTCATCATCATTATCAGTTAGCATAACCAGCCCACTATACGTTTCCACTGCTGGCACTCGGGTCATTGGTGTAGGGCTGGGATCGAACCAGGGCCGTCTGTTTGAAACTCAGACGTTTTTTCCACAGAGCCACACTCGCTTTTTAGGGTTCCGTACCTAAAAGGTAAAAACTAATAATTAAGGGGGGGCTCCCATACAACAATGGTACAGAACCCTTCATGCGAGAGTGCAACTCACACTTGGCTAATTATTATTATACGTAATCAGTTACTTACACGGAAAAATAGATTCATGGTAATTTTTAGAGCATCTGTTATTCCCTAAAACGTTTTAATGCTTTGTTGGCAAACCACTTACCTAATAATGATGCAATCGCCTTTGTTTGCTTCGCTTGTCGCTTCGTTCGCATATTCATATATGTACCTCAAGTAACCCGTAAGAAATTACAGGCAAAGTCACAGATGAAAGAGATCACAATCTTATTACGTTTGGCGCCTAGCTCGATTCGAGTTTTATAATTTTTTGGAAGATTTCGCTAAGTAATGAGGCATTTGACCAGAAGGACACGAATCAGTGACATTCTAGTCAAGGGTGGACCATGTCCAGTCTTTAATTAATGACTGTCAAGGAGGCTACCGGAACACATCGTTTGGTACTTGGCTACAGATTTCTAACTTGAGAGTACTACGCGCCTGGCGGCCACTAGATAATGTTCAATCTTGATGGTTTCCGCACGCACGATCTTTTCTTTCACTCGATGACATCTATAAATTATATTTCTTCTTCTTCTTCACCAGATACAAATTGTACGGTCCACCACCCGAGTACCTGAGTCGGGAGGGTTTAAACCGACAGAGCACGGACGTCGACCAAGAAGCGACTGCCAACGTAGAAATGCCGCCGAGGTACGACGACTTAGGCACCAGTGATGTTAACGGTAACAGCGGGGTCAATGAAAACTGTGGGGCGACCGGGCACAGTGATGCACCAAGTGAGAACAATAACATAATCCATAGTTACATTCATGTAGCCAGTGCTAACGTCACCACCGGGAACAACACTAGAGAGGAAAGTGCCGGGGCAACCAGTGATGGGGTAAACGAAAACTGTGATAGCCAGAACAGTGACGCGGTCAATGGCAACAATTCCACTCTAAATGTAACCGCTAACAGCGACAACGTTAACGGTAACGCTTCGAATGTTGTACAAAATTCAAATATGGAAGCGGCGAATTCGAATATCGAAACGTTGAGCTCAATCATAGACAATTTGCCGGCGATAGATAGTGATGTGAACGCTAACGAAGAGGAGACGGGTAATAACGAACATGTTATTCGCGATGATGTTGTCGTTAACGTTATTGCTAATTAGCAGTTATTTTTGTCTCCTTATGTTGGTGATTGATGTGTTATTTTCTATGTTATATTTTGAATGTGATGCACAATAATGGTTTTGCATTAGCTGTTTAGCACGACTATGAGACACATCTGAAGTTTTAATTGTTAATGCTACTCAGTAATAGCATTTTGTCTGAAGTCCCATTAATATTATTAAGCCGAACGTTTGTATGTGTGTGTGTCTGTGTGATTCTTCTACACGCACAAACGGCTAAGCCAGTTTTTCTTAAACTTTGGATTAACTTGCCTAAAACCTGGATTAATGCATTTAAGGGGCAGCTAGTTAAATTCATTATCATTCGTGAAAATCTCTTTTGAGATATTTAGCACCACCGCGTTGTTACTCGCGTTAATGCAGGAAAAAGTAGCTTACAAATAAGCTACTTTTTCCTAATAGCATTTATTAACTTAATCCGGGGTCCAAACTGTTTATGTACCAATTTTCATCTTAATCTTTTCAGCCGTTTGAGCGTAAACAAGTAACATACGTACACACAAACTTTCGTATATATTACATTATATGGGATGGATTATTTCAATTACAAACAGTAAATTAACGTTATTCGATAACTAGGTCGTAAATATAACTGAAAGTATTTCTCCAGTAGTGAATTGTTTCAATTCGCAACGCACGTTTTTTTACCGTGTGAATGTCGTTAGATCTCGTTTATGTAAGCTAGCACTGAGCCTTGCCTAATAATGGGGTCCGTGCAAAATGAGCGAGGCCATTAATACATCCTCTTAACTTGCTACAATTTGTAGACATTATTATTGGGTCATAAATTAATCATATTACATGAACATAGAAAACTAATGAAGAGGTACTCTGCCTAGTACAAGAACCAAGAACCATAATAAATACAATAGACAACAGAAAAGGAAAGATGATTGGCCACCTTATACAACATGACAATTTCATTAAAAATATCGTAGAAGGAAAGATAGAAGACAGGAGAGGAAGAGGAAGACCTAGAAGATCATATTTAGACCAAATTAAGGGGAAGGTGAAAGTCATGTCGTATGGGGAGGTCAAGGATTTGGCCGAAGACAGAACTACCTGGAAAAAACTCCACAGACAAGAGCCCAGCTCTTAAATATTGAATGAATGAACATAGCTTGTATTACCCCACTAATACGATATTACATAAATTGGATAACTTTGTATAAGAGTCTAATTAAAAATAAACAAGTCCAATTGACACCAATTATACATCAAATAAAATAAAACAAGTCTTATTTATCACCATAAACAATTCCATTTTAAATATTGCGTCACACAACTAAAATCACCACACAACAAACTGTAGGAAATGTTCTCGCTTTGACATTTAATTCATTCATTCAATATTTAAGAGCTGGACTCTGTTCGGTGGAGCTTTTTCCAGGTAGTTTTCTATCTTCCTGCAAATCCTTGATCTCCCTATACGACATGTTTTGCGCCTTCTCCTTAGTTTGGTCTAAGAATGATCTTCTAGAACTTCCTCTTGCTCTCCTGGCTTCTATCTTTCCTTCTATGATATTTTTCTTAAAAGTACTAACAAACGAGGTGTCTTGGTCCCATTTTCATAGCCTCAACTAACACGCGTTCCGAGTTAAAGTGGACTCAATAATGGTCCAGCTCATTTGCAGTCAAGCCCCGGCTTAAATCACATGTACAGATTTCATATAAATATTTTTAGATTTGAATCGATAAATTTATTCTTTGTTTTACTAAAGACATCCTTTAAATTTAATTTAGTAGATGTAAGTTAGTTTTAGTTTAGATAGAATGAAATTGATATTTCATAAACTCTTATGGCAGTTTTTTAGTTATTTAATTTTGACTTTTATGGCATCACTATAATTGTTAAAGATTGTTTCTCAATTGTAAATAACGATTTTCTCTAAGTTGGTTTAAGTATGTATTATTTTTTTCTTTCGTAAAACAAAGAATAAACAATCTAGTGTTAGGAAATAATAGTGCCTTAGACCCAAAATTAGTGTCTATTTTGGTATTAGTTTTCGAAAAAAAAAACAACCTGAGCTGAAAACATGTTATTTGTACAAGGCTAGAAAAATCAAGTAATTTTCTTTAAGTTATAAAATCTGTAAACCATGGTGTACCCCTTCTGTTTGCCTAGTGGGAGATTAGTCAAATACAAATTGTGTTCACAACTTTACGCGCCGTATAATAGCCGGCAAACAACTTGAGCAAAAGTCGACGTAGAGGGGGTAAGTTCGCGCATGTACACTTCCGGACATATTTTATTGGTCATTGTTGAAATATAAAAAATAAATATAAATAAATATTGTGAAACATTCTTCATAAAAACAAAATGTATATACAAAAAATATTTATTTTACACAATAAAATTAATATTACACATTCTACATTGAAAAAATTACAATTCTCAGATCTTTTTTTGCCTGGTGTCCTAAATACGGTAAGCAACTCCGAGTCTTTGCTTTCTTTATGTTTTTTTTTACGGTACTAACAGACATTTTAGTTGCTTCCGCAGTCTTTTTTATAGTTTCCGTTTGTTTTGTATATTCCTGTTTAAGGAAGCAATACACATCATACATCATTTTACTAGCTTGTCTCTTCAGAACTGTGTTATGTTTTGGCGGCATAGTCAGAAATGTTTTAAGTAGATATTAACACAATATAATAAAAAACAAAGTAACAATAATATAAATGAATATAAAACTTTAACAACAAAACTTCTAAACTCGAAATAGACTATTAAAACTGCACGCAAGTGTAGTCGATGCTAGTACAGATGCTAGCGGGACGAACGCGCGGCGCGGGGGACAGCGGCAAACTGATTGGCCAATCGCGGGGCCGCGTGCCGACAGAATGCCCCCGCGCACCTCTCCTACCACCAATGATACCTTAAAATCGTCTACTGCGCACTCAAGATGTTTGCCGGCCACTGTAATAATGTATGAAAATTCGAAACGCTGCGATTGGCTATCGCAATGACGTAGCTGCTTGTAACAGCCAATCGCATTGATTGTTGAAATATTCGCTCACTACGGCGTGTAAAGTTGTCGGCACAGTGAACTTTAATTACTACATCAAGCGCGAACCCATGACATTGACAGTCTCCCACTCGACATACTACAAAAAAACCCAAATATGAGAAATAAGATTTAAGGAAATTATAGAATCTTTATCTCTAGAATCTTATATTAATTGAAGTTATATCTTATATTATTATTCTGGAATCGCCCGTAAACTATCAGAAAGTGAAAGTAAAATACCTAAAATACCCAGTAAAAAAAAACATCCTTTATTCAGCTTGGTATGCCATTTTCTTAAAATCCTGTGTACATAAACATACTGCAGTAAGTTTGGCCTAATGATCTTTTTCTCATTGTATTTAAGGTGGAACGCTCACTTGCCAGTGTTTTAATATCTATGGATATTTGAGGTGGTATGATTTATTTTTTACATATATGCAGGGCAACTGGCAACACCTTTTAAGGATGGCTATATTATGTCTAGAGAAACAACTCTTGTAAAACCATGGGCTTGTAGTGATTTGTCTGTAAACAAAAGTTGTTTGTCTAGATGTGGTAATTAAAACCACTCTATAAAAAGCATTGCGCTATTTATATACTCTGTATATTGTGTATCAGTATTTGCCAGTATTTTGTGGTATATTTTTCCGATTGAATTCGGTATTTACATAATTTTACGCTGTCCTTAAAATATATCTCGGATATCGTAAGGCATATAATATATTGCACGTACAAACGGTCACACTTATCTAAATAACGCTGGATATACGTCCAACGGGTTACGTCGCATTACGAGCGTCATCATAGGGGACGAGTATCACACGGACTGTCACCGACGAGACGCTCGTAATTCGTCGAAACCCGTTGGACGTATATCTTACGTTTTTTAAGTAAGTGTGACCGTTTGTTCGTGCAATATCTCGGATATTTATTTTCTCTTCTTAAATTACTAATCAATTAATTTATAATTCTAATTGGGCTCGTTTCTATCCACTATCGATCTTTAGAGACGACGTGCGTTAACCGTGGGTTTTTTCTCCATCTAGATGGTATATGGTAAATCTTTTGTCTCTATATGACTTGTTATAAAACTTGAGAGGTGTCAAGATGGAACGAAGTTCCTTTTATTATTTACAAAAAATCAGTATACACTCAACAAAAATAATCGTTGCGACACCACACTGTTCAATGCGAAATAGAAATGAAAATATCTGGCTTGCTTTCTATAAGAAAGAGAGAGAGAGAGAGAGAAACATGCGCACGCCGCACGGCTTACTATAGCAAAAGTGTCGTGACAACTTTTCGTAAGATTTTTTTCCGTCTAGCCCCCTTTCACAACGCGCGATAAGCTTCGTTCCATTAAATATATAACACAAACAAGTGAGCGATTTCCTTAAATCATTGTGTAAAGTATAAACTAATTGTTATGTCTTAGTTAGTTCAAACTTATTACGTTAAAAGTTGCCATATGTTCGTGTTTAGTTAGTTTTATTTGTAAAGATGATAATGTAAGTGATACTCACTCTATGGTTAAGTTTTATTTATTTTTAAGAGATAGAATCTTCTAATCAATATTTTCCACGTTGGTTAAGGAATTCAACATTTGAATTTTATCGCTTTGAGCTATGACAATACTGTGTAAAATATCCATATCACAAATTGTACGTAAGATGTTAGGGTGAAAATATTATGCTTAATTTTCCAGTCAATAAAGAAAACAATTGAAAGTTCATGTCCTCTCACTTACACAACCAAATGATGTGAGCATGAGAGGAAGCGAACTTTCGAATCTTTTCTTCATCAAATTTTCAATACACTCTTGTTTTTAACTTACTTTTAGGGTGTGATTGTATCCAATAATATAAATATTTTTTACTGAGGCCAACCATGAAACATGTTTATTACAAAACATTTGAACTCTCCATACGAATTGGTCTATTGAATATAAAATTTGTATAGGTTTTTTTATAACTTATAGGTTTGTGTTTGACCACAGCTTGCCTGGTGTTAAACAATACTATGGTCTACAATGTTACACGCTTACCTAGAAAATACCTATTAACTCTAGATTTGAAGACCCCCAGGTGGTACTTCTCAGGAAGAGAAATCCAAAGTTTTGCAATATTTTTTTTAACATTTGGGTGATAGCGACATAGGAAAAGTTATTTATATTAATAAGAAAATTCAACCCTTAAAGTATAGTTTTAAAATAATTATGATGCATACGTATGTAATATACTTAATATTCAGTTTAAAATTACAGTTTATTTTGCAGTTAATAAGGGTTAACGTGGGACCTCGCTAAATTTGAATTGACAAAAAAAAAACTAAAGTTATCTTTACTCATAATATTAACGGGTAATTAACGGTTTTGTATATCAATGACATATATCGTTATTTGTAATTGATATAAAATTTGCCCCGTAAAAGAGTGTCATTAGTCACTAGCAACCCTAACTTTTTTACTACCGATAAGTTTCCGATCGTCCTAAATTCTACTATTTTGATACATTTCATTGTTAATCTTCTCTCTTATAAATAGTTCCCGTTGTTGGTTAGCTGTTTCTTTTTTACTTGTTATCATTAATGATCACAAATTAGACAAAATTATACACAAATTTGTTGAAAATCTATTGGTTTTAGTGTTTGTAGCACTTACAGGGTTATACGTAACATTATGCGTTGAACCACTGGTGGGACGATTGTGACCCACTGATGAACAGATTTCGACCCGCTGGTGAGCTAATTGTAACCCGATGTTAAGCTGTTTGTGATTCAGTGCCCATAGCTCGGCTAACTAAGGTGATCTGACGCGATCTCCGAGGTTAAGAAACGGGTTTAAAGTAGCACTTTCATCTGGGCGCTAACGTCGGATGACACGTTAAATTGTACGTCTTGGCTGTTAGTCATAGTACAAGCAGCCGTTAAGCCAAGTCAGAAGCCTTCGGGGTGCTTGAAAACTCTAGACACTAGAGCTCGACCACTAAGCTCATATGACGAAGATTCAATAGTAAACTGATTGTGACCCACTTACGATTAAAACTCGTTTAAAAACATCAAGTAGCTCATATATGCACTATGTTCTAGATATAATAATATCTCATTTGACCCACTACTGGTTCAAACATCATATGTCTTATAACCCTGTATAATATAATAGATGAAAACAATTAAATGTAAGATCACAAATATATGTTATAAGGTATTTCGGCCTACAGCACAAAAGCAAGTGAAAAATTAATATGTAACAGAAAACTACTATTTTCTTACTGTACTTAATGGTAAATGTAATATGCTTGGCACATCGCACCGATTTGACAAGGCCTGGTCTATTTACAAGTTTAAAAATATTTGTTTGTCTAACATACTCTACTAGCGAACCCGGCGAACTCCGTTTCGCCACAAAGTTAAAATTTTCCCTAAATTTTGTATGCGTGTGTTGCTACAAACCTCACGAAGCCAGAGCCTTTTCCAACGAATGCGAAACCGTAGAAATCGGTTCGTGTGTTCTGGAGTTATAGCGTCAGGAAGGAAAATTTGCCTTATTTTTGTAATTAAATTTCCAAATCGTTCGTTAAGAAATAATAAAACTTACTACTTAATTTATCGCTCTTATTAGATACTGCTTAGTTTGTGAATTTTCCACCCCAGTTATATATTTTGTCAGAACTTAACTATATTGAACAACAACTGTCAAATCGGTGTGTTGTGCTATAAGGTGTAAGAAATATCATAGAAAAAATAATAAGGTTGTATTTAGTTATTTACCAAGCCTTACAATCTTAGTTAACCTCAACTAGCTTTAGCATGGTGGTAGAGCAATTTTTAGGCTAGCAGCCGCCTGCAAGTTGCATAATCCTTCTTAAGCCTTCTTATAAGCCAGAGTTATTCCAAACTTGGCTAATTCAAAAATCTTAAAACATCTTAGGTCACTTTTTTGTAGTCAAGCCTTGTGCGTAACTGGAAAAAAAATACAAATAATTTGAATAGCTGTGAAAGACCTTGCCTAATTTAGTCAATTAATAAGTTAATAACTATTATTTAATAGCAGGGGAAAAGTCTACATAGTTAGATTCAGTTATAGAAAATAATGGTATAACTAAATACAACAATTTGCAATGTTGTAAAAAAATTACACTATTTTAAATGTATGTACGGACACCGTTGTGTGTGGGATGTATGTTCTACCTCTTAGTTAATGTTTTATGTACCTATATATATATATATATATTTATGTATGGAACTCGAAGTAACTAGTCACTTAAACTATGTTGTCCCACTGGAGGCCTCTCAGTAAAACATTTGCTCCAGTCAATGTATATGTTACAGTTAAAACCCGTTGCATTGATAGATAGAACGCGTTTTCCTTAGTAAAGGCTAGTTTTACTAAATCCCTTGGTAAAAACTAGATTTTACCACAAATATTTTAGATTTTCAAATAAAACTAGTTGTCATTCCGAGCTTTAGTTGAAACTAACACTAGAGAAACTAAGTTGGGTTTGAAAACAAGATATAGTTTTAAGGTAAAGAGATCTAGAACACACTCAATGTAAAAATAATAATCTTACACTTGTCTTACAATAAAGGTTAGTTTAACTGATTCACTTCGGAAAACGCGTGTTGTCTAGTAAAAACTAGTTTTAACAGATATTTAAATTTTCAACATTAGTTAAATCTAGTTTCAACAAGGACATTTAGTGAAGTCTTGTTGTAACTAGGGAATAGTCGTTATATATAAATACGGGTCTTAACTGTAACATATACATACATAGTTCAGAAGTGACTAGTGAACGGAGTATGTACGTATTAAGACGACTGCAATGGCAAAATCTTGAGTTTACAGTTTTATTATTAGTATTAAATTGCATAAGGTTATATGTACATATGTATGTAAAGTACCCAATTATGGAGTGACGACGTTCTTTCTCCGTTTATTTATTTATTTTCAGCCCACTGCCGGGTAAACACATCTATTCTTCCAGCACCCCTAGTCTGAAAATGCCATTCGCAATAGATGCCACTGACAGTAAGAATGACCTTCATTTTTATTCTCAACTGATACAAAAATACCATTTCTCAACGGCGATCAGAGGTTTGACTTCTTACATATTACTTATTCTGTAACCATGGAAAATAGAACGGTTCTTCAAAGCAAAGCAATTAAATATACTTTGAAACCGCATATTTGTTATCAAAATCGTTCAACTGTTATATTTTCCAGTTAAAGAATAAGTAATGTGAGAAGTCAATCGTCTGAACGCCTTATAGAATTTTTTTGTATCATCAATTATAAACATAAATTTTTGTATCAGTTGCGATTATAAGTATGGAGATCATTCTTACTGTCAGTGGTATATATTGCGAATGGATTTTTTCAGATTCGGGCTGCAGACAGACCGGTCTCTGGCGTCCCATTTAATAATATGTTTGTTAAGGGTCATGATCCCACCTTGGGCTGGGTCGACCCCGAGGTCGTTGCGCGTTTGGTACCCAAGTTGTAAAGCCTGCCTCCTTTTAGTAAAGGGATATCCCTTTGGGCAGATGTAGTGTCCGGATGCTTTGTAACTTGCCCCGGTTCTAAGCGCGTTAATAACTTCGTTTGTGCGATTCGGAATGAGCGTTGTTATTGGCTGCGTGTGGCAGTAACAAAGCCACACAATGATTGGACTTACGCATGTAGTAAAATTCATATATCAATGTGAATCAATCTATGACTTTTTATCAATTTCAAAAATTTTAGTACAAATATAGATATTATAAGTTATTATTTTCAAGATATTTCTTTAGACAACTATGTACTCGTATTAGAAACTTACTTTAGTTACTTTAATTGCACTGTTCTGTTTATAACGTTAAAACTGTAAACTCAATATTTTGTCCGTGTTTTCGCTTTAACTCTGATCCGACCAAATATGCTTTATTACAATAAAATAATAGTTACTATCTAATTTGCTTGTTTCATTTATTTCTGATGACCCTTAATAAAAGGTATATTAATTATCTATTCTTGGCTATCGTTTAAGACTAAAAATAGGCTTTATCAAATTGTGCCTTTACTTTTAATTAAGGTTGTTTGCTAGCATAGCAATAAAATAATTTCTTTACTAATTATTTAAGCAATTGAAATATAAAAAAAAATATAAATAAAAAATAAATTACTAATTTTTTTTTTAAAAAACATTATCATTTCACCTATGCTATAAGAAGATAAAAATTTTTTTTTTTAATCCCAAAATAGACTATTTGTTAAAAAAAATCTTAACTAATGACGTAAAATTTTTTTTTACAATGTCAATTAATACCTATATCAGGTGCAAAAACAGCAATAATAATATATTACCAAAAAAATTTTTTTTGATAACATTTCTTAGAAATTTCATTTTTAGGTAGTTTAAAAAAACTATAATTACCAAAATAATTAACTTTAATAATTTTTTTGCATTACTTTATTAAGTACCTAAACAAAAAGAGCTCCACGAAGCGAAATATTTTAGACCAATTATTTAAACTTTTATACCGTAATTTATAAAAACAGAGATTGGAAAAAAATTAGTTAATTAACAATGGTGTAACTTTTTGAAAAATCGACATACAAAATGTTTTTCACCGAGGTTTTTTTCGTTCAGGTGTCTAGATTACACTATAATTTTTTCAAATTTTTAAATTGATATTTAAAAAAATATATATTTTAGGTGATATACCGGCTTTTTAGGCGACGCGCCTATGCCGTAACGCCCTCGCGGAGCTTTATTTTCAGCGTTATTTTTTTTTATAAATAATATAGATAGAGTTCCGGAAGTTAGGACTTTTTTATTGGAAATTTTCTCATCTTTCATGTTCTTTTTTCAAAATTCCTTAAATATAATTATTTTAAAAGTTATTAACGAAAAACTAAATACCTTTTTTTTTTCTTATTTTGTTAATAACAATCGCAATTTTGTATGTGCTAAAAAACCCTTAAAAAACATTTTTCTAGACGTCATTCCGCATCGAATGAGCTATGGCACATATTTTTAGGAGCTTTATGTCTATTTAACACGTTTTTGAACTTGTTGACTAGACTATACTGTATGTGTGCCTTACTTTCTTCAGCCGTTTCTCTCACAGTACAACATATATAGTTTTGTTACCTTAGTTACGTATGACAAAAAGTTAGTCTACTGCTTCAATTTCTGTGCTGTCACAATTAGCTGTGCGCGGGTGATTGACCGGAACATTAGGGGCGCAAATGACGCTTTTCGTGAAAACTTTAGAAGGCTTTATTTCAAAAACTAAGAGGCTTTTTGGGAAACTGCTTGAACAAAAGATGTTCAGAATGATGTGTACGTGTTTTCGGCTTACCTTACCCTTTCCTAATAACCCTGTATATTCCATCTATAATATGAAAAATAATATGACCCAGGAAACATCAGTCTTTCAAGTACAGTTACAATTATACCACATATAATTGTTATTGCATGTCTGTTTGAAAAATTCTGACACCAGAGAAAAAGGGAGGATGGATTACAAAAGAAAAAATACACAAAATACGTATGTTTATTAGCATATTCTACACTAATACGCATCTACATACACGTATATTTATAGGGATTTATTTATACTTATTTATATACATATTTAAAGGCATATTCAATGTACAAGTAGACAAAATACTTTCTAGGTCGTTAGTTGCCATAAAATATCTAGATACAGCCCTTGAATCTTAAATTATATTTTACGAGAAAGTTAGCTCATACTAAATGCTAGAAGTTGTAAGGAAAGCGCATCTTTCAGTAAAATATACAACTATTTTATCTCATCATTGTACTTATATTTATAATTTTAATAACTATCAAACAAAAGCTGCCTTGTTTTTATACATCTATTTCTATTGTTTATAACTCTGGACATAGTGTTCGTTTGTAAATGCAAACTAGGTAAATCTCACAACTAAAATAAATAAATATTAGGAGTCATTTCACAGGCAACTGGTTAGCTTCATACTAAACTATTTCTAGTTTGTATTATGGTTGCTAACACAACTGATATATTACATACATATATATAAATATTTTATATCGATACATATTTTACACCCAGACCAACAAATTTAGTTCATCACAAAGATGCTGAAAAGCTGCAATTGGTATATAACAATTAATTAAAATAGGCTTTTCTAAAGTTAAGTAGGTACAAATTATGTAGGTTACCTGCCGCATAAAATGTTACAGAATTTTCTTAATACATAATTGTATTTTTATTACTATATTTGAACAAATACTCTCATGTAAGTTAAGTTATAACATTTAAAAATTACGTAATACTTAAATAAAAAATCATGAAGGTACTAATTAGTAAGTTATAGTAATTTAAACAATAAACAATTTCTTTAAGTACTTTCATAAACATATAATCGCTTAATGGCACTAATCTGTCTTACATAAATGAGATTCTATACTACATAATTTAGCTTACAAATAATAATCTAATATACACAGTGTTTATTCATAATTTATTTTAAAAGTTTAATTTCCTTAGTAATGTTAGAATAAATTTATGTTTTTTTTGTGATTTTATTAATTAGTTATAGTAGTGGATTTACCAACACGCTGGGTTTAGGGCAGCAAGTTTTAGAGGATGACACATTTTTGTAAAATAACGGCAATAGAGGTAATCTCATCGAGGTTAAGTAACAATCGATGCGGACAGTCTTTGGATGGATGACCATGCACAAGACTGTCTTTAAAAAAAGTGTCATTTTCATCTGGGTCCTACCGCGGGTCAGTTGACACGCAGTACTAACACGTAGCTGTACAGCTGTTTTAGTACAAGCAGTCGTTAAGCCAGCCTTGCTGGGTGGCTTGAAAACTCTCGACACCAGGAAATGGCCACTTAGCTCATACGAAGAAGAAGGGAATCATTTCAGAGGTCAGAGCTTAGGGGTGTCTTGAAATAGCCTACTAGATAGATTCTTTATTTACACCCAGTAATGTAGGCTAATACATGAGGTACTTAAAATTACTTGTATAGGCAGCGAATTTGTAAACCCACCATTCGAAACTCAGAAGTCACCGTAGGTGCAATTCAACAGCCTACATTAGCCAAATTTATAATTCCACTTCGGTACAATATTTTTTATACAGGGTTAGCACAAAAAGGTGCAATAATCTGAAAGAGAGTTAATAATGTTTATAACAATATTGGCCTAAGGTGGTATACTCCGATCATGCGAGTCTCGCTATCTAGTCTGAAAAACAGTTTTTTTTTCAGACTAGATAGCGAGACTAGGTCTCAAAGAGGTTGCCGGAATATACTGTTAGGTGCATGGCGACAGATTTTTTAACTCAACGGTGGTAGCAATCGCTAGCCAGGCAAGCGCTAACCGCCCTACCACCAAGGAAATCTGTCTTCTTAATTTCTCATAAAAAATAAGAACAAAGTCACTTAAAATCATTGTAATAGAACATTTATTAAAACGCTTTATAAAAGAGTTTTAACAACGGGAAAAAAATGTCAGCTCTAAAAATGTCAAGTAACCCTGTATGAGGTGCATGACGTTTTGACAATTTATTCATATTTATTTTTTATTACTAATGTACTTTTTACGCTTTAGTTTTTAGTTGCCGACTTTGCATACTAAAATAATGTTTTTTTTGATGTTACATAATATGAATAGGCAAGTTCACAGCTCATCTATGAATTAAGGACTTACTCTGCCAGTCCATTTCCGTAGCTTTCATCGTCTATCGTCGCGTCATTTTTAAAGTTGTTCGTCGCTTAATATATATTTTTTATTATTATCTGAGACATTACATTTGAATTTGATTAAATATTATATTAATTTACATAATCTCGTAGTTGTTCTTAACTCAATCACGTTTACTTTCATTTTTCTTTTCGCTCCCATTTTTGCCCTAATCTATCTCATTTTAACAGTTTTCTCGGATAACTCCAGTCAATAAATAAAACACTTGAAAGTTCACGGCCTCTCACTTGCATTACCAAATGAGTGAGTAAAAGGAAGCGAACTATCAAATATTTCCTATCTTAATTATATCTTCTATATTATATCTACAGCTGACATTTATGATACATACTTATATTATTATATTATGCGTGCCAAAAAATAATAAGACCGCGCTTGCTGCCAACTTCACACGATTACTGACAGCAACGAAAGTGAAAAAATAAATGTCATAGTTTTTTTTGTTCATAGATTTAGATTTAATTATTGTATTATCATAATATTCATTCAAATAATACAATTCTTTAAATTTATTCATGGATAAATTTGGATAAAAATAATTCTACAGGTATGAGCAAATACATTTTTAAAGCTACTGGTCATTCTAACATACTCAAATAATATATTTATGTTGAAAGAATTTTTATTTTTATTTCAAATTCTATTATTTGGCGTGAAATGTATTAGAAATATCAAAAAAATGTACATGAAACATTTCAACTGAATATAATTTTGTTACTGATTTTTTTGCACATCTTATACGCTGGTAATAATAATGAAGTTTGGGCGAATTGCTGCACAAAATGGCGTCTTGACAGTCCTATTCTTATTTGGCACACATAATACTATATTCCTCTCGTTCCATCCCTAGGACAATGCCAATAAGTCTATTTCACTCTAAGAGAAAGGAGCATCTTTACTTTGCCATCAGTTCAATTGTACAATATTTATATTATTTCCCTCTCACTCCTTCCTTGCTGTCCATAGCTATTGCTTTCTCAGTCGTGGGGTTCATCATCGTCAGCTTTCAAAGCTAACATGTTAGGTAATTTATAATGCTGCATGTGGTACGGAGGTTCCGGACTCGTAGATTGAATCACCTGAAATAAATTTATTTATTTTATTTCATTGTACAGTACAAATCTTATATTTTTAAATGAGCAATTCTTGTATCTCGGAATCGGCTCCAACGATTTTCAAGAAATTTTGTATTTAGAGGGTTTCGGGGGCGATAAATCAGATCGATTTATCTAGGAATAATTAGATAGATAGCTAGGAATATTTTTTAGAAAATGTCATATTAAAAAAAAAAGGTCAACCTGGTACTTAAATTAATACAGTTACATGTACCCTATAATAAAGTAACATTAGGGTGTTGCTAGTCCTATGAACTACCTAAAAAAAACTAATATGAGACCATTCCTTAAGATAAATTGACATAGGCAACAATAAAATCAGTGAATATGTAACAAGAATATAGAATTGTATATATTATCTTAAGATAAAATCTTGTCTGGTAACTATTTATCTTCAAAGTAATATTAAGTAGGAGAAGGAGTAACTTTCGTTTTATCTTAAACAGCCCACTACGCTTCCACTATTGGATCTCGGGGCCTTTTCTCACAAAGAGTAAAGTATAAGCAACCACTACGCTAGAACCGTATGGATTTTTGGATAACGCGCAACGGAAAAAAATACTTTTCAATAGACTATCGATTATATACAATTTTCTCTGACATACTTATTCATTAAAGTTAGTAGAAATTGTATTTATTCGTTAATAGACGACCATGCACGAGACTGTCGTTTTTCAAGTAGCATTTTCATCTGGGCACTATCGTGGGTCAGATGACATGTTAAATTGTATGTGGTACAAGCAGTCGTTAAGCCAAGTCACTTAAGCCAAGGACTTCGGGCGGCTTGAAAACTCTCGACCCTAGAGTTTGTCCACTTAGCTTCTACGAAGAAGATTCGTAGAAATCCTGTATACAATAATATGTACCTGTGCATGTGTACTTCTACCGCGCCGTCGCCTCGGTAAGATTCCTTTTCGCGCCATGAAGAAACTAGAGCACAAAAAAAACCATCACTGTCGTTAAATCTATGAGAAGTTAAAAAAAAGTACTGATTCTTTTTAGTCTGTAACTGAGAACTGGTAGCTTTAGCCACCTGCTAGTTCAAATTTTAAGAAATGGAATTCATAGTATGTGTATAGTGTACAGTAACTATATAGTGTACAATAACGTACCGTATAGTAGACATAGGTACTCGTATGTTGAACTGTTCCTACACGGTCTTGTAAGAGAGTCCCCACTACATTCATTCTGCGGCCACGCGCAGCATTACATTGATACGTAAGTGTACACTAAAGTGCCATATAAGTTTGTACATTATGTACCGTATAAATGGTATGTGTATTGTGTACAGTAACGTATGTTTAACTGGTCCTGCACGGTCTTGAAAGTGAGTTCCTAGTAAATGCGTTCTGCGGCCACGCGCACAGTACGCACATATTGATACGTAAGTGTACACTGAGGTACCGTATAAGATTGTATATAATGTACCGTATACATATTGAAAGTAGTATAAGTGAACAATTCATATTTAATTTCTTTTGGATTTCCATTAGTTTTTTATGTATTTTTAGTATTTTTATATATCTACGTGTAGTAAATTAAGTTATGTATTTTATAAAAATTAAGTATCGTACAATTTATACAATTTGTATTGTATTTAATGATAATGTGTTAGTTTTAAGAATGTAGCGCATTAGAGACTATGTCACTAATGCTATATTTTAAGTAATAAATGAATTTGATTGGTATGTGTATAGTGTACACTAACGTATCGTATAAATTATACTGATTAAAAGTTACAGGGCTTTAACGTAACTTTTGTCCTATGCATTTTATTGAAAAAAATATTAAGACTTTTTTTGTAGAGAATTTAAATTCCTAGAAGATACCAAGAGAGGAAAAAAATCGATGATTTGCAATGAAAATAAAGAAAAAAGTTTTTTTTTCAATGCATTTTATATGGGAAAGGGGACTTCCCATGCGCCAGCATGTTAAGTGATTTTGCGATCTAGGGTGGAGCGCGCTTTCCTAGAAGAAACCGATTCACTATCGCCTTGAAGACAGTGAGGTTATAGTTCAGAGGGAACAGGGATTCCGGCAATGAGTTCCACAGTTTAATGGCCCGCACAATAAATGTGGAAGTAGATAGTGTACATTAACGTACCGTATAGTAGATATAGGTATGTTGAACTGCTCCGATACGGTCTGGAAGGTGAGTCCGCGCGACACGCAGTCAGCGGCCGCGCGCAGCACGCACTCGCTGCGGCGGATACGCTTGTTGATACTCAGCTCGCCACCCGGGTTCGTCTGTGCGGTGAAACAACTTAATTACTCAGGTTTTCAAGTTTACAGACATAACACGTTATACACTACTAGCACCGCATCGACAGTTGAACAGGTATGCCAGCGACCCAAGACCGTTCTCCGCTATTTTAAGGAGCTTGGATGGCTTGGGTAGGCTGGTAGGGGGAAATGCACAATACGCCTCTTGCAGGTTGTCAGTGCAGGTCTGATCGCCCCCCCATCATAGAATAAGAATAAGTATAGCACCGCAACTCGGCACGGGTTCTAAAATAATGTTAATTGCAAAGACAGAAAAAAGAATGTGAAACAAAATACAGCATATGTTACTCGGGGATAATGTAGTTTCCCAACGGTGAAATTTTTTTTCAAAACGGTCCAGTAGTTTCGGAGCCTATTCGCGTCAAACAAACAAATTTATTTACTCGGAGGGAGGCCTGAGGTTGGCGTCTCCTGGCTGTTCGATGCACTGTTGACCTCATGGGCAACAGAAGCGGCCCGCCTGCGTTGAAACTAATGGCATTAGTTAGTAGTAGCAGGCGGGATCACTCCTAGTTGTTTAATAACGCCATCTAGTGGATTGTTTCACTCTACAAGTTTATTTACTCACACTGGTAGGCTTGAGGTTGAGTTCCCCTGGCTGCTCTCCGCACTGTATGAGGTTGGCGCTATTGTTTTTAATTTCAGAGGCGGGATCACTCATAGTTGATTAAAAACGCCATCTAGCGGATTATTTTACCCTAACATTTTATTTACTCACACTGGTAGGCCTGAGGTTAGCGTCTCCTGGCTGCTCGACGCACTGTTGACCTCATGGTCAACAGACGCTGCCAGCGTTAATGACATTAATTTCAAAGCAGGCGGGATCACTCATAGTTGTTTAAAAACGCCATCTAGCGGATTATTTTACTCTAACAGTTTATTTACTCACACTGGTAGGCCTGAGGTTAGCGTCGCCTGGCTGCTCTCCGCACTGTATGAGGTTAACGTATGCGGCTGGCGCTATTGTTTTTAATTTCAGAGGCGGGATCACTCATAGTTGTTTAAAAACGCCATCTAGCGGATTATTTTACTCTAACAGTTTATTTACTCACACTGGCAGGCTTGAGGTTAGCGTCCCCTGGCTGCTCTCCGCACTGTATGAGGCTAACGTATGCGGCTGGCGCTATTGTTTTTAATTTCAGATCAAGCGGGATCACTTATAGTTGTTTAAAAAGCCATCTAGTGGGTTATATCACTCTACAAGTTTATTTACTCACACTGGTAGGCCTGAGGTTAGCGTCGCCTGGCTGCTCTCCGCACTGTATGAGGTTAACGGACGGGTAGCCCGGCGCTATCGTCATTATCTTCGGAGGGAGAGGTAACATGTTTGTATACGTGCTGGCATCTGTCCGCCCTTTGTTCTGAAATTATATGAACATGATTAAAATTCAAGTTCAGTTCAACCAATTGTAACTAGACTCGGAGAATCTATCCTCAAAAGGAGACACTCAGAAATATACATTGAATTGTATGCAAAGGGCGCTAAATTGAGAACTTGACATATAAAATGAGGGAAAAATGTGAAAAGCACTGTATATTATTTATTGATTGGAGTTAAGTCAGTTGGCACTCCAGTGGAAAGTTTGTCATTGGTGCCATCGGTATGATTTCTGATAAAATAAATGCATACGACTATGAGGTCTTAACTAATTTAGCACGAGTGACCAGGCATAGGCGTCGCACCTCGCTCCTTACAATCGGTATCACTTGGACTGAATGTTTCTATCACGTACCTATAATTCTGACATAGGTCTGACATCCGCAGCCGGTAGGTTACTGACCTGATGTGGCTTGCAAATGTCTGTCGGCCGTACGTGAGGCCAGTAGGGGTTTCACTCGTACTACACGTTTGCTATAGCGTAGTTTAATTTTGTCCGAGAGATGGCGCCACCTAAACTGGTGGGTCCTGGTGGGTATTGGTGGGTCACTAACCTGCTGAATGATGAAAGTTGGCGGCTCACAATTACTGTTGTCCTATGCTCGGCCGTACGAGTGGTCCATAGGGGTTTCACTCGTACTACACGTTTACTATAGCGTAGTATAATTTTATCAGAGATGGCACCACCAGTACTGTATTTTTGCTATAGCGTAGTACAACTTTGTCTGAGAGATGGCGCCACCAGCAGGGTCACTGACCTGCTGAATGATGAAAGCTGGCGGCTCACAATTACTGTTGTCCTGCGCGCGGCCGTACGTGTGGTCATTAACGGACGCCGCGCCTCGATCTTCGCCTTCGGTATCGCTCGGGCTGTCGTACTGACACTGCACGTTGGCTATAGCGTAGCCTGAAACATTTTTTTGTTTTTTTTTTATAATTGTAAAAAGTTCACTTAATCTTAGTAAATATTTAAGCCTAGTCATAATAATAGTCTTAGTATTGTAATTTATAATTTTCTACATACAATGTAAACTTTATATAACAACACTGAAGGGACTGTACATTTTATGGCGTAATAGAGAGTGGTCGTTAAATGGAGAGAATGTATCATTGTATGGAAAACAAGCTAAACCAACTAAAGCCAATTGATTTCGAGAGAGTTTGTCGTTAAATCGAGTGACGTTATACGGAGTTAACACTGTAATTTTATATTTTTCTGCTATCTAAATTATACGTTTGGTTAAACTATGTCATTTATGTTAATACACAGAATTTGAATTTGAATTTAAAAATGTAGAATAAATTTTTAATGACTTGATTTTAAGTATATCATAATTCTATTTTTTATGTGATAAAGGCGCGTAAATATATGTACGCAATGCTTAGTCATGTTATTTTTCCTTTACAAAGCCTCGTCAAACCTCTCGGCACGAGCCTCAACCATCAATTCAAGCGGATCCAATATTTGCGTAGACGTCTTCGCACCGCGGCGTCCCTTCGAGTGTAAACCTTATATAACAACACTGAAGGGACTGAGCTTTTTATTAAGCCAATTAATTTCGACACTTTAGAGAGTTTATCGTTAAATCGAGTGACGTTGCATGGAGTTTACACTAGTTTTATAATTTTCTACTTGTCTAAATTATACGTTTGGTTAAACTATGTCATTTATGTTAATACACAGAATTTGAATTTGAATTTAAAAATGTAGAATAAATTTTTAATGACTTGATTTTAAGTATATTATAATTCTATTTTTTATGTGATAAAGGCGCGTCAATGTATGTTCTTAGTCATGTTATTTTGATGGTATGGTTTGTTACTGGTTTACTTTGTTACAACATTATATTTATAGAAAAAGTAATTAAATTACTGTTCATATTTACGGTATCTGGTTTCATATTAAACATTGTAGAAAAATAATTTTCTACAATGACTCTCATAGAAAGACATAGGTATGGAAATTTCAATAAAATATTCAGAATACTTACATGTTACAAATCAGCAGTTTTCGTAAACTAGTATGTACTTTAAAAATATCTTATTTATAAAATTAAATAAACATAATACACGACACAAATGATATATTTATTATTGTTTATTATCCATCGATTCGATACAATCACCCGTATATTAAAACTAGTTTATTCCTATAAATTGTTTTAAGTTCATATTAAGATTTAAATACTGGCATTTCCTCTAATTTGTGGAACATTTTTGTCACAAAAAATACACAAAATCATTTTGACATACTAATGCCATAAATATTACAGTAAGAAAATAAAATTAATAACATTAAATACAAGAGCAGTTTCAGAAAAAAAAACTATATTAATGTATAATATTTGTGACAAAAATAGAACCACAATTTTCATTTCATAATTTACTTTAAATATTACTTATAAAATCTTAAATATACTTAAGTAGTTATAATATCTATAAAATTTACTTTAAGTGATAATATGAATATTTCTTTTATTTTGGCTTATTTTCAAGTCAGTTATTACTTATTATCTTTCAGTACCTATTTTTATAATTTTCTACTTATCGATGTCAAATATAAAATAATATTATATAAGAAAAACAAAATATGTATTTAAATGGTATACGTTTTAAGCTAAATACAACGTAAATATAAATTTAATCGCTAACCTACTTTGGCTTTTTAGGAACACAAAACACAAAAACTAGAATCTAATTAACGTAAAAAAACTATTGCACCTTGTATTTAAACTAAAATTAAAAAAAATTAACCTGCCTTAAATAAAAGTAAATTATTTTAAAACAAAGCAGTTATTGCCAAGAACCCATTTTTATGTGATATTTTCCCTAACTCAAATTATAACATGTTGATACTAATATTAGACTAGACACATTAAGTACAATATTCGACTAAATTATTATTATTCATCGCACATTGAAAATATAGAACAACTATGGTATAATAGACAAGACCTTAATTCCCTAAAACGTTATTAAAATCATAAGTACTTTATTGTAATAAAATATCTGAAGATACATTATTGTACATACAATGGTATTTTGCAAAATTTAATAAATCAAACCATTCGCTGTATTTCTTTGGAGCCTAATATAATAATCCGCTATTTAAATCCCTGTATATCATATAATTATTCATGATTTATTTCTCAAAAAAACACTGTTATGTTTTTTTAGACAGATAGAGAAAAATATCATATTCACTATAGACTAAATCATAAAAATGACAAATATTTTGTTAAGTACAGTTATTTACTATTATTCTCACAAGATCCTATCATAGTAGTATTATTTGACGTTAATATAAATATATTTGGCAAGCAAACTTACATTACTGTAAAGTACACGGGCTATAATACTGTAATATTTGGGAATACATTAGTTATAGATTCATTACTACATATTATTATTTCAAAGAAAACACATATTAAAAACAAATATAAAAACCATCTACGAAGTTAAGAAAATTGTTTTAAATTCAGTTTTTTACTTTGGGTTAATCTCTTTTAGATAAATAGGCGTTTAAAAACATAACATTACATACTGTATCACGAACTAATCCCAGGCGAATAATCGAAGCAAACTGTCAAAACTTCACAGATTTTGAAACGAACTTCAAATTAAAAAAAAAACAATCTACGTTTAATTTTTCCTTTACAAAGCCTCGTCAAACCTCTCGGCACGAGCATCAACCATCAATTCAAGGGGATCCAATATTTGTGTAGACGTCCTCGCTCCGCGGCGTCCCTTCGAAAACTGACTCTTGATATCATATTTCTCCATCCAATTCCTCAACGTTTTTCTCGGGACACCGAATTTATTCGACGCTGCGTATACACTATAGCCTTTTTTGACCGCGATCAACGCGTCTCTGAGATGCTGGGACGAATACTGCTTGTAGGATTTCTCTTGAAAGACATCGGTTTCAATATTGACGATTGCGTTTGGTCTGCGACCGACGATCCGGGGTCTCGCGTGGATGTTCAGAGGTATGCCATGGTCCATGTCGATGAAATGCCGCGTCACGATCTCCGTGGACGTCCGTACGCCTGGAACAAGTTGGAAAGATGACGCCCGTGTTTAAATCATTTATACACAATGTTTACTGTGTATATCATTTATTATCAAGAAATTGAGAGAGGGCGCACCTTTCCTGGCTTGTTACAGGCGGGACGGGGTAAAAAGCAAGGAAAAGTCGCCTAATTTATGGGGTACTTTGATGAACAAAAAAAATATAATTTCTTAGACAGTTATTTTTGACCACGTTTGTCTGTTTTTATTGATTAGCAAAAATAAATATAAGGGTTTTCTAGCATTGGAAAAAAATGCTGTTTTAATATCTTAAAACTGGTGGGTAAGTAGGAGGGTGAGCAGTTTCATAAATAACTATATTTCAGCAAGGTGAAAAGTGAGTGCGAAAAATAAAACAATACATTCATTTTTATACTGTCAAATAAGAAAAAAAGAACACACACAGGTCTTCTGTTTCTACGTACTAGCTTGTAGAGGTAGTAAGTACGTAGATCTCTGAGCTAGTATAAGTTTTTTGAATACTTTAGTATAATATATGTGCAATACTTTAGTATAACTTCCGTTTTGGAAAAGTTCTGTGAAAAGACAATCGTTTTATGTCATTCCTATTGGTTTGGTCAAACATTTTAGCTAATCAGATCAATTGTTTACGTACAAAAACGAAAACAGTAGTTTTGCGAATTCTAAGTTCGAATTCCCGAAGAAAAAGGCTAGAACTGTACTATAAAATTCACGCGGACAGGTAAAGAAATAAAACAAGTTAGGTTTCTCATTTATTAACTCTCATAATAATAGCAAAAACTGGTACAATCAGTATCTTGTATAATATTTTTAATATTTAATACTTATTTAATATATTATAATATTTATCGGGCGGCGTGTCGAAGAGATAAAACGTGGAAATATATTTGGTTCCAAAGTTACAATTCACAAATAAATGGATCTTTGGTTTTTTAACAGCAGCAAAAATTTTATGTACAAAGCGTAGGTACATATTTCAAATAGCAAAAATAAAATAAAATTTAAAAATATATATAATCTATATATAAATATTGAACACACTACTTCGTTATATAAACCTTGGAACCATGTGAAATATACACACAAATTAAATATAATTATTTAGTATTTTTAAACATGTTGAAATAAAATTAAGTACTAAAACAAAAATTAACTAATAATTCAACACGACACATTTTTAACATAATACTGTAATAACATTTAAGTAATAATTATTAATACGAAGAATAAATTATATTAAATTTATACTATTCAAATGACAAGGATTCTCAAAAACACCGGTATTTTTTTAACACCTTGCAGTTTTTAAAATAATAATAAATCTAAAATCATTTTAGGGTCCTGTACCTAAGAGATAAAAACGGGACCCTATTGATAAGCCTCCGCTGTTTGTCTGTCACCAGGCTATATATTATAAAATAACGTGTTACGAGTGACACACACATTTTACTATGATTTTTAAGAACCACAAAAAAACAAGCTTAAAATCTAAATTGTAAGTTATATATATTATAGTTATATTTAACTAATAGGCACTTGGCATAGAAGGCGCGTATTTTGTCTTAATTTCCTTGAGACAGACTTTTAACGCTGTTAAGATTTTTATATTGACAGTACTTACATGTATGTATGAATTCTAAATTATAAAAAAGTAGTTTAAATTTATTGCATAAACGTATGTATATTAAGACATTACTTTACAGCAGTATCATGTAATTTTATATAGCAGTATGATACGAACATGAGTTCATAAAATCAATATGTAAATAACATACATAAATAAATATGTCAGGCTAAGGAACATATTACAATGGCAAAGAGTAGAAAATATTATCATATTTATTACTAATAGATGGTTTTAATTATTACTGCCACCTTAAACATAGTTTTGGTAGAAATTCATGTGATTACTTCAGTAGAATATGAGGCGATAATTAATGTAATAAAAATGTTTTAGTTAAATCTGAGGGTGGGCCATTTAGGAACATTCACTAATATTCATTTCGTTTAGCCATACTAATTATTTATTATATGTAACATTATTTCATTTTATGAAAAACTTAAAACATATGTGTTACCTGCGAACTAGAATAAACGGAAGAGTAACTATACAATTGCCGCTTAGAATTTGGATCCATCTACGCACACAATTATACTGCTATCCCAACGAAACCCACACACACAAAGCTCGCACGCGATTGGTCGGTCGACGCCACGCGGGCGCGCGGATAGCTGTTTTGCCCCGCCCACCGCGGTATTTTACGCGTGGACGGTGGAACCATTTTATCGGCCAAGTTACTGTTCTATTTATTCTAGTTCGCTGTGTGTTGCTGTTAAATTCATAAAGAATTGTATTCATGAACACAATTAGTATGATACACAAAATTAATACTTGTTAGGTTAAGTATTGCATAAATATTTGTTATACCTATTTACATATAAATTATCAATTGATTAATAAACAAATACTTTAATAACATTAACATTCCACAAACGAGTTGTATACAAGGTTAGTGGCTATCGGCATCTTTACACCTTTTGTACATCTTTGTTTATCTGTTTACAATTAACATCATCGAATCTAGTCAGCAGTCCTTAAAATGATGGATGTTGTGTTTTTTTTAACTTATATCCATTTAATATACTGATCCAAAGTAGTAATATAAAACACACTAAGTTTGCATCGCCCTAAGGCATTAAACTCACCGCCGAATCGGCGTGCAAGAGATTGACCAACGAATATTTTCTCGCTCAAGATCTAATAAAATTTTCAGATTCTATTCGATTAAAAGAGACTTCGAGTAAATATAAATAGCACATCGCTAGTCGTTAACACTGCCAGCGAGAACACTATTTTATTACAGCGACCAGTATCAAAGATAAAACTCGCTAAGCGATGGTCGCTTGGCGGTCAACAGCCATTTCTCTATCAGCAAGCTGAGCGAACGGTTCGAATAACTTATAGCCCGGACAACTACAAGAAATCAATTCTTGGTAATCGTTTTTTGAATAGCTCTATTTTATGGGTCATTGCCGGCGCGTTGAGAAAAGTACCTTACAGGATATGCACTTTCAATAACATAACATTTCGGATGTAACGTAATAAAGACACTGAATAACACTAACCCTGTACAGAGATCGGACAAAACGACAACTAATCGAAACCTCAAAATCTTCCTAATTAAGTACCTATGCAAAAATAATATAAAAAAGTAACGATAGCTTTTTAATTCTACCAGGCACTTATGAGACCGATTTTAAAGATATCGCATCCAAAAATATTTTTGAAAAACAATATTCAAGCACACGAAAACAGAATATTAGAAGCTATTATATTATATAAAGTCATATAATTAAATATACTACTAGGCCATATATCGTGTCAATATTTAGTAATTATATAGATATTTAATTAATCTGAAATCAGATTAACCTACTCTACCTAGAATAAGTACTGAAAATTTTGGTAAAATTGTGTTTTGGTTTTATCAAATTTGGTTTTTAGAAAATATTCTATAACTATAATCTTAGAAACTAGACATTTTATAAACATTTAACGCTAGAAAAATTTCATATTCAAGTCTTTTCTTTATATTTTCCAATGGACGTTGTCCGTCGAGCACACATTTTTAAAAAGGCCAATCTGTTTTTATTATTTTCACTAATAATAATAATAACTTCATTTTACTTCATGTTAATACAACGTAAACTTAATAAATATAATTGAATTTAATTAATACTAGCAACATTGGGGAGATTTAGATTAGGTTACGTGAAATGTATTTTATTTTTGTTACACTCTATTTTTCATTTTGGTGGCCCAAAAGTATCCTTTCGTGTATTATCTGTTATTATTTTCGCAGCTAATGTCGAAGTGTTAACGCACTCTCGGCAAAAGCCTATTAAAAATATCAGGAAAAGCCCAAAAATAGACCAAACATATTTCGCGACAAATACATTTAGCCAGGTTATAACTAATGTGGCTTATATTCAAAATCAACTAATTGTCAATAAATAAATAAAAACTGTACTTTTAAAACTGTTTTAGTTAAAAAGTAAGTCTTTAACATATAGGTTTCATTTACAACAAAAATAAACGTATAAAAATAATATAACAAAGCAAGTAAATAAAGCTATAACGATTTTTTTTCAGCAGTATAGTATATAAGTACATATTTCGCTTAAAACCCCGATCTTTGATTTCTCTTTGGCAGAATTTTTAACGTATACGAGACAATACGATCAAAAGGCCAAATACGGCTCAAATTTTAAGGCATTATTTTATTTTTCAACACACGTTTTTTAAGATAAAAGTATTCTTCCAATTTCTTTATTATACGGCGTAAGTGAAAAGATTTCATTTGGTACTAACGCCATCTAGTTACAGAAATATTAAATCATTCCAAAAATCATTAACATTAGTCTTACGCTACAAAAAATTCATTATTATCTTACTCTTTAAATATACTACAAGAGTACGAGCCGACAGCTATTTGGCTCGAGTTGCAATAAATATTTTACAATTCTAGTGCTTTTTATTTATTAGTTAAGTACTTTATAGCTCAATTTCCCTCGTGCGTTGACATGTTCAGCGCAGAGTTGCCCTCTCCACTATTATTTTCCTCAGTTTTCTCCTCGACTCTCCCTCCTTCGTCGCTGGAAGCGTTGGAATTGAACAGAAAATGTTTGCCAAATTCTATTTCTCCGTCGTAAGAAGTTAAATCAGTTTCCGCTTCGCTTTTCTCGTAACTCTGTTCCATGGTGGGATATTCGTAGGAGAGTTCCTTCTGTTTCTTGCTGTTCTCGACGAATTGTTTTAGCTGCTGTGGCATGGGGAACGAGGACTTTATATGGCAACGCTTCATCCAGTTGCGGAGTGACTTGCGAGGGACCTTGTGGGTTTGAGCTGCCCTAAAAATGACAGAATACAAGATTTAAAAAAAACGAGACTGTACAATATATAGTGAAGGCATATACTGTTTTTTCTTTTTGTATATATATATTTATAGGTTTGGGTTTGCGCAGTATATTTCAAATTTTAATTTTAGACCCAAAAACTCTTTATCAAACTAATATTCAACTTCATACTTAATTTGATCACATAAAGTATGTAGTGTATTTACTGATCTTACAAAATGAATATGAACAAACAACGTACCGGTAAATACTCCCTCCCTTCTTGACGTCCATGAGGGCTGCCCACATAGCCTCGTTCGAGTACCGCCGGTTAGGATTAAACTTCCCCATCATGACTCTCTCCAAATCCTTCCGCGACAACCCAGACGAACTCACTTCTTTTCCCTCCAAAAACTGATCCAAATCCGATTTCAAAACAGATTCACCGATATCGACATTTTTATCCTTGAAAATGGGCGGTCTCCCGCGCCTGCGTATCTGTTTGTCCACCAGTTTCGGGAAAATTTCCTTACTGGCAACCTCTTTTATCTTTGGTATGAGTTCAACTTCGGATTTTTGGTTTTTCAAGTCGATTTTTGGCTTCTTTATTTGGCTCGCTCTCAGTAAGGACACTTCTAGTTCTCCGTTCTGTTCTAACCAAGATTTGTAGTAGTCGTTTTCTGCTTTTTCTGCATTTTTTTGGGCGAAATCTTCGCTCACGTTTGTGTTCAGGCCGTATTTAGAGAATTCGTTTCTTATTTCGACGGCGTTCATCTTAGACAGTTTGTTGAGATAGTCCGTGTTTGCTTTGGCAAGGTTCTGAAGTTTTGTTTGGAAGAATAGTTCGCTTTCCGGCTTTACTCGGAGGAAATTACGACCTGAAAATTGATTTATGTGATATAAAAAAACACACAACAACAATATATAGTAAACTAGAAAAGCTTCTGATAACATTATGCACATACAAGAACTATTTAAAAAAAACAGACTTTCTAGTTAAAAATATATAATGTATTCATATGTATCTATAACATATTCTGACTATATACTTTTAGGTATGTATAACAGTACAAAACTGGAATTAAAATCATAGATAAGTTTAAAATGAATTATTTGTTATCGAAGTCTGAATCATAATATTTGTAATTCGAGATTTGTACTATGTGTGGAAATATTTGAAAGTACATTTGAACCATGAATGAATAGTACAAAAAAGACGAAATGTCTGTAAGATATAACTATTTATGAATACATTTTTTTAATTATGTAAACTGATTAATTTAGACCAATTAACAACATTCATGGTTCAAATTTTCGCTCTACAAAACTACAAAATGTAAATAATACAAAACTACCATAGAAAAAATTGGCCTACCTTACAGACATTTTTCTTTTTACTCATTTTTTGTCATGGCAATGTCCATTCACAATATGATCTTCACTCAACTTTTTATTATTTGTAACACTTTATGGACCATCCGATTAAAAATACCGCGATTTTATTTAAACATTAACAGTTTAAAAATCAATTTAAAAAATAAATTAACAAAATAATAAAGCAAGTGACAAGAGAGAAGTCACATTGCAAATAAACATTGAACGTATTTTTGGGATAAAATAAAAAAAAAATGTAATATTTTTTGTACTCACCAGAAGTTTGCCCGAGACTGCTGCTAGGTTTGCCCGTTTCGTCGTCCTGTGAAGGGAGAGGGAGATGTTTAGGCTAACATCAATAACAGTGGTGGCAATTCTGCTGTACACACGACTTAACTTAATTTAAAGTAGCCCTGTCTCTTTTCATCATAAGGGGCCAGAAAGAGACGGCACGTTCTGAACCACAGACAAAACAACTAAAATCACGTCAAATATGGAAAGTGTAGGCAGTTTTAGGGCTGATACAAGTGAGTGCGTTCTAAAGTCACCATATATTTGACGTGATTTTCTATATTTGACGTGATTTTAGTTGTTTTGATTATGGTTCAGAACATACCGTCTCTTTCTGGCCACTTATGATGGAAAGAGACAGGGCTACTTTAAATTTAGTTTAGTCGTGTGTACAGCAGAATCGCCACCATTATCGTATGCCAAGTAGTGTTAACTTGTTACAATTGAAGTTATCTACATATTAGTATTTGTCTTTTTCTTTAATTCTAAATTAATTGTATACAATATATTTAAATACTATTTTGCCAGGTACATATGAGTGCAGTGAAATTTAGAAGAAGTAAATCTATATTACAGGCTCGAGCCTAGCTTAGACGGCTGTAGATCAACTGATAAATTAAATTAAGAGAGGGGGGTGGGGGGTATACTGGTCTATGTGTGTCAAGTAACCTCATTGTACTCCATATGATCGTTGTCCAGTTCTCCGTAGTAAAGGCCGTCTTCTTCCACTGTTTCTTCTTTAACGTCGGGGCTGTCTTCCTTCTTTTTCGTGCCGTTAGGGGTCGCAGCTGGGGATGGTTTTTGGGGTGTAGAGCCTGACAGAGAAATCATTTGCCAATTATTTTATAGATAGATAGATAAATTCTTTATTTTCACAAACTTATTAAAGTAAGTTATTTACATGAACTATTTTTTAGTATTAAGTTGCCAGAAAAAGCTGACCTATCGCTAAAAACGATCTGTTCCAGCCACAGAAAGGCTAGTGACAATAAAATATGAGAGGGGTGTACAACAAAGAATATTATAGTAAGAATGTAAGTAGTAATATGTAGTATATACCAACCGTTAGTATGTTCGTTGTTCCTCTGCGCGTTTGCCAGCAAAGCATCGCTGGCACCCGCGAAGTCCTTACTCTCTCGCACCGCCGGCGCCTCCGAGCTCGAGCTACTGTTCTCGCTCGAACAAAGACCTGGGGACAAGTCTTCTATATAAGACCATACGTATGTATTTGAGCAAAACGCCTGTTGGATTGCTTGGTAGTGGATTTTTCAAGAAATAAATTCATATAAAAAGCGAGTTTGGCTCGGTGGTAATAACGTCTACTTTTCAATCAGCCGGCCCCTGGTTCGACCCCGGCCCTACACCAATGACTTGTTTTTTTCAAGTTATGTGTGGATTTGCACTCGCTTTACGGTAAAGGAAAACATGGTGAGGAAACCGACATGTTTGAGCACCACAATATCCAAAGACGTGTGTCATCCGCCAAGCCGCAATTGGCCAGTGTGGTGGACTATATGTATCTACATAAAGTATGTCTGTATATGTATGTAGTATACCAGTTGTGTTAGCAACCGCAATACAAACTAGAAATGGTTTAGTATCTACTTAGTTTGGGGCTTACCAGTCGTGTGTGATAAAAATAATAGACGATGAAATAGAAGAGTTGTATTAATGGAAACCACAGAGACAAAGACAAGAGATCAGTGTCTGGTCTCTCTTTTGGTTTCTCCGTCTACGATTATTAGAGAAGATTAAAACAGTATTGAAAAGTGTGTCACCTCTTTTGATGAATAGAATAGACTTATAGCCTATTCTATTTTTTAAATAAAAACTGTAAATTTAAGACTTTGGCCATCACCACCTTAATTTGTAAAGAAGTTTTTACTGACCTCTAATCTGTAACGCCTCTGCAGATTTGAGTAAGCTGGGCAACTCCTCTTGTGTGACATTAACTTCCCCCTTGTACATGAAGTCTACCAGGGCTTGCATCTCACTGAACCTAAACAAAAATAGTCCAATGTCAAGAAAGTTCTTAAATAAAATAAGTTGTAATATGTAATATCTACATTGATACTAATATTATAAAGAGAAAAAGTTGTATTTTTTTTTGTTTGTGAATAGGCTCCGAAATTACTGGACTGAATTGAAAAATTATTTCACCATTGAGTAGCTACATTATCATCATAACAAAATATAGCCTATGTGTTACTCAGACACATAGGCTATATTTTGTTTCCAAAAATATCAGAGATCCTTAATAAAACGTGTAACAAAAGCCCTTATATACCCTATGCGAAGCCGGGGCGGGGTGCTAGTTGAGAAAATGAACGTATGAGGCAGTGTAGAAAAACACTTGATGATTGCATGGTGGAAGGGTATATTCTAATGCTCCCCTGGCTAGCCACAATCCTCAAGTTGAAAAATCTGTCACCAAGCACCTAACAGTGTGTTCCGGCAGATTTCTTGAGAGCCATTTATTCCAGACTAGGCATGCTTCACCTTAGGACAGAGTGTCGCTAACTCATGTGGTTAAGCCCCTGGTCAACTGCCTAGATATATGGAAAAATAAAAGATTTTTACCTTTTAGATCGAAATTTTGTAATTCATACAGAAATGCATGGTAAAAGCACAGAAAAGCAAACGAATCTAGATTTATTTTTAAGTTTGTTACACAATTCAAGTTTGAAAGGGATTGGCTGATAGTTTATGATGGTTGATATCAAATTACAGATCGGTCAACAAATTCCAAGACCATACTTGAAGCTGATTTTAATCTAGGTCACTCAGTAATACTACGAAGTACAAGTTATTATTCTGTGGTAATACATGTATATATAGTACAATTTGTTGCAGTTACAGTAGAAACTCGATTAACCGGACTAATTGTCGTTGTTAGGCATTCGGATAATCGAAAGTATGAAAAAAATATTTTTTATATTTTGCACTGAGAAGCCGGCGCGGGCGGGTGATGCCAGTTCCATCCGACACGTTCATGCTTGCAAAAATACGACTTTGGACAATTGGTCTGTAGTCTGTATATATATAATAGCGAATCAGTATAACTTTTCTTTTTCAGACACAATAAAGCTACGTATGTAAGCTAACGTAAAGTTACCTTAACTGTTTTATCTAGCTGTCTTAATAAGTGTATAATGGCAAGGATCAGAATACTAGAGAGGATTGCTGATTCACATACAAAAAGCGGAAGTTTCCCATAGTTACCGATGAAACCTAGATGGCGCTGCAAATCGAGCGTGCAGCCTAGCTGCCGTCAAGTTCCGCAAGGTGCGCTGCAGTTGCATAGTGATATAACGATAGTAGATTGCGTGACCCGAGTGAAGTTGTTTCAAGGAAACACGAAAAGATGGCGCTATGTGTATCAAATAGTACACGTAGTACGAATTTCAACAAGAGGTTGAGCGTCTTTTATTATTTATTAGTCTATGATAATGGTCTCTCTCATCATACTCCTTTTTCGTGAAATGTTGTTGTAGGATGAAGGGACTACCTTGTTAAACCAAAAATAATACCATTTCTTCAAATAAAATGACTAATATAATAATGATCGAACTTTACTTGGTAGGTTCGTTTGATTGTACATTTATCATATTTATAAGTCTTTGATAATGGTCACCTCATGGCCGACCGAATAAGACATAGACGGAGTGTGAATGAGGACATAAGAGAGAAAGGATTGTGTGTGGACATGACGGCTGATAGAAGAGAGTGGAAGAAGAAGATTTGCTGTGCCGACCCCACCTAATTATTTTATTACCTTACCAGCCTACCCAAGCCAACCGAGCTCCTTGAAATAGCGAAGCACAGCCCTGGGTTGCTGGCATACCTGTTCCACCCCTGTTACGTCAGATGGTCTGTTTGTCTGAGGATTAACAATGCCCCCACCTAAGTGGGATAAGGTAAGGAAGAATAAGAAGAAGAAGAAGATGATGGTCACCTCATATCCCTCATGAGCACTATGGGATGCTTGCACGGGTTCTGTGAGAGCAGTCGCTCGAGGTACGCAGAACATGCTGATAGCACTATCTTGTGGCAGCGCAGCTGACGCGACTCGCACGCCAACGTCACGTCTGCGAACTGCTCGCTCAGCAGCAGACGCGGGAACCATGACTACAAAAGAGATATACAAAAATACAAATCTATCTTAAAATATTATTTGTAATACATGTCACATATTAGATACTAATAATACTAATCAAATAACCCGCCCCTGGTCGCCCCCGGTGCGAAGGTGCCCATCACGCTCGCTGCATTACCGCGCAGAATAGCTATGGCAACCTCTGCACCAAGAACAACCCGGAGCGGGAGTCACCGATGATGTTATTTATCCTAAGACCTAGCTTGTGGATAAATTTCTTCGCCTCACTGCTCCATCTACCCAGAGTCTCCACTGCAAAAGGTACTATTATATATATAAAATTTCCATCTCACAATGTTAGTTACCGTACTCCTCCGAAATGGCTTGACCGATTTTTACCAAATTTTAAACGCGTTTTCAGTAGATCTGAGAATTGGCTACAATCTATTTTTCATACTCCTAAGTGAGGCAAAACACTGTTTGCCGGGTCAGCTAGTAATATTATAAAAATAATTCAGGTTTTTCTCTCTGACACTTTAACTCCAAAATGCATGAATCGATTTCCACGGTTTTACATTCGTTGGAAAGGTCTTGGGCTCCGTGAGGAAAACATCTGCTTTGCAATCAGATGACCCCTCTTTTTATCCCGGCACTACACCAAAGACTTGTTTCTCAAAATATTTGTGGATTTGCACTCCCTTTATGAAACCAATATGTTTAAGGATCGCAATATTCAAAGACATGTGTCATGCATCAACCCGCTCTTGGCCAGTGAGGTAGATAATGGTCTATATCTCTCTACTCGTGAGAGAAGGCCCCAAGTACCAGCAGTGGGAACGTATAGTAGGCTGCTTATGCTATACAAATATTTAACTAAATATAATTCAAAGTAAATATGACTCACCTGTAAATTAGTGTGGTAAGAGTTCCACCGAACACAAAACTGTTGTGGAGGTAGCGCCATCTTGCAACAAATCCGAGAACTTTTCAAACTAACAAAAGCATAGTTATATTCTACAACAATCTTTGGCAGATTTTATAGTAAAAAATTGCACATTTTTATAGTCCAAATACTATCACAGGCTAAATATTACACTAGTTAAAATTTATATGAATAAAAAATATTTTAAGTACATTCAATACTTTTAAGTAGAAACTTTATAGACTAGACTGTATATGTTTTATCTTTCAATACTGTTATATATTCCTTCTTCATAAAATGTACCTGAAACAATAAAATAATATTATATAATTTTAAAATTATCACCACTGAATATTGTGGTGTTATGAATGTTCATTCAATAACAACATTTAATTTGATAGATGGTGTTACTTGAATACCTATATATGAAAATGATTATCACAGTTCAATAGTACAGTTAATTATTTTTATCCTCTATTGCACACTCTATACACCCCATGTTATTTATTGTAATTTTTAACCCGGCCAAACATGCCCATCAAGCTTGCATTAACATTTTCATCATACTTTATATAGATACATATTTAACACCAAGACCGACAGCCAACAAATTTAGTTAAGAACAAAGATTTCAAAGGTCAGAGATTTATATTGTCTTCCACTAAAACGATCTAACTCTAACTGCACTTACAATACATTTTCTTTCCGTAAAGACTTATTTTTCCGAGAAAGCGATCAAGTAGAAGTTTTTCTCATTTCAGCTAATTATTTTTGTTGAACGATTTGCCATAATCAACTTAAAGATATGAGTCGTATTTAAAGGTAGCGCTTCTATTTAATTTCCGTTGAATGTAAAATAGGTACATGATAAAATTATTTATATATATTAATTGTTAATATTTTGAATGCTTTGGAACGTAGTAGAAAGACATAGGTAAGATAACATAAATCTGTGTTTTGTAATCCTATTAGATTTACCCTTTTCTTTGTCCTTTGGCGAATCGGTGGATTCAGAATTGTCATCACATAATAAGTTTTAAAATAATTGAAAATTATTCGTGCGATAAAGAAGATATTTGAGAAAGCGCCCTTGTTTACCATAGAGTAAAGAAATAGGTACATTGATACGTTCATCATTGGGTAGATTTTCATCGAAATTGTTGAATATTCCAATAAAATGAGATATTGACGTGTTTTATTTCTTTATCATTTGAAAATCTTACTGTGTGCCTAAATTAAGATAGAATGAACAAAATAAAGAAGACGTGATAGCTATGCAGGAGAGGTGAAAATGTAAACTAAGTATACATTTGGCTTTTGATTTGGATAGGAAAGTTCTAATTAACTTTTGAGTTGTGGGTTAAAACTATTAGGTACATAACAAGTAGTTCTCAGAAGCGAACCTAAACAACATTTAATATATTGCGACACCGTTCGTCCGATACCGAGACTTCATGAGCTTATAAAGCTCGATAACTACTAGACCATTGCTGTATAATTTATTCGCAAAACTTTTTTATTGTTGTATTAGATCGCTCTACCATTCATAATCAAATTTGATCTATAAGTGACTCCGCAGAGAAATTCCTCAACCCCAACCAAAAATTGTCCTTAGTAAAATTGTACTGAGTATCGTCAAGATTGGTTGACGCGACGGTTCGCGCCCATTTAGCAAAGGGATATCACTCCGAAGATGACCACCGGACGGTCATGAAATGAAGTTTGAACCTGTCTTAAGCACGTTAACAATTTCGTTTGTGCTATTTAGAACAAGCGTGGAGATTGTTAGCGGATAGCTACGTGTGGAAGCGACTATACATCGTTCTCCCAAGGAAAACGGAGTCCTGTAGGTATATGTGTGACGTGCGCTCATCATTTTTCCACCGTGATGATCTCGAGTAGCAGAACATTCACAGAGAGTCGAGATCCAAGATACCTTTGGCGATTTATCATAACTAACAAGTGAGATACATGAAAGAAAGTTTTGGTTAGATATACATTTCGTTCGCTCGGCCGGTATTATTATGTGTACTTATATGCAACAACAACACGTAAACGAGGGAATTAGCTTGTGAATAATGCTATACGTAATTATAAGCTTGATACCTTTTCAAGAATTCTAAGAATAATTTTACCACAACTATTTCAACTACATATATTGAAAAATAAAAAAACACGTTTAGCTATTTTGTGCTTAGTTATTTGTGTCAAAGTAGTAAGGAAAGTACACCCGCAAAACCAGGGCATATTACTAGTTTCTACATAAGTTTATTTTCGTACATGAAAGCAGCAAGTACCAAGTTATTGATTCACGGAGAGCAGACGTACTCTCATAACCTACTGAAGAATTCGAGACCTTATCTAAAAAGTTATGTTACAACTTACGTTTGATAAGATTAAAGAGGAAAAATGTTGTGTGTATCATCGTGGGACAGTTACTACTTTGGCGTCATTAGACGCCTTGAAAAAAGTCTTGGATTACCAAGACTTTTTTTTTTACTCTGAATAGGTCAGCGCTTGACCACTATTCACCTGATGGTAAGTGATATTGAGGTCTACGGTGGATCGCGATTACCTAGAAGGAACCGGTTCACTCTTGCGTTGAAAATCGCTAGATTGTAGTCATTGGGGAACAGGGAATTCGGCAAGGAATTCCAAAGTTTGGCGATTCGGACAACAAAGGTGGAGGCAAAACGCTTCCAATTTACATTTTATGCTTCAAATCACTGACGACTACCACGTGAAACATTAGAATCCAATAAGCATCAGAATATCGTAAAAGGCTGAGATCAAAATTCTAAGCAAGAAGAGTATTTACATAAAATCACTACTCTTGCGGTTGGTTCTTGAGGAATTAATCGTCAAATTCAATCCTCGAGCCGGCGATCCCCTGCGTCATAGAATATGACGTAGCTTGGATGTAGTGGGTCCGACAGGCCGACGACCCTACTGGTGCCAGGAATAGCACGCGCGGGGGTCTCGACTATATTCGTACGGATTTGAGGCCGCGCAGACATACCCAGACAGGCGGTTCCAAGAAGCTTACAATCGGGTCCGGAATGTTTTGATTTTAGCATCGTGATTTTTAAAACTCTACTTATATTTTGTAGACTCGGTGAAATATCGTGTCATGAAAAGTGAAATGAAACTTTCCTCTAGTAGTGTCGTTGTTTTGTTCCAAAACAAATATCATGATTTTATCAACTTGGTGTTTGTTGCAATCATCATCAAAATTTTAGTTGTATTCTTAAGCTTATTCGTTCAAAATTGTACAACTTTAAAAACACAGCCTTTTTATACGAATTTATTTGGGAATTATCTGCTTCTTCTAATTAATACAACTCAATACTTTGATTGAATCAGTTCGTAGAGTAAGGCATTATTTTATTTTTCATCATTCTATCATAGCTAACATTTTTTCAAAGAAATGTAAATCCTTGTCTAACTATAATGTTATACCAGTGGTGCTACAAAAACACAATAAATTAGTCAAATAGTTATCATAACTTCTACCATATTAGTCACTTGCTTCATAAAAGTACGCTGTTCTCGTAAAAGTCCTTAAGGTAGTGCATTTAGTGTGCTTCCTCATCCAGTATCGATCTATTTCCGACGCCCCTAGGGTCGACGGCCGGCGCCCCAGACCCGCCCGAAGTTTTTTATCTGTACTTATTTCAATGTTCCCCTTCTGTTATTTTTGGGGGTTTGGTTGTCGTGCTTTATGTTATGAGAAAATTTTGAGGTCTAAAATTTTTTTAGTATCTTGGCAGCACAGACCGCCTTGTTCAAAATTGCAAGAAATAGAAATAGATGTGCCTAATGCGAGAAAATCTATGCGCCTATAGGATGTTTTTCGAACTTTGTTTTTAGGTATCACTGCTGTGTTTCTTTACGAGAAAATATAGACCTCAAAAATCTAGTACAGGTACGCAAACTATGTATGAGGTACGTTTATTTGGGTCAGTTATGCTTCCAGGAAAACGACGCGATAGCAAACGATAAGATATAAGTATGCGATATTCGAACCATGACTATGAGATTACTAAATACCTATGATTCATATCCATAGAAAAATTATTTTAAGTAAAAAGTATTTTTTTTAAATAGATGTTAGACCTCACATTTTTGCATGGTTTGATGTAAATAGCAATGTAATTTTGGGTAAATTTTCCTAACATATTTATTTATTTATAAGCTGTTTTATATCTTTTCGTTTATATAAATTTTATAACGATCGTGATTTTAAAAGCATTCTCACGAACAAACCTCGGTATTATTGAGGTCATATTAGTTTGAAAAAAACTGCTGACCTCAAGATTTGGATCAGCGATTACTTAAATACGCTGAAATATTTGGTCCATTCGGATTACGTATAGCATGCCATATTATGTCAAATTTTAAAAAAACATTTAAGAAATATTTGGTCTTACTGTGATTGAAAAGTAGAAAAAAAAAGACCATTTTACTTTGAATTTCTATTAGTATTTGTAAGTAAAGTTAATCTAAACGTGAGAAAAGTTTTGTCATTTTTTAGTAAACATATGCATTGAAATCTATCTCCTGTAATTTTTTTGCCAACGATTGTTTCGCGTAATGATGTCATTGGTACTTATATGAGAGATTAATGATCATAGGATATGATTTTATCTTGTTCCTTTTTCCAACTAAGCATAGGGTAAACATACCGGTTATCGGCCGTTTAAGCGACTTGTTGACTTCAGGGTAGATTTCTACCATGATGTTGTATTCCAAAACTTATGGAAAAAATAACATATCATCCTACAATACTCTAGTTTCATAAAACTTTTCGTTTAAGGACGTGTCAATGCTACATATTTAAATAAAAAATATTATTTGCAAAAATAGCAAAAATACCGGTTTTCGGCCTTTTCACTCAGTTTTCGTCCACCAGTGTACTGATTATCGGCCGCCTAATTTATGATAGTAAAACGATTCGTATTTAATAGACCTTAAGGTTCATATTACAATAAAAATAAAAAATAAAAATTATTTACGAAAAACCAAATTTTACTGTCATAAACCCTTTAAAAATACTGTTAAGAGACGCACTGAATTCGTTATTGAAATAAAATAATTAAATCTAGAGTTTTAAATACTGAATGGTATCTTCTCCTTCCTGTTTCTTTATCTTCTTTTTTGGTGTTGGTGCCTTTGTCTTGAGCTTGGTCTTGAGCTTTCTTTCAAGCTTTCGTTTCGTAATTTGGTTTTATCTGTCCCGTTTCGCTATGAGTTCCTTTGTTTTTGTGACGACATCAGGATATTTCAGATGTTTTTAAATGGATCCTCATCTTTAGGAGTTGCTGGTGTTCCTGGAGCTGATGCTATTAAAAGTGTTATTACGACCAGCACTGTTATGTTTTCTTTCTCAATTCCTTTCTTGACAACATATATGTTTTTATACCCTTTAGGAGCTAGGACTTTCCCTGACTTAGGAGACAATGAAACACCAGTTTCATCAGCGTTTCGAATTTGACTTGGATAGTCTAGAATATCTAAAACGTTTCGCTCAGCCAAGAATGCATGCAAGTCTGCAAACCCTTTTCGAATTGGACTTTCCTTGACAGCTTCTCGCACCTTCTGGCTCACAACTACTGATATTTGGATGGCGTTTGAGAAATCTTAGGTACCATCGTATGCCTGGTTTGCCACCTGGAAAACGATATGGTCAATGCCTAGTATTGCCTAGTTTTATTAGTAAGCTCAGCCACAGCATCCAGAAGGTCATATAGATTCCGGCTTTCGCCATCTCAATGATCCATTCAACTTTTTTCTTTTCTGAGCCAATTTTTCTCTTTTGATCAGGAACACCGGAAAGCATGTCCTGTATAGTAGATCTAGGGACTCCGTACTACCGCCATGCTTCTCTTTTGCCCCGGATTTTTGTCGAGAATATCTGAAAGTGCACTCGACAGTGCTCCTTCAGTAAACGCCTTAGGCATCATCTGCTACCACCCCGTGGGATCCCTGAGGCGGGCCACTCCCTAGACTTGTGGTTCCCTCATGCAGGCTCTAGATGGAGTGGCATCAGTAGGTTGCGGAACCTCGTTCCGGCGGGGTTTCGCAACTGAGGCGGGCTTGCGGTGTGGATAGGGAGGCACCGCTGCCGAAGAGAAGTGTCGGTATAACGTTGCGTCGCTCTTCTTACCTGCCGCGGCCTCAACAACACCGTTATATGGCGGACTCGGTGGGGCCGCAAGGAGAAAGGAGTGGTACCACAATCTACCACTCTCCCTTTTCTCTGCGACCGTAGTAGAAGGTGACGGGGCCACGAACCTGACCCGTTGCAGGGGATCAAGGACGCCGGACCGGGGTTGTCCGGCGTCCATTACACTCACGGTCCCCGAGGTGGTTCAAGGGGAGTCGTCCCCTGAGGAGGTCTTCGCAGGCACTATCAGCCGCTCTTTTCTTGGAAGGCCAGAATCAGGTGTCATTTTTACCAATTTTCGGCCACTCTTTATTTCAATTGGCCGGAAAAAGGTTTTGTTTTTACTGGTTATCGGCCGCTAAAAACATCCGTATTTCGAAGGTAATATCTTTGAAAATACGTAATATACTGGCGGCCGGAATCTAGTAGTAAAATCACAAAATGCTAGCTGTACACATTTGTAATTGACTTTATGTTGGTGAATTTAAGGCTGGCAAAATAAAAGCAAAAAAAAATGTTAAGAATAAACCGATTTTGCGACCACCTGGCCGGAAAGTAGATTTCAAAAATAATCGTTAACGTATTGTCCGACCACAAGAAAAATTACAAATTATGAAAAGAATGGTGAGTTTTCGCACCTAAATATTGAAATTAAACATACAATAATACATACAAACCAAATCAATCACCAATTAACTAACAGTAACCCTTAAAAATTTACGTTTGTAAGTCAATCCATGTGCTATTTTTTTTGCTAAATTTGACAAGAGTCTGCACACCAAATTTTGAAATGGCGACTGAGGGATCAGTTTGCTATGTACGAGTTCACAATTTTGAATTATGAACCGTGAAGAATGTCTGAATCGAATGGCGCGAAATTAAAAAGGAGATATCTTCGTCACTGTCTATTATTCAAAATAATGTGCGAAGTGGCCGAAAAGGGGTAGTGGCCGGTAAACCGGTGAGTTTACCCTATATAGATAACTTCATTTTATTATTTTGCCGTAAATATTTGTTACGATATTTATTTTATCAAAATATAATAAATGTATGACTTGTCCTTCACGACTTAGAATGTTTTTTGGTCACCGATTTCAGATAGATTTTAGTTTAAATATAAATTCATTGACGTTGATTTACATGACAATAAAAATCCTATGATACCTGGTTGATAAGAGAAACTAAATAGGTAACCACTATTTGTTTACTTTGCTTATAAAAATCAATTTATTATGGTCTTATCAGGAACTACGATGTTTCATTAGTTTTGGCCATACGTGATAAGCAAAATAAAAGTGACTAGGTATATAATCAAAACGTTGCTTACCGTATCTTTAAAATAAATAAATACCGAAGGTTTCAGCACTTTCAGCTAAGAGACGTATAAACACTTGTGAGGCACAAAATCACGGCAAAAATATCTTGACCGCAGCGCAGTACTAAACGCAGCTCAATGGTTAAAACATGAGCACAGCCAACATTTGGCCGTTCCCAAAATAGTTCAGGCCCCACTAACTAATGTTATAAACATACGTGCAGCGCACACATGTATGCCCCCATAACATTTAGAAATAATAATCAATATTTAAACGTTAACTCAAAGTTACACATAGACGCGAAACGGGCCAAGAAAAGACGAGAAAATGGTCGTCTTGCCGATTGAATGCTGAAAATGTGACTTTTCACGACCTCACACCTCGAAAAAGGAGAAAATGTACCAAAATAGACACGAAACACTCACCGCTTGAGGTCCAGCCGAGGTAACATCACGTATGCAATTATCACATCAAATTGGCTTTTTAAGCATGAAAAATCAATAATTTTTGAAGCGCAAATTTTACTCATATTTTTCCATGGGGCCTCGTCGCGGTCTCTCTCGGACACTTAAAAATGAAAAACCTATTGGAAGAAAACTACGGCGTAGAAAGAGACAGACATAGCGGATTGTAAATAATGACAGCGACGAATCACAACAACCGAGCGAGATGGTTGATGGATAATTAACAATAACAATTGAATTACGTAACAAGGCACTAATATTCAAACTAGAGTGCTTACCTATTTCATCCTAATTTAAATGCTTGAAATCTTGAACAACTATTGAATTAATTATGGATGTTTAGACATTTTACTTGCAGCAGTCATCCGTCATGCGGACGCCATTTGCAAGAGCGTGGGAGTAACTAAGCACTAACGTTAATAATTTACTACACTAACAAACATTTGAAATTCTTATGAAAAATATTCAAGAAACTAAATAAATAAACCTGTGGTTGTTTCGAAAAACAATGACACGTTTATCGTACAAATCTATAGAAATAAATAACATTGAATATAGGCTCGATTACATTTGATACGAACCTGAATTTTGTTCTGGCAACATTATTTAGTCGTCAAATGAAATCATCATGGCCGCCATGACGCGCGAATTTTTGAAGTCAAGAAATCTGAATTGGTTACTCGTATCAATAAAGAAAACATGTATGTCTTCTCTCTTGCATAACTGAGTGCGAGCAAGAGAAGGCGAACTTTTAATTGTTTCCTTCATCGAATTGAATTTATGCTTACTTATCACTGACCTCTATTTCTACACGCAGTAGAAATAGAGGTCAGTGTTACTTATATATTTTTGAATCCCAGACGCAAAACGACGAATTTTTTATGTTTGACGTGTGTCTTCGCAGCTCTCGAACGGACAAATTATAATAATTTAGATTTTTTATGGTTTCTTATGCAAATAGGGTTCCAGCGGAACCATATTACAAAGATTTCGCTGTCCGTCTATCTGTCACCAGGCTATATCGTGGTGTTTACAGAGTTATTTTTTACAAATATTAGGAAGGGCATATAAGAAATTTTTATGTATTAATTTTCTCTATCTTATTATCGGAAACCACAAAATATTAAATTATACAGAACTTTATAAACCATAAATAAATACGTATTTAATTTCATTTCTATTAAATTCAAAATACTACTTTTTACACGAGACATAATATTATCAATCTAAGGTTCAGCCTTTCAAACGTAAGGATGTTACAACACACACAAACTTTGGCATTTTGAATATTAGTAGGATAGATCTTCTAAATAAAATTTCCATGTCCCAATGTTACATAGTTACCGTACTCCTCCAAAACGGCTTAGCCGATTTTTACCAAATTTTATTTTTTTAAGGCAAAATAACTTTTGCCGGGTCAGCTAGTTATGTGTAATATCTTATTAGCTACCAAAACATTGTGAAAGTGGTGACCTAAACGTAATTGACATCCAATTTAGGTATGGTTAATTTTAGCTTCGATATTATCATATCCCAAAAATTAACCTTTAAATTAATTAAAGACTTATGTTATTGTTTGGAAACTGCACGTATGGAGAAGCCTGGCCCCAAAACCGCACAAAGTGGCATAAATGTAGAGGAGGCAAAGACCTAACTAGGGTTGTAAAGACACAGGAAGTACCTAAGTATCATTGTTTGGAATAAAGTTCGAAACCTGCGATTACTTTGTACACACCATTTCTCACACATACACTATTACAACGGCTATTTTCATAAATAAAAATACGACAACAACTAGCCATTGCAAATACAACATTAAGCTTTTTTATCTCATTTTGTGAAGATGTCAATAGTGTTATGCTTTTAGGTATAATAAAAAACATATAGTATTTTATTAAGTTTATTACAATACAATTTATTAGTTTTTGTGAACAAGTTTGGATGAATGATGAACGCTGGACTGGATGTCACTGGATTAAATCTGCAAACAAATAAGAATGTTTTTATTTAGAATAACGTCTAACGCCTGCTCAGCTAGCTATGGTGATCTGACGTGATCGTCGAAACTAAGCAACGGTCGATGCGGACGGTGTCTGGGTGTGAGACCATGTATAAGACTCTCGTAATGAAAGTGGCATTTTCATCTGGGGATGACACATTAAATTGTAGATCCCGGCTGTTAGTCTTAGTAAAAATAGCCATTAAGCGTTAAGAGTCTGAAAAAAAGAAAAGTTATTTAACCCTTAAATGGACGATTTTTTTTTCACGTTTTAAAGAATATATTTGTGTAATAGTATGTGCATGTATTACTTACTGTCTAGGAAAAAATAGTAAAAAAATCAAGGCATTAATTAACTTTACTTTTTTGTGCAATAATGTGAGTGTTGTTTATAAACTACATTGCGCAAATTTATAAAAAAAAATGTATATGAAGGTCAATTTTATGTGTGATTTTTAGTATGTTGTTTAAAAACAACATTGTCCATTTAAGGGTTAAAGTTATTTACCTAAGCGGTGAGCAGGTCAGGCGCGGAGTCATGTAGCAGATCGGCGGCCGCCTTCACCGCGCGGCACCAGTCGTCGAGGCGCTGCGCGAGGTGCGCCGCGCCCAACGTGTCCAGCGCGCGCGGCCGCACCCACGATATGTACGCCGTCGACGATACCTGCGATGTACAACGACACACATCATTTCACTAGTGGGACTAGGCGATGACAAGGGTCCCGAGGAGACGATGCTTTTGGTTGTCCCAGGGCAGGCTTTGAACATGGAACGTCATATTAATTAAAACATAAAACTTAATGCAACAACGTATACAGTACATATATGTAAAATTAGGTTTTTTTTTTAATCTAGTGAAAGGCTTATTCTATGAAAGAATATGTTGCCTGATAAGACTATACTAAAATTATAATATCTAATCTTATATTCTATCTATTAATCTATACAGTGTTCTGGCAGAATCCGAGTTGGGTTCTGCCAGAACACTGTTACAAAATTAGGATGCTCTAGCATCCTGGCAGGACCTCTAAGTGGATCAGCCAGAATGCTCTGAAACAGCCCTAAATTATGAGAGAACGGTAATATGTTGAATTTAATTTTTAATAAGAGAGAGGGTGCAATCCTAAAGCAAAAAAATTAAGTACATGTAAGAATATGTATTTTATCTGTATTCATAATATTTTAGTGTAATTACATAATCATATTGTGGATGCCCAGAAAAGATTACTCTCAGCGATTAGGCCGCCATTTTTGATACTAGTTATAAATTATTTTTTAAATAACTTACTCCAATAAGTGTTCAAATAAAGAATCTATAAATAGCTATCTATGTACGCGTAACTGCCTCCGTGGAAGACTAAAGTGAACGCCAAGAGCTTCGTTGTTTCCACCGGAGAACCCCGAGCCCTTCATCAGGCATCGAGTCTCGGCACGGAGGGGGTTTTGTAGGTAGAATCCCACATAACCTAGTATCTTATTTAAAATTTCCCCCCAGTAAAAAAGCCATTTATACACGTAGTTTCCAATATAAAAAATGTTTTTTTTTTTATATTCCTCACCTGGTCAATATGTCCCCGCACCAGGCCCTCGGCTAAGGCCTTCATGACGAGTAGCTCTACCTCTCCGAGAGGCACTCTCGCGCATTGAGCGATGGAAACGAACGAGAGCTTCCGCTGGGCGCTCGTGCGGTTGAACGCCATCTGGAAATTACAGAATAAATACTTATACAACAAATTGAGACTTAGAATTGAGATAGGCAACGTTAATATTAGAATTCTAGACTGGTTCCTGAACAGACAAAAGGATATTGTTGATGGTAAATATGTACAGCCAACTGACATCATCTAACTTGGATTCTAAGCTCCGTGAGGACTTGGAGAGGACCAAGAAGGTCCGTGCTCAAAGAGGCATGCGTCACTACTGGGGTCTGCGCGTGCGCGGACAGCACACTAAGACCACCGGCAGGAGAGGAAGAACTGTGGGTGTGTCTAAGAAGAAGTAAACAGTTAAATTAAAAACCATAATTATATGTTTCAGGTTGTTCCGAAGTGTAAGGAGACCAGCCACGCCGAGTGAAACTTCGTTGTGTTAGGAGGGTAGTTAAGGGATTAGTTTACTGGTGTGAGTTGTAGTGGAGGTGTGGTGGTCAGTCGGAGGAACACACATTTTTTTTTTTTTAATATTTTAATTTTTCCTTTGCTTATCTTAATTTGGGTTTCAGATCACAGCGGAAGTACACTAAATATTAAATTAATTTTGTCTTCTATTTCCGCAAAGTAACGCCTGAGTAAATAGGTGACAAAACTATGCATACTTAGATATACAGTGTAAGCTGCATGTGATGTCACTCGATTTAACGACAATCTTTCTTAAGTGTCGAAATCAATTGACTTTAGTTGGTTTAGCTTGAATGCCATACAATGATACATGGTCACTCACAAGGTTTCAGCAGGGCTATTCAAGTAATCTTCGAATGCATCCGACAATTCAATTGGAAAAGTGACGTTTCTTTGACTCGGATAGAACAAATACAAATACAAATCATTTATTGATAACACCAAAGTTACAAGTCAAATAATATGATATCAATACAAAAGTATATGATATGAATCAAATGTCAATTTTCAAATTTAGATAATCGTTTATATTGTACAAAGTTTTATCTAATAGCCAAACCCTGAGTCTAGTCTTAAAGGTGGCGGTGGAAGGTGCATCCCGGACAGTCGCAGGTACGCGGTTGTAGATCGCGGGCCCCAACACGTAAACGGACCTCTCCAATTTCACAAGTCGATGAACCGGCGTTTTCAGTTGCATCTTTTTTTCCCGATATACGAGTATTGTTACTCAGTTCAGGTTTTGGTGGCAGCTCAAACAAGCATCGATATTTAGTACTAAGTCTAGTTCCTCCTTATTAATATTGTAAATTCTTTGCTTAAATAAAGTTATTTTTATGTAAAAAAAAAAAATCATCTTCACGTTGCTACGTAGATCCTACGTTTTATTAGCACCCCTGTGTTGAAATAATTCAAGAACAATGTCTATAGTAACGCAGTACCTCCATGAGACAGAGCAGCGCGATCTTCCTCCTGATGACGGTGTCGGCGGCCTGGAGGTCGGGGTGCGCGCGCGCAGACGCCACGCGCTCGTACGCCGCGATGTCGCCGCGCGCCGCCGCTCGCACCAGCTCCACCGCCCACGAGTCGCTCGTGCCCTTCAGCGAGTCCAGGATCGGGTGCGCTAGCTGCAAGTTATCTTATATCTTTAAATGAGCAATTCTTGTGTATATAATTATAATTGGAATCTCGGAATCGGTTCCAACTATTTTCATGAAATTTAGTATATAGGTGGTTTCGGGGGCGAATCATTTTTAGAAAATGTCATATTCAAAAAATTCAATAAATACCGAGCAAAGCTCAAAAGGAAGGGATGGAAATAAGGGATAGATCTTTTAATTAAACTATAATCAAGCCTAAAAAGCTAATTCAGAGTTTTATTTGAACTTTCAAATTGGATGTAATAATGTTTGGTAAAGGGATACTAGTCTGTTGCTACAACTAGCTCTGCCCCACTGTGTTGCCCACGTTGGTCGGAGACAAAAAGTAGCCATAGTAGTATATGTCCGTAACCATTTGAGTGTGAAGAAATACACACACTAACTTCTTGAAAATCTGTGTTCTTATCTACTACAAATCTGATCATAAGGTCATGAATCAAGTTAGATTGCATTTACATCTCGGAGATTTCATTTTGTCAAATACTTCGTTGAGAGACAAAACATTTACATGACAATAAATTCACAAGAAAGCCACAGCTCAGCTTACTTGACTAGTTTCATGTTAGTGTATTTTTTGTTTCAATATAACTGGGCAAATATATCTGTGATACTAAATTTTAAGCCACATTTTCTAATTTTTATAAAAAAACTAGCTGACCCGACAAACGTTGTTTTACCGTAGAAAATAGATAGTAGCCGATTCTCAGACCTACTGAATACACATATAAAATATGGTAAAAATCGGTCAAGCCGTTCTGGAAGAGTATGGTAAAGAACACTGTGACACGGAAATTTTATATATATGATATATTTCACAGCAGATATGAAAATTTTAAACCTTAGTTACAGCTGTAAAGGTACTTATTATGAGAAAATATTATGACTAATATGGCAGTAACCATTTTCCTCTCACCCTTTTCAACCTTTATTTTTGTGGTTGGTTAAGTACCTTTTTTTTCCAAAAAAGTTTTATTAGTAGGTAATAAAATAAGCTGTCTTATATAAATGTGACGAGCCTGAGAAACTGATGATCAATAAAATAAGATATGAAACACAGCAATCTCACCAGCTCATCAAGATCATACACGTTGTGCGCAATGACCGCCGCGAGAGCCAGCGAGAGGGCGCAGGCGCGGCGCTCCGCCGGCGGCAGGGAGGCGCCCCCGCTCGAGCACCCGATGTAGCGTAGTGCCGCGCGGTAGTACTTGTGCATGGGGCCGCGGACTCTGCAAGCAATAGAGATCAATCAAGCATTTATTTTCTTAAATATTACCAAAGCTTAAACAAAACTGGCCGAATGTGAGAGTGGCCGAGGCCAGGGAAGCGGAACGTAGGCCGTCCAGCGGCAAGATGGGTCGACGACATCACAGCTATCGCGGGTCGAACCTGGACTAGATTGGCACGGGACCGAGACAGTTGGCATAACAAGAGAGAGGCCTATACCCAGCAGTGGGATAGAACAGGCTGTGGATGATGATGAAACAAAACTAAGCACATAATATAATTGTACGGACTACTTTGTAAATGTATGTACAATATATTTGACACGCAGCACTCACACTGAGTATTTAGGAATTTGTATTTAAGAAGAAATTATAGCTGGCATATTTCATTAAAGGTAAATTTTAACCTTTAATGAAATAAGCCAGCTTACTCCTCATATGTTGCTATACACAAGCAGGGTCTATTATGTGATCCAAGTAAAAATAGCTTAAAAGATCTTATATATATACCATAAGGTAAGGCAATAAATTCATGAGGCAATATATTTATTTGACTTTGATTTATACCCAGTAGTTTCAAAGAATTGATAAAAAGTATGGTATGGAAGTAAAGTATGGAATAAATAGACCAGCAGTGGGTTAGAAAAGGTGTGAATTTTAATTAAAAAAGAGCAAATACAATACCTGTAATACTCAGAAGCGAGTTTATAGAATCGCCCATGAACGGGGGTGACTCCGTCAGCATCATCCAGGGTCTTCTCCAGGTGAGAGATGATCCTCTCGGTCGACTCCAAGTCCTGCAGCTGTTCCAGGTAGATCTGACCTTGAAGCACCTGGAACAGAGAAGAGGAAGAATTTAATTGTTTTAGCTTTGAAAATTTAGAAATAATATGCTGACTTTAAATGATTTGGTGACTTTATTGAGGTTGATGACATTAAATTAAGGTACACAGAGATAAAACAGATATTTTAAATAAGATTTTTCACAAGTTTACCTCGTAACACTCCAATTTATTTAATATTGGATTGTCTAAAATTTATTTATACTAACAGTGTAAATTAAAATATTTTTGTCTGCAAAAAATTCAAGTGTATAATGTTTATAGTCTTCATACACAACAATGACTAGTAACTGGCATCCACAACATAATATTAAATTCAACAATATATAATCAATTTGCCTGCATAAAGATAACATTTGAAAGTTTTTCTCTTATCTGCATAACTAAATTAATGTAAGCAGGAGGAAGTGAACTTTCAATTTTTTTCTGTGTTCAAGGCTTTGTAGCCCTGCTTTAGATATGCAAGGCTGGCCAATGCCAGCCTTGCATATAAGCATACGCCCGCACACCCATACACCTGGGTAGAATATCCTACTTACTTAGATTCAACTGCAGCTCACAGAGAGAGCCACATCCCTAATATCTCAACAAATATTAACAATAATGAAGGTGTAAAGAATTATGTTGGTCATTATAACCAGGCCTTATATATTATAAATGGGTCCTAATAAGCGATATATCACAAAGGAAAGTCATAAAATAAGTCTCCTGTATGGATTATAATAGAATTTTATGGAAACCAAACTTTCTAGTGTAATTACTTCATAATAATTGGTCATATTAAAGAAATTCTACTGTATTACACAAAATTTAAATCTACAAAATAAGATAAAACTACAGATGGTTATTACTCACCTTACATAAAGCGAGTGCCTCATCGTTAACCTTCACCTTAGTCTCCACTTTTTCAAGGAAACTGATAGCATCCTTCTTATCCGGGTACTGTTTTATAATGTGGACCACAATCTCTACTAGAGATAGGGGATTAATTCTGAAAAATTATTATTTTTCAGCTATGATGTGTAGAAAGAGTGAAATATTATCACTTACATAATGTAAGTGATAATATTTCACTCTTTTATGTAAGTGATAATATTTCACTCTTTCTACACATCATAGCTGTAAATAATGATAATGCAGGACTTAATGGCTATAACTGCTCTAGACAACAAAAACAGAAACTAGCTTGAGACATTGGGGACACAAACATGATAGCTAATACACCTTTGTGTATTAGCTACCAGGGTTTATCGTGGGTATGTTATAGACCTTATGCATGAGTTAAGAAATATAGTGAAACTTAATTAAAATGGAAATCAGCATATAATATCTAAGGCGATGATGCAGTCTCATGGGATGTTTTGTTGCCGGAAACATGACAAGCAACTTTAACTTACTTGTTTTCAAAGGTACTCAAAAAGTTTTGATACAGCTGGATAAGGTTGTCGCCGCGCTGGACTGCCGGATGGGTCACAAATTCCTGTAGTTTCAGCGTTAATTGATGCCATAATCTAGACATAACAAAAGCATAGGTTAGCGTACAAAAACATCCTATATACAAAGATTCTGAAAGATCCCTGGGATAACACTTACTTTTTATTATAAAGCTCTTCTAGCTTTGCCCAATCGGCAGCTAAATCGGGCTCTGCAGCTTGTTTTTTTGATAGAAAATCGCCAACATCAACAACTGCAAACTTTACGGTAGCCATCTTTCAAAATTTGACGATAATGGTATGAAATTAGTTGCAAATGCAATATGTCAAGTCAATTGAAGAAACCATAGACAAGCTGCAATATGAAGTGAGTAATATTACGCCAAAAAACTACGCCATCTATTGACGAGTAGTTAAACTTTTTGATAAGTTAAAGAAATTATGCTACCGTGCGATAGATAGCGCTAATAGTTTCCTACATTGCATGTTAAATACGAATAATATCTCTCAATTAAAAGCATAAATAAATTGCATGAGTTTAGGTTCTTAATTAGCACGTAGCATAACAATATCGTAATTATATTATAATAAACTGACATTATAAATAAGATATCTATATCTAACATTTAATTTTTCAGGTTAGCCTTATCGTGCTTCTAGCTCTATATTAGGTACCTACAGCAGTAAGCGTACCTAGGCTTGACGCGTACCTAATATAAATTAATATGGTTATAGTTACTGACAACGTGGCACAAGAATACGTCCTGATTTTATAGATGGTTCATACGGAAAAGTATATATTACCTATATGTATCCGTAGTTAGGTAGGTACATCGAGAAGAACCTAACCTAGCCAGTATATATTGGGTAAATACCTAAATAGCCTAGAGAAAAGTCACCCTGATACAGTCGGGGTCTAAAGCTTAACTTTTCATTATTTGTTTTATGGAATCGTCAAATTAGATATACCTACGCCATTGATACCTACTTTTCTATGGAAGATTATGACTTTCATTCAAGGAAAAAGTCCTGTCTACACCAATATACCTATAACCTTAGGCTGCTTGTATAGCTTGATTCAGTGAAGAACTAGAAGATAGAGTTACGCAAGCGAGAGAACTGATTCGTACCTGGTAGAGTTGGCTTAGTCACGGGTCACCGTGACGACAGTCAATGCAACCTATTTTGAATATTATATCTACTCTTTCTTCTTTATCTTTACCTTTTCATCAAGCCTGTTTTTCACTTCCACGCTACTCTATCAGCCGTCATCGTCACATTCACTTCCTTCTCATTCATATTCTTCTTCACACAATTCATCCACGTCTTCTTTGGTTGACCTCTATTTCCGCTACTTCTTACAATCATATCCATACTTCTCCTAGTCACATGCATCTCCTCTCTACGCATTACATGTCTATCTAAGCATTACATTTGAATATTATATCTACCTAAACGTATATGAGTGAACGAAATTAAACAAGTTTTTCTTTACAAATAATTTATTTTATTATAACCCTCATTAACAACTGTCATGTTTTTTAAGGATATAACAATTTGGTTATAATAACACAAGCAATATAAAAATAGAAATCGTGTACTAAAAATACCTACTGCATTTCTATGACTGCAACTACAGTATAACTAGCACCTTTACTTATTTTGAATATTATATCTGCCAAGAAAATACCACAAAATAAAACATGTTTCACTTTACAAGTAATTTAATTTCGTGAAAATTTCACCAACAACCAATAATAAAATTTTTAGTTTATTGAGAGGATAAAAACGGATAAAAAATCTTTGGCTTTAATAACACAAGCAATATAAAAATAGGAAACGTGTACATTAAGAACTACATTTCTTAACCTTAACTAGATTTAAATTATTTTTCCTTTTTTGTTTTCTTCTTTCTTCATAAATCGTCGACCGTCGATATTTCCCAAGGCAAGGAAAGTTAGCAGGCTATACAGTCTCTCCAAAAGGTGTATTACAGTACTATACAACCTACTACCTCACCACGCCAAGGGCATTTTACCTTCTTCTTTCTTCATTCTTCTTCAAACGATGGACATCTCTTATACTAATCTCCAAAGAGGTTTAGTAATCTAAACCTCGTCTATTTTTTTCAGACCTACCTATATAATATGTTTAGGAATTTAATCTTGAACATATCATTTCTATTATGAGATAATAATGTTCATTGTAAGATAATTTATGCTATATTTAAATTAACATATTGTAATATTGAAGAAAATTGTAATTGTTAAATATGTTCACTATTTTTTGGCCTGAATAAATGATTATGAGATAAATAAGCTAGCTATAATAATTTTATTTTGTAGTTTAAATTCACTAATTTTATTGAGTTTATCACAATGACAAATTGATAGCGTTCCTTAAAAAAAGTACTCATCGTTTACTCGTAAAAAGGAAACGCACTTTAAAGTATTTCACAAAATTAATTGAAGCTTCAAAATTTCACTATAACATAAAATGATATACATCTATTTACCTATGGAAAGATGATATTTTTATAAGCAACAAAAAAATATACGTAAATACCTAATTTCATAACACCAATCAAATATTTCCATTCGTTTAGTACACTAAGCTTTTTTATCACAAAATATCATGTAGACACAATCCATGTAAGTAGGTACAATTTTATCGGTAAGATTTTGTGTAAGAACTATTTATTGACTGATAACTAACTAGACCTATACATATATATATAAACAGGTGTTTGACAAATTATCAATGAGTTTTAATATAAAACACTTATTCCATTTCTAAAAATCCATATACTACTACTTTTTTTTTAAACTAGTCAATAATAACATCTAGGTAAATTATATGAACAAATGAAGAGAATTAAATATTAACTTAAATTTCACTACGCAACGGATACATTAGAATCAATGAATAGCTCTACGAAATCCGTTAATTGAACACAAAAGTACTAGATTAACCCTTAAATGGACGATTTTTGTTTCACGTTTTAAAAAAATATATTTGCGTAATAGACATGTATTACTGCCTAGGAAAAATTAGTGAAAAAATCAAGACATTAATTTACTATCCTTTTTTGGCAATAATGTGAGTGTTGTTTATAAACTACACTGCGCAAAATTAAAAAAAAATTAAATGACGGTTAATTTTATGTGTGATTTTTAGTATGTTGTTTAAAAACAACATTGTTCATTTAAGGGTTAATAATGACTGCACGAATAACATAACAAGACAATAAGAAATTAATTAAACAATAGAACTGAAGCTGTCGATATTCCGCTCAAACTGCGCCCACGTATCACCAAACTTGTGTGGACGAGCCGGCACGACTGTCGCGCCTCGCTGCGACTAAATGTCGCATGCGATACACCTAGTTACGAGAACATCCAGCTGTTGGAAAATCCAGTATATTTCAAGAAACATATAGCTCGAAGTTCTGAATTTAAAAGTCTGGATTTCTGTTACCCAGGGAAACAAGTATTTGCAAGACCAAAAATGTTGCAAAAAATTGTTATAGCTAACGTCCCCGTGATGAAAATGGTAAAATGGTATATGTCGCATGGTTAGTCGACAAAAAATCGCAATTCTTCGCGACAGAGGTGTCGCAATCGTTCCAACCGTCTAATGCGTCACAAGTTCGGATCTACGGGTTCCAGTTAGAACGGGGTTATTGCTGAAAAAACGGGAATATACTCAAAATTACATATTATACATACATTGTTACAAATAAATACTAAACCAATAAATATTGCCAATTGGTGAGTTGATAATCAAATAAACTTCAAAAAAGACATGATTTGATTGAATTATTTACGTAGATTTTTTTTGAGGAATTTCGACATTGAGTAATTTTACATAACTTTTTGTCAACCTATCTTAAAATCCTTTTGTAATTTTGATTATATTTGAAAACAAAGAGAAAGGCTTTTGAGACCAAAAAAAGGGAAATTGGCATTTACAGTAAAAGTAATAATAGACAATACGTATATAAAAAAATCAATGGCAAGGTTGTAAGACAGTAAAAAAGGAAACTAATGCTAATCGAAAATGAAGAAAATAAGTATGAACCGTACATAATAAAACCTCTGTATGTAATGTTATTTTCATATCTACTGAATAAATTACCCGCTCTACTTAAGTCTGTATTAGTTAGTAGGCTAATATCTACTTAAGTCTAATCCCACACGAATTTCTTCTTCAGAACCCTGGTGTTTCTGTAAAAAAATATTAGAAAATTAGAAAATGTAAACAATTAATATTGATTCATTCGTAACTCTTCAAAATTAATGACCTCTTATTGCTGCATAATTCAAGGGAATTAAAATTAACACCGATGTTTTTTTTTTCAAAGTCAAATTTAAACAGTCTCTTAGATTTAATTTTCTTATTTTAGCGAATCCATTTAAACTAAACTTCGGCAATGGATCTGTTAAAATTTAAGGTATAGAACCCAGACAGAAGCATAAATAACGCTATTTAATAAAAAGCACAATAACAATACCGCGCGAAGCCAAACTCTTTAAAAAAAATCGCACAGGTGTTGCTCTTCCGTCAAGTTTAAGTAAAAAAGTAAAAAAATCTGGTAAAACGTACAAAAAGGGAGCCGTGAGAGAAAACGGCAGATGGCAAGATGTGGGGTAAAAAACTAAAAATACCGTTGGGGTGTTAAGAATTCGCGAAAGCGGTAAAAATCAATGAAGTTAGTGCAAAAATTAGGGCGTATAAATTGATGGGTACCTACTGAATGATGAAATATAAAAAACGACCAATATTTTTGTAGATTGGAACAGTGTCATAAAAGTTTAAAAACACATAATGACTACAATTTAAGTTTAAGCAGTTTTGCTTTACTTCTATTCGAGAAATAAGTTTTTGCTCGCATACACTACTTCTTTATTTTTATTATTCTTATGTGGTAAGCGGTCAGGTTCCAGTGTCGAGTCTTTTATGCCTCCCAAGGGACTTTGCTAAACGAAAGCTTGAATTAAGACTAAAGGCTGAGACCTACATTTTAACGTATCATCTTACCCACAGTAGGTCCCAGATGTTAATTTCACTTTTGTAAATGAGTGTTTTGCATTGTCACCCATCCAAAAATCGTACGCATCAACGGTTTCTTAACTTCGATGATCCAGTCAGATCACCTTAGAAAGCTGAGCTACTGGGGCTGCAAACAGAAATCTATATCGCATTCAGGGATACAAAATATTGTTCTTGTTTTTAATTGTCTGTTTAGTGATACTAATGATAAATGTATATGATGATAACTTTCTAGATTTTAGCATATTTTTATTCGTAATGAGCGACCTATTCAGCTCTTTAATCTTTTATTTTAAGCAAAATCCGTTGTGAGGTATAAACGTAGAAATATACTTTTTTATAAAAAAAATATATTTTCCTTTAAAATAGATTTATTCTGCCACTTAAAAGAGCTTATGAAAACAAAATAAAACATCGACCAATTTCAAGTGTGTACGCCATTATCTCTGTTTTGAACTAAATCCTCAATAAGAGGTATTATAACAAAAATCTCCGGCCAAGGTGGGTGTTTTGAAGACGCCTATAAAATAATCGTTATTAAGCTCATTATATTTTTCAGAGAAATCTTCATCAGCTTACTTCTTATATTTGTGATCAGATATATAGTTTGCTGTCTGTCGGTCTGGCTGTTCAATATGTATCTATCTATAAAGTATTCATGTATGTGTATATTGGTTGTGTTAGCAACTAATACAAACTAGAAATAGCTTAGTATGGGGCTAACCAGCCGTGTGTAAAAAAAAATGTGTCCAAAAAAATCAATATTAAAAAAAGTACTCAAATAATTATCCTTGTAAGGTACCAGGCAAACATAACAGGTGAGTAGGTGTCTGTCGACCGTCTAGACGGGAGTTGTCGTGGGCTGCGAGGGGTCCGGGGGGGTCTAGCCAGCTGATCGAGCGTCGCCATGGAAACCGCTTCTCAGACCCAAGAAGTGATCCTGGAATTGTAAGGTTTGTTGGTTATAACAAAATTGAAATTTTAATAGAAAGTTATCCGCAATTTGGTCTGTTTATCCCTATTGTTAAAAAATGCCACTAGCTTAGCTAGTTAGTTATGAAATAGATAGACTGATTAAGAAACAATGTTATAACTAGGCATATATATACATACATATTTTTTTGCAGAATTGTGTCTTCTAACATACTTTGACGTTATATTTCCTCTATATGCATTATGTTTGCAATATGATGCGTAAATTTCTGTTATTACTTCATTAACAGTTTTTTAATAGATTTTTTTAGCTTGAGGATGAAAAAAATGTCCAAAGTTTTCATAGGCAATCAAGAATAAGAAGCTTGCCCAATATAATTGGGGCGTTCAATTTATTATTGGGAACAATGATGTAGCTTATTATAAATGAGTAAAATTGTTGATTATTGATCTTGAGACTTATCTGAAATTTGTTGGGAAATAAGAAAGCATCCAATTTACATTCTAGAGTTTTAACTAATTATATTCTTAATTTATCCATACAAACGTGACATTGGTTTAACAGGCATGTTAGTATTTTTATCGAAATCTAAATTCATTTTTTTATTGTATCTGACTACGTCTAATTATGCGAACTACTTCTAGTCGAATGTGTGGCTGTTACGGTATTTTTTTGGGCATAGATGACCGCTGAGAGGTGTGCTAACTCGGGTTTAGCATGCCTAGTCTGGAGTTACTTGGCTCTCAAGGAGGCTATCGGGACACTACGTCAGGTGCTTGGTTATAAGTTTTCAAAATGAGGTATTAGCTAACTAGACAAGCACTAGGAAATTCTCTACTACCATACTGTGGTTTCCTCAAGACGTTTTCTTTCGCCGATAGCTCAATTGCGTTGGTGGAAATCGAATCCTATCCCCTACTCTAGAAGGGGGGGGGGACACTTGGCTGACTGTCATCACTTCAAAATCTTTAAGTAATATAATTAGGTACATTAAAAATATCGGTACTCCATAAAAAGCCAGTTAACTAAAAAGTCGCGTTTGCATGGATAATTTCGTCCTTTACTCCAATTTCTCCTCGTCTCAGAAATAACCTGAAACAAAAAAGTTTTTATAAAAATAACAGTTTTTAAAACATTTTTTTTAGGTATGAATAATAACAGCTGTCAAGGTTTCTTTAACTCTTTCAGTTGAGCTCAAGTACGATGGGTCTACTGAAAGATAACTTAATTCCTTTTGGTGTTGTTATGGCGACCTTCTGAATACTAATAAAGTTATGTTAAAATATAACATATTACGAGACAAAGAGCTTGTTGAACAGAAAAAAATAAAATAACTACTGAAAATAGTTTTCTTATCATCTTTAGTAAAAAAGTTGCTTGTTTTCTAAAGCTCATATACACGTTAGAAAATGAAACGATTATCAAAAGCTTGTGTTCAAGTTGGTTGAAAATATGCTAGTTGTAGAGCAGCGGTCATGACCTATACCTACAATTAATATTGTGTCCCTGCACTTCATCTATAACAATATTATAAGGAGGAAAAGTTTGTTTCTTTTTTGTTTGTTTAACGCAAATAGGCTCCGAAACTACTGGACCGATTTGAAAAAATCTTTCACTGTTGGGAAGCTATATTACCCCCGAGTAACATTGGCTTTATTTTCTTTCTCTTTGCAACTTAGATTATTTTATAGCTCGTGCGAAGCCGGGACGATCTGCTAGTACTTCATACAGCCCTGTGAACCAAAGATGACGATGAGATGCAGTCTTGTCCTTCGATAGCCATGACCACTCAGACATGAGTTATGTATGATGCATGACACTTTTTACACGCTTTATATTAGCTTCACCTAAATGTTTGTTTGTATGTTTGCTTGTAACCGACTTCTTTGGGCGCGATTTTGACCCACTTTAAATGGCCAGATTTCGTTGAAACTTTGTAGATTTATTGAGGACCGATGACAATACATTAATTTGATAAAATTATTACATTTTTTTGTATTTTTGTTTGTATGTTTGTTTGTAACCGACTTCTTTGGGCGCGATTTTTACCCAATTAAAACGGCCAGATAAGCGTGTTTTTTCTTTAAGAATCAATCGACTTTTATAACCAACATTGAGTCATTAAAAGCTTTAAAGAGGTGTTTAGCCTAATAAGTATTTTAGATATTATGATTGTTCAAATTTTTAGGCTATGCTTAACTTTGTATGTTGTGTTAATTATTATTACGTGAATAAAGATCTTTTAAAATCAAAATCAACTCTGACAAGAGTGCACGACTAAGATGGATACGCCTCTTCATCATTTTGATGATTAAAAGTGGAGTTTGATCGTAGCTCCCAAGACGTCACGGTTCGACAAACATTTATATTCTTTATCCCGTCCTATACCTAACCAACCTAAACGAACTATAACTTAATTAACAAACCGTTCTAAGTATGATGACAACGTGTGACCTGTGATTATATATCTGTATAATAATACTCTGAACGACACAACATATCCATACACAGTGGCATCAAAACATACCGAGTTAGTATATTATGATATATTACTATAAGTTAAAAATCAACAAGGTTATGGTCAAGATATAAAAAATCTTTTGTTACATAATATAATCACGTAATTTGGCAGTTAAAAAAAAAAATTTGGGATCATTAACTTTAAATTTAATGACAACTACGAGTACTTATAGGTAAGTGCTATATTTTAAAACTTTATTTTAACTTTTATTTAAAAAATACACAAATTTTATTTTTATTTCGGAGTTTAGTTTCTTATAAGTGCATTGGTTTTTATTTACCCAAAAATATAAAAGTAGGTGTTTTTGATGCAATTACAGTGTAAACTCCATGTAATGTCTCTTGATTTAACGACAAACTCTGTAAAGCGTCGAAATCAATTGGCTTTAGTTGGTTTAGCTTGTATTCCATACAATGATACATTATCTCCATTTAACGACCAAACTCTATAACGCTATAAAATGCACAGTCCCTTCAGTGTCGTTATATAGAGTTTGCTCTGTACTTATTTTTAAATGACACGTTGTATAGCATATAAAGAGAGCTATTTGTCTGTTTATCTGTTACGTCTGGTACATTTCCGGTGGGCTTGTCTTGTTTACTGCCTATAATGGTATATACCTATTCCATACAGGGCTAACATGAAAGGGTATGCCAAGCCGATAAGCCAAGTCAACGTACTCATAATTACACACATTTTAATGCTAGCATTCTGACCCAGACAACCAAATAAAATGATAGTAAATAGAAATGACTGCATTTTTTTTGTTAACGGTCCTTTACAGGAAAACCGCTATTATTTGATAAGATTATATTTACAGTTTTTCTGTTTAGATAACATTTTTTGTGATGATCATACACGAAATTTGTAGTTGGCTTTTTAAATATTATTTGCAAGTAGTTTTTAAGCCAAGTAGAAGCAGAGGCCTTCGGACGGTTTGGAAACTCTCGACACCAGAGCTTGGCCACTTAGCTCATAAGATGAAGAAGAAGAAGAAGTTAACTTTACAATTAATTTTCTCAACATTTATTGTCAAAACTATCAATTTTAAATATTATTTACAAATAAATAGTTATTAGTAAATAGATATTGAAAGAAAAATAAGTCGTTAAACAACATTTTCTTACCTTTATTAATAAAAATTTCAGCTTTATATAAATATAAGATAAGTTAAATTTATAAATAAATAATCTGTAAGGCCCTTTTTATTGATTATTTCAATTCAAAAAAAAACTTTTTATCGGCAATCGTGTTTGCTTGCTGTTATAGTATTTTTTCAAATTCAAATTCAAAATGTCTTTATATGCAACACCAATATTGTAGAACCTGAAATATGCACCCTGTGCTTAGTCAATAAGGCATGGATAAGACTACTTAAAATTAATTATTATACAGAACTATGTATATAAATTTGACATCGGCAAGGCAATCACCAAACTCAAATGGTGCTGGGCAGGACATATTGCGAGGCAGAGCGATGGTAAGTGGGCCAAAACATTGACGGACTGGAGGCCTATAACAGGCAAAAGAAGCGTTGGTCGACCAATAACACGCTGGGTCGACGACATCCGGAACATCACAGGCAGGACATGGATGAGAGCAGCGCAAAACCGAGATGACTGGCGTACAAGAAGAGAGTTCATGCTCAGCAGTGGGCGACTATGGGCTGATAATGATGATGATGATGATATATTTAAATTTAAATTATTATCAATTTTTCTTTAAATAACTTACTGACAAGTTGGTAATATTCATTATGTATAATATATGATATGAAAGTTCTTTATTGACTTAGCATAATTTACAAATATTGTAAATAAATATATTTTACAGGACTTAAGGATATTTACAAAGCTTGGAAAAGACGAAAATTATTATTCATTATGTTATATTTTGTATGCGCTTTTGTTTTTTAACAGCCTATTATTTGCTGTCTTAAATGGTTATATGGCTGGGTATATGTGTAGTTACAGCGAGGCATCGAACTCGAGGCCGTCTGTTGCGGCAGACATTTTTTTTGTTCTCCTCGCGGGACCGGTTTGATAGGGCACTGCAGGGGGAGCCCACGTTGTAGGCGGAAGCGGGCAGGTCACGAGCGGTAGCGGGCAATCATTATTATAGCTTTTATTATAGCTTTTGTACCGTATACTTTTTTTGAAATCTTTGGTTAGAACTATGAAGGTTCATTATATATCTATTATTAATTTAGTTTGTAATTTATGCTATAAAATACTTATTACTAAATTAATTGTTGACCGACTTCAAAAAAGGAAGGCCCGCCATTTGTGAATCGATTCTCAAAATTATGGATTTTTAATTTTGCGTTACATAATGTATCTATTTTAAATTATAAGTACAAAATAAATATTTATTTTACTTAGAACTTTGCGTACGTGAAATGCCCATATTTAGATGACTGGTTTAAATTTATTATTGCAATTAAAAATCTTCTCGATATATTTGATACTTAGTAGAGTGTGGTAGAGTTAGGAAAGTTTTTTTTTTTTATTTAACGCGAATCGGATCAACTGTTCCGACAGAAAGGAGGTTGGACAATAGAGAATTTTTATTTTATTTTTGAGTTTGCGTTTAAAGGGTGTAGGTACAATGGCTGAAATGGTTGGTTGTTTGTGGAATAGTGTAAAAGAATCCACCATGTATAAAAATATGTTACAGATAACGAAAACTAAAGGTTCATCACAGAGTTTACTTTGAGTTTAATTATATTTATATGACAACAACAATTTGTCAATAATTAGAAGAACCTAAACGAAAATAAATTCGCACTAACCGATTTGCGTCCACCTTCATTGTGCGTACCGCCAAGGTGTGGAATTCTTTGCCAAATTCAAAGTAAAATGTTACAGGTAAATTACTTAAAAAACAATAAATGTAAATTAATTTGTATTTCCAAATAATAAATTTAATCCTGGCTCAGAACAATTTTCATGGAATCGTATTTCCTCGTAACTATAGATAGCTAGCTGCGTATGTAGTTTGCAGGATAATCTCTATTTATTTATTGTAAAAAGACACGTGTTAAATTAAAAAAAAAACTGGCCATCTGCTTGCAAAAAACTGCATCAATTCATTCCGCGTCACGGTGGTATTATAGTTTTTTATAACTATTTCCCTTTTTTAACCCCATTGTGTACGGGGTTCGATTTCCGATTAGGGTTCTACTAAAGGGTGCTTTGACAAAAGTTCGCTAATTTTTGAACGAAAAAGTAGTGTTTTTGTTAAAAACTTTTTGAATTTTTTGTAAAACCTCTTTTTTACCCGACCGCGTTTTGCAATATCGAAACTTTTTTCTTTTATCCTTGTAGAGTACAGAGTAGGTTAATAATAAGCTACCATAGAGGTATTTGTATTTTTACAATAGGACCCTATTCATTGATCTCTGATGTGAAAAAAAAAATAACATAATAACTGTTGCGTTAAGACAAGAGGTTTGCCAGGACATACTATTCGTATGTGATACACAAGGCCTACAAAAACTTTATAACACAAATTGAAAGGGACCTATAATTTACCATGACATCCGGATTGCCAAATTTCCAGTTCTCTTTCGGTCACTTCTTCATAGGTCTTCTACATAAGCGTGCTACATCGTGGACTAGTGAAAATGCAAACTAAAATCAAAAAAAGTCATCCAGAAACTAACCACATGACGCGGACTCTTCCTTAAGGTAAATTTTTAAAGGTTGCCTTTGTTATGTGGACTTGAGGTCTCGAGCCATAAGACTATGTGTGCTCTCTTCTAGGCACCCAAAGAACAGTTACAAAAATTTGATACAGGTAAACTTAACTTTGAAGATCGGTTGGAAACACCAGACATGCCTGTGTAAGATCGTGTCACCCAGAGAGTCACGGTCCACTGCTCAGGCAGCATTGAGTTGGCAGAGGTCACCAGGTCGTGACCTTCCGGCAGGTCACCTGCCGACTCGTCTGCTGATTTTATCTGTCATCATCAACAGTATCCGTTATTGTATTCGGTCATCGGTGAAATGCCAGCTTGTCTGATAAAGATTACGCGAAACAACTAACTATTAGCCTATTCTTACGACGCCTATTCGACGACCTCGTTGGCGTAATGGTTACCATGCCGGACCGCCATTCAGAAGGTTCCGGGTTCGATTCTCGGCACGGCCAACATCTTTGTACTGAACTAAATTTGTTGGCTGTCCGTCTGGGTGTTAAATCTGTATCTATATCAAATATGTATGTATGTATGTATGTATATGTTATATATCAGTTGTGTTAGCAACCATAATACGAACTAGAAATGGTTTAGTATGGGGTTAACCAGCCGTGTGTGAAAAGTGTACTAAATTAAAAAAAAAAAACTTTCTAAAATTGGTGAAACGCTTACAGTACGGTGACTAAAGTTAATCAAACGACCATCGAAGAGGCTCAGGCTAGTTAAGTCTTTCTGTCATGGATGAAGTGCATTAAGCTTGGTTTATTCAGGTGATTCGAAACGATACTAAAATAGTAATCGAAATAAGTACTATAGTAAATCGAAGTATCCAAGCTAGATTATTCTTATTATTATTGACGAAGCGCCTATAATTTTGCCTGACTAAAGAGATTCGAAACGGCCATCAAGGAGCCTAGATAAGTCTAGACTTTCTATAATTGACGGTACGTCTACAGTTTGTTCGATTCAGGTGATTCAAAACGATACTATTATGATCGAAGTATCTAGACAGTTTTAGTTACCTTAGTTAATTGTAAACGTCCATTGAAGAGCTAGTCTAGCTAGTTTAGTAGAGGTAGTTTACTAAGTTAGTAAATCTGGCTAAGAACTAGAAAAGGCGATCGACAATTGGTGTTTAAGACCATACTAGGGATGTAACTTACTACCTACAATCCTTTAGACTCGTTGAGTTCATTAATGATGAATGGTGTGATTTGTCGAAAAATTAGTGCCGGGATCGAATCAGGGGCCGTCTGATGTCAAAGCAGACGTTTTTGCCACTGAGCCACACTCGCTTTTTTCATTACAATGTAGCGTACCTATTATAAAAAAAAACAGTTTTCTCTATAATTGTAACTTGCTAATTTAATTTCAAATTTTAGGTACTCTTCCCACTGGCACTGGTTTTTTAGATTAGATATACTTTTAATTTAATTAATTTTAGATTAGATTTAGATTAAGTATTATTGAATTTGTAGTAATTAGTTATCCCCCAAAAAATATACTAAATAAGCTACTAAGTAAATATTAAGATTAGGCATCTAATAAATTTAAAAGATGTCGTGGTTGTTTCTGGAAATAAAAGGTTCATAATTAAAGTATTGCCATTTCTCAACTGTTCCTCAAGTTTTTTAAACTGTGATGATGGTACTGTAGATTATGTTTAGATGGCAGAACGTGAGTCAGGTCATGATGACGTCACGGAGTCAACGGATGACCTTCCTCCCTTCCCCCCTTTCCCGCCCCCTCGCGTCTCCTGTTTGAGCCGAGTATTGTCTTGCTGTTGCTAGGCCACGATTCGGAGGAAAATGACAGCGTAATTGTGATGTACTCAATTGCAGTGAAACAGATGATGTGGCGGCTTCGTGTTTGTACAACGCCGTTTTAAAGCTATGCGACTTGGACCCTCGCATTAGGAGCGTTTGGTGGTCAAAGTTTATGCTGAATTGTAAAATGGTTTGTATTAAATTGTCATGATACTAATTTAAATGTTTATTTTAAAAAATGTTATATTTTAGCGTATTTCTTTGCAAATTGTACCAAATGTTACTAGTCACGAACGTCGCATAGCATTTGAAACGCATAAATAATACGAGTACATCTGGAAGGGGTTTATTTAATTATTTATTTTTCATAGCTCATTATGTATATGAAGTTGTCAATGCCTACATTCCGTTTTTTTAGAATATATGGACTTGCGATTTGTCACAATTCACCTGATGGTAAACGATATTATGATCTAAAGTGGAGCGCGCTTACCCAGATATAAACTGGTTCACTCTTGCTTTGAAATCCGCCAGATTATAGTTATGGGGGAACAGGGAGCTTGGCAAAGAATTCCACACCTTCGCGGTTCCCACAATGAAGGTGGAGGCAAACTGAGGTGAAATTAGGATATAATTAATTTCTTCAAACTTTTAGGATCAGGAGGTTTTTATATGTTTCTAGCAACCCCGGCGAACTCAGTTTCTCCATATGAATTTTGTTTGCTACAAACCTCACGGAGCCCGAGACCTTTCCAACGAATGCAAAACCATGGAAATCGGTTCGTGCGTTCTGGAGTTATAGCGTCAGGAAGGAAAACCCGACTTATTTTTTATTTGTATACTATTATATACTATATACCCCTGGACTTTTGTAGATTAAGTTTTAGTTTAGTATTTTATATCATTGTTATGTTGGTTATAAATAAATAATTTCCAGCTAGGATACTAAGAGCATAGCTATAGTTTATGGAAGTTTAGCTTGATGCTAAGCATGAATCTGGTCCTTTACGAATGTAGTTGCACTCCTAATTTGGAATTACAAAACCTCCCACGTCACTGAATTATGCTTGTCATCCTGAGACGTAGGGTAGGTCAGTTATTTTACCGGAAGCAAACGGTTATTTAATTATATGAATTGTATTTTTCTTTTTAGGGTTCCGTACCTAAAAGGTACCAAAGGGATCACTGAGACTTCACTTTTCGTCCGTTCGTCTGTCACCAGGCTGTATCTCATGAATTGAGATAGCTAGGGGGCTTCCATACGAATAAGAAGTTTTTTAAAAATGTTTTTTTTTTTTAATTTAACCACTGTTGTTAGATGCTTAACATTTTTAGATGCTTTTGCGTTGGGGTTTAAAATATAACAAAAGAGTCTGGAAAAAATACTTATTCTCACTAAATTATAGTAGCAGGTAACTTAGGTGATCTAACGCGATCATTGAGATTAAATAACGATCAATACGGACAGTCATTGGATGGGTGACCATGCATAAGACTGTTTTTTAAAAAGTAGCATTTTCGTCTGGGCCCTACCGTGGGTTAGATGGACACGTTAAATGTAGGTCCTGGCTGTTAGTGTTAGTACAAGCAGTTGTTAAGCCAAGTCAGATTTCGCGTGGCTTCGAAACTCTCGACACCAGAGCTTGGCCACTTAGACTTAGCTCATACGAAGAAATAGAAGACTAAATTATGTACTTACCTGAAATAGACAAGGAAAGCTCACGTGAATTCAAAAAACAAATCCAAATGATGCTGAAGAATTAGAAATTTTCAGGATATATTGTGTAACAATTATAACAATTTATTGTCAAATTTAACCTGCATTAAACTTTTAGTATATGTAGTACTTTTATGAATAAATAATATTAAATATTCACTAAGAACACTGAAGCAAAACCTCTTGTTAAAACACTGAAAATTTAATTGCTTCCAATTCAACCTACTAGTATTGTACATATTTTTTTTACTTTTCTTCGCCACATTCAAGCTTCCAAATATTTGAAGCATAATTTTTTTACTAACAAGTAAGCCTTAAACAAACTAAATAATATTTAGCAAATACAAAAGATATTATTAAAAGACACAACTAAAAAAAATCGAACACGAATTACGAAAACTTGCAGAGAATCGAGAAAATCTGCAGAAAACTTTTGAGGTTATACTTTTCGCGCGCTACCTCAAATTTAAAACGAACGTACGAACGTACTTCATCGCTCGAAGATTCGCGACATACTGAAATATCGGACCACTTTGATAAAAAAAGAAAACTCTTCCTTACTCTTGCGACTTTCAACCTTATACTGATAGTTTTAAGGTTAATAATTGCCAGTGAAAAGCAAAAGCTTATCGTCTGGGCTTATTTCAACGAGTAAAAGAAATATAAACTCTTTAAAGACGGTTTAGAACTGGTTTTTGAATGGACGAGTAAGTTGGTGTCTAGACAGAGTACGTGCATTTGATTTCCTGTTTTAATTACTAGGTGTTAGAACGTAATTTACGATGAATGGAATATGAAAGTTCCCAAACGGAAGCTCTTCAAATTAACTTCCAAGTTTGCAAGGGTCAAAGCCCAAAAGAGCTTTGTATAGTTTTTTTTTAATGAATTCTCAGTAATATGTGAAGCTGTGGTTTTAAACATTAAAATTACTAAAGAAAATTTCGGGTATTTTTTAGTAATTCAAATCATTATATTATTTAAAAAACTATATAGTGAAAAAGTCACAGTATAAAAACATGATGTTTATTAATGGACTTACAACATATTTTTTTTTATTATGTGACCGTTATAAGAAGTCCGGTATTGGTTCTCAGTAAGACTTAAAAAAAAACGCGGAACAATCTGTAGAATAAATTGATTGTACACATACATGCATAAACTTGAAGAATGTATGTTTTAGTATATAATATGTCTATAGTGCTAATCTCTGTTAGTTATTAGGGTTCCGTATGATATTCTTAGCGAGCTTAAAACTTAAGTTTTGTATGAAACAAATTTTATTTTTAGAGACGATTGTAATCATAAGGTAATTAATAAAAAAATATAATTCATATTATATAACTTAATATAATTTGAGATCAGGTGAATAACTCCTTATCAATAATTTTTTTTTTTAAGTTTATGTCTTCTCACTTGTATTACCAAGAGAAAGTGAATTTTCAAATATTTTACTTATTGAAGCGAGTTTATATCTATTAATTTTGCAAAAAATATCTATTTTAAATATTTTTTTTAAGCAAATCTGATCCAAAAACCAACCAACGGACATCCAAATAAAAAAAAAAAAAACTCAACGCCTCCCACAGTAAGAAGTAAAATAAGAAGAAAACAAGGAATCCTGGCCAGAAACGCTCAAGTCTCCAGACAAGAAAAAAAGTAAAAATAGCTGAACACTGACCTACATCAACCATTCAATTGTTAAGATTTTGCAGTCTTGCCTTGACAACGGAACTGGTCTCAGAACCCACCTTTCTGGTTATTTTAAACCCTAAACTAGAATAAGGGGTTTTAGGTCTTTGTCTGTCTTTCCATCTGGCGGCGAAAATTACTTCCGTACTTTCATATTCATAGTAAGAAGCATTAATGAATTTGTGACGCTTGCTATTCAAATGTATTGGGAATAAAAATTAAATAACACTGGTCTACAGTGGTTTTGTTGCCTTTGATATGATGATGATTTTGGGTCCGTTTATACACACAATTCGTGAAAATATCAATAATTTTGTAAGATATGCTCGGATTTTTTTCAACAAATGACTGAAAAATTTAATTTTGACGATAAATCGTTCAAAATAAAATTTGTAGAAATGAGCGAATTTAGTACTTTTGCGAATATATTCGTAATCTGGGCACTTAAAAACGTAACAATTTGCGATGATAAACAGGGCAACAAAAAAAAAATGTTTTTTTGTAGAGCTGTGTAATTTAAAACACTAGCAAGAAAGCTGTTGAAATAGGTCATCAACACCAAAAAAGAAAGATTTTAGTAAACGATTGAATTTTCTAAGAGCTAGAGCTTGTGTAAGTTGAATGCCCTTATTGGTGTCTAGTCTAGGTATCCTAGAGTAACCCTACGACTGTCTAGTCTGCAAGCTAGACGTCTGGCTAGACGTAAGTATAGTATTGTTGACCGTTTGCTAGACAGTTTATTGTGGTGTATAATGATTTATTCATTACTAGCGCTCCTTGTGAGCTTGTACACTATTAGATTTTAAAAAAGGATTTCTTATATTTTTTGAAACAAAATATAGCCAATGTTACTCGGGGATAATATGGATTCCCAATAGTGAAAGATTTTTTCAAATCGGTCCTGTACTTTCGTGCCTAATCACGTCAAACAAACAATCAAACTTTTTCTCTTTATAATATACGTATAGATAGTATGCGCCGCGCGGCAATAATAATAATCAATAACATGCCTTATGTCATACATGTGTTGCAAGTTAATAAATAAACTAAACTATAATAATTTTTATAATATCTAGGAATCGTAGAGGTTATAATTTCAATATTATTAATTGTTGAATTTATATAAATTTATTTCGTGAAATTTCCACTACTGGGCGTGTTCCAGTATGGTTGCTAACACAACTGATAAACTACATATACATACATAAATACTTGATATCGATACATACCTATTTAACACCCAGACCGACAGCCAATAAATTTAGTTCCACACAAAGATGTCGGCTGTGCCGGGAATCGAACCCGGGGCCCTCTGCTTGGTAGTCTGGCAAGGCAACCATTACGCCAACGAGGTCGTACCTAATACTTGAGAACCAGTCATTCTAGATTAAGCATGTTGGAACATGAAAAATACATGACCTTCGGTCAAAAAGTCGCTCTCTGTAATTATTATTGTAAGGAAAAAACCTACCTTAGTCACAATCTTCATCACACAGCACATTTGAGAGGCATTTAGCGGATAATATGATATGTCCAGTTAGTGTAATTGATTGTCATTTTTGTAATTTTCCTGTACTTATGTTGTGCCACCTGTGAACAAAGAAAAAAATTATAAGTTGAAAAATAGTTTGTGAACCTATATTTCAACACATAAGTTCTATAAGTTCTTATTATTGGGTATTCCAGTCTAGTTTTGCCTTTTTTGATTATTTTTCCGATCACATACGATTTTTTTGTGAATAAAAATAATTTATTTGAAAATATATTTTAAAACAAGCGTTTACCTATAGGTCTATGAACACTATGATCACTACAGACCGACAGGCAATAAATTTAGTTTATCAGAAAGATGTTGGCCATGCCGGGAATCGAACCCGGAACCTTCTGATTGGCAGTCCGGCATGATAACCATTACGCCTACGAGGTCGTCAGTAATGGGAAGTGGGTCTAATTTAGCTAGCAAGATTCCAACCTAATACATAGAATGCAATTGAATAGTAATAAAAAAACTTCTTGTAAAATAGTACATACCTAAATAGAATGTGCTATATAAAATATGTCTTCTCAAAAACATGCTTGAACATGCTTCTTGTCAACTTGCCAGTTGTAATTAACTCTATATTAATTTGTTTACCCGATACCGTCTAGGCAGCTAGCCTAGCCTAGCCTATATTTAGAGACCTAGCAGCCGAATAACACAATTTTCTGCCCACTGGATTTTACCATGAGGGGAACTGAGTGACGCAATGTCAGACTTGTTAGGGTAGGTCAGCCACACCCAGCCTGCCTAGATGCCTTGTATTACTTATGCAGCTACTTAAGTATCTATAGGACTTATAGCTCGGCAAACTAAGGTGCTTCGAGGTTAACCAACGGTTGATTCGGTCAGTTTTTGGATGGGTGACCATGCAAAAGGCTGTCATATAAAAAGTGGCATTCTCATCTAGGCGTTATCGCGACACGTATATCATGTTTTGTGTATATTGTTGTCATAACCTAATATTTAATGTTTTTTTGTAATTAACATATACACTTATTATTACACCTCGTCTTAAGTACTTTCCTAATTTTGTCTAATTTCTTAGAATTGGTTGCCTGGAAGAGATCGCTCTTAGCGATAAGGTCGCCAGTTAAGGCACTTGCTTGTAAGTTCTGTGTGCGTTCTCTGTAATTTTATTTTATTGTGAGTGTTTTAAAAAGTGTTTATCTATCCATCTATCTATCTATAACCACCTATTTTCTCAATTTTCTTTCTTTCTAAACAAGGGGGAAGCTTGGGCTCATCTTAGTAGTCATATTCATATCTAAATACACGTAATATAGGCATGTTTAATAATAATATTTTTTTGCATTTACTTGTGGGACTTTTCATATGTTAGAAAACGACGAAGCTGGTCCCCAACTCGATGACGCAAGGAGTTGGTGGACTTTCACACCAACTGGAAGGAACTGGTCCATGACAGAATACTGTGGAGATCATTGGGGGAGACCTTTACCCAACAGTGGGGCAATATAGGTTAGATAAAAAGAAACTCCTTAGAAATTCGGTAAAAAAACAACGAAGGTAACATAGTGTCTAGTATACCTGTAATAATTTGGGTTACTTTTTACCCTTTTCGAACCCAAACAACGCCGTACGGTAAAAATAGTAAAAAATGTCTCTCTATGTACGAAAGAGTTAAGTAAAAGCAGGTCAAACTGAAACCTACCCCATACCTCTGAAACCCACTGAACTAAGTTCCAGACAGGAAGATGAATAAAATACTAGACGTGAAATTACATTATATTTATACAGTTAGGACTAGAACCAATTTTTTGGTATCACATAAAGTATAACTATTAGCATGCCTTAAACTGATAATTGCAAAAGAAAAATGGTGGCTTCCTTTTAGAAGATGTTCTTCCTTTTTGTTTAAATTAACGCGTATTCTTGTTATGATTTCTTATTGTATATGCAATTTGATGTCTAATATTTTAATTGCTTGCTATTATTTTTAATTTACTTTATTTAGGAACCATATTATTATTTTTAAATGTACCTTTTATAGATACATTTGTAAAAAAAATGCACATTGACTTACAAATGTAATCTTCGAAGGCAATCAACATTACTTTTGTATGTTTTTCAATTCCTGGTTTTAGCAACGGACAACTCCAGTACTTTTTAGACTAGCCGTTCTCTTATTATTATTGTAAAGGTAAAGTGACGGTCCAGTCTTTTATATGTTCAAGACAAGCCCTCTACTCACACAAGTAAGCGCAGACAACTCACACAAGCGTATATTTTGATTGTGTGATTCTGTACAGGGTGTACAAAAAAAATACTTTTGCATGTTTAGACAAGATTAGTTTTTACCTTTATTGTATGTTTATAACAGTATTTTCAATCTCTGAATTTTTACATACAATAATAAGTAACATTGATAAGTTATAATTTTTAATAGTTTTGCAACATAATTAGTATGTATTGTCAAATAAGTGATATGTAATAAATAAATAAATAAATATTAGGACACATTCACACACGGCTGGTTAGCCCCATACTGAACCATTTCTAGCTCGTATTATGGTTGCTAACACAACTGATATACCACATATACATACATATTATATATAAATACATATTTAACACCCAGATCCACAGCCAACAAATTTAGTTAAGCACAAAGATGTTGACCGGGCCGGGAATCGAACCCGGAACCTTCTGATTAGCAGACCGGCATGGTATCCTTTACGCCAACGAGGTCGTCAAGGTAGGTAATTTATTGTGCCTAGATCGTATTTTTTACTTTCTTTAAATTAATATTTTAACTAAAGCAAAACAGGCGTATAGGTAATTTTATCCACGATGTATATATTGGATGATTTAATTTGACTATAATATTAAACAGTTTTTTCGTGGAACTTATTCTTATTAGGAAATATTATTTAAGTATCTTATATGATTTCAAGTTACATAACAATTTCAAGTTACATAACACTAAAGGAAAGATAAATCCTGTTGGAATTGCAACCACCCACTGGGCTTCAGGTCTCCTCTTTCATAGGGAGAGTGATACGAGTAGAGGCCTACCCTAACCTAACCTACATTACAACCTACGTGTCTGATGTAGTTTAAAAAAAAAGTATATATCCGTAGTTATAACTTATGTTTGTGGAAGTTTGTAAAAACCCTTGATATATTTATTTAGTTTGTTCTAAAGTAAGTAAGCTATATAGCTCGATTCAATAGGAAAAAAAAACATTTTAATGTTCGTTCTATCTCGCTCGCACACCCATAGTCACGCAAGCAAGAGGATATTCACTTTCAAATGTTTAATTTACTTACGCGAGTTATAAAGTCCCATAAAAATTATAGAACAAATTTAAATATATATGCAATTAAAAATTAACCTCATCTGAAATAAAAAGTGTGGTTCATGGATCTTTTAGAGAGAACTCGATAAGATTTGTCTTATTCGAATTAAATATATAACATACTGTACAATATGCATTCACTCACACACCGGCAGATTTCCCTACACAGATATGCTGTCACTCACACATACAAAGAAGTAACCCTACCCAATGCAGAACCGAGATCGTGAACGGAAAATGTTAAATAAAAATAATTAGTAAGAAAGAAGACAATTGACAAATTGAAAACAAATGAACAACTGAATTTTGGAATACTAAGACTCTGATCCTGAATATTTTCCAATTAAATATAATTTTCAAAATTGGTTTCATAAATAATCAGCTTTGTTTTTATTTTGTTTGTTTTTTATAAACACGCAAAAACAAACAAAATAAGAAACGTCTTTTTGACGTCATTCAAAAATATAATATGTATGTACAATGTTTTTACTTTACCAGAATTTGCTATAATTTTGATTATTAAACTTTCTCTTTGGTTCAACCGTATGGTTTTTAATAATTAGTAAACGTTACTGCGTTATTCCGGGATAAAAGAAATAGTTTTCAAGTGCAGCTCATGTGTCCAGTGTCTAACTATATACCTATTTCCATCAAAATTAATCCAGTTATTTGAGCGAAAAGATCGTAAATTTTCGCCTTTATAACATTCGTAGGATGACATTCGAAAGAATTACTCAACTAAACAATTATATAAATCGTACGTAAAGCAAACCTTTTACCGCGCGTACATTATATGTGTTTACACTGTCCGTGAACACACACACACACACACACTTGCAAACCACGCACACATACGTAGAGTTCGTCGACCGCCTAGTTTTTGCAAGATTGCGAAGAGATTTTGTACAAAACGTTTTTGACATAAAACAATGGAGACTTTGTTTTAATCTGTGGTTAAGCCGGAAGTGGAGCCAATGTCAAAGTAGTGCTTGACGTTTATAGAGATTTACTTTGTTTTTGGGTTTTGATTTATAGAGCAACTGAAATCTATGTAGAGGGTATATAAGTATAGTAGGGGGACTAGAAAAAAAAAAAAAAAAACAAACAAAAAAGGGGGACTAGAAGGTTATAAAATCTTTCAAGGTCTAGTGTATATTCTCGTTTACCTTTGCAAGCAGTTTGGTAAGTTAATGTTATCATTATACATATAATAAGCATTTTAAGAGCATGGTTCCGGGGTTAAAAGTAGCCTATGTGTTAATCCAAGTACCTTGGGTTTATATTGATAATCTCTTCCTTTTTTGTATTGAATTTGGATTAAACTAGGGAAAAAGTAGCTTAGAGGTATCTTTATAGAAAAATTACATAATAATCGATTCAGCACACTAACTATGCTACTATATATAATGTTTTTTTTTTCAATTTTGAATTTAAACTAGTTACTACAGTGGGATCTCCCGGTTGTCCCATAAAAAATATAACAAATGAATTACAACACCGACCACATTTTCACGTCAGCCGACAACCACCCCTGCTTTTATAGCTTTCTTTTGTCATCGATTATGGGAGAAAGTAAGGGTAGCAAACGGGCACCATTGGCCGATGCCCCATAACATGGGGTTCTAGGGTTGAAACACAACAAGGGTGTAAAAGTAACCAATCGCCGCTGTTGATTAAAAATCGATGTATTTTAAATTCCCTTTTGTTACTCGATTTGCATTTTTGTTGCATGTTTTCTTTTTATTGTGTTTACAATTTGTGCATGGTAGAGTTTCAGTGTATGATGAGTTGAACAAAGAAGGTTGAATGTATTATTAGTTTGGACTTGAACTTTTTTAGGCGAGTGTTTTCTTGCAAACTTTTTTACACACATACACAGTTAAGCATTTCACCAGAAGGGCCCGTAACTACATACATTAGTAAGCGACACTCCCGCCTAAAGTGGAATGTGTCCCTTCAGAACTGACCAACCTCTGGTGGCAAGAGTTATTGTATTAGACGATTGCTGAACTAGGCAAATTTTATTTATTACTCAAAATAAGGACCTTCAACTTTTTAAGTGTCAGTCAATCTCGCAACAAGTGCCATTGATATATTATATATTACTAGCTGACCCGGCAAACGTTGTTTTGCCTTAATAATTATTTCTAAATATACAGTAGCCGATTCTCAGACCTAATGAATACGCATATAAAATTTGGAAAAAATCGGTCAAGCCGTTTTGGAGGAGTACGGTAACAAACACTGTGACACGGAAATTTTATATATAAGATGATGTTCCGTAAAACATTCCTAAGATCCACCTGAACCCTTCGTATGATGGAAAAAGTGTTCTTCATCACCTTTTTGCATTTTATGTGTTCTAAGTACATTATGATTTGTAAAATACATACAGAACCCTTTGTGTGATGAAAAAAGTGTTCTTCATCATCTTTTTGCATTTCATGTGTTCGAACTACATTATGAAATAAATGTAATAAAATGTAAAATACATACATAACCCTATGTGCGATGAAAAAATGTTTATCATCACATTTTTTCATTTCTCTGTTCTATGTAAATGATGATCTGTAAAAATACAAACAGAACCCTCTGTGCGACGAAAAAAGTGTTTAAGATGACGATAATGATGATCTGTAAAAATACATACAGAACCCTATGTGAATAGAGGTGCGCTCGCGCAGTGAGTCAGCAAACCGGTCGCGCGGCTACCGCGCTACGCGGCGCGCCTGTGTGCGTCACACTGTTTCCATACTCACACGGCATCACATTATATATTTATGAATAAAATAAGTTAGTTCGTTAGTTCTTAGTTAGTTTCAGTGAGACATGTTGTTTTCAATACTTATTGTTCAAACTAGTTTGTCCAACATATTGACATGATTTCATTGAAGAATGCTCAAGCAGTTTATGTTGCATGAAAAATCAAATTTTATTGAAATATCCTGGATATTATAATTGATCCGATAAAGTTTAAATGTCAGTTAATTTGGCGGAAAACGGGCCGTAGATGATCATATTTTTGAAGTTACTCAATTAAATGACGACTTATTAACTGATTTCAAATATTACAACCTCCTTCTTTTATGAAGCTACTCATAGAATTAGCAGCCCACTTAGTGTTCCCACTGCTGGGACCCGGGGCTTTTTCTCACGAGGAGAGAGTTATAGGCCATAGGCCACCACGCTGGCCAAAAGCGGGTTGGCGGCTGACACACGTCTTCGGATGTTGTGGTCCTCAAACATGCCGGTTTTCTCACGATGTTTTCCTTCGCCGTAAAGATGAAGTTACGCAATTAACTGAAAACTACGAGTATATTAACTAATATAAAAAATAAAAATTTCAGAGGAGATAGAAAATCAAAGAATACAACATCTGTAAATAGAGGAAGTTCTCAATCCAATTGGTTTAGGATTTGTTGAGTTCTTACAGTCGCCCCAGATCTGAATTACTACTTAGTAATAAAATAGTCAATAGTAAATCAGTGTCCCACTAGCATTAATTCGGCGCGTCGCGGCGCGTGTCCATTACCCCGCGGCGGGGTCAAGGTCAGGCGTCATCGTGACGTACAACAGGTGTTTTATCGGGGAACCTAGTACGTATTGACGTGCGATTGACGTTATATTGAATGGCTGCGGTCGCGGGCTTGCGAACGATTTTTGGAGTGTACGTCATTGGTTCCGCTTGAAGGTACGCGTAGGTGAATCTGTCATAATTAATTGGGGCTTGCTACATTTTGTACATTTTATAAAAAATACTTGTTTTATTTATTAGTGTTGTCGTATGATATTATAATTGTAGAAAGGCAGTGATTTGGTATGTATTTGGAATAGTTTGGTGTAACCACGTAATTTTTGCGCTGAAATGACATTACAAACTTAGACTACTTAACTAAACTTAGAGTACTCCTATTTTAACACAGTTCCTAATTTTCTAATTGATGGAACACCTTTTTTTTTTCTAGACCAATGAATAGCCGTTTGTACGCATATGCATTTATATAAAAAATATGCACATTGCTCCTCTTTTAGTGAAACTCATGCATTGGATTAAAAATAGATTTATGTTCGCGGATTAACGAAAACACATCTAGCATTCGTAAAGTTTGCGTAGGAAATATGGTTGCTCTACAATACGTTCAACTGTGGCCCAGCTTTTTCTCTGTCTTTAATTTTACTTGTGTCTTTCCTGTTACCGCACCAATGAAGGACAAGACAGAATAAGTTTTTCCTTTCTATAATCTATAATATAAAATAAGGGGGTTTCCTTCCTGAAGCTATTTCTCCAGAACGAACGAACCGATTTCCACGGTTTTGCATTCGTTGGAAAGGTCTCGGTCTCCATGAGGTTTGTAGCAAACAAAATTTGGGAAAAAAACTCAACAGAAAAGGAGGAAAACAGGGAATATCATTTTTCCCATACAGCGCCATCTCTGATACATAGCATGTACTACCAACCAATATGGTTTTGCATGGTGGTGAAGCAGACGCGAAAACCGATCTACACGCGGGCGGAGCCGCGGGCAACTGCTAGTTCTACCTATTTATTGTCCACCGTACTCGGCCCGTGTTAGTGCAATGCGCACGCGCACAGTACAATGACACGGGGGCACGAACCAGTTGGCGCACTAGCGGTCGCACCCGGACGCGCTCAGGTCACCCGCAAAAAATCTGCCTCTAAATATAGACAGCAATTTGACTTTGTAGTTGGAATCTCCATGGTGGTACACACCAGGAAAAAGAATAGAGAAAGTTGGTACACGAAATTCTGAGCAACGTTTTAGATCTTTCGTTCCGATTCGTCCTAGTTAGATTAGTCTAAATACTGAGTAATGAAATTATTTGTATTACAGCGTTTTAATCATTATTATCTAGCTGTGTTCGTTTTCTGCTGTATATGAAACTAATTTAGTTAATATATAAGTTATACTTGGTTAACCGAGCATTGCTCGTTATTTTTTCATTATGACTTTTCTAAAAATTATTCCTAGCTATATCGATGTATCGCCCCCGAAACCCCCTATATACTAAATTTCACGAAAATCGTTGGAGCCGATTCCGAGTTGCTCATTTAAAGATATAAGATAATAAATCATTTATTTTTCATTATATTCTGCTTTATATAAGTCAGATGCATAATTTATGTATCATCTGCCTATTTAGTATCATCTTTCTACACTAGACTAAACCAGTCGTACCTAAATAACGCAAAATCTTTAAAAAATGGCTGAATTTGGTTGAACGTTATGCTCGCCTGGCTAACTGCCACGCACATGATGGAAAAAAAAACTGTCGTCAAACATCTAACGGTGTGCTCTGGCAGCGTCATTCAGAGCCAGTTATTCAAGACTAGGCATGCTCCACCTTTGGCCATTGTCGCTAACTCGAACAATAACAGAGAATAGCCTTAGTGAGGGTTTAGCACTTATGATGATGATGATCTTTCACAAAGTCCCATACAAGCAATTACCAGGACCGTATTCAGAAAAAACTTTAAATACAAATAATTATAGATATTCCTACCAAATAAAGAGAACGTCATGGTTTTTGAACTTTTTTGTTATAGTTTGGAAATGCAACGATTTTTTATCCCAAAAACAGACCTTTATCAATGGGGAGCCAATTTCATATTCTTATTACTTTAATAAACAAATATTGTAAATACAAGCAATAAGTAGGTGACCCTGCAAAGGTGATATTATTTAGTACTTACTAGCTGCGTTTTGCGGCGTTACCCGCGTTAATCCGGGATAAAAAGTAGCCTATGTTTAATCCCTATTTCCATTAAAAAATGCTGTCCAATTCTGTTCAGTTACTAACACCCATACAAACATTCATATTTGCTCACAAACTTCAGAATATAAAATATTAAGTAGGAAGTGGGATCTGACCTAAAAATCTGCATCGCAAAAGGTTTTGAAGATTATTTATACAAAATACATTTTTTTGTACCTTAAATTTGTATAAATAAACTATGAAATGTGTATGGTAGATAGAGATCATTAGCTTAAAATATAATAATTTAATATTAGAGGATAATTTTAGGCCAATTTAGATTCATGTATTTTTTTAGAGTTCCTTACTAAAAACATTGTTAATGAAACCTTATTCCTAGAATTTTTTAAATACATGTTGCAATTTAAAAAAAAATATTAGTTACCTGAAAACTAAAGAAGAAACAGGGCAGTGAACTGTAGCAGTTGCGATTCGTGTAGAAAAATATTTGCCTCATAAATAAATAAATAAATGCCCCTGGCGGCAAATTTAATATGTCGGCACAATTCTCTCTGCAATAGTTTCTCATAATTCTTATTCTAACAGTCTTATTAATAAAAAAAAGCCTAAGCTGAACATTATTTTACTTTAGTCTTACTTTAGTCTTGGACTAGTTAATATCGGTTTAAGGTTTCAAGGTTTAAGAACGGGTTAGCATTTTACCAACTGAAATTATTTATATGATAAAGGTAAAAAGCAACTATAAATAAGAAGTGTGCGGCAATTTGCAGTTATTGCCCCACCTTAAAATGGCCGATACGTGGCTGGGCGAATCTTTCAGAAGAAAAGCAATGACGTCTACATATTACGCCACATCTGTTTGAAATTTAGTTGGCCGGTTGAGCGAAGCGAGTGATATACCGATATTAACTTGCCAATTTTTATTTCGTCTGTCTGTATGCATGTTTGTATTTTGGTTCCCGTGTAGAGGCCGTCATTTTGAACCAATCGCGACGAAATTAGTTAAACAGGTAAATCTTAATTTATATAAATCTCGTGTCACAATGTTTGTCCTCGTTGAACTGCTAAACCCCTAAATCGATTATAATAAAATTCGCACACCATGTGCAGTTCGATCCAACTTGAGAGATAGGATAGTTTAAATCTCAAATTATAGTCGCAATTTTAATTTATTGCTAATTATTGTCTGTTATTATTTGACAGTCACAATTATTTGTTAACTCCAAATGATTCTAACAGATGTCGATACCTTTCGACTGGGTTGAGTAAGTAATCAATAGATGGCGCTGTACCCCTAAGTGAGGCAAAACAACTTTTGCCGGGTCAGCTAGTAAATAAATAAAATAAAAAATCTTTTATTTACCTTAACCGAAAATAAAACAGAGTAAATGGTTTTGTTAGAGTTTTAAGTAAGTACAAGTAAGTAAAATGTTTTTAGGTGGTTATTAAATCACATTCGGTGTAAGGACCGCCTGTGGTGGTAAAAGCCTCCTCCAATTGTTTCCACATTTCTCGGCTTTTGGGTTTTTTCGACCAGAGAGCCCAGCAGCGAGTTAAACAGATACAACAACACCATAGATTTTTTTCTGGGATTTTTGTTTAAGACATTGCTTTCCATAAATAATTTTGTATTACTATTTACTAGTAGATTTTAATTATATTTCGTAGAGCGATTAAATAAATACGATTTCCTTAAAAAATACATTGATTACGAATAAAATTGGCCAAGTAGTTGTTGAAGTAATAAAAAATCAGTAATATACAAATACAAATATTTTTTATTTTCTTTAGGGTTTTGTATGTACAATAAATTATATGCTTATTAGTGAAAGAAGTTCTTGGGACAAACACTAAATAACAAACGATGGTTGAAGAAATTTTGTTTGCAAATTCTTCAGTTCAGAGAACTGCTAGTAGTAGAAAGCATCTGCATGGAAAATCTGAGCTATAAAATTTGCAAGGTCATTTCAAATAGAAGTGACGTAACGTATGACGTCATTGCTTTCTTATCTGATATTATCGAGGTCAAATTGAAGGCTTTGTGTATTGTCTTGTACATTTAGCACAACATTAGCATATTTCATTTTTAACAAGAGATTGGAAGTCCAGAATTCTGTTTTTAGGCTTCCGTACCTAAAAGGTAAAAACGGGACCCTATTACTAAGCCTCCACTGTCTGTCTGTCTGTCTCCAGGCTGTATCTCAGAAACCGTAATAGCTAGAAAGCTGAAACTTTCACAAAATACATATGTATTTCCCGTGCCGCTATAACTACAAATACTAAATGTGAAATAAAAAAAAACATTAATGAGGTCCCCATACATTAAACGTATTTTTTTTCGTATATTTTTGCTATATATTAATAACGGTAGCTGCCAGACACTTAAAATTTTCACAAAATATAAAATTGTTTATTAGCTATCAAATGAAATAAAAATAAATATTTGAGGGGGGCTCCCATACAACAATGGCACGGAACCCTTCATGCGCGAGTCCAACTCGCGCTTGGCCAATTATTATTGTTTGTGCGAGCTACGCGATTACGAAAGCATAGTACAAGCAGTCCATAAGTTCCTACTGCTGGGACTCAGGGCCTTAATTTATGAGGAGGAAGATATAGGCCAAAATACACTACGCTGGTTAAGCTGCAGGTTGGCGGATGACACACAACTTCGGATATTGTGGTCCTCAAACATGTTGGTTTCCTCACAATGTTTTCCTTCACCGTAAAACGAGTCTAAATGCACACAACTTGAAAAACAAGTCATCGGTGTAGAGCAAGGATCGAACCAGGGGCCGTCTGATTGAAAAGCAGACGTTTTCTCATCGAGTCACTCTCGCTTTTTTTACGCAATGTTTTTCGAGCGTATTTATGTATATGTTTGAGGATTCTTTGTGTTGGTTTACAGCCGGAACGACTGGATGGATTTTGACGTTTAAAACGTCATTGAAAACTTAGTGGAAGTTACACTAGCGACCTACGTCAATTGAATTAACGGTTCGCAATAAAAAAACAAATTAGTGAGTTGATGTCTTTTGTTGCTATGCTCTTTTGCAAGGCGTATGTATACATGAGCTTCAACTTAAATTAAAATAAAAACATTCAAACATTCAGTTATAGTTATTGAAGAAAAGAATTTGTAGACCTTCTAAAATCAACCTAAAGAATATTTATATTTTATAAAATTAGCTATTGGATTTTCAACGTTTTTTTAACAAAATAAATGTTTTATTATCTAGACTTTTTTATAATTACATTATTGGTTGAAATAATTGGTTGTAAAAGTTTGACTTGGAAATGCTATGACAGGAATAGTTTATTATTTTTACCTTTTAGTGTAACACTATTTATTCAAAATTGGTACACTTAGGTACGTATCTTTGGTGACCTAGCAAAAATATGGTACACGGATCTGTTCTGATGATGGAGACGGAAAATGCTAAAAGGAACTTCCGAACTAAGCAAGAGACGCCCATCGAATTGATGCTCTTTTGTTTTGTCTTGGTGTAACTTTGTGCTTTGGTGCTACCTGATGTCCAGGATCTGATGATGAAGCCGGAAGGTGGCCATTGGAACTTCTAGACTAAATAAGAGAGACCCGTCAAGTTTGGGCTCATTTTAAAGGGTTTGCAGAAACAATGACAGTGGTTCTATAAATATTATACCAACTCATATAATAAATGCGAAAGTTTGGGTGTAAGTGTATATGTTTGTTACTTCTAAAAGCTCAAAAGGCTGAACTGATTTTGATGAAAATTGGTACAGAGATATTTTAGACCCTGGTTTTTTTTTTAAATTCTTTATTAACATAAACAATATTACATATTATATTCACACAGTGTTATTATGACTTATGTAACATTTAATCTTAGAAGTAAAGTGTTTTACAGGCTAGAATCATTTAAACTTATGACCTGGATTAACATAGGCTACTTTTTATCCAGGATTAACACGGGCAACACTTTTTTTTTATTACAAGTACATATAGACACCAAGCTTTAATTGTCTGTAAGGTTCTTTACGCGGTGCAGATTCAGAATGAACCACAACCAGTCAGATTTAAAAACTGAATTTAAATAGGCCACAAACAAAACCAGTTTTAAGCACTTAGTAGATTTTCCACGGTGTTTTATCGTATTTAATTCACACCACTGAAATCCGGCGTAACGAAAGATACATTGAATTTAAAACGGATTTATGAAGATTAATGATTTTCTTTTGACTTAGATCTATCCATCCATCTTATTTTATAATTGTGCGTGCCTAACTGCAGACTGACAGTTGCTATGCAAAATTTAGTATAGCCTTATTTCCTTCTACACTTTAGCTAATGTCAAAATAGGAGGAGGTCCTCAATTGAACTTATATATATCAATATTTTAATAATGATTTTAAGAATCAATTTCATAATTGCATTTGTATGTAGGTAGGTAGTAGGTATGTCTGTCTCTCAATAACCGAATCCCAAAAAGCAGTTGATTATAACCTTAAAAAATATACTCAATAATATAGAGGATTGATTTGCACATGAAGATGTTTTTTTTAAAGTAAAATAACTTTTTTACTATTAGTCACATTGTGCTAAAGGACTAATACCCGTGATTGTCATTTTAGGACTTTTAATTTTTTTATTATAATTCTTTGATTGCCCGAGAAATGGTAAAATAAATGTGTTAAAAAAGTGTTATTCAAGCGGAATCTCAATTTAAAAAAATCCCAAATTAACTGTACCCTTAGTTAGGTAAATTCAGACGTAGGTATTATACTAACATTAAAACAAAAAAAAAAAACAGTTACCTAAGTACATTTTCGAATGTCCTTTTTAGTTAACACCGGGATTAAATCCGTCTTATTTTATCCTTGGGATGGACTATAATGGATGTTAATAAATTCGTTAAAAAATAATGTCTCTTAGAATAAAGTAAAGTAAAGGGATGTTAAGTCTAAGATACTAAAATTGCATAAGGATTTTCTACGGATGAGTATATAGAACTAGGTTCCTCTAAAAGTGTGTCTAGTTATTTTCAGAAAGGCTGGACTTTTAAAATTTTCGTTAAAAGGGATTGAGAATGTATCTCTCTCTATATGTTTCTAAGTAACTAATATATTTAGGATGGGTGGTAGGTACCAAATATGTCATAATATAGGTACACTGTTGGTTATTATCCCCAGGTAGAGTTGTGATGGATTTTCAGTCTTTTTATTGGTCGGTTTCGATATTAAACCCGTAAACTCAAAAGTATAATTCCACGAAATTAAAAAGAAAAAAGGAAACGTGGAGGAGAAGAGGTGTGGGATGTAAATTATTATAACCTAACTTACCTTTCTCTGTATCTTGAGATCTGGTGTAAATATCTACTGACAAGAATAAAACACGAAGTAGGCCTATTCAGAGGTCTTTCACTTAAAAACAAAACCCACACTTTTAATTGGCAGACCGTTGAAATTTCGAATTGGAAAATAAATTTTAAATTTCGAACAAAATCGCGCGCGGGCAACTCCGCGTGTCACCATTCGTTGAGACAGGGACAAAAAGTTGGTGGCGATGCAATCTTCAAAAACGTACCGTTTGAGAGGCGTTGGATCTTTCAGTTTAGACAGGGACAGATATAAATTTGATTGTGCAGCTTTCAAGTGCAGGGTTCAATGTACCGGCCTTCGTGGGCGCAGCGGCCGCTAGCTCCGTCCCGTTCTCGCACGGCGTCTGGCAGAGAGTGCGACCGAGAAAGGGAGTCTCGGTCTACTTTTTGTTCCACTGTTGAATTTCGATCGATGTACCACGACGAACGGTCTTGATATTGCGAGTATTTTTTTTTCATTTGGTGTCGTTTGGCATGAAATTTTACACGATGTTTTTAGGTTTCGACAAAATTAGTAGGGACGAAAAAGCATCTTTTTAACAGTTTTTTTTTTACACGGTAAGTACAGATTTCTTATTTCAAACATATCAGTACAATCTTAGGTACTACTGATAAAAAACTATATTTTCATTCAAACAAATATTTGAATTAATGCATAATTTATTTGCTGTGGGTTGACAAACAAGTCTATAAAAACTTATTATGATTCATTATATGCTAACACAGTGCATCACAATAAAAACAATTACAATACAAAAAACCCCGTCTATGTTCTTTAAAAAACTTGTTAATGATCTTGAATGGAACAATGATCCATGTATGAATGGAAGAAGGGCGTTTATAAATATGCGCATGACGCTCGATTGGGCACGACTTTCTCTTTGCAGTCTATATCTGGATTCTGGAACATTCGTTTATACGGGCCATTAGAGCAGTTATTTCAAACAAAATAGTTTTCGAAAAAAAAAATATGTTATTTTAAATAATATTTCATAAAGGTAATTTGCTATAACTTTAATCAAAACTTATACAAAGGTTTAAAACCACTTTTTAAATTTAGTACGTCATCATACATATAGATTATACCAACGAATAAAAAACTTTTAGAAAACATTTCAATTATAACAAAGAATAAAAAATGTTGCTTGTTTCAAGTTCAACTCAGAATGGCAAAACAATGCAAAAAGTATGTAAACTAGTGCAAGATGCTTGAAGAAGGCCAACGATGCGTGGTGTGCGCTGCGCCGGCGCATAGCAACCACGTCGGTTATAAATAGAGTTTATTTATAGCTCCAGTCAATTAGTGGCCTCGCGTTAACACTGGAAATCTGACATTCTCTGCACTACTTAAAATAGATACATCTACAGGATATAAGGGGAGAAAATGTTAAACGAAGTTTGCTTTAAAAATATTAAAACAAAATGTTACTCACGTTTTAGTAAATAATATTGCTATAAAACGGTAAATAATTATCAGTTGACATGAAATGTTAGATACATGCCACACAACAAATTTAAGATGACATAAAAATATTTTATGGATGACTTAAAAATCGTTTCTTGAAGAGGGTAGCTGATAACGTTTTATTTTACTAGTTTCATAATTAGAGACCAGGTGATACTAAGATATGCAATTTATCGAGACAAAAAAAAATACAATACGTACAGCCTTGAAGTGCTTGAACTATATGTACAGACTGCAATATAAACAGCTTTTTAAACATCCACCTTGAGTTTTAAATTAATGGAACCGGTGTTTGGTATTTTTAGCATCGTTATTGTTTTTCCTTTATTTCGCTTAAGGTGAACGTGTGCCAAGAGTTATTCTGTACTAAGTATTGGATTCGATATTTCGTTACGCATTTTAAATGAACTAGTTCATTAATTCTGAAGCCGTGCAAATTTGTAGGTGGTTTGGGCAAGTACAAATATATTTTATAGTATCCTGAACAAAGTGCCCAGAAATGTTCAGCTACATATACGAGTACTTACATGGTATTCAAGTGACTCACATGTCATAAAATCAACATTGTATACTGTTACTTTTTATGAACATTATTATTGGAAGTCACAATAACTTTGAGACATAAAATTGTATATTATTTAACGACTTTATTGTCTCGTAAAATTAGTAACGTAAAAAATTGTAGACGTTTCATGGTTTTATTCAGTCAATAAATATACACTTTGGACATTTACGGTTATTCTTATACGATTACTTACTAGTTATTAATTCGACCCACGCAAAATAAAATAGATATGAAAATGCGTTCAAGTGACAGGTTAAATAGCTAGGATATGTATATAAGTGACTAAGGCGTTAATGGTAGACCTAAATTGAGCAACTAGGTATTTGGTGCCTTGATAAACAATAAACTTATAAAAGTATACCTATAAGCAACAAAATCCACCCTTAGTTTCAGAGGAAACTACACCACATCCTGCCAGCAGAGTCACACCTGGAATACTATTGGGTTTGATAATTTAGTATTTATGAAATTGAATTGATAAATACAAATACAAACTAAATATAAGACGAAGCTGTGATTATAATAAGTCTAAATAGAATCTCGTTACTCTAATACAGTATGAACTACATACTATGAGTATAAGTAGCATATTCGATTATATTTAATAGATGTCATTTAGCTAAAGTATCAAAAATCACGGTCACGGTACAATCGCGCCCGCTTCAGTGGGAGTAAGGGTAGGCGTCACGCGTGCGAGCAAGACAAAGCATTTCTGGCAGCTTCGTACCGCTCGGATAACGGTCCTGTGCGCGGACGCCGGTCGACCTCAGACTTTTTATAAATCAGCCTCTTTTCCACTGATTTAATTTAAAAATCGAATGAAATTACTAAAATTTGAGGTCAGGAAGAGCCTTTCTGCCATCTGTTGGCAAGTTTTTTGTTCCATTTTCAGAGTTTGATGGGTTGTAAAGTTAAGAATGTTGAATCTGCGTGGGGTTTATGTTTGGGCAAGATTTTTCTGGGAATTTGATGCCAATTTCCAGATAGGGCCATACTTGGTACAAAGTCATCATTTAAAAGGTCAACCTTCCTAAATTTTGAATAATTATTCCTTTCTTAAATGTTTTTTAAACTCTTGAAAGGAAAAGACATTACATTTGCTAAGTATTTTGAAAATAATATGTTAAACATTCAAGGGCTATTTTTAGTAAAATATTTAATTTTCAAAAATATATGACGTATGGTTCAGTTCTTTTTAAATATTATGATCTAATGATTTTTTGGTACTGTCTGAAACAAATTAAAATTGTTTCACTTTTTTTCTCAATAATTACTATTATTACTTTATATGTACTTGTATTTAAATATCTACTTGTATTTATAAAAAAAATATTTATAGTGTTTACATTTTAGGTAACTTTCTTAATAATTTATGTGTTTTTGTAGGCGTTGAAAATTTTGCTTAGAAATAATTGTGCAAATAATTATGTTAATAATACGGTAAAATTCATGCTTTTTTATTAGATTTGCTTTATTTTTGATAATTTGTATCTTAATGCAATAGAATTAAAACATAAAAAGCAGTTTCATATATTTTTTATATTTTTAATAGACCTTTAAATCTGAGACTCTATACATCGTCATATTATTGTATCCTCATGTAAAAAAAAAGATAATGAATAAATAACATAATAATTCTACTCATTGATTAAAAATATGTATTTTTATATGTACCCAATACTTTTATAAACTGCTAAATAGGAACTAATAATTTTAATTTTAATTTAGGTAGTACATAATATGTATGAAAAATCTTACGATAATAACAGTAATATATTTAGAAAATTATATGTTCTGCAAATATACATGTCTTATAATACCATAACAATTTTATTTCATTATAATTTAACTATAGTAGTAAAATTCATTACTACCTAGATCAGCCTAGGCTATCAGTGTTATGCCTAGATTTTCCCGACGGCTCTAGGTATACGGCTATATCGAAATTAGAGTGTCAAATTATCTTTGTAAGAAAAAATAACTTACAAGGAAGAATTCATAATTTAATTTTCAATAAAACCTATTACCATACATAAAATACCTTATGCTAAATGTTTCTAAGTATTTCTTTAGTGTCAAATTATCTGCGGAAGAAAAAATAACTTCCAAGGAAGAATAAATAATCAAATTTTCAATAAATCCTATTACCATACATATAATATCTTACGCTAAATATTTTTAAGTATTTCTTTAGTGACAAATTATCTGTGGAAGAAAAAATAACTTACAAGGAAGAATTAATAATTTATTTTCTATAAAACCTATTACTTCCATAAAATACCTTATGCTAAATGTTTTTAAGTATTTCATTTACTTTCTATTAAACATAGTTTTAAATAGAATTTATTGTTACGTAGAAATTAATATTTCAAATATTATCTAAATACAACAGAAAGTAAAGAAAAACTAAGAAATATATATTTAAAGTGGTGGTTTTTATTTTTACTTACCCAAATATTACTGGGGCCATGATGTTTCCTGCAACAATTAAATTATTACTTAAAGTGATTAATTAAAAACAAATACCCTTGAAGACAGGATAAAAAATATTCTTTAAAATTTTACGCTGTTAAAGAGTTTACTGGATAAGTATATACTTAAAAACACACACATAAAAAAATAGGAACAACTCTGAATATATAGTAATTAAAAAAATAATACCTACCAGTGCAGTTTTTTTTGCAATACGCACATAGCTTTTTTTTACATTTATTTTAAATATGTTATGTATATGTTTTCGGTAAATCTGTGTGTATTATACAATATTCAAGAGTTAAGTTAAAAGAATAGATATTTCAAAATATGCTTTAAAAAAATAACAATTTTTCTTCTAAAAACCATATCAGCACAAAAAATAATAAAAATAAAACCACGCAGTGAATCAAGCAGTAAAAATTCAAAGATCAAAGTAAACGTGCTGTGCAACTCAAAAGCCCTAAAAATCAACCCCCAAAAACAAAAATACAAAAAGACCCTCCCTCGTTTGGTACAACGTATTACCTATTCTGTGACCAAAGTTTGCATTTTGGAAAGTGCATCGAAAAACGGACTTTATCAAGTCAAAGTTAGAGAAAAAAATGCAAAGGCTCCAATTGGCTAACAAAACGCAATTCCTGTATGTTGCTCCTTCTGTCATCGTGTATCGTTGCATCGAACAGAAAAAGAAAAATAGACAAATTAAAAAGAGACGGTGCTATAAAGTAGAAAGAGATATGTATCCCCATGTTATATTTTTTTTTTATTCAAGGGCTCCCCTCCGGTCATTCGATCCTTTCGAACAACGGTGTTAATTTAAATGCATTTTAAACTTACATGATGCATTTTTATTTTTGGATACGAACTGACTGACTGTGATCAAATATTGCTTTTTATTTCATTTAACAATATACGTATGTAACAAAACTGTTCGATGTCAAATATATACATACATTGAAGATAATTTGAAAGAATTATTTTGATACCACTTAGTTCTATGGCTGGAAAAAAAATGACGAAATAAATGGCATGCATTTGAATTTATAATCGACTAATTATATACCCCGTGATGTTACCTGATGAGAAGCGTACCTATGTTATAGCACTTACCTATATTAATATAAAGATGTTATTACTGATATAGAGGTACATGTATGTATACATATATTAATTAATAACATTCATAATACTAATACATGTGTTTATATGTATGTCATTCAAATAGGCACATCCGTTTGAGTGTGTAGAAGTAACAACATATTCAAATGCGTATATACAAACGTGTCTACAATCTGTTTAAAATGCTATGCGACCGTGGCGTGGGCCTATGGGCCGTGACGTCACTAGTGACATTTGTTACAATTAGCAAAAAAATACGCTAAAATATAATTGTTTTTATGCTTTACATTATTCATTTTATAGTATCATTACAATTTAATACTAAACATTTTATATTTCCAATAGGTAAGTACAAGTGGTGTCATGGTCCAAGTCGCATAGCATTTGAACAGCGTTTTTAGTCTAGGGAGACTTAAAAATAACAAGAAGTTGAAGGCTGTTTTGGTCGTAAAAATGAACCCAGCATATAAACTGACTAGCCTTTAGGATAATCTAGTGTAAGCGAAACGACTTCTACCTGTATCAAAATTACATTGAAATTGATACAGCCGTTTGAGAGTGAAGGAGTAACGCTCACGCTTAAATCCAACTAATATTATAAACTAGCTCTGCCCCGCGATGTTAGCCGCGTTAATCCGGGACTAAAAAAGTTAAACCAGGATAAAAACTAGCCTATGTGTTAATCCAAGGTCAATCCCATCTGCATACCAAATTTCATCAAAATCGCTCTAGCCGTTTTCGTGCGAAGAAGTAACAAACATACATACACACTTGAAAGAAAGAAAGAAAGAAAATTATTATGAAAAATTAACACAAGACAAGATATAATATATAAAATAGTACACATAACTTTAATTTGTCACAACACAAACACTTTTACACAAACTTTCGCATTTATAGGATGTGAAAGTTTGTGCTTATGTATGTTTGTTACTTATTCACGCTCAAACGGCTTGACCAATTTTGATAAAATTTGGTATGGAGATAGTTTAGATGGTGGATTAAAAGATAGGCTACTTTTTGTCCGGGATTAACGCGGGAATCGCCGCAGAGCGCAGCTAGTAGTAACATACTTTCGCCTTACGCCTACAATATTAATATGATGATAATAACGCCTGTAGTCCAAAAGCAATAATAAAACTACTAAGTAAGCCATTTGGTGTGACCAATTTGGCACAATATCTGCATTGTGGTAGGTCATGTGTGTTAGTAGGTATGTCGTATCTGTATACCTATAGATAGACATTATATTGTGAATATTTATTTTTACGAGACGCTAGGCCTTGGAAAACTGGAGCCTATACCATTTTCGAAACTAATAGGAGCCTACAGTACGAGTCTGAAAATAAAGATATTCGCAATTGATGCCACTGGTAAGAAAAGGTAAAGATAAAGAAGAAGATTGAATTTACAGTTACTCGATTTTTACTGCCTTTTTAGGGTTCCGTGCCTAAAAGGTAAAAACGGGACCCTATTACTAAGACTCTGCTGTCTGTCAGACTGTCTGTCTCCAGTCTGTATATTAGAAACCGTAATAGCTAGAAAACTGAAACTTTCACAAGATGTGTATTTTCCGTGCCGCTATAACAACAGATACTTAAAATAATAATAAAAAATATAATGGGGGTCCCAATACAATAAACGTGTTTTTTTGTATTTTTTTGCTATACATATGTCAATAACGGTAGCTGCTAAGCACCTAACCCTTTTACAAAATATATAAGTGTATATTAGCTAAAAAAATAATTATAAATTTAGTAAAAATAAATATTTAAGGGGGGTTCCCATACAACAATGGTACGGAACCCTTCATGCGCGAGCCTAACTCGCAGTTGGCTAATTATTATATGTACTTTTATTGATTGAAATGATATTGAATATTAAATGTGCCATTACATATGACTAGGTATATAACGATTTTAGTACTTTTGTTTTAATTATTTGTGGAATGGACTATAATTTGACTATTATGTTAACAACATGTTTGTTGTAACTCTTCCTCAGAAGTAGATATCTTCTACTAGGTATATAAAATTTCCATGTCACAATATTAGTTACCGTACTCCTCCGAAACGGCTTGACCGATTTTTACCAAATTTTATATGCGTATTCAGTAGATCTGAGAATCGGCTCCTATTTTTTTTTATACCCCTAAGTGTTAAGGGTTGTTCAACCTTAAATTTTTACTTAAGGCAAAATAACGTTTGCTGGGTCAGCTAGTACTAGTAAATGTTTGTAATCAGATCCCAGGCTTAGTGGTTCTTAATGACACACGATCGCGTTTTATGTCGCTAGTCGAGTGACAGAGAAGTTTTCCTGTTAAAATGTCACCAAACCTAGATTAAGATCAGAATGAAAATAAAAATAACAAAAACCTTTATTAACTGCACATATTATTTACCCAAAATAAATACCTAAATATATTAGGAGGCATTTAAAACGCCGCTGGTTAGCCCCATACTAAACCATTTCTAGATCGTATTACGGTTGCTAACACAACTGATATACTACAAATACATATTGAACACCCAGACAGACAGCTTACAAAGTTCATCACAAAGATGTTGGCCGTGCCGGGAATCGAACCCGGGACCCTCAGTGCGGCATGGTAACCATTACGCCAACGAGGTCGTCATGCTATTTTATAATTTGTCGTTTTGTGTTTTTATACTATTACTAGCTGACCCGGCAAACGTTGTTTTGCGTCACTTACGGGTATGAAAAATAGATAGTAGCCGATTCTCAGACCTACTGAATACGCATATAAAGTTTGGAAAAAATCGGTCAAGCCGTTTCGGAGGAGTACGGTAACAAATACTGTGACACGGAAATTTTATATATTAGATAGAATACTAGCAATACTAATATATATAATACATATTTATTTTACACAGTTTTATTTTCTGGGTTTCAAATATTATTACAATTTTAATATCAAAATATTAATAGTTAATTGTCGACCTAAGATTGAGTTCATTTTTTATGCCGATATTCTAAAAATATCCATGAAGAATCCATCATTCAGCAAATAAGGTTCCAATCAATGTTGTTCATAAATACAAAATACAACTTATTATAGTACTTGTACCTACACATTTTCACGTGGCAGATGATAAAAAGGATAAATTGTGGCTAGAATTCAAAAGCATAAACAAATCGTGCATAATGGCAGGATTATTCGTTGGCATAAGTAAATCGTTTCAGAAGGAATACACTTTGAAGACGATAAAATAAATTTGAATAAATAACTATGTAGCAATTTTTATATTCTTGATCTTTTCCTGGTACTTCTTTGTCTGAGTATTATATAATTACTAGCTGACCCAGCAAACGTTGTTTTGCCTTAATAATTATTTCTAAATATACAGTAGCCGATTCTCAGACCTACTGAATACGCGTATAAAATTTGAAAAACATCGGTCAAGCCGTTTCGGAGGAGTACGGTAACAAACACTGTGACACGGAAATTTTATATATAAGATATACTCGTATGTGCATTATTAATTTAGTCAGTGACAATTTCAAGCTAATACAAATATTATTCATAATTACAGAAAAAACAATTTAAATACTAGGTATATACAAACTTAACGATAACAAGAAAAATCAAATAGTATTCCCTGTTAAATATAAATAAATAAATAAAATAATTTGCATTTTGAGTGTTTATATGTTTGTTACCATTTCTCGCTATAATGGCTGAACCGATTGAGACAAAACTGGTAATAGAGATAGCAAAGTTAATGGGTTAAAACATAGGCTTCTTTTATATCCGCGACGAGTTATAAGTTTGACGTGCCTGCTTGTCTGTATGTCTGTGAAATCTTAGCTCCAAAATGGATGAAACGATTTTGTTTTTCGTCTTTTTTCGTTTGAAAGGTGTGTTAAAAATAAATTTTCAGACTAGTGCCGCAGTTCTTAGCACTTACGCTTATTATTAGCAGGGGCGACAGTTACCAGTGTCTTAAATACCAGACTTGAGGGGCAGCTGTGTCCCGTATCGGTTGTTACCATAGCACTATTGGTAACTGACCTACCGCATCAATCAAATGGTTTGTCATCCTGTCGAGATATAATGGGACGTTTCCTTGCGAAATATAGATCTATAAAAATACAGTAGGTACATCCTGGTTACCAACTGGTAGCTAACTTCTCACCTTTCAAATCAAATCAAATCAAATCAAAATTGTTTTATTGGTACATCAGTAAATTTGGTACAAAGGTACAAATTAAAGGAAGAAAAAGAGAATGTATACAAAAAAAAGAGTACAGAGAGAGTTTAGTTTGTCCGAACAAATTACTTGCATAATTCTCTGGAGAAAATCCCCAAAAATCTGTTGTTCAATCCCCGGCAGTGAGATCGAACTTTTGGTAAAGGAAATCATCGTGAGGAAACCATAGCACGGTGGTAGGGCATTTTCTAGTACTCGCCTGGCTAGCAACCCTTAAGTTTTAAAATCTATCACCAAGCACCTAACAGTATGTACCAGAAGTGTCTATGAGAGCCAGATATTCCATAGCCTAGCATGCTCCACCTAAGCCGCACGCATGTTAGGTTACGCGCCCTGCTAGTTAACTAAGGAGTTTTTTTAAGGGAATACGCAATGTTTTCTCTCAATAAAACTATAATCTAGCCTACTAAGCTAATAAATAGTATTACTTTAGCATAAACGACTTATTACGTAGTCTCTAAGAATGTGCTCATTAGCACATTTCTTAATGTTATTAAGTCGAGGTACACTTTGTTCACGTGTCCTATTTTTTAGCACTAAACCTTAGGTTTTGTTAACTTCAGATTGGTACGAATGGTTTCGTTCTTTTTAATCTTCTTCTGGCATGTGGCACTAAGGAGTGAAAATAAGATACGACTAACCCTGTATATTCAACCCGTTCGTAAATATGTAGTGTCTTATTATAAATCCGGTTTTGTATGCGTCCTCATTTTATAAACGCTTCGAAAAGGTAGGATTTTCAATCCACCATGTATATTTTATCCCAAACTGCGTAATTCATGACTTGATTTCAATGTTATTTATATTCTTGTTGTTTGGTTCCATTTCAACCTACTTCAGAACTGTCGTCGTAATTCTGTTAAGGTACGTACTTTTTATGTGTATGTGTATTGACGACCTCGTTGGCGTAAAAATTACCATGCCGGTCTGCTAATCAGAAGGTTCTGGGTTTGATTCCCGGCCCGGTCAACATCTTTGTGCTTAACTAAATTTGTTGGCTGTGGGTCTGGGTGTTAAATATGTATTTATATATAATATGTAGTATATCAGCTGTGCTAGCATAATACGAGCTAGAAATGGTTCAGTATGGGGCTAACCAGCCGTGTGTGAATGTTTATAACAAAAAAAAAAGTCAAAATGTCATTTATTTATAACTAGAGATGCCACGCGGTGTTTTACACGCGTTAATCCGGGACAAAAGAAGTTAATCCGGGATAAAAGCAGCTTATGTGCTAATCCAAGGTCTTACCTATCTTTACACCAAATTTCATCAAAATTGGTCCAGCCATTTGAGCGTGAAGAAGTAACAAACATACATAAATGAAAAGTCTTGACTAGTAAATACTTTATGCCATGATAAATTAAAAATCCAAGTAGGCAGCCACAACATTTTTCTTAAACGGGTTCCTGATTTCTTTGCAGTTATTCGATTACGTAATGCGTCCTTCTGGGATATGATACGTAGGTCGAATAATAGCATACTGCAGTGCCTAACTGAAGATATCAACAGTCATATCTAAGTTTAAGTTTGTGGTTATTTAATTTTATATCACTTTACTCGTATTTTATTTGAAAATTTGTAAGTGTGGGTTTAATGCCTGCAATAAAGACATTTTATTTATTTATTTATTTATATAAATGCATGTAGGTCAAGAAGGTATTATCATTATAAAGGCCCGTTTTCCTCATGCCAAGAAAAACGTGACTTCGTTCCGAGTAAACAGGAAAAACACCGATTTTTGTTTTGTTGTCGTGAAAAATATTAAAGACGTATAAAAGCTATCGTACTTAATTAATACCTTGAAGTACTTCTTTTCGAACGTTTAACGACATCGTTGGCGTAAAGGTTACCATGCCGGATTGCCAATCAGAAGGTTCCGGGTTCGATCCCGGCACTGGCAACTTCTTTGTGCTTAACTAAATTTGTTGGCTGTGGGTCTGGGTGTTTAATTATGTATGTATCTATATAAAATATGTATGTTTATGTAGTATATCAGTTGTTTTAGCAACCATAATACCTACGAACTAGAAATGGTTCCAGTACGGGGTTAAACAGCCTTGTGTGAAATGTGTCCTAATATTTATTTATTTAATTTATTTATTTATTTTTTATGAAACCGAGCTCTGAGTCTCGAAGTTAAATTGCAGTATTGGATTGCACAAATACACACACAAACAATCTCTCACCAAGACACCAGAATATTAGTATATTACTATATTTTATCGAAATTAGTATATTCCAGTCTCACAGATAAAAAGATTCACGTGAATCACGTCTAACTTTTACAAATTAATAGCCACTTTATGACACAATAGCATCATCGTAAATGTTAACTTTCAGTATTAAATTTCAAAAAACTAAAGCGTGAAACGGAATAATAAATACTAATTAATTCTAAACTGGCAATAATATTAATTGTAATTTTATACGGCCGCACCGGAAGACAGTGATGTGATCGATCGCCGTCTGACAAGACTAGTGATGCGTATTCTCTTTGAGGCTAAATCAATAATAATAATATAACTTTATTGCACACCAAAAAATAGAGAAAAAAAATACAAGGTATAAAACTTAAAAACTAGAGCACAATGGCGGCCTTATCGCCTATGGCGATCTCTGTGAATCTTTAAAAGATATCTGAAGATATCAACAGTCATATCTATAGCTTCTGGGCCTACGTCCACCGGAACGCAAACAGAAAATAGCTTTTAGGTTGTAAATTTAAGTTTTTTTTTAATGATAAATGGGCTTACGTTTGACCGCAGCTTGCCTGATGTCAAGCTTGACTGTGGTCTAAGAAGTATCACGCTTGCCCAGAAGGAACCTATTTACTCTAGATTTGAAGACCGCGAAATTATACTTCTGGCTATCTATAGCTATACAACGCGGCAATGCCACTAGCGTTATGGGTATTTTAAATGGGTCGTGTGAAGTTTTTGCTATAAACATACATAAGTTTAACAAATAAGCATAAGCATTATGCTGAGTTGAGGCAGTGTTAAGACAAATTAAAGTTTATTATGTGTCCAATTTTAATTATTACATTTTGTCTTGTGTAGATTAATTTCTAGAAATAAACTATTTTGTTTCTTTCTTTCTTCATTTAATTGTCTTCAACAAAAACTGAATTTAGGCAGTAAAAAAGTCAAAATCCCCTTCTAACTTTTCTTTGCTAAACCTTTATAAAATGCCTTTATAAAAACTCTATGCTACTTCTACAAATATATATACATATATACTAGTTGAACCCGGCAAACGTTGTTTTGACTCACTTAGGAGTATGAAAAATAGATAGTAGCCGATTCTCAGACCTACTGAATACGCATATAAAATTTGGTAAAAACAGGTCAAGCCGTCGGAGGAGTACCTACGGTAACTAACATTGCGACATGGAAATTTTATATATAAGGTGACACCTCAAGCTTCATGATCCATCCAGCCGTCTAAAATGCAAAGCGATTCGAAGAATCCTCTAACATACAATGAGCTTGAAAAACCTAATCCTTTTTCGCATAGGAACTTTATTCAATCTTCCTCAATAATTTTCCGTCTGCTGCTAGATATAGCTATGTATCTTCTATAAAAAAAACTTTTAAAGTTTCAGATATTTTTTCTGTTATTTAAAAAAAATTCCACCCTCGTCACTAGTGTTACATGCGTTAACGCGTGGCGCCACGTTGGCGCCGGCTCCGATGTTGGCAATCACCGTTTCATAATCATTGCAAATCTTAACACATATGAATTTTAATTATTTTATAGGCATTAATGATCATGTTGCTAAGCTATCAAGAAATTAATTGTTGAGAGAAGAATATTTTAGTAGTTTCTACGAAGAGATTTTTAGTTTACATCAAAATGGCTGTCCTATTCGCTGCCCTATTAACATCACCTTATATTATAAAATTTCCGTTTCACAGTGTTTGTTACCGTACTCCTCCGAAACGGCTTGACAGATTTTTACCAAATTTTATATGCGTATTCAATAGGTCTGAGAATCGGCTACTGCATTTCTATTTTTAAGGCAAAACCACGTTTGCCGGGTCAGCTAGTAGTATATAGTATTGAAAAATCTACATATTATGTCCAACTTCTGATTGCTTGGAAAACGTCTTACGTAAAAAATATATCCTATACCTATTGGAAATTTAGAACGAAAACATCACATTTGGAAATCTTGTCAAGTACATTTTCCGCTTCATGACGTCAAAAGCTCAAGGCCCTATCACAGAATACAGCATAGTTACAACGTCCGTCGTTTCCCAATAGAATCTCCTACCGTCAAGGCCGTTCCTTATTTGAATAGAGCGAGGCCCTTAGGGCGTCGACTCGCGCGCATCTCGGCGCCCTTGCGTCCCTGATTGGCTGCCGCGGTGCATCATAGACTTCACTATTGGCCTATTCGAAATTCAAACCCGGTTTTTACGGTTGACGGTTGGCGGGATCGTGTTTTTTTTGGTAGTTTTTTTTTCTGGCCTGTGATTGGGAGATGGCTGGATCTATTTTATTTTTCTAGGAGTTTTTATCATGTAGATAAAAAAATATCTACCTGCGCTTTTAGTATATGCATAGGTGGGGATAAGATACATCATAAGTTTTATGTAGATCATTTCTGGGAAGGACTGATTTTTTGGCCTTTGGGTTTGGATACATATACTTTTTATAGACTATGATTGGATGATTTAGATACATAGGCCATTTTAATCTCATATTAGTATGTTTCTTTAGGCATAGATGCGTTATAAATAAATATTTTGAAGAGAGAATTCCTATGTATTAATGTAGAGAAAAAAATATTCACTCCTAATTTAAGAATATTCAAATGCAGTGTTTGTATTTATTTTTGAGAATTTATTTTTATCAAACTTATTGAAATTAAAATAAATCAAAAAAGGAGGAAAATCTAATTCACAGAGAAGCCCTTTTAAAAAGGGTACTTATTTATTTTATTTTGCTTTTTCTAGATATTTTTAGCGTCAATTTTAGCGTCAATAATTAGCGTCAACAGAAATACGTAGTCATCTGTGAAAATTTTACCTATCTTAGTAGTTAAAACGGTTCATAAGATTAGAACCTGATGATAGACGGTCGGATAGACAGCGAAATCTTAGTACCTAATAGGGTTTAGTTTGTACGGTTGGAACAAGAATGAAAGAATAGACAACTTGAATACCACCAGTTTTAGCACTTTGATTTCCATCGTACGATTTATACGGACAAAGACCAAGGGCCGAAGCTACTGACTATTCTGTAGAAGTAGTTATCCCACCTCCTCTCTGGTCCCCTATCGGACAAATAGACACGCTAATTACGAGCATAGATAGCGAGTTTCACTAGAGCTGTCATTTGCAGAACGAAAATCTGATAAGTCAAGAAAAATATGCCTTGGTTTTCTTCGTTTGCCACGCCAGCGCCATTCGCGTCGCGCTTCTTGTCACTTACTGCGGTCGTTACGGAGGTAATTTGATAGAAATATAAATGGAAACCCGATGCTTGAGTAGAGTGCTGCCATCTTGTAAATTTAATCTACTCAACACAATTTTGACGACCTCGTTGGCGTAATGGTTACCATGCCGGACTGCCAATCAGAAGGTTCTGAGTTCGACTCCCGGCACGACCAACATCTTTCTGCTAAATTTGTTGGCTGTCGGTCTGGGTGTTAAATATGTATCTATATAGAATATGTATATGTAGTATAGTTGTGTTAGCAACCATAATACGAACTAGAAATGGTTCAGTATGGGGCTAACCAGCCGTGTGTGAAATGTGTCCAAATATTTATTTGATTATCATTTTGATGATTATTTTTTTACACCGTACATCTAGACAATAGTCCAGCAGGGGCGTTACTACACAAGTTAGTGAAGCTACGGTCCGACGGCCTAGCTTGCCTAGTTTGGAATAACTAGCTCTCAAGAAGATGTCGAAACACACTGTTAGGTGTTTGGAGACAGATTTTTTTTCTATCTATACTATCCCTCTCCATTCCTGGTTGCCTGGTAAAGGACGCCTTTGTACTCTATGAGTAAATATTTTATTTTCTTAATTTAAGCTGCTTTTTATGTGGTTGTACATTAAAGTAATATTCTAATTTCAGCTTCAGGGTAGTTGCTAGCCAGGGGAGCATTTATTCTATGTGACGCAATAAAAATAAGAATTTTACCATTACCTTGATTCGTGGCTCTCATGTTCAATACGCTGTTCAATTGTTTCTAGTCTACTTGTACTCTCGTATACATACAGCGTAAACTCTAAATAACGACACTAAAGGGACTGTGCATTTTATTGCGTTATAGAGAGTGGTCGTTAAATGGAGACAATTTACTTTGTATGGAATACAAGCTAAACCAAATAAAGCCAATTTCAACGCTTTTGAGAGCTTGTCGTTAAATTGAGTGACGTTACATGGAGTTTATTTACACTGAAATTTAGTATTATCTTCCTGTCTTACATTTCGTTTCATATGCGGTCTGCCTCTGTCATTGCTCTAATGGCAGTGAGATAGCAGTATCTCGGCCGATGACCCCGAGTGGTCAGTGTTAGAGCATTTTGCTAATTATTATTATAATAACAATATCAAATATTGTCTGTATCTTAATATATATAAATCTCGTGTCACAATGATTGTCCTCAATGGACTCCTAAACCACATAACCGATTATAATAAAATTCGCACACCATGTGCAGTTCGATCCAACTTGAGAGATAGGACAGTTTAAATCTCAAATTATAGTCACAATTTTAATTTATTGCTAATTATTGTCTGTTATTATTTGACAGTCACAATTATCTGTTAACTCCAAATGATTTTAACAGATGTCGATACCTTTCGACTGGGTTGAGTAAGTAATCAATAGATGGCGCTGCTATGGTAAATCTACGAACGTGTCATATAAGCTACACTATCTATTTTTTATACCTCTAAGTGAGGCAAAACAACGTTTGCCTCACTTAGAAATATAAAAAATACAATAATCAACTAATGGATTTATGAATTTAATTTTTTACAACATTAAAACTAACAACACTTTTGTTTGTACCTAGTTTCCATAAATAATAAATAATTAATTCATTTCATGGTTGGGTACAATTTGTAAAAATAAACGCTAAGACAATGTTGTTAAATTACGTCATGAAAAAAATAATATGTAAAAAAATATATTTTAATTTTAGTTTTTTTTGCATATTCTACCAAATGGCAATTTTATCAAGAGCTAGGTTTCTTAGCATTTGAAAAGAGTCGTACCTTCCTTAGTAAACCACGCTAGGAAAACCAAACCACCTTTTTTCTGAGTCTTACAGGACGGAGGCCCTTTATTGGAGACAAAAAAAAAGTCAGTAAAGTTTAACCTCGGAAAAGGTATTAATAGTATCAAGGTTGGTTGTTGCGTATGTAGGTAGGTAATTGTTGGTCAACCTTTAAAACAACTTTTTACAAGCACATTATGTTTACATTGTATCCGCATCAGAACTGCGTAAATGCATTCCAATTTATTTACGTATACCTTATTTTCGTTTTGTTATTTGCCTGTATAGTTAAATCGAGCTATAAACGTAAGAGAGAGGACAAGGACAGAAGGATTAATGTTTCAACATATTGTCTCATTCTTTTAATATAGGTACTCGTACGTAAAGCTCGTTTCACATACACAGCGCCTACGTTTATACCTTTACAGCGCCTATGTTTAAGTTTTTTGTTATTTTTTGACAAATTGTAACAATGCACACATTTACGCGATTACAGTAAGTAAGCGCCACCATGTTGTTATTTTTGTTGCAATAAATCGATCGATCTATCTATATATCTATCTATCTATCTATCATAGTCATTTGTGTTTTATAAGATGGCCCTTCAAATCGCATTATTCGTCAAATGGGCAGATAAGACACATACATAAATCAAATTCTAGACTTACTAAAAAAGACAAATCCTAGCAGTTTGGGCTCATCTAAATGGGTTGGTCGAAACATAACAGTGGTAATATTAAAAACTATAAAATCTTATTTAGAAATATGTGCATTCAAAAAACATTTTACCGAGACACACCACCGATTTTACCGATTTTTGGGAAAGCGCCAAAGCTCTTTAACCACTTTCTTTTTCTTAATTTTTAACATTTTCTAATGAGGTATGCCAAGAAATGTTAATAAACCTACTGATCTGTACAAAAAATATAAATATATACACAAAAATAGTTTATGTTTTGGTTATTATCATGTATTAAACTTGTGTCAACAGAAAACACTTATTATGAAAACTAGGTACATACTGAGAAACACAAAAGCACAGTATGATTTCACATCAAATCAAATCAAATCATATATTTCTTGCAAAATAGGTTATAATAAGTGGTGTTATTTAAATAAGTTGGTAAGTTAAAATAAGTTTTTACCGTCAGGCATGCAAGATAATAATTGTCAGTACCTATTTCATAAAATTAAAAAAAATATATAAAAGTCTAAATCACATAAAATGTCCAATCATTAATTATTCCTATTGCAAGAATAATATATTGCAGTCCTACTGTTGCTGATTATTACAATTAGCTACCTACTGAAATAATATGATGTAATAATTATGTAACATTAAGATGATAAATGTAGTCAGAAACATATTTATATGGTTACAGTTTGTTTTTTTATTGGTAAATTAATCTGCAATATTGTAATAGGTTTTCCCAAACAATAACTCAAATAATCCTTTCTAATGTCATTCTCAATCTTAAGTTTTTTTTTAGGTTTACAATTTTTTCGTTTTTACTATCCTCTGTAAATGATTTTTAATTTATTATTCTTACAAGAATTTCCAATTTTGGTATAGGCATGTTTATTTAGTAGCAAAAGTTTTTATTCAATTTAACCCTATTAAGATATTTTACTTCTTGGTGTTTTCCAAAAAGCTAAGCATTATTTTACGCTTTCAATCTCTGAAACATACGTACCTGTAGATAAATGATGAAACAGCTACATGATGAAATGATTCTACCATCTAAATATCTAAATTTAATTTAAATATAGTCCTGGTAAATACATAACCATAACATTTGAAGCTTTGAATGTCAAAGTAAATGTATAAATGCACTTTTGAAAATGAATTTCTGAAAATCTTCTTCCAACCAATGTAATTTCTACAAAGTCTAAAATATTTTATGGAATGTGAATGTCAATGTTTCATAAAACGCGTTATATGAATTTTAAGCATTACCATTTTTCCTGTAAGCTTCATCTCAAAATTTTCCTTTGTTCTTTATATCGTACACGAACATTTAAATTGACTCCTTCGCCCGTAAACAACTTAAATTTGCACAATTTGACATTATACAATAGCTAAAAATCAAATAGAAATAGGTTTAAACAATTGGAATATAAGAACAAAATATAATTGAAACGATATTCACGTGTCGTGTAGCGCAAAGTGGGGGACGCCCATTTTCAAAATGGCGACGCGTGACGTAACGATCGATTTTTAAATTTTGAAGCTTCTAGAAATCTATTGAATCAAAATCCTTTAAAATTTGTGACCACCACGAATGCCTTTATTTACGCAAAAATGTAGCCAGAGCACTGTAGACGTGTGAGCTATAAAGCTAAATATAGCATAATGTATCGAGACAATGGTGAATACGATTTGTAACAACGATGAAGATAGGTAATTAAATACGTCATAGCGTGTGATATCGATCCGTTCGGTTCGCACTTTACGATATACTCAACGCCACACTCATTATTCTATGAAATTATAATAAAATTGTACTTAATCGACAAACAAAGACTTGACTCTTTCTGGCGAAATCGCAAAATATTTGCCGAAAACCACGTGGTTTATGCTTGAAAATATGAAAAAGGAATGTTAAAAATAAAGAAATAGCATAAAATATTAAATAAATTTGATTTAAAATTGTAAAAAAATGGAAAGCGGGACTCACCTCGCGCGGCGATCCAACATGGCGGGCGGACAAAGACTATCTGGTACTTATATACAAACTGAAATCGTAATTAAAGGACTGTCTAAACTACTACTTATGAAAATTGAACACTTTTGAGATTTGATTGGTGAGAAAATAGTATTTTTCCACTGGTTTGGATGCGACATGCAGCCGGGGCGGTGCAGCGGGGCACACTGAGGGCCAGACGGAGGGCTCACACAGGCCCGCATGCACGCACACTACTGCACAAATGCATCAAAATGCTCGCGTCTGGCGAAAGTAAGTAGGCGCCCGGTACAGTGCTTTTCCATAGCAACACGTTTATATTTTACTTTATTCGAGCCCGAACGGCTCTTGCATTTATCCGGACAGGGCAAACAGACAAAAAGTGACACGTCGTATGCAAAAACTGCATTTAACATTCACGTGTTTATCAGCAATCAACACTCAATTGTTGTGTTAGAGAGTTTTTTATTTTTAGGAACTTATAACCTATTTTTCGCAAGCCTTTCCACGCATCCATGTTTAATGTCTTAACAATAAAGATTGTATTTATACCATTTTCGAAACTTATAATTTTAATAATTTTGGCTTAGTTGTTAATTATCAAGTGTTAAACTGATAAACACTTATGAAATAAAATATTTGTTTTTCAACATAAAACTGTAAAAATAAATAAACGGCATGGGCCAGATAATAAGGTACATACAAAACCAATAAACAGGCTCAAGATAACGACATATTTAGTATTTTTATTGCTGTCTCATTCAAAGCTTAGATATTATAAGGTTTAATCTTTCAGCACATAAATAAATGTGCATAAGAAATTGCTATTAATATTTTTGTTGCCTATGAAGACGAGTCGATCTTCATGGAATTTGACATAAAGCTATTTGATCCGGTCATCTGCACTAATGTTAGTTAAACCACACTACATTTCATAAAAACTTTGATCACTCTACCTTTCTCGTTCTTCTGTGTACGTCTGTCACCTTTCACGTCTAAAATAAATATTTGATCGTGTTGGAATTTTACAATGGGACATTTTATGAAACCTGAGGATGAGCATTAGCTATTTTTCAACTCGAAAAATACTATTTTATAACAAAATTCAGGTGAAAACACGCTTGCATCTGGTGTGTAATAATTACTTACATTCCTTATTATTCGAGGACTGAAATTACGAAAGTCATCAACCACTAAATTCCATTGGTTGAAAGGTTGAGTCAAAATAAGGAAATTGTTGTCTATAGGCGTATTTTCCTTGAATGAAGCGACATATTTACCTAATTGTATTCATGTACCTAATGTCTAGACATATGTGTCAAATTATTATTAATTTATTACTGAATATTGGTGAACAAATAATACAAATAAATAAAATATAAATTTCTAGCGAATGTTTTTAGGCATAAGGTACGCCTGTAACATAATCCTAAAAAACAATATTTTTCTTTAGCTAGGTGTATACACTATACAATAGATAGGCTATATACAACTGTATATAATCTATAAATGTAATTTACATCCAAATAAACTAAGCACGCCATCAGTTTCATCTCAAAGCACCTTAATTTTTTTAACATTTTCAGTTCAATGGTAAAACCCTAGAAATACATATATGTATATACTCTCTACTACTACATTTTGTTCAATACTCCCAACACACACATGTAAAGTCTCATATACGCTATCTTACAGCTGGGTACATTAGTGTGCGTTTCCCAGGCAAGCCTCAGGCAGCCTAGCGTCTAGATATACTAGGAAGAGTCTAGAACTGCCATACACTGCGCAGGTTTCCTGAGTCTGCGCGTTCGATTAGAATTTACAGGCAATGTTGGCACTTTTTTTTTACTATTGATAGGTTTGCGTCTGACTACAGCTTGCCTCATGTAAAGCTACATGTAATCTATGATCATGTCTAGAAGATACTTAATTACTCTACTTTTGAATCTCCGGATGATACCTCTCAGGAAACAGAGATACAGGCAGAGAGTTCTAAAGCTTTGCTATTCTCACAATAAAGGTAGACGTATAACGTTTTAAAAGAAAGCTTGGAATGTCATCTCTGTTTCGGTGTCTCTTCACTAGCGCTCCACGTCGCTATTTCTTTTCCCTATTCAGAATACTTGGCAAAAATATTGAAAACAATTAAAATATTAAAATGTTGAATACACGAACGTACAAAAGGCTTATACGACTACCATATATTTCATCCAAACAACATACAAACTTTTAGAAAATGCGATATTCGCATCTCTTAACTCAAGTATTTTCCAACTTTACTATATACCGATACAAAGAATTTTCCAAAAAAGTAAAGTATATTCCATGTGCGTTGAAAATTAAATGAAATGAACTGAAATGTTGCTGTAAACATTTAAATAAAAATAAAATGAAATTGATTGATCACCATAAAATGTATTTTATTTAGGTTTACAAATAGCCATGCTGCTCAAGTAGTCAAAGAAAAATTTCAAATCATTTTATCACAAGTCCAGGTCACAATCAATCACCGTTTTTTTATCATTACTATTGCTATCTATTCCTGATTGCCTGGTACATCACCATAAGGCTGCCTTTGCACTCTATGTATAAATTCTTACCTAACATAAGTTAATTAACCTGCGATTGTACAATTATGTTATATTCTATTCTATTCAATGCAAAAAAACCTTGCACTAAAAATTGCACAATAGACTATATTTTTGTATTAAAAAATTGTTGTTACATGCTAGATTGTTTGCTACGTAGTTACTCTGTAGCACTAGCCGTAGCAATCTCGTAGCATAGACGTCGTAGCTAGCAAATTTTCTAATCTACATATTTACAGTAAACTTTGTTTAGTTTTTTCGTGTTTTTTTTTTTCAATCTGGTGTCCGAAATTATTACCATTTTCAAACGTAAATTATATTTTCCTCGTAGACAAGCTCAAATAGATACTTTAATAATCTAATCTAATTTATTTGTTAACACAAAATAAAGCTAATAGGTACAACTTTTTCAAATTCAAATTCAATTTTTGAGCGGGGATTTAATTTTTACGCTGAACTTTTGGATGTAGGTATAATATGACTAAGTGTTGTACATGCAAATTCTAATCACGTCTGCTTTTATACACAAATTCCTTTTGTGTACATGTAAATTCTAATAACGTCTGTTTTTATACACAAAAAGAAATTTGTGTATAAAAACAAACGTCATTAGAATCCACATTACCTACATTCCTAAGTACAGTGTCAAAATAAACCCCCGCCCAAAAAATATTGTGTTGAGTTAGCTTTTTTTGTGTAAACGAATTTTGAAATAATATCAGTAAGCCACAATAAAAAATCTACTACAATAAAAATTCTACTACAATTCCTTAAGGTCTCTAGGTAAATTGCAATCACTTTGACTTTAATCTGAACTCTATTGACTTTGACTAGAGTCAATGACAGAGCTATCGAGTGAATATTTTCCCCGGCCATAAATAACATCATATTGTATCCACAAGTGTTTATCATTGTCATTTCTTATCAGTCGCAGAATAAGTAACAGTATGCTCTGATAACCTCGACCTGGTATCTCGTCCCTTTCTCTCTACTGCTATCTCTTTTACACAAGGACTTCTCGATACATAGGTATAATTATAGGCTACAGCGAATCATACAGGGTTACCAGCAACACCTATTAAGCGTTGTTTGAATACAGATTATGCATCAGACCGTTCCTTTAAAGTATGTCCACACGAGTTTGCACTCGAGTGGTTATGAGCCGTGCTGGTTAAATGCCTAGTTGTAAGGTGTAGAAAAATGCATCTCAATAAAATAGAATAGAATAGAATTTATTTATTATCATAATGTACATGGTTGTTACATTACATATATCAGCTCTAACAAGACCCATTATTAGTGTAAGTATTAGTGTTAGTAAGATCGGATGTGAATGAACTTGACTAAAGATTTGTTATTAATATTATATTATTACTAGCTGACCCCGCTAACGTTGATTTTGCCTTAATAAAAAAAAAAAAAAAAAAAAAAAAAAAACTAAATATACAGTAGCCGATTCTCAGACCTACTGAATACGCATATAAAATTTGGAAAAAATCGGTCAAGCCGTTACGGAGGAGTACGGTAACAAACACTGTGACACGGAAATTTTATATATAAGATAATTGCATTAAAATAATTTATAGTAATTAGCAACAACATGGACTCGTCTACCGCAAGAATTAATTACATTAACAAGTTTGATGATATTAAATAAATACCATCAAACATTCATTTACGGAATACAAAGCTTCATTAGCCCTTCATTTTGGTATTTGTTGTTATAGCGGTACGGGAAATTCACATCTTGTAAAATTTTCATCTATCTAGATATTACGGTTTCTAAGATAGGCGGACACAAACAGACAGCGGAGGCTCCCGTTTTTACCTTTTAGGTACGGAGCCCTACAAATCATGAAACTAAAGACTTTTCTATAGAACTTTATTTAAAGATATAGGTATTAAATCTTGCGTTAATGAATAACCCTGTATGGGATAGTCAGTGGCCATCACATCTCTGAGTATAAAATAAACAATATACATTGTTGCTAATTAATTGCTTTTGTTTGTATTGATATCTTGAGTACTTCTGTCCATAAGCATATCTTTCACTGACCGAGTGAGCGTAGCGAGTGAAGTCTACATTAACTAGCCAATTATGTGCATAAAAAGCGAGTGTTGCTCGGTGGTAAAAACGTCTGCTTTCAATCAGACGGCCCCTAGTTCTCTCCTGGTCCTACGTCCTCCCAATGACTTGATTGTTTCAAGTAATGAGTTGATTTGCACACGCTTTACGGTGAAGGAAAATATATTGAAACCGCCACGATTGAGGACTGCAATATCCGAAGACGTGTGTTATCCGCCAACCCATACTTGGCCAGCGTAGTGGATTATGACCTAAATTTCTTTCCTAGTGAGAGAAGGCCCCGAGTCCCAGCAGTGGGAACGTATAGCTGCTTATGCTGTCTGCATGTATGTAGGTATGTCTGTTTGTATGATGGGTGCCGTGTAGAGACCGCAATTTCAAAACAATTTCGAAACACAGCTCAATAGGGTTTTTTTGATTTTGATTAATTACCCTTCAGCCTGGCCCTATTCAAAATACCTAATTTAGTCTGCCTGGTCATGTTTTGACTACAAACTGAGTAAAGTTTTGTCTACAATGCTAATTAAACTAACATTGTCTTAACTGAATCACATAATACCTAACAACCTCCTCCTACGGTTTCCTTGGAAACTTCTAGAAAGAAAATAACATTGTAATGTATAGGTTTGTTTTGTTAATTGGAAAAGGTTAACTGTTATTGTGAAACGTGATATCTTTCTGTAATATTGAGTGATACAAAAATATTGTGTTTTTGCCTGATTGTTGATATCTTTGGTAAACAAGCAATTATTATTCGTATATTCGTTTTCTACGTTTAGCAAGGTCGATCAAGGTACAAAAGTAAAATCATATGTCTAGTTGCCACTGTTTTTGCAAATTTGTCAATGAATATTAATTTAGTCAACCAAGCGTACGAGGCTTCTCTACGTCAATGTGTCATATGAATGCTGATTCGTGCGTGGGGGCGTAACTTATAAGCAATCTTGACAAAACTTGCTGCGAGTAACTTGAAATTAATTTTCTAGTTATTGTTAAAAAAAACATAAAACATAAAAACCTCTTTATTGAGCAACAATATATATGTACATCATGACGACATCATCAAAGTCAGTCAGTCAGTCAGTCTTACCTGGACGAGGACTGCGCAAGAGCGACGCAGGTGGCACATGCAGAGGGAGGCCTATACCCAGCAGTGGGATAAAGAGGGCTGTGGATGATGATGATGATATGCATCATTGTACATTGATACAAACTATTATTAAAGAACTAGGCTTAAAAGTGTATGTCTTAGATGCTCCCTGCACCCCACACGAGGTACATCCTGTGTTGTGGGATTCAATGCCTTCCCCTAGCCTCTAATAAGACACGACTAAACTAATTACAGAAGTTTTTTTTGTATTGTGCTGTAATGTTATTTACTTGTCGATTTCAGATACATACAAGGTTTTAAATAATAACATACACTGACAAGATATGAGCTCATAAAATTTCCATATATGACTACAGTGTAAAAAATAAGTTCGCTAGGTCTACCGACCACAGAAGTAATAATAAAATATTATAAACGTTTCCTTATTAGTAAATATTTTGGTCTAACAATTTTCTTGCTAAATACTTTACAAAATATTTACATTGTTCGATTATTAAATCGAGAGCGATCATTGCGATAAACATCAAAAATTCATTTTTACCACAACGTACACTTATGTTAGAAGAAGTCTGTCATAAAACTGATGTAACATTTCACTTCATATCAAATTAGAGACAGTTTATACGATATTATAATAGAAAAGCAGTGAAGCGCGCCACCCCAAGCAATCTTCAAGGTCGCGTACAAAGAACGGTGGACCAAGCGCGGAGCCCTGCACTCCGCGAGAAAAAAACCAACAAACAAACACGTCTTGCGCTTATCAATTATATTCAACCCGGTTTCAAGACTTGCAAGTACTGCAACACCTGTCACGGGAAAATAAACTTTACCCGAATTCAAATAAGGATGAAAGTTCAAAGCGACACATTCAAAGACCTTGTCGAAAACAAAGGCGGGTGAATTCTGTTGCTATGTGAGCGGTAGAAAGCGATTTTTTGCCTCAGTTCAGAGGTTGGTACAGTACTTTTGATATGAAAGTAGTGACCTTTCGTGAAGAATTACTAGATTAAAATAAAATCTTTTAAAATTACGATTCAATCAAATAATAGTAATGTAATGTAATGTTTTTATTGCTTTATCTCATATCTATAAACACTAAAGATTCAGATCACCGCAGAAGTAAACTATAGGTAAATTACTTCTGATTTCATATTATTATTCTCTCAACAACAGTTTTATCCAAGAAAATTAATACCTGAATCGTATAAGTTTAATTTTTCACTAGCCCTTCTGCATTCACTGCTGGACATACGCCTCTATCTACGTTATTATTATCTATCCGCTGCCTGACAGGTAGAAATCGGAGACGATGCTACTATGGTACTTATATTATGTGTAGTTGAAGTTTACTAGTCCGATAGTCGCAGACGGCTGTATTGATCGATTGTTACTTCGCTACCTGGCGCGTAACCAGTAGTTTTACTTTACATGTTCGACATGTCATGCTTATTATTCCTTAAGGTATATTTACAAGAGAAGAGAAAGAGTAAGCTTAAGTAAGAAATGCAAGTAAGTAAGTTAGATACTACAACATAAAATAAGAAACAAATAAATATATAAAATTTAGAAATGCCATAAGAAAGTATTTTATTTGTGATATTTATATACATACGCCATCTTGCACTTGGCTAGCGTGGTGGATTATGGCATATACCTATCTCTATCCTTGTGAGAGAAGGTCCTGAATCCTAGCAGTGGAAACGTATAGAGGGCTGCTTGGCTGTTTACATTTAATACTAGCTTATAATTCGGCAAACATTGTTTTGCCTTATTAATAAAACTATTTCAAGAAAACTGACTTGACAGTCGTCGTAGACATGTCTTTGACTGACAGTTATTTAAAATGTCATAAGGTTACACTATGAACGTATGACTATGAACATCTGTCTCACACTATGTCTCACTTATGCGTGTCAAACATGGCCCCGACAACAAATATAAAAATTAAGGATATACCAGAGAGGAATAGAAAGAAGTTACATGAATCTAAAACTAAAAGACAAAACAAGAAACGAAATAATCAGAAAGAAAACTGGTGCAAAAGACGTAATAAAGAAAATTATGAAATTGAAATGGAAATGGGCGGGCCACCTAGGCTAGACCCGAAAGATGGGCCTACACTATCACAAACTGGAGACCTAGAGATAATGCGCGAAGGAGATGTCGGCCTCTACAAAGGTGTTCAACAGACATAGTGAAGGTAGCCGGGGCTCTCTGGTCGAGAACAGACAAGAGCCGAGAAATATGGGAACAATTGGAGGAGGCTTTTACCGCCACATGTGGAAGGTCCACATGTGGCGGTAAAAGCCTCCGACGAAACATTAACACCGACTGTGATTTAATAACCACCTAAAACACATACAACACACAACCTTACGACATGACAATTTTACTAAAAATATCATAAAAGAGAAAATAGTAGCCAGGAGAGGAAGAGGAAGACCTATAAGATCAATTTTAGACCAAAAAGGAGAAGAGGACAGTCATATCGTGTAGGGAGGTGAAAGATTTGGCCGAAGATAGAACTAGCTGGAAAAACTCTACGGACAAGAGCCCAGCTCTTAAATGTTAATTGATTGATTAATAAATTAATAATAGTCTAAAAGTGAGTTCTGTTGCCACTATAACTACAAACGTAATTATAGCCGTTTTATATATGATAGTACGGAACCTTTCGTGAGGGAGCCCGACTTACACTTGGCCAATTATTTAATAAAGCTTTTGACAACTAACGCCAGTCTTAATGAAACTCGTACGTCTACCAATATGATCATAATCTTGCATGTTCCATATTCTTTTTGTTTTTTTAATATTAGGACTCATTTCACACACGGCTGGTTAACCCCATACTGAACCATTTCTAGATTGGGTTATGGTGGCTAACACAACTGATATACTACATATACATACATATATATTTTTTTTCATAAATACATATTCAACACCCAGGCCCAACATTTTTGTGCTTAACCAACAAATTTAGTTATGCACAAAGATGTTGGCCGAGCCGGGAATCGAACCCAGAACCTTCTGATTAGCAGTTCAGCATGGTAACCATTGCACCAACGAGGTCGTCAACTTTTTACTCCGTTGATTTGATTTGATTAGAAGAAGCATCCACGTGAGGGCAGGGTCGGGTTGGAACCGCCAGTCTGTCAGTGGGTGCAGTATTATCAGTGGGTGCAGCAAGTATCACTGCGTTTGTGTACGGGGCGGTCAACGACCTTCGGGTCTGGCTCCATTTGCAGCGGGAGCGGTGTGTGTGGAATACTAGCGGCGTCCCGCGGAGGTCGTAGTATAGATCGTAGTATAGGTCGTAGTATAGATACAGTAGTAGTATAGGTCGTAGTAGTATAGGTCGTAGTATAGATACAGTCTAAACTCCATGTAACGACACACGATTTAACGACAAACTCTCTAAAGCGTCGAAATCAATTGGCTTTAGTTGGTTTAACTTGTATTCCAAACAATGATACATTCTCTCCATTTAACGACCACTCTCTATAACGCCATAAAATGCACAGTCCCTTCAGTGTCGTCTTCTTAGAGTTTACACTGTAGATAGGAAATTCTTTACGATTATTTATTAAAACATGAAATTAAAAAAAGGTTTACTAATAAGTGTGCCACAATAGGCAATCTTTGGATGGACATAAAGAAGTTAATAATAATATATATTTTATATTTTAATTTAATTTAATTTTTGTATACAACTTTATTCAATATTCTGAACTTATGTACGCTAACTGCCAGTATCAATAATTGTACATAACCAGGGAGTCTGTATGCTGTAACACAGGCTAGAAAGCCTAGTTCGGCAACAGCTGACCCGAAGATAAATCAGCTTTTAACAAGAATAATTATTAGTGTTAGTATTAATGGTTAGTAAGAACGGCTGTAAACTAAGTTGAATAAAGATTTATTATTATTATTATTAATATAAGGGATAAAAAGTAGCCTGTGTCATGTGTGTTAATCCAACGTCTAAACTATCTTCATAGTAAATCTCATCAAAATCGAGCCTTTGGAGAGTGAAAGAGTAACATAGGTTTTGGGGTTATTTGCGTATCCTATGGGAACCCCTGTTTTCGGGATAAATTGTAACCTATGTGTTAATCCAAGGTCCAACCAATCTTTATAGTAAATCTCATTAAAATCGATCCAGCCGTTTGAACGTGAAAAAATAACAAAAACACACACACACAAACTTTCGCATTTCCTATATTAGTAGGATTACAATCCAGGATATTTCTTTAGTGTGTCGTATTTTTCGTTATATCTAAAACTTACAACGAACTTTAAGAGATTCTACGATAAGTTTTTTGTATGCGGAGATACTATACTATATACTATGACACACAAACACACACACACTTAGATAGCAATACTAGTAATGACCTTGACGCAAGATTATATTTGCCACCCGAAGGCTTCTTCTGGCTTGGCTTAACGACTACTTGTACTAAGACTAACAGACGGTACCTACAATGTAACGTGTCATTCGAACAACGGTAGCACCCAGATGAAAATGCCACTTTTAAATCGACAGTCTTGTGCATGATCACCAATCCAAACACCGTCCATTTCGAGTGATTCTTAGCTTCGATGATCACGTCAGATCACCTTAGCTAGCCGAGCTACAGGATGTTCTTTCTGATACACAAAATACATTTAAAAATCTCAAGTATAACAGTAACCCTCAATCACTGCGCCCACACCTCAAACCCTGCCAGACGGCTTACAAGGCCCAGACGGGAGGCATCCGTCCTTGTCTCTCACACATCTAAGCACATCATCCGTCTCACTCGCACCCACCACTCGAGTCCGTATGGATTTTGGCACTGTAAGTACTTACAGTACAAGTATACATATTACACTTGAGTTTTATATGAACTTTTGTTTACGGGTTTGTCTACCAAGTGGCGGAATTAATGGGTTAATTTTGAAGACTTCTTGGCTAGACGTTGTTCGAATTTTGGGTATTAGTCACGAAGGCTAAATATCTATTATATAGCCTTCGTGACTAATACCCAAAATTTGCAATTAATACATGGCCAAGAACTTGTCAGGACACGCTCATGTACGGGTTTCGTTTACTGATTCCATCACATATTATTCAATCAAATCAAATCAAATCAAATTGTTTATTGGCACAACAGTAAATTTGGTACAATAATACAAAATAAAAGAAAAAAAGAGAATGTATACAAAAAAAAGGGTACATTTGTAATATTAGAAAACAGTTGATCGACAGCTGTCTAAGCTAGGCTGTAAAGCCTGTAATATAGACAGCTGTACTTCCCCTAAATTACACTTAAAATAATAATATGTACCTGACAAAATTTTATATAAATCATTTTATACATTTTATTTAGAATTAATGAAAAATAAACAAAACAATAATATGCAGATAACTTCAATTGTAACAAATTAACATGTTAGTTAACCATTAAATATATATAATTTTATTGAGGAATTATTAATTAGATTTACAAACATTATAAACAACATTGAATTAATACCATTTTTTGGAAATGACTATATTAATGTTACATTATATTACTCATATAATATTTAAAATATATAAGATATCAATCCTTGTGCAGTACATGCAAAATCAACAAAAATAAGTATTTACAATTAATCATAAGCTAAGTTGTTTATTATTAAGTAAAGGAGTTTATAGGAAAAACGGTTCGATAGGAAAAGTTCATGGATGTAGTAATTAATAACAAGACATATTCTTGACTGTGGAAGTAAGTATAAGTGAGATAGTGGGGCTGAGTACCGCCAGCCAGTGAAGCTGGAGTGGTAATGCTAGTGATTTTGTATATAGGACTGAGTGAAATGTATGTATGCTAGTGAAAATGTAAGTATATATGACTGTGTGAGATTTGTGTATGCTGGTAAGTATATACAAGTAGGTGTGTGAATGGTGACAGTGAGCAGAATATAATTATATTCGTGCGAGTATACGTATATGTAATGAGTGAGAATGATGATGTGATGATGTGTGTAATGATGTGAATGAATATAAACTTATAGCTTTACAAAATCTTTAAGTTACATATTTATTTTAAGAAGATCTTCGGTGGTATCATAATTTAGCTTCATTAAGTAATCTGATACCGCTTTTTTCAGGTTATATACATTTAGATTACATAGTTGTACATTTTTAGATATTCTATTGTATAGAAATTTTCCCAGAAAACATGAGAATCTATTTGCAAAAAATCGTCTAAACTTATCACTGTGGAAGACGATATCACCCCGGCGTTTGGTTATGTCAGTTGGAGCACAGAATGCATGTTGCTTAATAATTAATCTTAATACAAAGAGTTGTCGTACCGTCAAAACACTACACTTTTGGTACAACTGATCTGTTGGAAATCTAAAAGGCAAAGATTTAATCACTTTTAGTACTCCGCGCTGGGCTATCTCGAGTGGCAGTAAATGAGATTTTGCACAACCTCCCCAACTATCGATACAGTAGAGTAATAAAGATTGGCACAGGGAAAAATAAACTGATTTCAGTACTTCATCACCTGCGGAGTGTCGTATATTTTTGAATATAGCCATTAGTTTTCGTATTCTGCCTGTGAGTGCTTTAACGTGAGGCTGATATGTCAGAGTACTATCTAATAGAACGCCAAGATATTTTACTGTATCACATTTTTCAATGTTTGGGCAGTTACATTTATTACTATCACATACATTAGAATCATAGGAGGAGTTTTCATGCGATTTAATATTGAGCGTCCCTGAATCTGGTTGCGTGTGTTTAAGTATGGAGAATGTCACATATTTGGTTTTAGACGCATTTAGAGTCAGCAAATTGGATCTCAGCCATTTCGACACAATGTTTAAGCCCGATTGAGCATCTTTGAACACACTCTCCCAACTCTTTCCCCGGAATACAAGAGCTGTATCATCAGCAAAGCTAAAAATCTTACCATTATTAAGTTTAAGGTCACAGAGCTCATTTATATATACCAGGAAAAGAGTCGGGCCGAGTATACTGCCTTGTGGCACTCCGTACGTTACATGTCTTGCTCCACTTACTGTGGAACCTATTTTTACACGTTGGAACCTATTTGTTAGATAATCCTCAAACAATTTGTGGGGCAGTCCTCGTATTCCTACATTTTCTAATTTATTCAATAGTAGTGGAACTGATACACTATCAAAAGCCTTCGCTAGGTCTAAAAATAAAACTAGGCACTTTATTCCACTATCTAGGCTTCTAGCTATATGGTCTGTTAAGTTGGCAACAGCATCAGCAGTTGACCGACTTCTGCGAAACCCATACTGATTATCGGATAGTAAGTTATATTTTTCGAGATAAGTTACAAGACGTTTATTTAAGACACGCTCCAATATTTTTGAAAGGGCTGGCAAAATAGAAATTGGTCGATAATTATTTACTAGATTTTTGGGGCCATTTTTATAAACAGGAGTTATTTGTGACGTTTTGAATGATGAAGGGAAAGAACCTGTGTTTATAGATATATTACATAAATGAGTGATGATTCCTGCTAATATATATTTGTTGTCTTTAATTAACTTCATTGAAATATTGTCATGTCCGGTTGTAAGTTTATTTTTGAAGGAATTAATTATTGAAATAACTTCTGTTAAATCTGTTTCAGTTAGACATAAAGAAAAAGAGGGTGAGATATATGAGCATTCGCCAGTGATACATGGCAAGCTATAGTTAGGTGATCTTAAAATGTTATTGGCTAAGTATTCTCCAACGGTGGCAAAGTAATCGTTAACCTTATTGGCTGAGTCTAATTCATCAGAGCCCAGAGAAGATAGTTCTGAAGAATTATCTATTCGTGATTTTAAATTAACTATAGAGTTTATAACATTCCACATATCTCTAGGATTCTTTGCCTTTTCAAATTGCGAACGTTCATATTGGAGTTTGAGTTTTCGTAGTAGTCCATTTAAAAAGTTCCTGTATCTGCGGTATGTAAATTTGAGTGTTTCATTGTTAGGATTTAGCCGTAGTTTTTTATGCATGGTATCTCTATTTCTCATACATCTTATGAGACCCGGTGTTATCCAGGGCTTTATAGGTGTTTTACGGCGAGGTAATGTTATTTTTTTGGAATGTTTGAGCAAAAAGTCAGAAATAATATTTGTTAAATAATTTGCTGCCTTATTACAATCGTTTAAGCGTAATAAAGGTTTGAAGTCAAAGTTGTTTATTTCTTCTGTGATTTTTGTATAGTCAATTCTATTTATAGATTATTATGAATTCTTTTGATATTTAGTGAAACAAATACTGTATAATGATACTGAATGATGATGTATATTGTCACCATTATCATCATCTCACTAGCGCCATCTGGTTTTCTTATGGTAACTTTGGTGATATTGGGCATTTTTGTAGTATATATTTTATGACATATGATAAAAAACCCAACATAGAAAATTACAAATGTCTTTACCGTAATAAAATATTTAAATTTGCTATTTGCTTACCATCATACCTAAAAAGTAATTAAGGAAACCTTAGTCAAAGTTAAAGTATATTTATTAATCTTAGGCGTATTACAAGCACTTGGTTTATCAATGTAAAATATAAAAATCAAATTATAAAATGTATGTATAAAAGTAGAATTGTAAAAATAAAACTTACATAATAAAATAATCAAATTACAATAGAATTATTTGTCATTCTTACATGCTAGTACATATAAGTCATTAAATATATGCCTGTCTTCTATAGCATCCGCTAGTTTATAGTACACTTTTCAAGTGGTTGGCAATAATATGTTTTCATTATAATTTTTAGCCAAAGCAGGTATTTTATTGTAAAAGGAAAAAGGAAAATTTTACTGTATTATCATAGTCTCTTATACTTGGGTCGTATCTTCACTCCTTTTACTTATAGCTGATGATAATGAAGATGACTTGTGTAAATAACTTATTACTCTCGACTTGTCGTTCGAAGAGTCAGCATCTCCTGATGATGCCTTGTGGTTAGGCGAAACACGTGTAGAGTTAAGAACTTCCGAATTGTGATAGGTAACGTTAATCTTAATTAATCTTAGTTAATTGATCTTAGTTAATTAATCTTAGTTAATTAAGCTTGGTTAATTGATCTTAGTTGATTTTTCCTTTACTTGTCTTAATTTGGATTTCGGATCACAGCGGAAGTACACTAAATATTTAATTTTGTCATCTATTTATGATGACTTGTGTATTCAACATCACAGCGTTAAAGAGCACGTTAGCTTTACCTATTTCTAGGACGTTAGAAGCCACTGCAATAAAACTGTTAAGAATTCTTTTAAATCTTTGGTTCTTTACAGTCTACATTAGTACTCAGTGGTATGCACTTGATATAAAACACACGCATTTTTGTTCCACTGCCAAGAATTCGGAAAAGTGCGGACATTTGTAGGATTAATAGTTTTTGTTTTTGACAGCTCATTTTTTTTAATAAAAAATTACCTAGATATTTTCTAAATAAAAAATTACCTAGATTGTTTCTATTTGTGTAGGTGCTAAAACGTAAAGTACATTTTATTATATAACTAGCTGACCCGGCAAACGTGGTTTTGCCTCACTTAGGGGTACAGCGCCATCTATTGATTGCTTACTCAACCCAGTCGAAAGGTACAGATAATTGTGACTGTCAAATAAAAACAGACAATAATTAGCAAAAAATTAAAATTGCGACTATAATTTGAGATTTAAACTATCCTATCTCTCAAGTTGGATCGAACTGCACATGGTGTGCGAATTTTATTAAAATCGGTTAAGTGGTTTAGGAGTCCATTGAGGACAAACATTGTGACACGAGATTTATATATATTAAGATATATATTAAGATTAAGATGTATCAATTTACGCACAAATTCATTTTACAAATAAGCTTATACTATAATCTTGTATGAAATTTAATAAATAAAAATAATAAAAACATTGTACTAATCACACTAAATAATACGAAGTACAATCTGCATAATCAATGGACAGCGCTAAACCAAAAAGTATAACAAGGTTTCCCTCTAAACTATCTGTCAAATATAAATCAAAGTCACTGACTAGAAACGCGGGAAGCGCTCCCATTGGCTGTCGCTTTTTCAACTAGTGGGGCTCTAGAATAAATATGTACACGTTTTATCTGTATCCGGACTATATTTAAATAGATTCGACCGGTAAAGGGCCATAGTTTTTTTCTATGAAAATAGATAACCCAATGGGAGAACGCGGTGCAGTCTTCTACTATTTTTTCTATTGGCTTGTTTATTTAGTGTATCTTGTTTTTTTTTTCTATAGGTTGGAATACGAACGACAAGATTAGGCAAAAAGCTTGCCCATTGTGTTTTTAAGACCATTAGCGACATTAAAAAAATTAAGAATACCAAAATTAACGTAAAAAAAAATGACTAACGTTATCTAAATATTTTTTTCGTAGAAAGTATTTTTCCTTTCCCCCTGGGGCCTCATGGACCTTCGATTGCAGATAGCGTACTGATAGCCAATCTGCGACCTTAATACTATCAGCTATTAGGCTTTCTGAGCTATCAGTCGCATCTATACTGATAGCAGACAATTTGCATATCGATTCTACAGGTAGTGTAAACTCTATAACTAGACTGAAAGGACTGTGCATTTTATGGCGTTATAGAGAGTGGTCGTTAAATGTAGCGAATGCATCATTGTATGGAATAGAAGCTAAACCAACTAAAGCCAATTGTTTTTGACGCTTTAGAGAGTTTGAGAGTGACGTTACACGAAGTTTACACTGTATATTAATAGAATTACTTTAAAAAAATATAAATCAAACTAAAATATAGAATAGCAAGGTTTTATTTCCCTTTATTTTAATCTTATAATCTAAAATTCAATATCTCTGTTTCGAAAAATTTGATGAACAGAAATACTATAAACATAATACGCTTACCTATTTCCAACAAAGATCTGGAAAGACACTACCTACCTCAAAAAATAATTTTGTGGCCTACGTACTAGTTTCCGACCAGTCTAAGTTGACATGTGACGTCGCTACCGTCGCCAAAGACCAGCTTGAGATTTTATGGAAACGGAATTAGTTCCGAATTTCCCCGCGGTCTGGGTTGGCTGGTTCGGAATCCATGCCAACGCAGGTCGTTGGCCCGGTGACGTGAACGTTTCAAACACTGGTTCAAGCGACCGAGATATCTTGGAGTGTGAATCAGGAATTGATCGCAGTTGAATTTTGTTTTGAGTACTTGCCATTATCATTATCATCAGCCATACAGAGGTCTATGACTAGCTAAGCTAACACTAAGAGATGACGGCTCATTCGTTTTTGGAAACTTTTCAAAGTCAAAGTCAAATTAATTTATTGCATCATTATGGTATACATAAGTTATTTATTTGGTATCACATAATGGACCCTTCTCGGGTATCGGGTATCGCAAAACCATGCTATCATTCACTTACTTGCCATCAGCCAACGTGGCCAAGCTCTGGTGTCGAAAGTTTTCACGCCTGCTTGTACTAAGGCTAACAGCCGGGACCTACAATTTAACGTGTCATCCGACCTATCGTAGCGCTGAGATGAAAATGATTTCTTGGATGATTTTTAAAAGACAGTTATGAGCTGTCTCTCATCCAAAGACTGTCCGTATCGACCGTCGCTTAACCTAGATGGATCGTGTCAGATCACGTAAGTTAGTCTAAGCCTAGCGCTAAGCCTACCGGCGTAGTTACCAAAATTTACTTTCAGCCTACTGATAAAAAACACCGCCACTATTATGCCAAATACCTATTTGCCTCGTGTAGCGATTTATCAAGGTTACAGATTATCATAATATTAGCTGTTAAACTCTTCACTTTACCCGACATTTTTTTCATAAAACGAGTGTTTAGATGGGCCTAGCTTCATGTTTTCTAAAAGGTATATTGAATATTCCTATAAAATTGAATTTTAATTTTCAACTTCAGACATACCTACAATTAAAATTTTATGGGTAGTTAATTATTTTTCAAACATCTTAGTTAGTGTCTAAAACAACAATATTAGATATGAATAAGTAAATATTAGGACACATTTCACACACGGCTGGTTAACCCCATACTGAACCATTTCTAGTTTGTGCTACGGTAGCTAACACAACTGATATAACTACATATACATACATATTTTGTATAGGTACATATTATCACCCAGACCGACAGCCAACAAATTTAGTAAAGCACAAAGATGCTGGCCGGGCCGGGAATTGAGCCCGAAACCTTCTGATTGGCAATCCGGCATGGTAACCTTTACGCCAACGAGGTTGTCAAAGTATATTCCTATACCCACATTTCACACACGGCTGATTAGCCCCATACTACACCATTTCTAGTTTGTACTATGGTTGCTAAAACACAACTGATATATTACATATACTACATACATCAATACTTAATATCGATACATATTTAACACCCAGACCGACAGACAGCCAGCATATTTAGATCATTACAAATATTTTGGCCGTATCGGGAATCGACCCCGGGATTCTCTGGTTGGCAGTCAGGCATGGTAACCATAACCAATATGAATAATATAATTAAAGCTTAAAATTATAATGTTTATTGTTCTAATTTAATAATTCTGAAATAAAGATTTTGAATTCAAAGAGCCAAAGAGGTGATACTTCAAATAAATACATTTGAAGTAAAGCAGACGTACTGGCGCCCTCAATGCCTTATCAGTGATAGGTAATTCTAATCAGTATAAGTAGTATGCCATCTGATAACGGCAGAGTTTTTTTGAATATTTTTGTATGATAGTAATTTTTGACTGTCAAACTGCGACCTTTAACTATCTGTTGAAGAAGGATCTGAATAAAGCAGTTAATACATTTTATTGTTTGTTTATTACTAGAATTAAAGTATATTCCTTATAACATAATTAATATTACCAACATGTCAGTATATAAATTTAAGGGAAATGAACAATAATTTAAATGTTTGCAGTCGCGGTAGCGGGGCCTTGGGGAACCGAGGCAAGGAAGTTTGTGGCAAATCTCGGACGGCGGTTACGGGATTGGGGGCGAGATCCGCGGGCTGGGGAATACTTGCGGCAGCAAATTTCTCTCGCGATTCAGCGAGGAAATGCTGCCAGCCTAATGGGTACGTTTGGGCGTGGGGCTTTGACGTAGTCTTTTTAGGATATTAGACTTAATTTTATTTATTTTCGAAGGAACCCAGAGATTCAAAACTTACGACAAAAAAAATGCTAACGAGTTCAGTCTGAACCCTCACGATGACCTCAGAACAAAATAAAAATTACCTTTACATTATGAATAAAAAAATATTACATGAACGTCTTTTTCGTTTATACATGCATTGCCATGATTATGATGATTGCTTCACTAAATACTATTACCCCCTCGGATAGGTAATTAAAAAATAAGTAAATCCGTTTATTTACCATATTTTTAAACGAAAAATTAATAAAGTAAAGTAAAGGAACTTAACTAGATCGTATGTATGTGGCCAAGATGGAACCGAATACGAGCATAAAGGGTTCCGCACTATTGTCGAAAAAAGCATGTGGAAGCCACTATTTCTAAATATTTATTTAATATTAATTAGACGACTCTTTGCACAAAATAATATAAGAAAAAGTTTAACAATATCATGTTTATAGTACGCCAAAATCACTAAGAACAAACTTCTATTTATTTATTTAGCATGACAAATAATTACATCAGCTTATAGCTAATTACTGTACCCTGTACATAGGGTGTAGCTAAATGTAACTTAATTAGGTAGACATATTCATATACATACCTACTTATTTATTTACTTATATCTAGTTAAAATACTGAATCGAAATTAATATTTACTTAAAATATATGTGAAAACTGTATAATGTATGACCTATTTTATGTCATCTTCTAAAAATCTGATATATAATAATAACATTTGGCAGTGAGATATATCTTAAGCTGATTTTGCAGAAGAAGTTATATTGAAGTTATTACCTACATGTAAGAACTATTACCTACATGTATGTATTGTGTCCAGGTTCCGTAGCTATATTTTAGGTCACTATATTAAAACTTTCGTAAGGCATATTTGAATAATGTTTGTATAACCGGCTATCACTTACGTTTATTTTGTCGGTATTAGCGGGACATGTTTCAGCACAATCAGTGTGCCATTCTCAAGGGCAGGAACACAGCCAACGTTCGTTCAACGTGATTGTGCTGAAACATGTCGGGCTAATTCGTCAAAATAAACGTTAGTGATAGCCGGTTACACAAACATTATATTTTAGGTAATAGATGTCTATACAGCTCATCGGTCACGGCATTTTTAAATTTTAATAAGGTTAAAGATAATAATAGTCAGGTATCCGAATTTGGCGACATGTGTCAACATTAACCTTGGGCCTGCAGACGTCTCGGCGACTGTATCTTATTAAATATTCTGTACAGGGAGCGCCGCGGTATACAACTTGTTCTATTTACATATAAAAAGATCGACGGTGATTAGACAGAGGCTCAGTGGCTGGAGTGAAGACTTTGCAATTGATGAGCCATGGTTCAAGTCCTATCAAATTGTAGAAGTTTATTTTTTTGCGTATATAAAAAAAAATATGACATGAACATCTTTTTCGTTCCGCGCGCCGCGGTATACAACTTGTTCTATTTACATATAAAAAGATCGACGGTGCTTAGACAGAGGCTCAGTGGATGGAGTGAAGACTTTGCAATTGATGAGCCATGGTTCAAGTCTTGCCAAATTGTAGAAGTTTATTTCTTTGTGTATAAAAGTGTATTTTCAAGTAGTGAACTTGGCTTACTTCATGTACAAGTTTAAAATCATATGACGAACTCATAGGCGTAATGTTACCAAGCCGGACTGTCAAACAGATAACGTATGGCTCAGTGGCGGGTTGAAAAATTTCTTGTGTAAAGCAGTAGATTAAATTTTCTCGACTCTCCAAAAGACGTTACACAAAAATTGTTTGTTTCAGATAAAGTGAATTCTGTCCCAGATGATGTGAACTCTACTTTAGTTATAATTCGAAGCAATAAAGAAAGTACTTGAAAGGTCGATTCCTCTGGTTCACTCTCATGCTTTATGCAAGTAAGAGGACATGAAAACTCAAAGGTTTTCTTTATATTTTTCTTTTTGACTTGTAACTTTGGTGTTATCAATAAATGATTTGTATTTGTATTTTTATTGACAACCAGTAACCCTGTAACGAGTAATGTTTTTTCTTCACATTTTAACCAGGTGATAATTATTTTCTTATATCACAAATTTTGACTAATGATGATGATGAGGATTAAAATCAACCTCTTTTGCGTGGTTAGCATGGGACGAGGGCTTATAGTCTTTCCAGAATTTTTTGCTACCTCCCTGTGGAAATGTACTTTAACAGCATGGTTACAGGGAACAATTTATCTTATAACATATTTCCACATGACATTAATCGTGGACATTTTATGCCGATATTCCCCGATATTTCCAAGTAAAACGGCAGTACATACTCTTCAATTGATCTATGGCAGGGACAAACTATCGCCAAGTTCGGAGGTGGGGAAAAAAGGAATGTAAATAATATTTTTTGTAATATAACGAGATATTATTTGTGTTGCAAAGATTTTAAGAAATTTACAAAAATATAATTTCAACGCATCAAAAAAACAAAAGATTAAAACTAATAAATTATTTCTTCCCCTGTAGAAGATTTTTTCCGCTATCAGTGCTGGCCCCGCTGGAGTTACGTATTATAATACCAAAATTACGTAATCCTTAATCCAAAATGGCTGACTCATACGTCGGTCGACGATTCATTCGTGAAAAGGCTTGCTATTCTTTACGACAGAGTAGACGTTAAAAAAAAACGTCTACATCTGATAATTTGTACACGTGTAATGTTATTATTAGAATTTACTACTCGATTGCGTGATATAATACCTACTAACTTTGCAAACATAGGGTGTGTGACATGTTTTTTTTTTCTATGCCATCGATATTTTTATTTAGACCGTTTTATACTTCGGTATCGCTTCAAGTCTCGGTCAGTCAGAGCTATACTGAATAAAAATGCACTATTGAGCTTAAGGGCTTCTTTGTAGTACCATAGCACCCTAAAAACCTCAGTAAAAATGCGCGCCTTTGATCTATTAATTATTTGTTTCTTTCATAATATTCTTTTGAATACTTTGTGCATTCTTTGGCAGAAGTATAAAGGTGTACCGAAAAACTTAGAAAGCAATTGACAAATTAATATAATAATATTTTATCAAATACTGTATTGGTTAATGTCTCAAGCAATAGCACGTACATTTCATTCTAGTACAATTAAAAAATAAATAAGTACTTTTTTTGTAATTTTCCTTTAAATCATTCCATTCCATTCCATTGTTTTTCTTCGTTTCATTCATTGTTTTTTCGTTAAATAACCTAACTGCAAAGCACCATTGTTGACTTCTATCATTTCTTCCAGGCAACAACTGAATGGACATATTTTATTTGTATTTTTAATGCATGTCTGAAACATATTTAATACATGCATATGTGAATACCATGCCACATTCTAACTTTAATTTAATTTTATATGTTGTATGATAATAGGCAATTAATTCATATCATAATAGCATAATTAAACTTAGCCTATAACCTTGTGGTCAATAAACCCACAATGATACAGGGTTATTGTTAACGCCCGTACTAAGCCGAAAGGTTGAAATGTACTCATCAGTTATCAACAAAAAACCAAGTAGAGTTAACCACTTTTGTGTAAAGTAGCCAATCGTACGCCAATATTACGATCTAAGTCTTGGAATCAGAAAAGTCATTTTGCGAGTGTCAAACATAGTTAATTAACGTAACGTTAAAATTTAGATTTACGTAGCATTTATTCATTAAACAACGTAATTCATATGTTCAAAACTAGATGTCGTGTAAGAAGACATAGGTACTTACTACAAGCATTTATTCTTGAAAGCTAAAAATTTTGATTGACGTGTTACACGTGTGGAGTTTGTATTTCAGTTTAGCCAATCTTGACATAACTATCTACCATTTTTACCGACATGAAACAATCCAACCAACAATGAAATCGCAACAAAAAACTTACTGTTCCATACATTTTACATTGAGTCGATAAATTATTTTTTATGGAACAGCTGGTTTCATTCCACGTTATCATGGTTGACCCATGGGTATACAGGTAAGAACGATAATCATATTGAAGATTACATTGCCTTTAATTCAGCTTTATAGCATCAGTAGTACAAAGTTGTACTAGTTAGTGAGCGAGTATGGCACGTAGAAAAAAAAATTCACATCAGTCCCAGGATTAAATGCGGGCAGCATTATTCCAATGACCTGATTTTCAAGTTTTGTACGGAGTTTGCATTCATTCATAGGAAACATTTCGTAATAACAAAATCATGCTCCGAAAACCAAAAAAAACCCGTGACGTGTCATTCGCCTACCCGTACTAAACCAGCGTGGTGGGTTATGACCTACTTTCTCTCTCCTTCTGAAAGAAGTTCACGAATTCTACTTATTGGAACGTATAATAGGTTGCTTCTTAACGCTCTACCGGAGCACATTCGAGAGGCGGGGTCGAATATTAAAAAAAAATTGATTAAAAACATTTTTGACAGAAATGGCTCCACACACTGTCGAGGAATACGTTCCACATTTATTTAATTGTGTATAACATAATGATTAGGTACTGCAGAATTTTCTACCCATATTCTACCTATGTACAATATTTATTATTAATTATTAGCTGTGTAACACATGTACCTTTTTAGATATTAAATAAGGTGAATGCAGGCGTTTGCAATAACTCTGTACACTGCATTATTGTCAGTGCAACAATAACAGAGAGTTGCATCAGATGCGTTGTTTATTATAGATTTATCATTTATTATCGATTTTACTGCGAATCGGCCATTAATTACTGTAGTAATTTATATACTTATATTGTGATGCTCGTCAACTTGTGCCCTGTAATAAATAAGAGCTTCTATACATAAATAGAGCAGACGTGCGTTAACATGATAAGAAAAGCTGTATTTATTAATTTATATTTTACTAGCCGACCCGGCAAACGTTGTTTTGCCTCACTTAGGGGTACAGCGCCATCTATTGATTACTTACTCAACCCAGTCGAAAGGTATCGACATCTGTTAGAATCATTTGGAGTTAACAGATAATTGTGACTGTCAAATAATAACAGACAATAATTAGCAATAAATTAAAATTACGACTATAATTTGAGATTTAAACTATCCTATCTCTCAAGTTGGATCGAAATGCACATGGTGTGCGAATTTTATTATAATCGGTTAAGTGGTTTAGGAGTCCATTGAAGACAAACACTGACACGAGATTTATATACATTAAGAAGGTACCTAATAAAATTATCATACTAATATTACGAGTATAAATGCGAAAGTTTGTGAGTAAGTGTGTATGTTTGTTACTTCTTCTCGCAAAAACGGCTAAATCGGTTTTTATGAAAGTTGGTGTGAAGATAGGTTAGACCTTGGATACAGACACCTCCGGCAAAAATTGTGGTTCACGTATGATACGCAAATACGTTACGTTAAGATATGTTAAATCTTGGATTGACACATAATATGGTACTTTTTGTCCCGGATTAACTCCTGTTTGTCCCGGATTAACGAGACGCAGCTAGTATTAATATACGAGAAAAGTTTGAGTGTTAAACTGTATATATACTGTTGCCACGCATAACAGGATCATATGATACTTAGCGCGGGGCGCAGTGGATATGGCAAAACGTACACTAAGGCTAAGCTATACTTTAGTATTTAATTACTCATAGTACGTTTCACCCCTGTATTTGTACTAAATAAACTATTTGATTTGATTTTGATTTGATTTGAGTGTGAGTGTGTAGGTTTGTTACTTCTTCACGCTTAAACGCCTGAATTGATTTCCATGAAATTTGGTACGGATATAGTTCTGACTCTAGATTACTGCATAGGCTACTTTTAAACTCGGAGTAACGCGCCGGTGGAACCGCGAGGCACAGCTAGTAAAAAAAAATAAGAGGCATCGTAGCACTCGAAAGGATGGACTGATTTTGATGTAGTGTATTTTTATTTGAAAAGTGTTCGTTGGGAGTTTTAGAGTTGAGAAGCGAGTGTGGCTCGGCGGTAATAACGTCTGCTTTTCAATGAGACGGCCCCTGGTTCGATCCCCGCCCTACACCAATGACTTGTTTTTCAAGTTATGTGTGAATTTGCACTCCCTTTACGGTGAAGGAAAACATCGTGAGGAAACCGGCATGTTTGAGGATCACAATATCCGAAGACGTATGTCATCCGCCAACCCGCACTTGGCCAGCGTGGTGGATTATGGCCTATATCTCTCTCTTTGCGAGATAAGGCCCCGAGTCCTAGCAGTGGGAACGTATACTGCTTATGCTATGTTATGCTATACGAAATTGTGTTTAAGACCTCCAACTATTCTTAACACCGAATTAAAGCTAATAAAACTCAGAAAACAATAGCCCTATCATTTACGAAGAATTTTCTATGATTTTTCAATATTTTGTTTCTATAACGCATTAATCAACCTACAAGTCACGAATGACACGTTAAATTATAGGTCCTGGCTGTTAGTCAAGTCAGAGGCCTTCGAGCGGCTTGAAAACTCTCGACACCAGAGCTTGACCACTTAGCTCATACGAAGAAGAAGATAGAGAAGATTTTTCGTATTATTACTGAAAGTAATATTCACGTTCAGAATAATAATAATAATATTCTCGTAGCAAAGTTTCATATTTTTTTTTAATTATAATTTTGAACGATTCCAATGGATGATATAAAAAGCGTTATTATTATTATTATCATATGTGTGTATCTTATATATATTATGTCATATTTTAAGTTATATAATATTCGTCATGAATGTATGTGTATGTAAATTAAATTTTAGTAATAAATAACTGCAAATTGACTTGCTCAGTACGGTGCGTTGCCGTAAGATTAATAAACGTTTTGATTTTTGATTTTGAAACTATATCTACATCAAATACACTCAAACGCAAGTAAAAAGGTCCTCAAATGAAGACTAGACGCCTAAATAGGTACACTAACTACTGTATACTAACTATGTGACTATTCTGTGTCCTCGCGTGACTGTTGCGTCATAGTGATGTCAGCTCACTAACTACAGCCTGTGAATAACGGACTTTATGTCACTGACGAATTCTACGTGAATACGTGGTTTTATAAACTAGCTGGCAATTGTTGGTCATTTATACTAAGTGGACCCGCGTGTGCTTCTTCTTTTTACATTCTAGAATAATTTTCTTCACCTATTGACTCTTTTTTTTATCCTTGATAGGTTAGCGTTTGACTACAGCTAGCCTGATGTTAAGCTGCACTGCAGTCTACGGTGTTGCACGCTTACCTAGAAGATACCTATTAACTCTACTTTTGAAGGCCCCCGGATGATACCTCTCAGGAAACAGAGACTCAGGTAGTGAGTTCCAAAGCTTCGCAGTCCTAACAATAAAGGTCGACGCAAAGCGTTTTGTACGAAAGTTTGGAACTTCAACTCTGTATCGGTGTCAGGCGTTACTTTGCGGAAATCCATTGTAAATATAAGACAAAATTAAATATTTAGTGTTTTTCCGCTGTGATCTGAAACCCAAATTAAATTTTAAAACGTTTTATTTGTTTTTCCTTTGCTTATCTTAATTTGGGTTTCAGATCAAGGCGGAAATACACTTATTATTTAATTTTGTCTTCTATCATTTTCTTCATCTTCTTTATATTGGCCAAGCTCTGTCGTCGAGAGATTTTCAAGCGTCCCGTTGGGTCTTTGACTTGACTTAACGACGCTTTGTATGAAGACTTGCAGCTGAGACGGGGTTTTCAATTTAACGTCTACTCCAATACACAGTAGTGACCAAAAAAAATAATAGTTTAAAAAAAAACTAAAAAACACGCTTATCTGGCCGTTTTAAGTGGGTCAAAATCGCGCCCAAAGAAGTCGGTTACAAACAAAAATACAAAAAAATTTAATAATTTTATAAAATTAGTGTATTGTCATCGGTTCTCAATAAATCTACAAAGTTTCAACGAAATCTGGCCGTTTAAAGTGGGTCAAAATCGCGCCCAAAGAAGTCGGTTACAAACAAACAAACATACAAACATACAGGTGATATTAGCTTCACCTGTATGTTTGTATGTTTAAATAAAGCGTGTAAAAATGACAGTTAAGCCACGGGCATCCATTCCAACCGACGCAACGGTCGAAGCGTACGCATCGACCGTTGCTTTCCTTGGCTATCGCGTCTGTTCACTTTAGTTGTCCGAGTTACAGGCGCTACTAAACAAATCTAATTTTATGCTAAATTATATTAACAAGCCTATTTGTTCAACAAATCTTTCAAAAACTGATAATAAAAATAATAGCCTTGATCATCATCATCTTCCACAGCCGGTTCTCTTCCACTAGTGGTAATAGGTCTCTCTTCTAACATGCCATTCCATAATAATTACTGAAAGAAACTTTTTAGCGGATGGTGAAAATACCATGTCATACAATTACCAATGCAGCACACAGAAACACAGACATACACCGAATGGCGTCGTATATAATGAACTAATCAATCTGGTGGTTTTCAAAGCTCTAGTGATGTGTTTTTTTTTGGATAAGCGCGCTCCATCCACCTTAGATCATAATATCGCTTACCATCAGGTGAACTGTGATCAAACGCAAACCCATTTTTATATTAGAAAAAGAAAAACTTAAATTCTTCAAAAGGTACGCTTTTCAAGTTTCTGTAAAACCCTCATAGATTTACTCTATCCGTATGTCCATCTGTTTGTCGGGCCTGTGTGTCTCTTTTACAATTCTGAGTATATTGCGCTCATAATATAATTTAGGTATTTTAATATGTTTGTTATAACTTCTTTATTAAGTGTAAGTACCTATTATTTCCACCACCCAGAGTTTACTATCTTTACCTAATTGCATCCAATGCAAACGATACAGCCATTTGAAAGTTACAGTTTCACAAACTCACAAGCAAAAGTTCACCTTTATTCTATGATAGTAAGAAGTAGGATGATTGAATACACTGCGTCACATTAAAAGATAATCGAAATAAAAAAAAATTAGAAAATAAGCACTATATGAAAACATTTATCATATATTCTAACTGAAAAAGAAAATCGGCAAATAGCTCGAAAAAACAGTAGCCACAGTACATCCGGTACAGAATCTAATAAAAGTATCAATACAGGGTTACATCGTAAATCGCTTTTATCAATAAAACTGGTTATATCAAGGACTCAAAGTAATTTTACAAAACAAATGATATTACAGTATTTAAGATTAACCTACTTAATATTCACAAGAGCTTAAAAAATTAAGTGATTCAGGGATGTGAAGAGAACAGGCCAGTGTAAATCGGACACTCAAACGCAGGCTTAAAAACGCAATAAATCACATTTGTATGAGAGCATAATACGGTTAATACAGTTCTTAAGATACTGCCTGGTGACAGACAGACGTACATAATCTTAGTTATATGAATGAATGAATGTTATTTATTTTCCAATAAGTCACAAAGATATTACATTTCACTTATAATACTAAACTTCAAATTGGAATCGTCAAAAAATGTCATTACAATAAATACAATATTTCTTAGCTGTAAAGGGGCCTTGTCATACAAAATAAATAATTAAAATCAATTCAAGTAATAGGGATTGGAATCTTAGTAATAGGGTTCCGTTTGTGTCCTTTGGGAACAAAATCCTTAATATAAAGATCCAAAACTTCGCAGGACACTAAAATAAGTTTTTTTTTTCATTAAATATTTTCTTTTAATTTTGAAACATAAGCTGGTGTAGCGATACTTACGTCAAAGTAACAAGCTTTGTTTTGTAATTACTCAATTAATAATTACGAAAAATTAAAGTTAAAATTTGCGTAACATTCATTCATTCATTTTTAATTTTTGTTTTTTCGTTCCTGCACTTGGTTTTGTCAATTATTTATCTCTTACGAGTGTAAAACCACAGTTTCAAAGCTAGTTAGTATTGTGATTGTATATTTTTATTGATCGTATAATTTTGGTAACGTCCGGAATGTAATTGTAATAATTTAACGTACTGCTTTCTTTATCTTTGTAGTTTGTAAATGTTTTGTTCTGTACAATAAATGTAATGAAGTCTTTATTTTATAATATTTTGGGTAATTTACCAATTTAATCTGAGTGTTAGTTTCACATAACTCTGTACAATCGGCTCTTACGTCACGCGGCCGTCCGCCGAGTTTTTGCAAATACTAATAATAATACTAGTCTAGCTTTACTCGTGTCTGTCTGTACGAAGCATCCGTCTTTTTTAGTCACCAATTTATACTCACTGCTGGGTTTCAGGGCCTTCTTTAATGGAAAAGAGTCTTTAATTGATTTAAAAATGAGGTTTACTCAAGAAAGGATGTTAGTGACAATTGTTTTTTCTTATTACCTCTCGTTTTAATCGTTTATTTATATTACTCGTACATATCTCTTTTGGTTTTTTACTCGTTCTCTAAAATGGCATAAAAAGTTTAAGTATTTGGTGGAGATAAATCTAGATAATTGGGCAAGTGCGAGTTCGGTACGCGCATGAAAGATTCCGTAACAATGTTGTATTGGAGCCCGCCTTAAATATTTATTTTATTAAATTTCATAGCTAATATGCATTTATATATTTTGTGAAAATTGTATGTATCTAGCAGCTACCATTATTGATATATAGCAAAAATACGAAAAAAAAAGATTATCCTTAATATTTATTTTTTATTTTTAGTTTTTGTTGTTATAGCGGCACGGGAAATACATATCTTGTGAAAATTTCAGTTTTCTAGCAATTACGGTTTCTGAGATACAGCCTGGATACAGACAGACAGACAGCGGAGTCTTAGTAATAGGATCCCGTTTTTACCTATTAGGTACGAAACCATAAAAAGAGAAGTTTTTTGGTAGAATTGGCTCCCTTGTGGGGGTGAAAGTTTTTTTTACATTTTAATAAGCATGGATACCTAACATTAGTTCGTATTCTGGCCGCTACCAAAAGACAGCGAGCGTAACATACTGGCAGCATTACCGCGTTGGTTAGCAACGCTGATACGTTGAGCCAAGAATAAGCAAGCATTCTGATCACGCGTCGTTTTGCACTGAACGAGTTTTGGGTAATGGATGTATTTGTTTAATATGACATAATATAAAAAGACAAGTTACCCTTAACCTTGGTCTTACCCTTAAGCTCCCAAAACGTATTATCAAGGACATTCTCACATTACGTTTTCTAAAAAAAACCTGTTGAAATGAACAGGTTAATTCAAATTCTTATTATAATTATACGAAAGGGGTGAATTAATTTTAATAATTCCTTGTTGCTATTGGACTAATAATAGTAGTCCTTACTAAGTGATATAAGTTTAACAAAAGAGGTCTTTCGTCTATGATAGGTAGCATAGAGTAATAGAACCAGTTACTATGATACATAGTCTATGTAAAATAGAACCCATAGCCCATCCCCATAATTTTGTTATGGGGATGGGCCAAAATTCGTTCCCTTACCAAAAATTGGTAATACGATAGATACTCGTAGGTAGATAGATAAACTCTTTATTGCAACACAGATAAAGGACAATAGAAAACAGAGGACAAAAATTTTACTAGCTACAAATGGCGACCTTAGCACTAAAAGCGATTTCTTCCAGGTAATTATTTAGAGCAAATAGATAAATATTGTAATTTTAATTTGGTTTTACGAGAAAATTCTTGATAGCTACTTACATATTGAATTCGAAATCAATTTTTTTTATTTTTAATATACTATGTTAAATAGTTGCCACATTTTTAGGGTTCCGTGCTCAAAGTATGCACACTACGAGACCCTATTACTTTGCAGTCCGTCTGTCTGTCTCTCTTCTGTCACCAGGTTACCTCATGGACCGGGATAGCTACAGCAGTAAATTTTTCTAATGATTTAAGGGGAGGTTCCATACAAAAATAAGTTTTTTTTAATTCTTGTACCTAATAATGGTACCGGTATAGGTCTAGGCACAGATATACCTACTATATTATATGTTATTTATCATATAGATATAGATACAATATTAAATATGTATTTAATAGCTTGCCTAATAGCCATAATTATATTTTTTCTATAATTATTATAAGCTTTATGAGAATTATAACTAGGGAGGGGTACATAATTAACTCCCGTTTTTTATGGTATAGTGATAGTTTAGACCCTGGGTTAAAAATAGGCTATGGTTTGTAGTTTATTATGAAAAATAATTATTTATGTTTGTGAACATCTTGAACCGTGATTTTTTTTTGGCTGTTGGTCTGGGTGTTCAATATTATATCAAATCAAATATGTATTTATATAAAGCATTTATGTATGTATATGTACTATATTAGTAGTTTTAGCAACTGTAATACACACTAGAAAATTTAAATTAATTTATATACAAACATAAATAAATCAATAAGTACAAATAGATTTGTTTAAAGCGCATCGTGTTATTTTTGCATGAATAGTCTAAAAAGTAATAGACCTTTTTCGATAGTTTTGCCGGTCGAATGACACGTCAAGGCTAGGCTGTGCCGAGTTCAGAAGCACCATACATATTTAAGCGAGGCACTGAATTAAAAATAATAAAACTGAAAAAATCGTTGCTTTATTTACGCAGGATTATATCGGTTTTTCCAAAATATGCTGTTTTACTCCTATACCGCATTAATGTAGGCCCTTTTTTTCTAAAATAATTTTATTTTGGTTCGTTTTTTTTATTTTCTTGTTTCTGTAATTTTCCTTGCATATATTGCAACTATTGCATCAATAATGAATGTATGTATAAATTATTCATTAGCGAGTAAAACGCAAATATGTAAGCAACAAAATTTTATAACTAAACTATAAAACTAAAAAATAAACTATAAAAAGTAATCTAATAGACCGTTTGTGGAGAGAAAAATGCCCAGTATGCTGGCAATATTGCCTCATTGAATGGCAATGCTCAATATAGGCATAATACATTATGTATATCTGAAATATAGGCCAGCATTCTGAACATCTGACGCTATTTATTGGATCAACTATTAAGGAAAATATCAGCTACCGAGGCAGCTATATTGGCAGCTGGGTCCGAAAAAAATAAATATGTTTTTAATTTGTATCAATACATATTTTTTAACATTTTTTTTTAATATGTTAGCCTAAGTTCAAACAATCTTTAAGTCAAGTAAGGTCTTCAGGTTTTTTCGAAAACTCTCGACATCAAACCCTAACATCTAAGAAGCAGACAAGACTATAATTTTCAAGTAAAGTATCCGAGTATATTGTATTAAAAAGCTTAAAATATATGAACATAAGACACAAAATCATTTTTACTTTATTACCTATGAGGTCTTGACTGCTTTGGTCACCGTTGCTTTTTGTTATTTCAGAGAAATATCTATAATTTTTCAACTATTTCGTGTAATTACTTAGTGCCTACCTACTTAGTTTTTCAAAGTTAAAGGCAATAGGTACATAGTGAAGAAGATTTCATACCTAGGTGTTGATAAGTAGGTAGATGCAAGTACCTATCTGATGTACGTAACAATTAGCGCTAATATTAATTATCATACATATATATATTAATAATAATTTAAACTAATTTGTATTTTTGAAAATAAATTTAATTATTATTTCTTGCTACTAAAGTTCTCCTACATAATATCATATCTGATCCTACTTCGTAGGCAAAAAAAATCGTCTCCCTTTTAGTACCTATTTCTTGTTTAAATTACTACGAGTATTTGCACAGAATAATAACTTGGTATTTGGTAGGTAATGTTCTATAAATACTTTCTATCCGTTACTCTTAAAATGTTTGATGTATTGGGAGAGATAGGTAGATTATTGAGTGTAGAGCTAATTAGTATAAGATCTTACTTTTTAATAATATCCTCTCAAATACATCCCTTAATACAGCAATGGTACTTTTTATTTAAAATAAATATGGAATACTTAAACAAAGATCAAATAGTTTTTTAAGAAAAATATATTACCCATACACTTAAAATAAAAAAATTGTGAATAGAGGCAATCAATTGTGATGGTTTTTAAATAGCCAACTTCGCATTCAGATTTTGGTGCTATACATTATTTTCACTGCTTTGAATGCAATCATATTGAATTAGTGATATCATATATATTTTAAAATTTATCCTAGAATAACAAAAAATATATAAGTAGGTTCTACATAAGTATCTGAAGTTAGGCCTAAGAAAATTCTCACCCATGAAATGATTGGGGCCTTTTAAGGCTAATTACACCATATAAAATGTTTTAAATGCAAAACTTCTTAATAATTCAGGAATATACGTATATAAACAACTTTAAGTACCAAATTAATAATTCAAGAATATAAGCATATAAAGAACTTTAAATACTAAAAATATAATAATAACACGGATGTTCAAACATTAAAAATCCTTTACAACAATTGTAGAGCCACGGCTCTACTAAAAAAATTCAGTGACTTTTTTTAGATATTTTCCTTCATAATTTTGATTCATTTTAACATAATAATTACAGGATAGGATTCTAAATTATCAAATCTACATAGATTTCAGAGGTTTGATGTGCTGAACTGTGTTAGTTTAGGAGTTATGTGTTCCACGTGACCTGTAAAGCGTCATCACGGAAAAGTGGCTAAAAAATATGAAAAATTGGATTATTTTTGAAAAACTTATCTTAATTTAGGCTTATTGATTATAATACTCACCATCCCATGAAAAATAAAAGATTATAATCCACGTGGTAGTCCATTGTTAGCACTTCACCACCACAGGGGACGCCCGCGCACACTCACTCCACAAAATGGTTCAAAATCCAAATTTCAAAATCGATATCGGTCCAAAATCCCTGTTAAACTTACTTTTGACAGTCCACAGCACTATATTCAACAGTCCCCTAAATAGGCCTATAAGAATCTTATTGGGGAATTGAGGTCGAAAAGTTTGCAAAAATATCGCGTTTTGGCGCGCGCGCCGCGACTTTAGGCCTAGGCTCGCGTCTCGCGCGCCTGCTCAGACTAACGCACGATAAACTATACTACTGATAATACAGGATAAAATACCGATAAGGAATTAGGCTCATCGGCTTCGACATTGCCAAATTTGATAGACGACAAGGATGTTGAATTTTTATTATTTTTTATTTTTGAAGGTTATTTGAGTCGGTTCTAGATTTTAAGGTCCGGAAGGGGTTGGTTGGTACGGGGGGTGGTTTGTAAAGGGAGCAAGCACCCTGTGAGGCGGTAGTGTGCGGTATAGACCGGCGCGCGCGCGAGAACCGCTTCGGAAATGGCCGAGCGAGGTTGGGCGACAAGCTAGCGCCGGCGACTCCGCCTGGCTGGCCCCTGCGCGGCGGCGGCGCGCCGGCACTCTACCTACTAGTGCTAGATTTTAGACGAACAACTAGCCACTAGCAACGCTCATTTGAAATAGGTATGAGATCTTTACTCATACCAGTACGGCTTTTGGTTTACAAGCGCTCAAACTTTTATCTAAGTGTAATTGTTGATTTAATTACCCAGAGAAGTTCTTTAGGAAGAAGGGATTTGTGGAATAGGGATTTTAAAATTGAACCTATTAAATGTACTGGAACATTGAAATGGTTTTAAATATACATTGTTTACTTTACGGTCGAACTTTTATGTAATATATAATTGTGGAATTAATTACCCAGAGAAGTTCTCTAGGAAGAAGGGATTTGGGATAGGTAGGTATCTAACCTATGAACCTATTAAATCTACTGGAACTTTGAAATGGTTTTAAAAATACATTGTTTACTTTACGGTCGAACTTTTATCTAAGTATAATTGTGGATTTAATTACGCACAGAAGTTCTCTAGGAAGAAGGGATTTGGGTTAATTATTTTAAAATTATGAACCTATTAAATCTACTGGAACTTGGAAATGGTTTTAAAAATACATTGTTTACTGATTCCTTATTGATTTGGGGATAACTTAGAAGTTAAAGTAGGTTCTATTATAAGTAGGTATCTATACTTTTCAATTTTGTTTAACTGACTTTGTAATGTCTTATTTATCTATTAAGTACTTTTATTTTTTTAATGCGAGTACATATAATTAACAAAATCGAAACTTAATCAAAACGCTAACTAACCAATATATAAAGCAAGCAACTTAACTATCTAGTTTTATTTTACTCATTACAGCTAGACATTTGACCAGTATTATACCAGTACTACCTGATATGCTGGCAGTGTTAACGCGTTTCAAGTAATAATTTATTGTATAGAAAAATATCTAGGAAGGTGCTTTACATATGGAAAAATTACCATTTTGAAAATTAATTCACTATGATTACATTACATTCCTACCTACTTCATACTCGTATTTTTTAAAAATTGTAATACATTTTTACAAATATATTTTGGTATTAAAATATTTACAGAAACGCATACAAACTGTTTTAAATAATATGAAACTATTTTTAAATAGTTTTATTTCAGTGATATAGGTAGTAGATATTATACGTACAAAAATTAAAAGGGAAAAATACTCGAGAATTTGGAGTAACTAATCTAAATGGTAGGTACCGGTGGCATAATATACGTGTATGAAGTATATTTTTGAAATATATATTATTTTTATGATATATATTTCAAAAGGGTATACAGGGTTCCGTTTTAACCTTAACGTATGGAACCCTAAAAATGAACTAAGTATATCCAATCCAAATAATATTATATTATATATCCAAAACATAATATATCCAATATATCCCCCTTTTAAATGGAGGAGCATTAAAGCATATAAAATAACAAATAGGGTTGCTTAGCTGCAATAGATATTTGTAGCTGTGTGGAATAATGGCATAATAACCCAGCAGTACTCACTTCTCTGTAAAAGCCAGTGGAGCCAATCATACGTCAATGCTACAATATATGCTTTACACTGGAGAATAAAGTAACAAAACACGAAAAGTCAAAAGCTGTTCAAAACAGTCGTGTCAAAAGACGGACCAGAAATTTCCAGAAAATTCGAAATTGGCGTAACATAGCGTTATACTCGTAGTTGCTGTATTTCATGTATACCAATTTGGCATAACTGTGGACCATGTTGAAATTGGCAAAGAAGTAGTTGGTATAAATCTTGGATACTTGGATACATAGCACACTTGAAATTAGGCTATGTGATAACACTATTTTCGTGGGATAAAGTACATAGCATATTTGAAGCTTTTTACACGCTTTATATTAGCTTCACCTGTATGTTTGTAACCGACTTCTTTGGGTGCGATTTTGACCCACTTTAAACGGCCAGATTTCGTTGAAACTTTGTAGATTTATTGAGAACCGATGACAATACACTAATTTGATAAAATTATTACATTTTTTTGTATTTTTGTTTGTATGTTTGTTTGTAACCGACTTCTTTGGGCGCGATTTTGAACCACTTTAAACGGCCAGATAAGCGTGTTTTTTAGGTTTTTTTTTTAACTACTATTATTATTATTTTATCCCGGTTTAACACGGCTATCACTTCGAAGTCCAGCTGGAGTAAAAATAATACAAATGCCCACTTATGTTGATGATGATGACTAAGCCGTTAATACCTACACACTTGGTCACAAATAAACGTTATTTTATCAATTATACGACCAGACAGAAATAGTACTGTGTAATTGGACCTTGTTCGTGTGTAGATAGCCATACAGAGTTACTCGTAAATATGTCACAGACGAACAAATCATTCACTCAATCATTCATTCTCTCTTAAGCATTAAAATAGGCCAAGGGCGAGTCGGATTTGCGCACGGTTCTGTACAAAAAAATTGCAAAAAGTTTGTGTAATGTAATGTAGCCTCCTTAAATATATTATTTTTTTTTTACTTATTTTTAAAGTGAACGCATAACATTATATTGAAAAGATACCTAATTATGATAATCAAAAAAGTTGCAGGACACAAAAATTGGAACATTTTGAAAGTTTATTCTGGGTAATAAAATACGAATTTTCACACTTGATTCATAAATGACACTGTAACAAACAAAACAAAACACAGGCGAATTGAGAACCGCATCTTTTATAAGTCGCTAGTCACTAATGACTAGTAGTCTTTCGTATCTTTTATTTTCTTTTCGGCCCAAAAGTTTTTTCTGCACGTGTAGCCCTGTATAAAACGTGTAATTCTGGCGACCAATTGTCTGTTACTCCATGGGATATAGGTATTACATGAGTATCATTAATTCCAGACAATGGATTTAATGAGTTATCGTACCAGATACCATAAACTTGCCAAAACTTACACATTTAGGTTTTTTACTGCATCATACGAGTAGCTTCAGGGTTACTTGTGAAATTTACGCAAAACCTTTTAATGTTACTTTAAAACGTTTAAAATAAGCAAATATTCAACAAAGTTTTATATTCAAGCAACTTTTATTCCACACAATATTGTATACAAGCAACTTTTGTTTCTCGCAGTATTGTGTACAGGCACCTTTTATTATACGTAGTACTGTATATAAGCAACTTTTATTCCACGCAGTATTGTATAAAAACAACTTTTGTTTCACGAAGTCCCATATACAAGCAACTTTTGTTCCACGGAATCATGTAGCAACTTTTGTTCCTCGTAGTACAGTATATAAGCAACTTTTATTCCACACATTGTTGTATACAAGCCACTTTTATTCAACTCTTCCAACGTTCCACGGAGTTATAAAACCTCAAAACTTTGTAGTTTTTTTCAAATGTAAATTTTATATATTAGAAGATAGGTTAGAAAAAATATAATAAATAGGTTATTGTTATTTATGTATTTCGTATAAGCCCGAAAGATTTTCAAATAGATATACAATATCTCTTATGGTCCATCTCAGTCACCTATAGATTTGTCATAAAATGTAATGCAATAGATTTATGTTGTATAAATCAAATTACGAACAGGCAAAAAGTCGAAAAGATAGATATTCTCCCTGGGCTCAGAGTGAATATCATTTCGACTTTCTGGCTGACAAGGAAAATCGCTAAAGTAGTATCTACAATTTAAGATAAGTAATAGATAAAAATACCGTGACCCTTTTATATATGTAGAGTATAATTATTTCAAGTTCTCGTTTGAATACAAATCTAGTTATATAATTATAGCTATATAGGTATATTATAATTTTTTATGTTTTATTGAAATAAGTATTTTGTTGTAATGCTTAACCCAATTAACTTTATTTCTAATTTAGATAATGTTTTATGAACATGGAAGAATTTATAGTTAATACATATTAAAATAAATGAATTTATTTTGATATAAGTAATGGATTTGCATTTTCTTAAAAAAAAAGACATTAGTAACATTAAAATACTAATTACATTAATAACTTTAGAACACTCTTTCACAAATGTATGTGACTAATCAAATAAATACTTTTATTATATTTTACAGGACTCAAGGACTGTGACTAATTAAATTAACTTATTAGTACCTTATATTTGCAATAAATAGGTAGGTATTACTATTTTTAATGTTCGTCGATTTCCTAACACATGCTTTTGGAAATTTTAATACAGTCAGGTACCTACTATGACTACAAAACTATGAGCACATATAACAGAAAAATTACAATTTATCTTATAAGAATCTAAGAATAACTCAATTCAACAAAGAAACCATTTGAAAGTTCGCTTCCTATTGCTCACAGGTGTAGTGTACACTTGTAGTGATGGACATTCTGCATCGAGGTAGAGCAATGATGTATGCAACAAAACAGGCAATGGATGGAGACGATATTCTCAGGATAGGGTCGCGTGGCGTACCTTTGGAGAGACCTATGTCCAGCAGTGGACGCAGACGGGCTGATATTGGTGCAAATGAAAGGATAGTAAAAATAAAAAAGCCTTTTATTCTATTGCATTACATTTTATTAAAAATAACATATTTTTATTTACACATTTTTATGCAAAAGTTGCCGCTTGGGCATAGGCCTCGCCCGTTCTAACTCTCTCTCTTCCTCGCTTGGCTCGACAATGAAAGGATAGGGACTTTCAAATGAACATAAAATCAACATAAATTTTCTTTATTGACCCAAGTTATAAGTAGCTATATAATACAGCTAAGGGATTGAGAGGTTATTATTTATTTATTTCCATAGCCTAACATGTCAATGTAATTCAACTTATAGTTATATGTACCATTTAATCAGGTGAAGTTAGGGTGTAGCTATGCAATTAAAAACTTATAAACTAGCTTAATTACAAACCTAATCTACTACTTGACATGTAATTGATATTAACCAATTTGTATCTATGAATGTATTGAATTTTGAAAGAAAAACAGACGATTTTCCATTATGTATTAAACCAATGCTCAAATGATATTGTTATTAAAAGTGTGTAATACTTACTTTTAATTTATAAATCAGTTTGTTAGTCTTGTAATTGTTCAATAAACGTTTTAATCTACTACTAAAATCAATTTTGAATTACTATATTACTAACTTAATTTTAAGTCTTTAATTGTGGATAAACTTTTAGCCTAAGACGTTTTATCACTGACAACAATAGAATTGCCAACATTTGTGTGACGTCAGGCAAATGGAGTATAGAACTTAATTGTACCTAAGTCTATTCTACACATACATTAGTTTATGGAACTAGGGAGATGAGGCCTATTCCCAGCATTGGCTTAGCACTGACTAATGATGATACCTACTTCTACTTATGAAATAGGTTAAGCCTAGGAGGAGTTTATTAGTCATTACTTTTACCTAGGTACATATTTTGCTAAGTTTACTTCTGCTGGGCCTTAGAAACTTTGAAGGTGAGAAAAAGCAAATTATAGGTATACTTACCTAACTGAACAGATCGCATAACCCCAATGCGATTTTTTGTATATAAGGGTCTCATCACTATAGGCATAAAATAATAACGTTTTAAACACCTAATACTTTAAACTATCGGCCTCAAATTGACATAGGGGTAGCTTCTACTCCATAGCTCAACATAGCAGCAAACGAAGAAATTATAATTATGAGTATCAGGTTATATGTATATCATTAAAGTAGTTACCCCCTATATCTAGATTGCAGAATCCCAACAGATATAGAAAAGTACTTACCTACTATTCAAATTTTAAAATGAAACAAATCTTTGTTACTACTATTATAATATATGAATAGTTATAAATAACATGTAGGTTCCGCTCTTATTAAGGGCCTATTCTAATCCTTATATTATTTTTACACCTTCTAGCCTCCATAAGGTATTATTTTACTATATTGAGATGCGTAAATGTTACCTGCAAGCAGCATGGCTTTTCATTTTTAATATTTCTACTTACAGTTAGCGACATCTAGCTAGCTTTTTTGAAAAGGATCAGATTGATTTCAAGCACGCTAGCACCATCTAGTAGGGAGTAGCGATTAAATAGTTTAGTACATTTTATGAATAATTTTTATATTATTATCAATGTTTTTTTAACAAAACATAATAATAATAGTGCTTTGGCAAAAGTACATCAAATTAATTTATTTAAGTTTTTCAATAAAGGAAAGTAAAACACAGACAATCAGCTGTTTAGCAAAATGTCAAAATGTTTGACGTTTGTTATTTTCATTATGGCAGTACTGCTTCAAAAGACTTAATGTTTTATGGCACCATCATTTTTTGAATAATAAACTTTGACACACATAGAATAAAGACTAAAGTTGTGGATAAATTTTAGTCTATAAGACATTTTATCGCTTGAGTAGGAAGTGGCACAAAAATAGGATTGCCAACATTTGAGTGACGTCAGACAAATGGAGTCATGGAGCCTTCTAAAATTACATAGCAGCAAGAAAAAGAAAAATATTTTTCTCTGCCTTACCGCTCCATTTGAAAACAAATAAAGCTTGATAGTGTCAAGAAAAGTGTTCAACGCGTGTGATACTATAAGTATATAAACTTCAAACCAGTTCAAAGTGTAAAAAAACATTGTTTTATTAGTGTTCGGATTGTTCCTTGGATACCAGTTTTTTCCAATATTTTGTGAGTATCTAGCGCAGTTTCTAGTATTAAGTATATAGTTAAGATCAATAAACCGTGATCACGGTTCCGAGCATGTTAAGTTTCTTTGAAAAAATGCGTTCGGTCTGTGTTTAATAATGTAAAACATAGAAGCTGTGTCACGCAAAATTCTCCGGCTAAAAATATATCTCCAATGTATTTTGGGATATATATTTGGTGATTTAGCGAGTGCGAGGCCGGGTAAGTCGTGTGAAAGTGATAATTGCGCCTTTTGCGTGATAAAAATGCGGTTTTTCGCGCGGCCTTGAAATTAGTAATCAATTATTTTTTTCATTCACTGGTGTCGAATTTCAACATTCCACCGACCATGCCTGTTTGTTTTTTAAGGTTTTTTTCTCGTATTAATTGGCTTTTGCACGTTTCTCGGTAAACTCGAAGGAGGTTTTAATTCAATCAATGTTCTGACCTTGACTTGGCTCACTACACCTATAGCTGTATTACACAGGCTCAAGGTTATTGAAAGTAAAACTCAGCTCTACAGCAATATTTATCCATGTTATAAATAAGATATTCGCTCACACACACAGGAGTCTCAAGGTCTCCCATAATAATGCAAAATGTACAATAGAGTTGCCAGTATACTCATAATAATTCTTAACATGTTGTGCAAAAATATTTTATATAGTTGCCTACCTAGCTTTTATGATGAAGTATACAGCATGTTTGCATGTCTAAGTAAGGCATCAAATTTTCATACTTATTCATAAAATAAAAAGTTTCATTGAAGTTTTTATCTGAACCATGCAGTTTCAGATCTTATAAAATATGAAGTCTATATATAAATATTTTTTTTATTTTATTAAGCATGTATGAACTTACTACCTATTAAAATAAAACAATGTTTATTACGTTTCAGTTCAATGAACTGTGCAAAATAGATAGTTCTTTGAGCTAAATGGATTGTGGAAAAGATGATCTCATCCTACCATTGATTGAGTATTAGTACCCATGGGTTTTGCTATAGTCATCCAGAGTTAGATTTGCTTGTGGTATATGGCAAAGCCTGTGGTAAATTAGTATCAACTTCAAAATTTTTGTCTAACCCATATTGTCTCACTGTAGGGCAAAGGTCTCTCCCAATGATTTCCACGCTTTTCTGTCCTGGGCCAGTTCCTTCCAGTTGGTGTGGAAGTCCACCAACTCCTTGCGCCATCGAGTTGGTGGCCTGCCTCATCGTCTTCTGCCATCTAAAAAGTCCCACTCCAAGGAAACCTTTGCCCAACGGTCAGGGTTGTTCCTGCATACTTGGTCTGCCCAGTCCCATTTAAGCCTGGCAGCTTTTTTGCTACGTCGGTAATGCGGGTCATGGAACACAGCATGGTGTTTCGGATGCAAAACTATGTATAAGTTTTTGTTTCTATACATAAACAAATAATTAACCAAAAATTTTAACCAATGAGCATTAAAATGTTTGGCAAAATTAATGAGTTTGTCTACGGATAGAATAACTTAATCTAACGGAAACTATAATGTAGTTTTAGGCATGCAAAAATACTTATAAGAGTAAAAGTCCCACAGCTACTAACCATTGCAATTTTTTTTATTGTTGGAAATTTGTGAATATACTACCTCTGTAATAGAGGTATGCATCTTGGGCCTCCTTCTAGGTGGCATGGAAGTCCACCATTACCATTCGCCTATTCTATGTATAAATAGTGTTTGTACATTTTATTTAAATATCTTGCAAAAGTGTCACCAGTCAAAAAACATTAGTATGCTAGTTATAAAATTAATGACAATAAATTTATTTTATTGTGATGTAATATATTATTCATAGGAGGTACAAAAAAACTTCAAACTTATTCACAACATTATCTATGTATAAAGTCTATGTATATATTACCTAACGCAATGGCGCCGAATTCCGACCACTGATCGATAGGGTAAAATAATTCCTTTAAAAGATAGATTAAATACTCTAGAGGTCATCAGAAAACATGATTTTATGAAAGATTACGAACTATTATTTGAAAATATGCACATTACAGTATTTTCTAATAGCTTTTTAATACCTAAATTTGGATTTTAACTGTTACGACTGGAAATTAACTTAAAGCTCCGTTTTCCGACCGACCGACTTCAAATATCCCTGTATCCGACCGCTGAGTAGCTAGATTCCGACCAGCCAAATATTTCGTACTAAAATCAACTTTATGACATTAGAGATAGAGTGGAAATTCGTAAAAAAAACAACCATGCTAAATAATATTTGAACATTCATTAGGAATTTGACACAGTAATAACAAAAAGCAACTCTTTATTAGACTCTAGTTGTTTTAAATGTTGGGATTTTTTTTATACATATACGTAAGTACGAGTACTTAGGAAAGTCAGATCGCTGCATCTTCTTCCCGCAGTTCACGGACATCGTTACGACAACATTTTTCTAAAGGATTAAATACTCCTACATCCAACATCCAGTAGACGATGGGGGTAACATTGGGGTAAAAAGGCTGTCAGAATGATCCCATGTTATTTACAGTATTCGCTTAGATTAATATTAATATGCGACGAATGACCATCCAGAAAAAGAACCACTGGCATTTGGATTCCTTTTTCTTTTAACCATGGGTGAAAGTCATTTGTCATGTATGTATTCATAAAATGCCTCACTCGTCATCCACCCAGAATCAGAGTCCCATTCCCCACCCTTTAGGTATGTTGGCTGTGATCTGCGATGGAACATAGCGTTTATATGGAAACATAATCAATGGTGGCGGTATTGCCCTATCAGCAGCTATTGAAAGTAAAACTGTCAAATACTCTTTCTGGTTGTTCGCAGTTCGACTGTACACTTTTTTCGAGCCTTTTCTGACCAGTACTAGCTTTTCCTGGGACGACATATAGAATCCGCTCTCATCACAATTGAAGATACGTTTAGGGTCCAGGAAAATATTGCCGTATTTTTGAGAACCAGCTTCTAATATTTTCTACCGAAACTGTCGCTTTGCATGTCGTGAGCGATTGTGGGACTCTTTTCGAAAGACTCTTTTACTGACAGATGAAAAGCAACCGAGTTGGACGACAACAGGGCTAAAGGAAACAAATCGCATCAAGATTCCGACCAAACCTATATTTTCGTAATAAAGCCCCTAAACCGAAATTGATATTAATTTTTAGTTCATTTCCATTTCACACACACTTATAAAGATATGACAATTTCGTCGTTATGCAATTATGTGTCAAAAACGTAAATTATAAGGTTTTAAAACAAGACCGGTCTTTGTAAATGAATCGCAAATAAATCAATAAAGAATGTTAGTTTAAACGTATATTACAAAAAATCCATTAAGGTTAGCATTGGTCGCATACAGGTGTAATATTTAAGGATAGCGTTTAGAATAAATAACTAAATACGAAACCTCCACAAAATAACATGCATAATAGAAAATTACTTTCATTTACAAAGTGCGAAATTCCTGTTACCGACCGATTCGGTCGGATTTCGGAATGCTGTTGTTTTGTAATGCTCCTCATTCCGTCCATAATTTATTGCCCAAAAAAACTTATAAAAATACGCAATTTTTGCATGTATATAGTAATATTAATAATTGAATACACCAATAAAACGTTTAAAGTAAATAAACCACAAACTTAACAAAGTATTTAGGGTAAAAATCCAGATGTTTATTTTCACCGATTTATGTTTTTTTCGCATTCAATCCAATACCAACTACACCCTTGCTTAGCTTTTGTTAAACTGACGAAATGTCGGTTAACATTTGAAACCCAAGTTTTGACAGATGATGAACAATAAATAATTGGATCGATATTGTTCCGTTTCATGAGTGTCGCGCGTATTTTATAAGTTTTAGCCAATAAAAATCAAAATGGTCGGATAGAGGAGCCTAGTCGGAAACCGGTGCCATTACGTTATGTATAAAGTATTAAACTAGACAAAAAAAATAGAAAAATCAGTTATTAAAAATTATATAAAATATTATTAGATACTTAATAACTTATTAATTTTATTATGAATGGATAGTAAATTGTGATATTATAACTATAAATATGAATATTTAAATAAATTAAATTGTAATATTAGGTATATTAATATTATTTGGATAGAATATGTGATGCACTTTGCATTAGTATTTGTATGCAAGTGTTTGGTACATTTGACGAACAATTACAATGCCAGTATATTTCAAAATGTATTTGTTTTATTCCCCTATTTGTGTGTGTTCATTTGTGATGATACCCATACTTGCCTACAATTATAATGTTTGTGTAAAACTCTATTTAATAAAGATAACACTTGTAAGTTCATTCCCTCTCGCTTGCACTCATAAAGTTACTCAAGTTTCTTTATTAAAGTGATATTCATCAATAGTTTTCCGTCTACAACAAACACCAAATAGTGAGTACACTAAGCATATTATGAATGCCAGCATTAAGGCAAATGACAAGGGCAGAATCTTAAATTTACAGTATTTTCGTTATGAATTAATCATAAACATTTAAAACTATCAAACATTTAGCTCACAGCAAGCTCTAAGAATATTTATACTTATTTTGGTACTTATCAGAGTTATTAAATATTAAATAATATACCTAAATTAAATTTTTAAACCAGTTTCTTTTTTCATATCGATAAGTTTGATTGGTACCAAAATAAGTATAAATATTCTTAGAGCTCTTCTTTAGACAGTTTTTAAGCTAATTATTGGATACTTTTTTACCGTTTATGACTCTTAATGAAAAAAAACTGTAAATTCTATTTTTTGTACTTCTACATCTTCCTTGCCTTATCCCCTGGACCACCAGTGGGGTCGGCACAGAAAATGTTCTTCTTCCACTCTCCTTTATCAGCCGTCGTCTCTACACTCGTTCCTTTCTTTCCCATGTCTTCATTCACACACACCATTCACGTCTACTTCAGTCAGCCTCTTCTTCCTTGTTCTTGTAAACTTGCCTTAAGGTTTAATGTTTGTTCCAGGAGCAAAGCCATGCGATACCTCCGCCCGAGCCGCCACAAGTAGTGAGCCATGCCGGTCGCGTCTCCCACCCGTTTCTCCACCACCACCAGCTCATACCGCTCCACGCTGGCTTCTTCCACCAGCCTGGACAAGCCGTATTACAGGTAACTTGTTCTTCTTCTTTGTATGGGCTGGCAGCTAACTACCAGCTTTGGTATAGAGAGTTGCCTCTGACTTGGTTTAATGACTGCTTGTCTAAGATTAACAGATATATTGTAACTTGTTAAAATCGCAATACTTTTATAACCAATTGACTCAAGCGTTACTTTGCGAAAATCCATTGTAAATTGAAGAAGAATTTGTTTTTTAAGGTTCCGTACGTAAAAGGTAAAAACGGAAACCTATTACTAAGACTCCGCTGTCTGTCTGAAAGAAACTTTCACAAGATATGTATTTCGGCACGGGAAATACATATCTTGTGAAAGTTTCAGCTTTCTAGCTATTACGATTTCTGAGATATAGCCTGGAAACAGATAGATAGACAGACAGCGAAGTCTTAGTAATAGAGTCCCGTTTTTACCTATTGGGTACGGAACCCTAAAAACTTGAGTTAAAGAAGATTTAATTAGTTTCACTATTATTGATTAATTGCTACGAAACGCTAGAGTTCTAAAAGGAATTAATATAAAATTAGCTTGGTAGTTTTATTTTTGAAAAATAGTCTACTACTAATTGATGTAAATGGCGTGTATAAAGTAAAAAATACATACAGTCGAATATATTACCTCCTCCTTTTTTGAAGTCGGTTAAAAATACCTGCCTCCGCGGTTCAGTTGCACCTCTCAAGTTATATCGCGTGTCTCGGCCCGGCAAACACTACCCCAAATTATAATTATAGATACAAATATGTATGTTGCTAACTACCAAGTTTCTATCAATTACTTTGCTTTATTAGGTCCACAAGCGGAACTTATGTATCGAGCACATTAAGGAATTCATATGGAGATCGGACCACTGAATACAGGTATGCATTACAACTTGTAATTGATATTAAAAAATATGCATTATCCTTAATCCATATAAGCACTGCTATTAAATTCTTGGTAGATAATGATTAATTAAAAACCTATTTAAAATAAAACACAGTCATGTTCAAATACATATAAAATATTAAACTATACAATACAAAAACTCTTTATTGCACACCAAGACACAGTTATAAAAAATCTATACATACATAAATAATATACAGTACTATGCGTGCCAACTAAGAATAGGACTGTCAAAGCCGCCATCTTGCTCAATCATACGCGCAAACTTCATAACCAAAGTGTATGGTGTGTAAAAAAATTTATGAACAAATTATATTCAGTTTATATGTTTAATGTACGCTGTTTTGCTATTTCTTATACATTTTACGGCAAATTAATTATAAATGAGTAGGATTTGAAAGTAAAAGCATATTTATAAAAATATAATTTCTTTTTCATTTTTGTCACTTCTTTTTGTACCAAATAAAAATAGTTTATTATACTGCTTACAGCACTTAAGTCGAAACTATCCAAAACCAATGTCTCCTCACGTGTTTTTATTTTAGGTGTTGTTAATTTGCCTTGGGTACTTCTTACCTGTAGAATTAATTAATCCAAAATTATCCAGTAATGAAATCAAGAATAATTAAACAATAAATAATTAAATATACCAAAAAAAATAATTATTAAAAAATTTTTTACGCTTTCTTTGCTAGCAGTACTTTTTTGACAGTTATCGTGTGAAGTTGAAGCAAGCGCGATCCTATTCTTAGTTGGCACGCATAGTAATGCTGTTATAGCCACCCTTGGTCAATCCCATATCAATAGTGGAAATTTCATTTGATGCAATATCTTGCTAAATATTTTTTCTTCAAGTATGCTTTACATAAAGATATAATGATATTTGTAGTTTCCGCGTAGATCCTTTTAAAAGTTATGTTTGCGTCGCACGTGGGTTTGTTATTTTCTGCCCTAAATAAGCGCTTAACCAAAAAAAAACACCTTTCTTACGGCTTTAAAATTTCTAGTCTAAAGTTATCGGAAAACAGAGAATCCTGCTATGTATTAAAAAGTTTTGATGAAGCCGGCTTAACGATTGCTGCACTGAAAGTGGATTTAACCAAGAGTATACTGTATACCTAAAGCTAAACTGACGTTAAGAGTTAAATCATAACTGTGGTTCTAAACAGTAAAAAATTATAATCATGATTTTAAACGTTTAGTTCACTTCACCCTTAGACTAACAACCTAGACCTACAATTTGACGTGTCATCCGATTCGCGGCTACGCTTAGATATAAATGCTACTTAATCTTTTTGCTCACCCTTATAACCGTTGACTAACTGAAGCGCTGTATTAACACCTTTTATTTACCTTATATATTCTGTAATAAATGTTTTCATGTTTTTTTCATACATACATTTAATTTAAAAGACATAAAACTCAAATTTTTGTCACCTTTATTATAATAATGTAATAGTTTCGTTTTTGTACGCTAGCTATTATTAGAATGGGGAAGACTGACTGCTGCAACACAGCTCACGCTAAAGCAGCAGGCAGGGCCTCTACATTTACACTTTATTAATTAAGTATATCTTCTTATATATAAAATTTCCGTGTGCCGTGTGAAAACGGCTTGACCGATTTTTTCCAAATTTTATATGCGTATTCAGTAGGCCTGAGAATCGGCTACTGTATATTTAGAAATAACTAGCTGACCCGGCAAACGTTGTTTTGCCTTAAAAATAGAAATGCAGTAGCCGATTCTCAGACCTACTGAATACGCATATAAAACTTGGTTAAAATCGGTCAAGCCGTTTCGGAGGAGTACGGTAACAAAGACTGTGACACGGAAATTTTATATATAAGATTATTAAGGCAAAACAACGTATGCCGGGTCAGCTAGTTGTTCTGTATTATTGTAAGCGTAAACTGTAACGTTGTATTTCTGTCAAATAAAACCTTTTGTATTTGTGTGTATTGTGAGATATGAACATTTGATGTTTAGGTCACGATACTCGGTCGACGATGGAAAGCGTGAACGGAAGGCCTCCCTCGTGGAGTATTCTCGAAGCTCGCGAGCACCCAGCGTCACCGACTCCGATAGCGGCATATCTACAAGGTAACATTTGTCACAATTTTCCCATTCATGTTTAAGTATAGGTCAAATAGAAAAAGTTTGAAAGTACATTTCAAGTTTGTCTATATTAGCTGTCATCTCTATACTCTTTAATCTCTCTACACTCCTTTCTCTCTCATGTCCTTATTCACACACTCTCTCTCACTCTCATCCATGTCTTCCTCGGTCGGCCTCTTGCCCTTCTTCCTTGCACTACCATTTCCATACATATCAAAAAAGTCTCCAGTGAGTGAGAAATTAAAAAGTGGAAGGTTAGCGTGGTGTGGTCATGTGATACCGAGAAAGGTGATGCAATGCTTCTTTGATATGTATGGAAATGGTAGTGCAAGGAAGAAGGGCAAGAGGCCGACCGAGGAAGACATTGATAGTGTTTGTGAATGAGGACATGAGAGAGAAAGGAGTGAGTGTAGAGATGGCAGCTAATACAGAAGAGTGGAAGAACAAATTTTCGACCGAAAATTTCGATCAAAATTTTGCCGACCCCACCTAGTGGGATAAGGCAAAGAAGAAGTTTAAGTCTACGTAAAACGAACGCGATTAGCTCACGTTAGTGGTAGCTATCTGTTTTTGTGACGTGACATGACGTCATTTTCTATGCGACCTCTGATTGGTCGGTCACCGTGCTCGCCACCGCGGATGTGAGCTCGAAAAATTTTATCAATTTATCTTTATTATGACGTCTCTAAATGCTTTATCACGTTCTGCCTTTACAAAGCTATAAGTTACAGAAAATTAGTATATTTTCAAGAGCAGAGTAAAAATTAAGTTTATTTTACCGCCTGTTTGATAATTTGCCGGCATTGGTTTTTTTTTATACTAGCCGGGATCTAGTTTATCCTCTTAACACACACGAAGAGACAAAGTTCAATAAGTTGTTATCACTCGCAGATATCGCTCGGAGCGTTCCGAGTCTCGCTCGCGCGACATTTCGACCACGCGGAGCGAGAGTAGCAAGGCGGAACCTCGCCCCAAGCGCTCCTTCCCGAGCTCGTCAGCGCTTGCGATGTCCACCGCCGAGCTCTACGACAAGTACTCGCCGAACAACTACATACCGCTGACTCAGAGGCTGCAGCAGCATGCTAACAACTACGGGGAGATATCGAGGTATTATCATCATCATCGCCAGTCTTAATCATTGATACGAGTCGTACTTTAACTGTTAGGCAAAGAAACCTTTGCTTTAATTCTTTTTTCCTTAAAAACCATTAATTGATAATAAGTACTCGCCGAACAACTACACACCGCTGACTCAGAGGCTGCAGCAGCATGCTAACAACTACGGGGAGATATCGAGGTATTATCATCATCATCACCGTCAGTCTTAATAGTTGATACCAGCTGTATTTTAATTGTTAGGCAAAGAAACCTTTGCTTTAATTCTTTTTTCCTCAAAAACCATTAATTGATAATAAGTACTCGCCGAACAACTACATACCGCTGACCCAGAGGCTGCAGCAGCACGCTAACAACTACGGGGAGATATCGAGGTATTATCATCATCATCGCCAGTCTTAATCATTGATACGAGTCGTACTTTAACTGTTAGGCAAAGAAACCTTTGCTTTAATCCTCTTTTCCTTAGCATAAGCATAAGCAGCCCACTATACATTCCCACTGCTGGCACTCTGGACCTTCTCTCACAAGGAGAGAGATATAGGCCTTAATCCACCACGCTGGCCAAGTGCGGGTTGGCGGATGACACACGTCTTCGGATATTGTGGTCCTCAAACATGTCGGTTTCCTCACGATGTTTTCCTTCACCGTGAAGCGAGTTCAAATCCCAGCCCTACACCAATTACTTGTTTTTCAAATCAACTTGAAAAACAAGTAATTGGTGTAGGGCTGGGATCGAACCAGGGGCCGTCTGATTGAAACGCAGACGTTTTTACCATTAGTTTTTTTACACTCGCTTTCTTTTCCTTAAAAATCATTAATCAATAATGAACTCTCAAAATGAAGTGTTTATTTATCAGAATCATTTTTCCAGGTCCAAATCGATATCAAACGATATCGGTCGGCCGCCTGTTGCGGACAAACTGAGAAAAGCTAGGAATTCAGCCGCTACTATTGTAGAGGTAAATGTTATTCCACTATAGCATTGTTATACATTCTTGATTTCCTTATGACTTATGTCGGTTTTGCATAGCTTTAACTTTTGGCTCAGATTTTTTTATAGTTTCACTTTTTGCCGCGTGAGAAAGAATTGCTTGTATATCTACTAAATAGATTTATCAGCACAAGTTATATCTAACTGAACAATTCACTTGTTAGTGAAAACTCCACTTTTTTTACATAGCTGTTATGTAAAAAAAAATCTTTGAAAAAAGAAAATTGTCTCAATATAACGCTATGCAAAACTGCAGTTGTACAAATAATGTTCCTTGGTAAGACATATTTCGTGTGTTTGTGAAATTTATGACAAGATGCTTTAACTTAAGTAGTTAGTCTTGATAAGTGCAGGAATCTATTTGTGGTCATGTTTCTTTTCTAGTGTATATTGAATAATACATTTCTTTGAACTTAAGGATCAGGAAAGTAGGACCAAAAATATGGTGATACATACTTTACACGTACGTATATTAATTTAAATACAACACACATAATAAGCATACGTACACTCATACGTAAACAAACACGTAGGTACACTTTACAGTGCCATTACTAAGGTTTGAATCATCAAGAATTCATTAACAGACAGACTAAAGTTGGAAAATTTTAATTACCTGACTTTACTAATATATACAGTAAGTTCCACTGAACGGATATCTAAAAACTAAAATTCCATCGAAGATCAGATGGTATTAGGTACACCAATGAAAGTATCGGATTTGGATCACTGCCAATAACTCTCACACAATGACAATAGCATTTTTCAATGTTTATTTTAAGTCTAGACTTTTCCCTCAGACTAATTACAAAGGTGTTCTTAAGGAGAAAAGTCAATGACCTTTAGAGTTATTCCCATTTCGTATTGTAAACGTTTGTGACGATAATGATTGATGGCCATTTCTTTTTATGGCAATTTTAGATATTCATTCTCTAAATTTAGTGTTTAAAACTTTGGTTTGGACCACTGAACTTCTAAGTTACAATAATAGCTTGTGACTCAAATTAAATATTCACAGATACACGTTTTTATGATTTCGTATATAATTTGATATATATTCATCACATACTGTCTTGAACCTAGGAATGTCATATAAAAAAAATACTTGATATGCACATCATCAGTTTTATGCATGAGATAGTATTTTTTTTCTTTCCTTTCATTTTCTTCTTCTAATCCATATTTTCAAAGATGTTTATATTAATAGTACAAGTGAATTATTTAAGAACAAAAATAGGTACGTATGTGTGTTACTTATGTGTGTTGATTGAAACAAAGAAGAAAAACAAAATACGAATAGAAAAAAATTCTTGTATATCTCTTAGCTGTATGTTCTCATTCTATCTCGCTCTTGTACAATACTGGCACGCGAGACGGCATGACATATCGTTGACTATATTCTATCATCAAAGTTCTAATGCCAGATGAACTGGTTTGAAGTTATCATAAATTTCGCAGACACACGTACAGCTATATATACGTATATACACGTGTGCGTGTGTGTGTTGGTGTGTTTTACATTATCATTGAATAACATTCTGCGCACTAAAAGAGCCATTCTACATAGGGGCAGTGAAATATCTATTTGTCTCATTCTGTTGATATGAAATAGGTATCTTCTCTCTCCCTCTAGCGCGTTTCAGCTTCAGTTTTTAGTTGTCACAACATCTGTGAAGGCATTTTGGCTAATTCAAGAAAAGCCTCCTATAGATGTATGCATTGTAGTTATAGATGCAAGCTGTGGTACCTAAATACACCTGTAGTTTACGTCATATTTATGTTTTATTAATTAGGTAATATATTTTGTACATTGTATAATTTGTATCGATTATTTGAAATAAATGAACCTTATCTATTAAATTTAAATTGTACAACTATCATGAGCTGAATATGGCGCAAACAAATTGGAACCACAGCGCAGCATGATGTAAAACTAACACACACTCACACGCGCCATTTAGTTCTATAGAAACGAAACTTTTCATAAACCTTTGTAGAAACCCGAGGGACGACGATACAAAGAGATCTCACCCAGCTACGGGAAAAGGAGCTCTATGTCCAATGGCAATAAGGACTCTAATGGAAACGAAGTGCCCTCCGTATCAGAAATCAGAAAAAGATTCGACCCAAAAATGACTGTTACTAAACTACCAGCGAACGATACAAATAAATACGCAAAATCTAGTGTAGAACAATATCTTAACCATCTTAAAGACAGTGAAAACGGTACTGTTGGGTATACCAAATTATCGAAAGATGATAAACCGGTACCCGTCCATCTACCTTACGTAGATAAAAATGGTATTACGAAATGGGATGTCTCTAGTTCTCGATCAAACTCTAACTCAGATCTTTCTATTAGCAAGACTTTATCAGAACCTGTATCTCTAGCTAAGCCTTTAGTTGAAAAATCTAACTCAATGACCACGTCACTAACTGCAAAGCTACCTTCCGAACGTTTAGCCAGTATTAAAAGTCAGTTAGACCCAAACAATCCAATCGGAAAGATTTTGGAAAAGTCAACAGTAATACAAGTGGAAAACGGTGATGTAGATTACAAAAAACTGCGTAATAGCCCTGAAGTAAAACTAAGAAACAGCCCGGAAATTAAAATCAGACACTCTCCGGAAACAAAATCTAAAGAAGCGTTGAAAAACGAAATCGAAAAGCAAGTTAAAACACCAAAACACACGTCTAATTTCGCGTCTTATATACAGATTTCGCAGCCTATAGCCACCGGTACTTCTACACCGAAAAGTAAAGAGATCAACAATATCGGTGAAGAAATCCTTACTAACGGCAAATCTGAGCCGAGAAAGTCCAAAGTTAGCTTAAAATATATAGATTCAGAAGAAGACAAAGCAGTTTTAAACGATAATGATATAGAGTCGCCTAGTGGCACGGGTTTCGAAAACAAAACATTTGAACATGAGAATTATCTGAAAAAGAGAACAGTAAAGTCTGAAGACAGAGTCGAAGATGGAGTTAAATCTATGGAGACAAGTACAGAGAGTACGATTAGTGAACCGACAGAAGATTCTAGTCCAGAGACTCCGTCTGCTAGGAGAAGAGTGTTGGATCTAAAGGACTACGATGATTCTAAGGGGGTAAGTAACTTAGCTGCTTTTCGATAGATCACTGTTGCTAGATTATTCTTAAATATGTGCCAAAATTTACCTTTATACATTTGTAACTGGAACTCGAGTCTTATATAAGTTTTATTAAATGTCGGCTTTATAAGTTGTGATGTCTTATTTATAACGGTTATCTTTGAGTGGATATGAAAATAGACAAAATATTTCGGTTCAAATAATTTTCTGACCTTTAAAAATCCTTTTTCGATTCTTTCATAGTAGTTATACGACATTAAATTCCTTGCATCAGTATTTATTAGTATGTAGAAGAAAATAATCAGGAGACTTATTTCAATGCTCGGTTTGGATTCGCGCCAAAATGCTGAATTTTCTTTTCAATACCAAGTCATTTGGCGTACCTACTTTGAATTAGGAGAAGTAGGTCAACTAAATTCTATTTCAAATGGAATGACCGAGACATGTTGTTTCCAGTTTTTGATACAATTCATTTTATTACTGAGACCCTCGTTTTCATTCTGTTATACTTACTCTTATTCTTACCCCCTTAACCTCTAATATATATAACCTAAGTCCTACAAAAATGTATTGCATGTCAGAAAATTAAAAGCTAAAGTTTGACCTTCACTAGAACCTACCGAGGGATTTGATTCTTACGTGTGGAAAGATTGCCGTACATTTTATTACAAGTATTTTCTTTAAAAATACATCCATATGTATAATTTTACGAATAAGATAAAAAAGGAAAATATAACAAATTACGTATTTATTGTGCATATCATTCACTTATAATTAGGCTGGTATTTGATTATTATTTGCACAAAATTGTGAATTAAGACTCAATTTCCAATCTATTTTAGGTGACAAAATGTTGTTTAACATATCTACAAATTAATAATCTAGCAACGTAAAGAGCACTTGCCTTGTATTTATAGTAAGTGGCTCTTTTTTGTGCACTTTTCATTTCATTTATTGTGTTTTGTGCGTTTTGTTTAGAATAAGCTAGTTTTATATTTAAGATTATTTATGCAGGGTAATTCTTCGTTTATGTGTTATTAGGATATTGTGTGGATGACTTTTAGAATAGTAGGAAACATAATTCTAAGAATTACGACTTAAATGAGATTTCAAGAGTATTATTACGTATGTACCTACATAAACGTAACATTTTGAACTGGTGCCTATTTTAATATGTTCAAAAAATTGTTCTAAAAACCTTTGCCAGGACATTGCAGGGCCATTCCGACCGAGTATACTTATCTTTTCTTTGCAACTTAGATTATTTTATAGCCCGTGCGAATCAGGTACGGGATTTTAGTAGTTAATCCAAAGTACTATGTGTTATATATTATTTTATGAAAACTTCTCGTTTTAAGGCATCTAGTATCTATCTAGTAGTATCAGACTACTAGATAGACATTAGGACAAGTAGACGAGTAGTAGGGCATAACCTATAATAGCAAGGAAGCATTATTAGTGATTTATCCCATACAAACCCCAAGCCAACTGTTCGGCGCTTCGGAAAGTTCAAACAGAATGTGATGTGTATAAAAAGATCTAGAGTTCGTTGCCATTTTGCTCGGACCGAAAGTGTACCAGATACCTATATACTGTGAACGCGAGTACAGGGCTACTTGTAAATAATACATGTAATTGTTGCTCTAGTTCGGGATAGAGAACTCATGAATAAAAAGTAAAACTCATTACCTATTTATTTTAGTTACAATCGAAAATCCCATCGGCGAATAAAGAATATTAAAACTAACATAAATTGTGGTACCCTACTTCCTACTAATATTATAAATGCGAAGGTTTGTGCGAATGTTAGTTCTTTACGGTCTATCCGCCGAACCGATTTCGATAAAATTTGACATAGTAATAGGTTAGACCTTGAATTAACACATAAGCTACTATTTCCTGGCTTAACTCGGGTAACATCGCGGGATGTAGCTAGTAAAATATAATGTAATTCAGACTTACTATAAAATCCAACGGGAAAATTAAAACTTGAAATAATATTCACGATGCTATCGTTTGTTAGGAAACAAAACAACAACAAATCCAATAAAAATATGGTAATGGAAATAGATTATTTATTGGTAACTAAAGCTCGTAGCACACTAAACCGGCACCGCTCCAAGCTAACAAATAAACTGTCATCAAATTTGTGTGTTGTGTGTCGTAAGATATACTCGTATATTTCAATTCGAGTATATCTGGAGCTGCTATGAGAAAGCCAACGGCGCCGAGCGGTCACCGTATTCCTCAGTCACATACAACTTAACGGTGCATCTAGCTGGATGTAAGTTGGTGGATTTGAGCTTTCTTCAAACACGCCCGCCGTGTGGCGCCGGCTCCGGCGTGGCGTCTACCTTTCGGCAGCGAATCGAAAAAAGTTCTCGAAAAACCGAATCTCTGTAGGGCTAACACAAAATTTTTTTTTTTTTTTTGTTATCCTTTATTTGGAGCAATCTGTCCATAGAGACAATAAGCTTCATTTGTGTCATTATTGACTGTTGAGGTATGCGCCCAACGACGCATCCTTCTTATTATTCAGTTAAGTCTTGTGGCATCTTCCTTTTTAGTCTCCGCGGAGGCCCTCTTCTGGTCAGTTCTCTAACCTCTTCATTTGGATGTTGTAGGATTCTCTTTAGATATTTTTGGGCAGTATTTTTAACCTCCTCTTGTACCGTTGGTATCTCTAGGTCATGGTGCAGAGCATCGTTGGTGACATACCATGGAGCATCGGTGATCATCCTCAAGACTTTGGATTGGAATCGTTGTAGAATACTTAGATTGGTTTTCGAAGCTGTACCCCATAATTGGATGCCATATATCCATACTGGCTTTAATATAGTTTTATAAATCAATAATTTGTTTTCCAGGCTTAGTTTGGACCGCCTGCCCAGCATCCACTGGTATTTTCGTAGTATTAGGCTAAGTTGTATTCTTTTTGAAAATATGTGTTTTTGCCAGGTAAGTCTTCGGTCAGGGTGTATTCCTAGGTATTTGGTATCATCCACCTGTGGTATTGGGTTACCATTCATAGTTACTTCTGGACAGGTTTGCCGCTTCAGAGTGAAAGTGATGTGGGCAGATTTTGTTTTATTTGCCATAGCTTTAACCATTTCTCCACATTGTGTAGATCGGTTTGTAACAACTGTGAAGCAAGCTGTGGATCTGTATGTGAAGCTAGGATGGCTATATCATCCGCATATGTAGCTACTGTTGAGGACTTGTTCACAGGTAGATCTGCTGTAAACAACAGGTATAGCACTGGGCCCAAAACGCTTCCTTGTGGTACCCCGGACTTGATAATGTTGAGGGGTGTAGTATCTTCACATATTTTAACAATGAAATATCTTTGCGTGAGATATGATCTTATCATGGTGTAATAGTTATCCGGTAGTAATGTTTTAATCTTGTATAGCAAGCCATCATGCCATACTCTATCGAATGCTTGAGTGACATCAAGGAAGACCGCCGAACAGTATTTTTTGGCCTCCATATCTTGGCGAATCTTTTTTACTAGTCGATGAACTTGCTCGATGGTAGAGTGATTTTGTCTGAAGCCAAACTGATGAGAAGGAATCAGTTCTCTTTCTGTGACAACAGGCATGAGTCTTTTTAGAAACAGCTTCTCAAATAATTTAGAGGTTAATGGTAGAAGACTTATTGGTCTGTATGAGGTCACTTCATGTTCTGGCTTCCCAGGTTTGTTGATCATAATGATTGTGGCAACTTTCCATTGAGGTGGGAAGAAACTGGTTCTTAAGAGAGAGATTTTTCTAATGCGCAAAACTACATCATAATTTATGTTTCATTAAAATTATATGTATATATCCATAGACAAAGGGTATCAATTTAATTAGTGTTGCTAAACAATTTGATCAATTAGAACATACGTTTAAAGTTAAAAAAAAAACGAGCCAAAACTATTATATTATTTTGCGCATTCGAAAAACACATTAACAAGCTACTGTTCGTAAAACGTAGACTAGATTTTTTTGCACTGGCGGCTAGATTTTTTTTTTTATTTGTTCCGCCAGTTCTCCCTTAGCACTTAGTCAAGAATGTTGTTTTACGGCGGCTAGATTAGCCGACGCGACGCCGCGCTACAGTCGTGCGCCGCTACTGCGTCGTTCAGTGTGCTATGACCTTTAGGCACCAGCCGAACAGAAAAACCGTGGAGTCATAGATAATGTAACTGTAATGAGTTCGAGACACGCACACTGCTGCAGATCGATACGTCATACTGCGTAGTTAAATATTGTAAATGCGATAGATGATATTACAGTGTAAACTCCATGTAATGTCACTCGATTACAGCCTTGCGCCGCCTACTGTGTCGTTCAGTGTGCTATGACCTTTAGGCACCAGCCGAACAGAAAAACCGTGGAGTCATAGATAATGTAATTGTAATGAGTTCGAGACACGCACACTGCTGCAGATCGATACGTCATACTGCGTAGCTAAATATTGTAAATGCGATAGATGATATTACAGTATAAACTCCATGTAATGTCACTCGATTTAACGACAAACTGTGTAAAGCGTCGAAATCAATTAGCTTTAGTTGGTTTAGCTTGTATTCCATACGATGATACATTCTCTCCATTTAACGACCACTCTCTATAACGCCATAAAATGCACAGTCCCTTCTGTGTCGTTATATAGAGTTTACACTGTAGTTTTGATTTTCATGAATTTTTAGTTTTCACTAGCTGTGAAGCAGCTGTGGGACAGTAAAAAGTTAATCCGGGATATAAAGTAGTCCATATGTTAATCTAAGGTCTGACCTATCTTCATATTACATTTCATCATAACCGGTCCAGGCGTTTGAGCGTGAAGGAGTAACATAGATTTTATAGTTATTTACGCATCCTACGGGAGCCAGTCATCTTCTCGGGATAAAAAGTAGCCTATGTGTTAATCCAGAGTCTAATCTACTTCCATACTAAACGCCATTTAAATCGGTTAAGCCGTTTGAATGTGAAGAATTACCTAACACACACACACACACTTTCGCATTTATTATATTAGTTGTATGAACGCGATTTCTTCTCGATTAAATATTCTAGAAAAATACAGAATAAGCGAATATTCACAGATTTCAAGGTCAATTGGCGTAGACTATATGGGCACGAAGGTATTTTTTTTTTACTTTTACTGAAATAGTCTTATGAGTTTATGCTACCGTAGGTGGTTCTTCGTACTTTTTTTCCATGTTTCGTCAAATTCCGACGTATAATACTAGTTTTGTCCATGTTGTAGAGATACAATTGATATAATTTCAAATCTCATGCATTTCAGCTAAAAGACATATAGAGAGTTACTGCCCGCATAACAGAGGCACCTTTCCTCGCGTAGCGCAAATATATTTCGGTTGACAATCGGAGCGTACAGAATCTGCGCCCAAAAATAACTTGCACTAGTATGATCTAGAAATTAAATATAAATCGTCTTCTAACCGGCAGAGTAGCCACGTCGCGCGAAGCCACGTGTTTGCTAAATTAAAAAAAAAAGAAACGTCATTTCTCGGAATAGAGGAAAGCACGGGAAAAGGCGGGAAAGGCTCGCGCTATTGACAGACGTGAGTTTGATTGGCGGTTGACCTCTTTCTGTTAATGGCCAATAAAAAGTTGTTGTTCTTGAGCTCTGAGCGATTTATCATCGTAGTCGTATTGCCGTTTGCCATATTTTATTGATCGATAACTGACTGTACAAATTCTAACGAGCAGTAGCATAAGCAGCCCACTATACGTTCTCACTGCTGGGTCTCGGGGACTTCTCTCACGAGGAGAGAGATCTTCTTCTTTATCTTACTCGTTTTTCGCTTCCACGCCGTCATCTCCGCCGTAATCCACCACGCTGGCAAAGTGTGGGTTGGCGATTGAAACACGTCTTAGGATATTGTGATCCTCAAACATATTTTTACCTTCACCGTTAAACGGGTCTCAAAAACAAGTCATTGGTGTAGGGCCGGGATCGAACTAGCCGTCTGATTGAGAAGCAGACGGTTTTCACACCGAGCCACACTCGCTTTTTTAACCAGCTGTAGTTCTTAGTAAATCTGCGTTCTTTATCCAATGATAGACATGAATCTTTAAAAACCCGAGGAAGCTTCAGTAAGTCGAGCCAAACTACTTTTATTCTACGACTATAAACTGTTTTTCAAGATATACTAAAGCCGCTTCTGAAAGGTTTTATGATTGTTACCAGTAATCCTGTATTAAATAGCTGTGATTATTTTAAACTAGAGTAAAGTATATTGAGACGCCCTAAGAAGGGCTCTCTCTTTTCGAAACTGTTTATAACATCATTGGTTTAGACAGAAGGTTATTCAATGAACTTGTTATACTTTGGATACTTTTTAAGGTTCCGTACCTAAAAGGTAAAAATGGTTATTACTAAGACTCCGAATATTTGAGAGGCGCTCCGATACAACAAACGTAGTTTTTTACTCGATCTTTTTAAAAATATTTGGTAGACCCTCTATACAAACACAGAATATTGAATTATATATTAAATTATTAAAAAATGAATTATAAAATAATAAAAAATATATATTTAAGGGGGCTCCCATAGAACAATGATACGAAATCCTTCATGCGCGATCCCAACACACACTTGGCCAATTATTTATATATCTTGTTACTCGACTATGCGTAATAAGTTCTATTGAAAACACGTAATGAAACATAAAATCTCTTTGCTTTAAACAAGAACCTCCGCGCTGTCAGAAGTTTCAAAACTTCGACGAGCGTTCAAAAAAGGAAACTGCCAAACTCGACAGCTGTCAATTGATTTTCGATATTTTTCGGACCGGTGCCTAAAGTTTTTACGTGTTTTTCTTTGCTTATTTCGTAATAAATATTACGTGTTTAGTGCATATATTCTATGTTTCGGTAAGAAATTGGTTGTGTAATATTGAAGGACGTTTTTGTTTTTGTTTTTAAAGTAAATAATAAAGTGTCTTTAAAAACACTACGCTATAGGATAGAATTGGTCTGAAAGAGATTTATGTAGACTATTTAGTTAAGCCAAAATCTTGTATAATGAAAAAACAATCCTTATTACTCTTTGCTCATGTTTTGTTGAGGATTTTCTAGAGACACAAACAAAAAAGGATTTTATAGGTAAACAAATAACAGAAGATTCTCTGATATCGCAGGGTTAAGTGCGAACTATAATACTATTACTGCGTAAACTGAATAACGCTCTATATAGGATCAGTAAGTAACTTATACCAGAGATAGTATGAAAATGCATAAATTCTTACCAAAACTATACAGATAGTAGCTATAGTTATTTCCACTCGGCATAGGGTTTCAATAATAAATAATGTAATGAAACTAAAAAAAAACTAAAAAATACTTAATTTGCTAAATTGTAATTGTACTAAGTAAATATAAGACCACCTTACTAAGCTAATTATGCGACAAAACAAAGGATGCGGTCACCCATCGAAAATTTAAGTCAGGCCTGTGTTTTATCCGCGACTTAACGTACCAGATTTCCTCCAAATCGGTTGAGGCGTTACTTTGCGCGGTAAAACAAACTCGAGTACTTACTACTTCGTCGAGTCTTCACGTCGTCCATACCGCAAAGCCTGAAGACACGGGTATTCAACCAGTGTGTCCTACCAGTCATGACTTACGGAGCCGAATCGTGGACACTTACGGCAGCTTTGGTCCGAAGGTTCAAATTCGCTCAGCGAGCTATGGAAAGAGCTATGCTCGGTGTTTCTCTACGGGATCATATCCGGAACGAAGTAATTTGACAGAGAACCAGAGTCACCGACATAGCTCAACGCATAAGCAAGCTGAAGTGGCAATGGGCCGGACATATCTGCCGAAGAACCGACGACCGTTATGGTAGACGAGTTCTAGAGTGGAGACCGCGTCTCGGCAAACGTAGTTGAATTTGAATTTGAATGAATTTGAACTGAGATTTTTAACTTCTTAATCATAAAAGAGTGATATAAATATTGTGACGCAAAAAAATGTTATCAGAGAACAGCAGTGGTGTATCAGATAAGCTCTTGCATAAGTAGTTAGGTATATCTTATGAGATACGAGTAGGAAGAATCGAGTTTTATCAAGATTTGCGAAACATCTGTTAGATAAGAATTTTAAACTGATAAATCATTAAAACGCCTCACTGAATTCAAAGTTAAAAATGTGCGTGAAAAATACTTTTGTGAAGCGTTGTGAAAAAACCGCATATAGTGATGTAAATATTTAAGAAACTTGTTTGTAAAATGCTCAGATTTGTGATGATCAAAGTGCCTGATTGACTGTTTTAGGATAAAGAGAGTATTTTAGTTTCACTTTTTAAGAAATTACAGATCGGTGTAGGAATGGGTATCGTGTAGCATATTACATGAATCTCTAACCCTGATACTGTGGGTTTAAGTTATGGCGATATTTCTCCTGCAAATTGTTTTGGTAAGAATTTTTGTATTTGAATACTAAGACCCTTAGAGGTTTCGAAGTCGGTTAAAATACTCTTAAGATATAAGACCAGAATATTAATTAACTACACGTTAAAGTTAACTTAGTTTACTTTCTGTTTTCAACGAATTCAATAAAAAATGGAAAAAACTTATGGTAAGATTTTGATGGGTGACCAAAAATGTAAGCAGATCTAACAAATAGTCTTAAGATTTTCTCATCTAATATATTATACACATATGGATAAATGTGAAGATGATATGGAAAATGTATGTGTGCTCTAAAAGATTAAGGCACATAGGTTTACTTTGCTGCTTATCATACATACTGTCACATATTCTGTGCCAATATGTTGATCTATGACAAAATCTAAACGCCGATAGGTTGAACCGTCTAGGAGTTGCGAAATTTGGCACCGGCCTCTGGCCAATCTCATTTAGCTTATATCCCACTAGTCTTCACCGAGCGACTGCTCAAACCTGCTCTAGTAAAAAAAAAAATGTTCTTCCGGCCATTCCAAGACGGAGTCACTTGAGTCACCTGAACGTTTTCCCGCGTTTTCAGCTGTCAAATGCATTTGACATACGTCAGATTACACAACCAAGTTTCCCACCAAAGAGTGTTAAATCAAAAGTGACCTTGCGTGTAGGTTTCTGCCCTTGTGATTGTGAACTCTATTTTAAAAGCGTCTCGTACTATTTTTAAATGACGCGTCAGTGATCTTTGACTTTGGATACGAACTTTACAAGTGTGAAATGTGAACTATTAAAAAAATATTTTGTGCCGTCCTCAGTTTGTGTCAGTGGGAATACAGCTAAAAGAAGACGGATTAGAAATCCAAGTCGTACGGAATATTACCTAAGGAACTGTTTGATGGCGTCTATGCTCTTTCCTCAGCAAGATATTAATTATTGCCTAAGTCACAATTGTTTACCCTAAAGATACATTCAATTCAAGTAAATCTCGTGACATGAGTTTATATGGATCCTCGAAATCCAAACCGGCTCTTCTAAAAGTATAATAACATAGACTAATTAATAAGGTCGGGCCCCGACTCCCAGGTGCCTTACTCTACTTGAAAGTGTAACTATTGTAAAACGAATTGAGTGTTTGAGATACTGAGACGGTTTATCACCGAGACTTGATGAGGCCAGTTTTAAGCCTTACAAAATCAGATACGACAAAAGTGAAGAAAGCTTCATGTATTGAGCTCTAAGCTTTCAAAGTAGACAGTCTTACTGTCTAGTCAAAAAACTTGTCAGCATACTTAATTTTTGAGCTCTAGCTTAGGTCTATATTACTTGACAGTTACAGTCAAATTAATTAAAATTGAGTGGTATCCACCATAAGAGGCAAGCTATTGAAACATAGTTTTATTTGTGGGTTAAAAGCACCTCATAAAAGACACGAGGTGTTTGCTCTTCAGTATTGTTCTTGGATAATACCAGATATTACATTCCTCGTAGACAATAGAGGACACATATTTTGGGATCAAGCATTAATACAGTATAAGCAACCAATAGCAGAAACATACGTCAGATGAAAAACATAAATAAGTGTAACAAGGATTACCTGTGAAGCAAATAAGATAGCGAGTCTGGTTTAAAAAACGTTCCAAACTCGACACTTCTTAACTCGGCGATTAAAATTTCTAAACTACTAATGACTAAGCCTCACATGATCTTACTGAAGTGCTCTCTTAACAAGGTTTGTGTAAAACTTTGTGTTTACTACCGTGCTTTTCAACAAGACTCTTTGTGATAGAAAACTGCGCAAGCGGTGATCCTTTAATTCTACTTAGCCAATCACAAACCAGGCCTTGTCCACCTAAGTCATCGAGTAATCTGTTGTTGGGTGGAGGGCTAAGATTCAGACCTTATTGAGCCGAGCCTGCGTGTTTGCTATATACCAACGAAAGACCTGGAGTGAGAGCATATTACTAGAGTCCTACGAAATTCGAGACTCTGAGTGATACCGAAACTTAGTCTGCGAGTCAGATCTCTGAAAACTTCTTACAACCGGAAGACCTTCTAGAGTGAGGGATTATTAGTTATTTGAGTAAGACTCTAACGAAACTTAAAACTCAGAGTGTTATCAATACTTAGTTCAACTGGAGTCAATTTTACCACCGAAAGACCTTTTGGAGTGAGAGCATTTTACTAGTACCAATCAGAGTCCCAACTAAACTTGAAACTCCGAGTGATATCAAACTCTTATCTGGATGCAGACCTCGTGACCACTGTTCACCAACGGAAGACCTAAAGTGAGAGCATATTGTCAAGAGTCCAACGATACTCGAAACTCCAAGATATCAAACTATCTGTAATTAGACCTCGTCACGACTTTTTGCCAACGAAAAACCTTAAGTGAGAGCATATTGTCAAGAGTCCAACGAAACTCGAAACTCCAATTGATATCAAACTATCTGGAAGCAGACCTCGTGACGACTATTCGCCAACGAAAGACCTGGAGTGAGAGCATATTAAAGGAGTCGAGTGTAGATTGTACCTCACGGTGGCGAGCGTAGGCTTCTACCTGGACCCGTGCATGGTGACGTACTTGCTTCTGGTGCTGGCGGCATGCGGCGCGCGGCTGCTGCGGCATGAGGTGCGGCTGCCGGCGGCGCGAGGCGCGCCCGCATCTAGCGCCGCGCGTGCTGCACCAGGTATTAAATATATACTCTATATGAGTAGAAGCAGGTAGCAGAAGCAGCCCACTATATGTTCCCACTCTTGAGAATACGCGCCCTTCAGTAACGAGGGACGTAGGCTTAGAATCCACCACGCTGCCCAAGTACGGGAACGCGGATGACACACGTCTTAGGATATTGTGGTCCTCAAACATGTCGGCTTCTTCGCAATGTTTTCCTCCACCGTAAAGCGAGTACAAGTCCACACATAACTTGAAAAACAATAAAACATACGTCGTTGGTGTAGACCCGGGATCGAATTAGAGGCCGTCGCCTTTCGTAGATATTATACTCAAAGCTAAATTCAAAATCTCAACTTGAATAAACAAGTACATTTCATTAATTATATCACCAACCCTCGAACCAACGTATTCGCGTCTACGTCATGGAATCTAGTTTAGCCCTTAAACCGTTTTGAATTACTTCCCTATAACCTTAAATGTAGTTGTAATATTTTCATTTATTGAGAACATTATTATTTGACAGGTATGTTTTCTTATTAACAATACAATGATGAGCCTTATAGTGACGACTGACTGAGTCGTGTGAGGCTAGAATCTTCTAGAGGATAGACTTCGAAAAGCTTCTTAACGAATCTCTCTATGCCACAAAAAAGAAAGAAAGAAATTTTTCTTTATATTTTATTTTTTTATTCTGACTCTACCCGCCATCCTGATAGTTCTAAGTCCTGATTATATGCGTGGGTTACACAGACCGCGCGCATGCTCGGCGATTTACTGTCGCCGAGCGCGGGAGACGTGTCGCCGTCAATGGCCGAGTGCACAGTAGCTATGCGCTCGCGCTCGCCGCGGTGACGCTCGCTCGAATGGTAACGATAAGTGTGCTAAACAAAGTTGCTCGTCTGATGTGCCCTGAATTTACTAACAATTCGTTCTAATACAATAAGAGCAAGGAAAAATAGTACAGGTATCAAGAGAACATATTGTGTTAGACCGTAATAGTTACTCTAGCGTTATCTATTAGTCATCCACACTGTAAAAAATAATAAACATAATGTCCAGATCTGAGAACCAGACTACAAAATAGTATATAAAACTATTTCATATAGAATAAGGTGTGAAACATCAATTTATTGATTTTTCTACTACGCGTTGAGTGATATCATTTTTTATTTTGTGCATGGTTTTCCTCATCACGATTTAATTTCCATAATTAATATGAGTTGTTTTTTCTGTGCCAAAATTGTAAATATGCCTTAAAATCATGATCCAGCAACAACCTTGCCGCGTCGTGTTTTCGTATTCACTAATTTTGTTGCCGTGTGAGATTTTTCGTTAACATTATTGTCTCGAGTACGAATAAGTAAAACAATTGCTCGCGGGCGATAAAGTTGGCGAGCAAAATGTTCGTTGATAAATAGTGTCCGAGCTTTGTGCGTCAACTAAAAGTGTTGGTGTTCCAGGAGTTGGCCGGCGGTAAGAGCGGATCTAGCGGGCTGCGACGCAGTGTAGAGCGCGACTCCATCCCGGAGACGCGAGAGAAATCCTCTAGTCAAACCAGCGGTAAGACTTTTCAAATCAAATCATTTATTGCTTGCAAAATAGGTAAAAATGTGGTGTTATTTAAATAAGTCGGCTCTCTATTCTTACCGGCAGACATTCAAGATTACAATTGTCAGTTCTAAAATAAAAAATAAACTTATCTATTTTTCTCTTCCGTGACTTGTGTCCATTCCGATTAGCGAGAAACTGCTGATTGTACCTATCTATAAAAAAAGTAAATGTATGAAATTTAATGATAGCGATGCGTAATTTCCCAGGACTGAACGGTCTCCGCAACATCGGGAACACGTGCTTCATGAACAGCGTGATCCAGTGCTTGTCCAACACGCGGCCTCTACTCGAGTACCTCACGGCGGACAGACACGTCTCCGAGATCAACACCACGCTGTCTTGCATGCGCGGCGCGCTTATTGGAGGTAACACCTTTTTTTTACGCGAGGAAATGCATTTACGCATGCCCACCACACTCCGGGAGAAGGCTGGGATAGAAAAGACATCACTAGCGATTAAAACCTCACGATGACCTCCTCACCGGAGAGGGCGGGGTGAGTTTCCGCTCGCTCATTAACCCACCACCCCGCCCAATTGGAGGTAACACCTTGGTCGGATAAAAAAAAAGATAGATAAACACTTTATTAAAACACTCACTGTTTTCTGCAGAGCAGTCGCTCACTTTTTTGGACACATTTCTCGTTGTACAGTAACAAGTCCATAGAGCGCCTTGTCGTACAAGGGAAGGTATAAGGCACTAGACCGCGCGGAAGGTCACCCAAGAAGAATAGGTGGACTGACCAAATCAAGGCAGCAGTTGTTGGCTCCTTGAATGAATGTAGCCGGATGACATCCAGCAGGTAGAGATGCCGAGATGTCGTGAGGCAACTAATATCCGCCCTCTCCAGTGACCCTCCATGACGATCACGACCTCTTTGACAAGAGCGTCACGAATAAAAAGAAGAAAACACTGACAGTAAAATAAATTACAGAAAACGCATAAAGCACTTAAAAGACACTTAAGGCACTAGTGTCTTAATTGGCGACCTTATAGCTAAAAGCGATCTTCCAGACAATGAATTAACATTTTATTTATTTGTGTAATGACAATTTACATAACATTGTCATAACACAAATAACGTATTTGGCCATATTTGTTTGTCCAGTGTCTTATAAGAGACTTGACCCGCTGATATGAAGCAGTCGCCAAAGCACCCGAGGTTTAACAAGTATGTTGGCGATCTCTAAAGACTTGACCTTTTAACTCCCCAGCGTTCGCGAGCGTGATCAAGGAGCTGTGGCGTACAGGCGAGCGTGACTCAGTGGTCAACACGACAGCGCTCAAGTCGCAGGTGCAGAGGTTCGCGCCCCGCTTTATGGGTTACAGCCAGCAGGATGCTCAGGTACGTGTAATGTGATGTTTTTTTCTTGCGAGTTATTACACATTAATAACTTTTTTTACGCTTAAAAGGCTTGCGCTTGACCACAACTCACCTGATGTTAAGTGACATTGCAGTCCAAAGATGAAGCTCGTTTGCCTGGAAGAAACCGGTCACTCTCGCCTTGAAGACAGTACGGGTGTAGTTCAGTGGGAACAGGGCTTCCTGCAAGGAGTTCCACAGTTTGGCCGTCCGTACTGCAAATGTGGAAGCGAATCGCTTTATACGCATTTTCGGCATTTCCACTGTATATCGGTGTGTCCTAGCAGTCCCTGCTCTTTCGATGTCACGATGTTAGTTACGTACTCCTGCGAAACGGCTTGATCGATTTGTACCAAATTTCATACGCGTATTCAGTAGGTCTGAGAATCGGCTACTATCTATTTTTAAAGGCAAAACAACGTTTGCCGGGTCAGCTAGTATTTATATAGAAAGTAGGATAAAATACGCCATTTTTCAGTAATATATATTTGTGGTTTGTGTAACTGATTTTGTGCAATATTTTGAAGGAATTCCTCCGCTACCTGCTGGAAGGTCTGCACGAGGACGTGAACCGGGTCACCGTCAAACCGAAACCCATACTCACCGAGATTGATGACAACCTCAGGTATGCTAATGTGGACCTTAGTTATTGCAAATTACGGCTCGATATTAATTTAACAAATATGGCATATGCAATTAAGTATATAGAGGATTTGCTCTTGTATCTATAATTTGTATTTTATTATGGTATATTTTCTTATTTATAAAATCTCCATGTTACAATGTTAGTTACTGTACTCCTCCGTAATGGCTTGATCGATTTTTAGTAAATTTTATATGCGTATTCACTAGGTTTGAGAATCGGCCACTATCTATTTTCCATACCCCTACATGATAAGGGTTGTTCACCCTTAAATATTTTTTTAATTTTTCGACGAAATTGTTTGTTTTTATTTTTTTATAATGTGACATTAAAAAATACATACAATCCTAAATTTTTACTTTTATATCACCAACCCCTATTGTTTATGGCTATTTTTGTAATTTAATAATTTTTCATCCCGCTCGATAACTGATAATTTCTAGTGTTTTTAATTGTACTTAAGGCAAAACAATGTTTGCCGGGTCAGCTAGTATCAATATATTATAAAGAGAAAAAAAAATATTTCTTGTATGTTTTTTTGCTGCAAATAGGCTCCGAAACTACTGGACCGATTTAAAAAAAATCTTTCTCCGTTGGAAAGCTACATTGTCCCTGAGCATAGGCTATATTTTGTTTCACTTTGCATCTTTGGTTATTTTATAGCACCTGCGAAGCCAAGACGCCCTGCTAGTGCTAAATAAAGGTTTATCCTTGCAGTGACTCAGCGTAGGTGAGCGAGGCAGCGCTACTCGCGTTATTTCATATCATGGATGACGTAGTCACAAACGAAAACGATTACAACCACTATCCGTTAGGCGGTTGATACTTTTTAATATGTTATTTGTCTGCAAGTAAAATCTCCGAATGTGTGTGCTAAATAAGGGTGTATCCTTTCAGTGACTCAGCGTAGGCGAGCGAGGCAGCGCTACTCACGTTATTATATATCATGACTGACGTAGTCACAAACGAAAGCGATTACAACCACTATCCGTTAGGCGGTTGATAATTTTTAATATGTTATTTGTCTGCAAGTAAAATCTCCGAATGTGTGTGCTAAATAAGGGTGTATCCTTTCAGTGACTCAGCGTAGGCGAGCGAGGCAGCGCTACTCACGTTATTATTTATCATGACTGACGTAGTCACAAACGAAAGCGATTACAACCACTATCCGTTAGGCGGTTGATAATTTGTATTGTGTTATTTATCAGCACGATATTTCTCTAAACGTGTGTGCTAAATGAAGGTGTTTTTTCCAGTGACTCAGCGAAGGCGAGCGAGGCGTGGCAGCGCTACTTGCGCATGGAGGAATCTCGCGTGGGCGACATATTCGTCGGACAACTCAAGTCGACGTTGCGCTGCACGCACTGCAACCATGACAGTGTCACGTTCGATCCCTTCTGGGATCTCAGGTTAGTTTGATAGAAACAAAGAAAAACATTCTACATATTAGACTTAGCCAGCGAACTAGAATAAATAGAAAAGTAACTTAGCCAATAACATGGTTCCACCGTTCACGCGTAAAATAGCACGTTGGGCCGGGCAAAACAGCTACTCGTGCGCCCATGTGGCGTTACGTCAATAAATACATTAAAATATTATTATTATTAACTAGCTGACCCGGCAAACGTTGTTTTGCCTCACTTAGGGGTACAGCGCCATCTATTGATTACTTACTCAACCCAGTCGAAAGGTATCGACATCTGTTAGAATCATTTGGAGTCAACAGATAATTGTGACTGTCCAATAATAACAGACAATAATTAGCAATAAATTAAAATTGCGACATAATTTGGGATTTAAACTATCCTATCTCTCAAGTTGGATCGAACTGCACATGGTGTGCGAATTTTATTATAATCGGTTAAGTGGTTTAGGAGTCCATTGAAGACAGACATTGTGACACGAGATTTATATATATTAAGATAAGATTTATTGAGCCGCGTATTGAGTTATGAACCTATACATATCTTAAGCAACAGAAGGCCCCGAGTCCTCGCAATAGGAACGTATAGAGAGCTGCTTAGGCTATGTTTGTTTATTCATATTATTTCTGTTTGCAGTTTGCCGATCCCGTCCCGCACGGGCAACCTCAAGATCCAGCAATGTCTGCAACACTTCACCAAGGAGGAGGAAATGGACGGAGACGAGAAACCGGTAAATTTCTAGTCCAGGGCTTCCCACACTTATTTAGAAATAAAGGCCATTATCCACCACAATGGCCAAGTGTTATAAATAGTTATATTATCGGTGTAGAAAAACTGTAAAATCAAGATTTTGCCTAATAATGATTAATTTATTGTGTATTTCAGACGTGTAGTAAGTGCGGTGTGCGCCGCAAGTGCCTCAAGTGGTTCACTGTGCAGAAGTTCCCGCAAGTACTTGTTTTGCATCTCAAGAGGTAATCATTCTATATTTGACGTGACTTTAGTTGTTTTGTGTATCGCTCAGAACGTGCCGTCTTTTTCTAGTCACTGATGATGAAAAAAGGCAGAGCTACTTTAAATTTGGTTTAGTCGTGTGTATGCCAGAATCGCAACCATTATATTTTGTTTACAACTACAGATTCTCCCCGACGGAGCGTTTCCGCGGCAAGTTGAACGTGCTGGTGGAGTTCCCCCTCACTGGGCTGGACATGGCACCGTACGCGGCCGCACGCGGGCAGCAGGCCACATACAATCTCTACGCCGTCTCTAACCATTCAGGTGAGTTGCGAACCATTCAGATGAGGTGTGAACCATTCAGGTGAGTTGTGAACCATTCGGGTGAGTTGCAAATTGTTATAGTGAGTTGCGAACCTTTCCGATGAGTTTCGAACTACTCCGGTGAGTTTCGAACCATTCGGGTGAGTTCCGAACCATTTGTGTGAATTCCAAACCATTCGGGTGAGTTGCAACCCATTCCGGTGAATTCCTAACAATTCCGGTGAGTTGTAAACCATTTGTCTAATTTGAGTACTTTTCTGATGAGTTGCTAATAATTTCATTAAATTGGGAACCATTCAGTGAATTGGGAGCTATTGCGGAAAATCAAATCAATTTAAGAGTGTTACTCTCTAGTTTTGTATAGAAACCGATATATCCGATTTAGTAATCCATACAAATGCAGTTAAGCTAATCTACCATAACTATAATACATATTATTTCTTACATACCATATCTATCCACTTTTTTGTGTTACCTTGTGTAATTTTATGTGTCTATCCGTGTGTAAAATGAACATAAACGTGGCTTGTGTTGTCGCAGGAACCACATACTCGGGCCACTACACAGCGTACTGCAAACACCCCTACACCGGCGACTGGCACGAATATAATGACTCACGGTAAGTACAATCTTTACAATAAAGACCTTTATCTACACTAATGATGTAACATTCTATAACCCGGTCACATTATCTCGAGACCTCGCTGGAATGCGAACCCCCCGCCCCGTTCTCCTTTCACCTCCCCGCGCTCGCCATGGCGCGTCAGTACGGTTAGCACTTCCGTTGCCGATGCGCGTCTACTTGTTTTCGTGGTATATTTTTATAAACATTTCGTTGTTACGTTTGGACTTTATTGTTTCATTTATTTTTCATCATTTTAATTATGTCATTATAATAATATTACCTACATTAAATTAATTAAGACAATATTTGTTATGTTGGAAATCTTATTGTTAAAATAATATCCTACTAGAGGTGCTTGTTTTGCGCACCGTATCAGAGCGCCGATGCGACGTGACGTCATCGCCGCCAGGTCTCAAGATAATGTGACCGGGTTGTACTTATGTATCCAATACTTGACTTATTTAAGCAATTTCACATGCTGGTATAATAAATACCCATATCGATATCGTAAAATCACATTATAACATCAATAAAACGCGAAGAACAGCGCGCGCTCGCTCCTGATTAGCAGCTTCGCTCTCATTGGTTAGATTTGAATGGCGGCAAGTTCACTGTGACAATACACTTACGCGTGAATTTATTGTTTCACAATGTGTTTTGTTTTTAACATACAAATTAAAAGTTAAAAATTGATATTGACGATGATATTTGTACGCCTCCGGATATTCTAGAATTGGCAACAAAAGTAACTCACAATCTTTCGCCAGAAAAATCTAGAGAATTATATGAAAAAGAATATAATAACTTTATTTCCATAATTACAGGGTGTCCCCAATAAAGCCGCGCGACGTGGTGTCCCCCGAAGCGTACGTTTTGTTCTACGAGCTGGCGAGCGCCGCCCGCAACAATCACTCGTAGCGAACGTAACGACAAACCTGCATACAAGGTTCGAACGTTCATGTTGTATGTATAGATAATTATATAAGTATTATTTGTTTATGTGTAACATTGTTTGTGTAGGTAGTTTGGTGTTTTACGGCTTGATTGGGAATTGTACCCACTAAAATCCCCCCATTTGGGATCCGATCCATTAACGGCACGCTCTGGGGCCGTGGAGCACAAGATCGCACATACTGACATAAGAAGGAGGAGGCCTATACCCAGCAGTGGGTAGATATAGGCTGATTATGATGATGATGAAAATCCCCCCGGTGACCTGCCTCTGTACTTAACGTAGGACTCCTTACAGTCTGCCCCAGCACTTCCCGCTCATTACTGACCTACCGCCTGTAGCTCGGCTAGCCAAGACGCGATCATGAAAGCTAAGCAACAGTCGATGCAGACAGTGTTTGGATGGGTGACCATAATCCTAATATTCTGTATGCTATAATGAAAATAAATATATGAAAAAAAAATCATGATATTAACATATTTAGTCGAGAGTGTGTTGTTATATAGTACTTTAACAGATTCAAAGGACCTCTATTCAGAATGTTTTTATTTCATAGTTTGTTCAAACTCTGTAGCTTAAAATAACTTGTGGAAAGTTATTTATGATTTAAATATTTTACATCTGGGCAAAAATATATTTAATGTTTTATTTTCTCTATTAAAATTGAATATTGTTGTTTGTAAATTGTTTGTTAAGAGTTTGATAAAAAAAACTTTTATGTGGCAGTTGTTTGCTTAATTAAACTTAATTCTTGTATTCTTAAATACATATGTACATATTTGATCGAAGTTTGTATGCCATCTTGCCTCGTAAAACACCAAAACACTTGACACATTACCTAGTCTAAATATACAAACTTAACTAGTGACGCTTGCAGTGATATTAATAATAATAGTTATCAATTTATGACACCTCTAGCACGGCTAGCCAAGGAGTTAAGCAAAGGTGCGGATAGTCTTTGGATGGGTGACCATGCACAAGACTGTCATTTAAAAAGAGGCGTTTTCATCTGGGCGCTACCGTGGGTCTAATGACACGTTTAATTGTTGGTCTCGGCTGTTAGTCGTCCAAGCAGTCGTTAAGCCAAGTCAGAGGCCTTCGGGCGGCTTGAAAACTCTCGACACCAGAGCTTGGCTACTTTGCTCATACGTAGAAGAGGAAGACTAACACACCGTCGATATTTTAACTTGAAATATTTCGAGTAAAATCACCAGTCGAAACAATATTAAACTAAAAAAGTATTAAATAATATTATTATTAAAGATGTCGCGCACCGCAACAAAGTTTAGCCGATTCTTTCCTTTCTACATTATATTACAAAGACCACCGTAATGTTATGTAAAATCATAAATTGAGTTTTAAGAATTCAAAGTAATGCGGTATGCGACAATAAATTTAATATTGCTCTTACGTATATTAGATATAATAAAACAAATACGTCCCGACACTGTTTATACCAGTGTAAAGCTTATTTACTTATAAAAATAATATTATTATTAATAGTCAATATTATATTATAAATATACTAATATAAAAAAATATATTGAGCTCTGCTGTGAGAAAATGTGTATCTTCAGATATATAATAATAGTTTAATTGTTCAAATGAAAACAAAATAGTAATGGAAAAATGTACAGTATTTTTACATCTTAATACATATTTTATTATTTACTTTTCAAAGCATTTTAGTCTTGATTACGTTGGTAATTATGGAACGTTTCTTATCTATAAATCGCTTTCATATTTTTTATTATTAAAAAGTATAACATTTCTAAATAAATTATATAATTAAAATAGGACCACAAAAGTAATTTAAAAAAACCACTCTGGACATAACCTGACGGAAAGGTGCCGCGTTGTAAAGCGATGGATAACCTTTTTTAAATTCGTTTTTATTTAATTATTTTACAGAATAATAACAAATAACAGCTATTTAAACACACAACACAGTAAAAAATGCTGTATAGTTATACCAATCGTTTGGAATTATTTGTCTCGTGTTTTAAATCGATTAACCAAATTGATCTATTCAAAACACGATAGAAACGTTGTGGCTTTTGTGGTAAAAGCAATAAATATATAATTGTACTATTAGTTAGTTAATTGTACCTAGAATAATTCAGTGAATCATATAACATATGTTCTGTAAACAATTTTGTTAAAGCTACTAATTACCTAACATAAATTCTAATTCATATTCAAGGTTACTTACAGAATTGTATTATTGTCAACTTTAAATTTATGATTAGCAGTGTGGTAATATTTTTTTTTTGTATTAGTTCCGAATACTTAACATGGTTTGTTTAAAAGAACATACACTCAGAGTTCACAATCCCTTTATTTATTGTTTAAATGTATTGTTTAAAGCAGCGAACTAGAATAAATAGAATAGTAACTTGGCCGATAAAATGGTTCCACGTGTAATCGCAAAATACCGCGGTGGGCGGGGCAAAACAAGCTACCCGCGCGTCCGCGTGGCGTCACATGGTGTGGCACGGCACCAACCGCGTGCGAGCTTTGTGTGTGTGGGTTTTTTTGGGATAGCAGTATAATTGTGTGCGTAGATGGATCCAAATTCTAAGCGGCAATTGTATGGAGTTACTCTTCCGTTTATTCTAGTTCGCTAGTTTAAAGAGTGTATTACTATTTTTTTCTGTTTTTAATATTTTATTTTGTTTTGTTACAGAAGTTTAAGTGCAAGATAGTGTGTAATCATCCGGACTTTCCTATAATAAAAAAAATATGACGACACGGTAATGTTAAGTTTTTATTTTATTCTTTTAAGGACGCCATTTTGGATCATTTGTCTACCATTTATTTATTAGTTAATTTATTGTTAATATTACTAAAAGTCACATCTTGTATTACATAGCTTTTTCATTGTTTTAGATAGAAATATTAATAATATATTCATGTTATATTAATAATATATGATTGTTGGTTATTCATTTGTATTCTTTCTTGTTTGTAAATTATGCATTTTATTACTTGCCGATTGTAGAAGAAGAGATCTTACTTAAATGTTAAACCATGATAATATTTCTTATTCAATTAAATTGCATTGCATTTGAAATTTGAAGTATTTATATAAAATTTTAATTTACTAATGACAGCGTTAATTTCTATGTGCCATTGCTTAATCTAAATTTAGTCAAATTATATTTTTTTCTTTTTTTTCCGTAATGTTTAACATGAAAAGGAGTTGTTTCGTACCATACTAAATTATTTTAGTATTTCAAAGCTCTTAATTCAGATAATATTTAAGTAAATAATGGTACGAAAAACACAGCTTAAACAATAATATGTTCATTCAGAGTTACGCCTCGAATATTTACGCATTTCAAAGTCGAATATAATTGGTAAAGTACGTTACTTAGTAAGTAATGTAATATATTTACCTATACTTGTAAAACATGGTACAAAAGTGAATAAAAATATTATAAATAATGAGTAATGAACAATTGGTATAAGAAAATAATTGATATTAGCTTTTGGAGTTAAATTTGCGGGTATATTCGCTTCGTTTGTAGTCGTAATATAATTATAACAATATTAAAAAGTGCTATCATTATTGTAATTCTTTAATCTGTCGCCAAGCTCCTGACAGTGCGTTCCTGTAGCCTCCGTGAGAGCCAGCTGGTCCAGACTAGGCATGCTCCATCTTAGGTCAGGGTGTCGCTATTATGGTTATGCACCCTGCCGGCCTAGAGCCTAGCTGTAAGGTGTATAAAAACATCGCATCGCTTTACTAAAACTTTTTTCTTAAACATTTGAACATACCCGCAAATATTAAATTTGGTAGACGTATCTAGTGTTCAAAAGTATTTCTCTAAAATATTTAAAGTAAGGAGCCTGTTTCTTTACAGTTTATTCTTAGTTCTTTGTTCAGTATTTCGCTTGGCAGACTATTTTTAATTAAAATAAAAACAAATCATGTATTTAGTCAATTCGAAGATCGAGACAACAGATTTTATTCGTGTCGCAAAGAGTTTACAATAGGTATTATTATATTTAACGAGTATTTGGTGTTGTCTTGGTAATTAAATGACAGCATTGTTTTCATAGTATTAATGCGAAACGCCACCATCTTGTATATTATAAAAAAAAAACAGTACAACATAGTTACAGGGTGCTCTAAAGCCATTTTCACAATATTCAATTTTTTTATGAAAAACATCACCAACATTTACTGAGTTCATAGAGATCAGCATTTATTAATATTGATATCATAAAACTCTAACGGTTCGAAATCATTTGGTACCTATGAAAAGGTAATAAAATCATCATTATCCATATAAATTAACTTTCAAAAGAAAGCCCTATAAATTTGATTTGGAAGAAAGAATTGAAATTTGAAAGAATTGAATTGGATCTGGGTCGGTCAAACTAACGTTCTCTTTAGTTGTTTACCTAGTTCTAGCAAAAATACGACTTTTTTTGTTTCGACATTGGTCTATAGTCTGGATAATCGCGAATCCGTATAACTGAGGACCGGATAATCGAGTTTTTACTGTACTTACATATGAATCGATTAGTTCAAATATGAATACATACTTACCCTGTAACTTATGCTTTGTACGATATTAAAATGCTTACATTTACATTTTATTAGATACTTTTTTCGGGTATTGCATACTAAACTACTATGTAGACAAGCCTCATTGTTTTGTCTCTTTTCTTTTGAAAACATCGCGCTATTGAGCGATAAAGACAAAGCTATGAGGATTTTTTACTATATTAACCTCAGAAGAAACAAATCTGTAGTAATAACCATACAAAGAGCGAAATTATGTCTCTACAGTATGTAATGCCCTTTATTCATAATATGAGTGATCAAGTTTTTTTTTGTAATAATTTTATTAAATTGTTAAGATTATTAGTATTTATTATCTTCTTTTTATATCACAAATGAATCTTAATTTTAACCAAAGAAACTTAAATTATGAGACGATAGTGAAATATACGCTGGAAGGCATTTTAATAATACGTTGTAGACGTGCTTATTATTGAGATGTCATAAATAATAATAAAATAAATAATAGTACATAATTTATTGTAAAAGTTGGGGCTCTGGCCGAAATTATTATTTATGTAAAATACGTAACAGATTTCTATCTATAGAAATATATATTTAAATGATTTAATTACGGTGTGTTTCATTTTTTAATTTAGGAGACCTTTTAAATTTATTTTTACAAAAAAATTTCTAGTAAAAGAAACTCTTTCCAGAGAGAGAGAGGAAGAGAATGTAGACGGATCCGTTTCAAACAGGAGTACAATTCACAAAAATATACGCTGAAATAAAAACATTCTGTATGAAATTGTAATGGTAATAATTTAAGGAAAGATCGTTTGTATTTGCTAATATGTAAAATAAAAAGTATTGTCTTTGACGCCACGCCCCAGGACGCTCAGCTCAGCATTTCCCTAGGACCGTACTACTTCAAACGTTTTTGATTGTTTCATCGTGGTCCTCTGACCACTGATCCATACATATGACAAAGGAGGGTGATTCGTACATGGAGGAAGGAATTAAGTAAGTATAAGAGTAACAGTGTAATATGTTACTTGGGTTCGCTTGTACAGGTCCTCAAGTCATTCCAATAAAACAGTATGGTCTTTTATTCGATTAATGACTAAGTTAAGATTTAAAAAACGTGTTAATTCACAATTAATAAAAATATTGAGTTCGATTCAGCGATCCCGACGATTTATTAAATTTTTGGATGAAGGGCACGTGGCACGATTTTATTATCAAGAGTAATCTCTAAACATACACTTACACTAAGATATAATCACAGCATCATCACTAAGATAATATAATATCATCGTATCTGAATCCCTAATTCAACGGTAAATTAACGCCATCTAGCGTGTAGTAGCCATATTAGTTAGCAAAACATTTTAGCTTTCAGTTCACGAAACAGTTTTGGAGCAAAATTATTTCTTTCTTCTTAGAAATTATCCGAGCACGTAGTTAAATTACTTCTTGATAGATGGCGTTGGCGCAGTAACCACATTGGATCAATATGACCCGTTTTGAGAATGAAGATGGGCCAGTCAATGAGCCGATTCATATGTCTGATTCTAATAGAACGGAGGTACTAGGTATTTGTCTAAAATACTTTACTCAACAACCTTTGAATGACACAAATCGAAGTTGTAAGCAATTCTTAGACAATAGAATTTTGTATATTGATAAAGTGTAGACAGCAGTTGTTGCCTAGTACATACTTACCTCTTGTTCTTTAATAGGTATGATTATCACGCAAAAACTATATCTTGTTATTGTTGAAATATTGTTTTACAACTTAAATATTGGCGGTTTTTGTAAATATTTAAGTCCCGCCAAAGCAATTTTTTTTATATAATCAAAGTTAGTATAACTAATGCAAATTATGAATTTAACTTAAAAAGTATCGTGGGTTTTTAATTTGCAGATATTATTCTGTCCTGACTTAAATAATAAAAACTTAGAACTCATGCGGTACCTTTGTGTTGTTCCTATAGAGTATAGGTAGACTTGCGAAAAATCGATGTTTTCGGCTGACGTACGCCCCACACCGTCTAGCAATTTGAAATTGCCGCGTGTGACGTCAGCCGGGACGCCTGACGTCACCGGCTAGTCGCTTGACGAACATAGCTCAACCTATCTCTGTTTATCCTGTGAAAATTGAATCAACACGAGTGAGATAGCGAACCTCGCGTAAAGGTTGTGAATCGAGTTATTTTTTTTATGATCTAGTGATGTTCAATGTGATCCGTACGCATTGATAAGAGAATTACTGATAAGCGATTCTGTCAAAGTTATTGTGACGTATACCGCACCGGTAATGCCCTGACTGAAGCTAGTGACAGCACTTTTAATTGCGAATATTATGCCAAATTACACGGTCATTGCATATAAAATCGAATTTGTTAATGAAATATCTGAGGCTGTGGATGAACGTCCCACGGCGAATGACGTGAGCTACAGTAGCGCTGCGGCGGCAGGCGCGTAGAACTAAGCAGTAGTCGAAAATCTCGCGATGGATACTTAGCTCTGGGCCAATTTTCACGCGTTTTCCACGAAAATGGCCAGCAATAAGAAGCCGATGCACAAAAGCAAACACTTCCCCATAGACCAGCTCGTGTGCGTCGGCAACTATGAACTCGAAAAGACCATCGGGACGGGTAACTTCGCCGTTGTCAAACTGGCTACACATGTTATTACTAAGAGTAAGGTGCGTACCAATCGTCGTTTCGTCGCGTATTCCAGTGGTTTTAGTGTTTTATTAGTGTATTTCAACTGGCCGACTATCTGGAGCGACGTATGCGTCGTCTGTGTGCTCTGCTCCGTGTTTATCTGGCTGCAAGTCAATGGATTTTTCCACTCAGCCGAAGGTTTCAGCTGCGCTCCGCTCAGGTTTGCCAAAGTTAATGCCAGAGAACCAGTTTCGTTTACAATTTGATGTATGTTGATGAGAGATAGAACGTGTTTTCACATAAAAATACATTATGCGGTTCGTTGGAGAGTACTTGTTTTGTCATAGAAGCACCATGTTACTGGCAGCTTTCTAATTCAGCCGGATAACACTAGTTACTTTTGTTAAAAAAATAATAAACATGTTTTAGATTCCAAATTCAAAATTTGTGTTATCCAAGGTAAACAATTACTGTTAGAGGCTTGGGCTTAAACAGTAACAAAATAAAAATGACCTTCTGGGCGGAATGAAGCACATTTTCTTGTAATCATTATCAATTGAGTGCTGTGTGGTACTTCACTCATCCTGAAGTCAATTATGTGGCTGGTCTTGTCATTGAAGGAGTTTATTTGTCTAATTATTTATTTCCTCGAAGGCTTGCATAAAGTGTTGTCATTCAATTCTTGTTAGATTCTAATTGGTATGTTAAAAGTGACAGTTCCAGTTCAAACCAGATATTTCATCAATTTATTTTCCACACAATTCATCATTTATCATCTTACTTGGGCTGTTATGATTACATTATACTAAATACTGTTAAGTTACTTAAATTGTTACCAAAACTTCATAAACTTCAATTAAGAAAATATGTAACTTCTTTAAACATGATGAAATATGTAACTTCTTTAGACTATTTTTATCTCTTGGTCAGGTATTATCGATACAATACTGAATTAAGTTGTCCTTCTCCAGTACATCATACAGTTTATAAAGAGCAAAGCCAAAGAAGTTAATCGGTAATAAATTATTCTCAATGTGATACTACACACAGATTTTTACCATAAATGAATATGTCCAAGTCGAAGAAACCCACCAAATATCCAATAACATTATAAATATTTGGCAATTGAAGTATTACCATTGGAGCTGGAAATTTTCCACTTATTATTAATAGCTCTCAAATAAAATCTGGCCACCTGCGACCATAATATTGACACAATAATATTTATTCGCGAGCGACACTAACAGTTTTGTTGTTACTGGCAACACTTCAATGGATGACTGTTTGTTGGTTCATGGAGCAATACAGAGTTATTGAGAATTGGAATGAGTGTTGGAAACTTCTCAGGAATAGGTTGCCAGTCTATCAGTGTTTTATTCCGGAGAGTGTGTTTTGGAATTGCACTACTTAATTCCCCCATCTCCGTTCCACTATAGAACAAGCAGGGCAATGGGTACTGCTACACAGTGAAAATTCCGAAGATTCGTAGAACAAAGCACTTCGCCTCAACATTCATAGTGAGGACTGCGAAGCTTTGGAATTCTCTGCCTGAGGCTCTGTTTCCTGAGAAGTACCATCCTGAGATCTTCAAATCGAGAGTGAATAGGTTCCTTCTAGGTGAGTGTGCTCCAACATAGGCCGCAGCGTTGCTTAACATCAGGCAAGCTGTGGTCAAACACAAACCTATTTCAAATAAAAAAAAAAAAACAGTATGTCAAGTATGTTTTTTACCGAAACCACAAAGTTACCTTTCGTTTCCATTTCTGTTAATTTATATTCAGGGGCAAATGATATGCCATTGGTCCTGGCAAACATTTCAACCAATGAAATCATTTGTTTACATATAAATGTACATCCTGAGTCTAGAAACATACTTGTTCACACTATACTAGCATATCTGTCCTTTAGATGGGCTTTTGTATCCAATACAACTGGTATGTTCTGAGCATTATTTATTAGGGAATAGGGACATATACCTCAAGTGGTTTGTTGAAATACTTTTAAATATAAATAAATTTTATATTAAGGAGGTGGTAAGGATCTGATGAAATGCAGAATCACAGAACTTTATTGGGCATAAATAACATATGTTAAAGGCAAGTCACTCTTCATAACCATTACTTAAATACTAAAAAAAGACTTCTTAGATAAATGAAACCAATTAATTCATTATTAATGTTGACATTTATTATCCTAAAAGTGTATTAATTAATTGTTGTATGTATACTATGGATGAAAAATGTATTTTTTTATTATTAATGATTAAACACTACACCATTGAATACTACACACAATAGCAGCTGATGATGATGATGATGAGATGATGAGAGTTTTCAATGGTTACGTAGTAACTATCTAGTAATCTGTGCTATGGTCTCTGTTGCTTAACAACTAGGCTCACAGCCAGGACCCACTATGTAAAATGTCATTCGATCCATATATATTTTTTTTATTTATTGTGCCTGTAGATATACATGGCACTTTTAAAAGACAGTCAGTCAGAAGTGTTTTGTCTGAATCGAAAGACCATCCGTATCGACCATTGCTAAACCTACATAGTAATCGCATCAGATTACCTTCCGCAGATCTGCAGGCGCTACTTTTAATTAGACATGAAAACAAAAATATTCCAAACATTTTGTATGCGCTTTAAACCAGTGACGTCATAGCACGAGATGGTGTTTTGGAGTCAAGTCGTGTGTGTTCTATTAAATTGGTTATTTAGTTAAAATATAAATAATTAGTTGCGCCCGCGGTGTTACCCGCCTTAATCCGGGACATAAATAAGTTAATCCGTGATAAAAATAAGCCTATCTTCTTAGTAAATCTCATCAAAATCGGTCCAGCCGTTGGAGCGTGAAGAAGTAACATAGATTGTGTAGTTATTTGTGAACCACAATTGTTTTCGGGATAAAATGTAGCCTATGTGTTGTTAAGCCATGATCAAACCCAACTTCACACCAAATGTCATCAAAATCGGTTCAGCCGTTTGTGCTTGAAGACGTAACAAACATACACTCACACATACAGACGCACAAACTTTCGCATTTATTTTATTAGTAGGTAGTTATTAACATTACCTTACAGACTCAGGTAACCTATGGCCTTAAACCCAGTTGCCAAACATAAGTAGTTAAGTGAACTAGAGTACCTATAAGGCAAGCGTAGCCTCCTTAGGTTCTAGCTATATGTACTAGGTATGTACATACACAGTGCGCGACCTTTGCGAGGCCGGGGTCTGACCCCGCGCTGCGACCCTGTGGGATCTACCTTTATCAAGGATTTCAATATTTCACATCAACTCAGTCAGTCCACTAGACTGGTATAAGGTTTTTCTAGTTCATAAAACAACAGTTTCCTTTTCGGTAAATTCCTATCCATAGACAAACGATATAAGACACAATTATTGGGTGGGGGCTAACAATAAATGTATTTTTTTCTGTGTTTTTATAATGTCGATATCGATAGTTGGCATGATGCTTATTTTTTTTACAAAGTATAAATGTATATAATTATCTTTTAAAACTAATTGTAATTATAAAATATTTAATAATGCATACATAAAAGTAAAAACTTAAAATTAATTATTTAAGGCTACCATACAACAATGGTACGGAACCCTACATGCGCGAGCCCTACTCGCACTTGGGCATTTTTTTCGAATGCGCAAAATAACATTACAGTTTTTGTTTTCAGCCATTCAAAGATTTTAAAATAAGATACGGATATATTGAAAACTATAATTATGATAGTTTTGGATATTGGGTTACAAAACCCGGCGTGTCGTCGCCTAAAATATTTATTAGATCTTAATTCTCATTGCCTAGTAATTTCATCAGAAACAAAGCCCTTTAAACCGTAACGCAGAACACTATTGGTTAGCGGCAGTATAACTGGCAAAGGCCTACCACTACATAATTATTTCCCACTAACTACGCACCGCGGTGTCTCGTTAATTCGGGATAAAAGTATAGGTACTATTCGTCAATATAGGGCTAAGCTATATTCATAGCAAATGTAATTCAAATGGTTTGGCCGTTTGAGCGCGATAGAATAACAAACATACAACTTTCGCTTTTATAATATTTTAGTAGGAAGTGGAAGTTAAACGTTTGATATTGGCTTACTGAATAGACACACGTAAACCCAAGACACGATTAGTGTTTTTTTACTCTTTGCAGTTGTGTATTTTGCAGCGGGGCGCGTAACCACATGAGTAAGTTACACTCCGGCCTAAGGTGGTAGTCAGGAATAACTGGTTCTCAAGGACGCTGCCGGAATACACTGGTGGCTATTCTGCTGTACACACAACTAAACTAAATTTGAAGTTGCCCTGACTCTTTCCATCATAAATGGCCAGAAAGAGACGGCACGTACTGCACCATAGTCAAAACAACGAAAATCACGTCTTTAATAAGTTTAGTCGTGTGTACGGCAGAATCGCCACCACTGTTATGTGCTTGGTGATAGATTCAACTTGAGGGTGGTTGCTAGCCAGGCGAGCACTAGAAAATGTTCTACCACCATTCAAACACGTTATATGGCCTAGGATATTACCGAGTATTATCGAGTGACGTACTTTGAAGTCAATTAAGTATACGTAGAAAACTCGCTAATACAAACGCGTATTCGCCTTCAACTCAATAAAAACTAAACCAATAACTGTAGTCGCACTTTCCTATAAAAACGAGAGTTTTTTGACCGAAAGTGGTGAAAAAACGTAAAAAAGACGCTTACAAGGCCGCAGCGAGGCTGGCCAATGACTCGTCGTTAGGTCTATTCCTCACGAAGATATACGATACTTTACCACATAATAATAACTAGACTTTACTTAGCTTTATATGGGGCTAGTATACTTTTTTTTTTGGAATGTGCAATACTTTTATATTTTTATTGATGAATAGGCTTACGTTAGTCCGCAGCTTGCCTGATATTAAGCTTGACTGTGGTCTAAGATGTATCACGTTTGCTTAGAAGGAATCTATTTACTCTAGATTTGAAGACCGCCAAATTGTACTTTTCGGCAAAAAGAGACTCAGGAAGAGAGTTCCAAAGCTTCGCAGTTCTCACAATGAAGGTCGAAGCAAAACGCCTTGTGCGAATCCTCGGAACTTCGACAGTGAATCGAAGTCTCTTCGCTGTGCCCCTGCTCGTTCTGTTGTGGAATGAAGAAGCGGGAACTACACGCAGTTTGCGTTTCATTTTCGCTTGTCTATGTAAACAAAAGAGTTCATTGGTTAAAATATTTGGCAGAACCAATGAGTTCGAGGTTCTTCCTCTCTTCATTTAAGGGGAGGTAGGGACCTCGCCTGAAAGTGACCCTCTTTGCGGGGGCTGGGCTTCAGGGCACATTGACTCTGGGGAATGTGCTGCAACCAGAGAATCTCACCAGAGCGGCCGAGCGGGGTCACTCGGCGGCCTTCTCCGGGACTCCGGGGTGTCAGGATGGGATCTGATGGCCTTTTTGGCTTGGTGCAGCACGATGAGATGTACCAAATAACACATGACACACTGATTTCGCTATAATTTTATATGGGGGTAGACTAGACCTTGTACCTATAGTTAACATGAAGGTTACTTTTTATCTTAACCTAATTAAGTAATTGCTGTTCCCGTGGGATGCCCAAATAACCCAAAAACCTATTCTACTTCTTCCCGCTCATATGGCAATACAGATTTAACTTTATAAAATTAGCAGCCTAATAGTCTGGCTAACAAAGGTAATCTGACGCGAACATCGAGGCTAAGCAACGGTCCATGCGGCCAGTCTTTGGATGGGTGACCATGCACAAGACTTTCATAAAAAAAATGTGGTCTTTTCATCTGGGCGTTACTGTGCATTGGATAACACTTTCATTTGTTGGTCCTGAATGCTATTATTAGTACAAGCAGTCGTCAAACTAAATCAAGGGCTTCAAAAACTCTCGACACCAGAGCTTGGCCACTTAGGTCATACTTAGTGGAAGAAGGAGCTATAAAATTAGATATATTAATAAACTAGACCCTCGAACGGATAAGGAAAATATTTACGCGCTCGCTTTGCTAGCAGTTATCCCGCTTCGTTCGTAATTTAATCAAATTTTTAATTGTAAGAATAAAGATAATATAAAATAACTCAACACTATAAATAGGTCTCTGAATTTGTAAGTATTGTCTTGTAACCATTTAGATTATCATCTTAGATAAATAAAAAACACATTGAGCATGAAAAATAAAATTGTATTGTACTGCTGTCGAATAGAATAAAAACAACGAAGTTCGAGCCCTGTTTATCCAGCACACTTATTCTAGAATCCTTGACACGGCAAACTCAATACATCCTTGGCGTAGGAAGGTATTGAATAACATAGAGCACTTCATCCAAGAGCGAATGGCCTTGCGCATTCATTATCTTTTGATTATCTGCGTACCGTGGAGGCACTCGCGTATATTCCGGGATTTTTTTTTAATAATATATGAATACTAGCTGAACCGGCAAACGTTGTTTTGCCTTACGTCGAAATTTAAGGGTGATCAACCCTCAACACTGAGGGGTATGAAAATTAGATAGTAGGTATTCTCAGACGTAGGTCTGAGAGAGTCTAAATACGCATATATTGGTAAAAATCGGCCAAGCCGTTTCGGAGAAGTACGGTAACTAACATTGTGACATGGAAATTTTATATACTCGTATAAGAAGATTAGGACACATTTCACACACGGCTGGTTAATACCATTTCTAGTTCGTATTATGGTTGCTAACACAACTGATATACATACTACATAATATACATACATATTTTATATAGACACATATGAATGAATGAATGCTGAATTAAATTTGTTGGTCTGGGTGTTAAACCCAGACCAACAAATTTAATTCAGCACAAAGATGTTGGCCGTGCCGGGAATCGAAACGAAACCTTCTGATTGGCAGTCCGGCATGGTAACCATTACGCCAACGAGGTCTTCAATTTATTATTTTATTTTTCAATAAAGTAGATATGTGCTCACTTAAAAAATAAAATATTTAAGACCGGGACCCGTACAAATAACGTAATATTTTGTTTAGTTTTCTCGATATTTATAAAGCCAGCTGGTAGATTTTTTTTAAATTTTCAATGAACGTTTAGTTATACATTAACTGTAAATAATAATAATAATCACGCCACACACCAATCGAGATTTTGCCATTAACGCATACCTAACGGTTATGGTGCGGGAACCCTTAAGTACGAGTTCGACTAGCACTTGGACAAAAATTAGTTTAACGCAAGATTCAATACACTATCTTTGCAAGAACATGGTCAAGGATAGTTGCGTCGAGAGTATTTTATCTACCGTACGTAGTTATAGCGCCTATTGGCCCATTTATTCGTACAAAATATTTTTCCCTACATTAATTTCATTTTCGCAAGTCTCGCTTCTAAGTTTTCCTAGAAGGGTTCAAAGGAGATTGTTCTACCCGTAACTACCCTTTTTTGGCTTCGGGCGAAAAGTTATTATTCCAAAAGGCTTCGTCTCGAGAAAATAAGTTAGACTAAAGAGTCTTTATGTAACATACTTAACGTCTTTTAAATGTGTAGGTAGTTTTATTACGCTTTGTTTGTACTCTCAGCATTATGCTGAACCAGCACCTTTTGTGCACGAATGAAATGGGTAATTCTTGTTGGTACATATATTTTTTTAATTTGGGCATAATAAATTATTTTTCTTTTCTTTCTTTCTTTCTTTCTATACATTCAATTTCAGACTTTAACACCCTACGCAAAAATGGTGTGGTATAAGTTTTAAGTGCAAAACCCCCCGGAACGAGGTTTCGCATATAAATACTTTAGCTGGTGCCACTCCATCTAGAACTTGCGTACTGGGAATACAAGTGTAGGGACTGGCCCGCCTCAGGGACCCTCTTCGCTTCACCGTGGGTGACCAGGCCACGGTTACTGAGCCCCCCTGTCTCGACAATGCGGGGCCTCACGGGGGGGGAAGTTTTGTGACGTGCCTGTGTGTGTATATGTGTGTTTGTCTGTGGCAACGTAGCTCTCTATCGGGTAAACCGATTTTAATTTAGATTTTTTGTTTGTAAGGTATATTAAATTACAATTCATCTGAAGTAAGTATATTTACTGAAGTATTTAATAATCTATTATTCAGCTCGAAAGGTCGTTCCTAACGGAATCTCCTACAATTCAATTCGAATCGACGACCTCGTTGTCGTAATGGTTATCATGCCGGTCTGCCAACCAGAGGGTCCCGGGATCGATTCCCGGCACGACCAACATCTTTGTGATGAGCTAAATTCAAATGTTAGCTATCGGGCTAGGTGTTTAATATGTATTGATATAAAGTATTTATATGTAGTATATCAGTTGTGTTAGCAACCGTAATACAAACTAGAAATGATTTAGTATGGGGCTAATCAGCCGTATGTGAAATAATGTAAAAAACAAGATTATATTTATTTCACGACTGCTTTCATTTTGTTTTTAAGATGTCTAGAAAGACTATATGCCTAAATAACTTGACTTTTATTTTACATATTATTTAAATATCCAGGCTTTAGTACCGAGAGTTTTCACACTGTTCAAGGGCCTTTGAAGGTCATTCCCAACGGAATCCCCTAGTTACTATTGGAGTTTATTTAGTACCAGACTGCGTATTCTTTTTGTTTTTAAGATGTCTAGAAAGATTATAGGCATATACAATAATAATAAATATTAGGTTAAATTTCACACACGGCTGGTCACCCCATACTGAACCATTTCTTGTTCGTATTATGGTTGCTAACACAACTGATATACTACATATACATACATACATATTTTATATTACGACTGCCAACAAATTTAGTTCAGCACAAAGATGTTGGCCGTGCCGAGAATCGAACCCGGAACCTTCTGATGGGCAGTTCAGCATGGTAACAATTACGCCAACGAGGTCGTAAACAACCATATGATGACTATTTCGACTTTTTCCTATGAAAAAAGTTGCTAGGCTCTAGTGTAGAGTTTTTAAGCCACCTAAGAGCCTCTATCCACCAACCCGCACTTGGCCTGCTTGGTGGATTATGGCCTATATCTCTCTCCTAGTAAGAGAAGGCCACGAGTCCCAGCAGAGGGAACTGGGGTGCTTATGCTAAGAACCTCTGACTTGGCTGAACGGCTATTTACTATTAGCTATTATTTACTATTTACTTAAATAACCCGATGGTTTGATGATGTTTGATAAAATTTGTGATATTTATTTCCTTATAGATATCTATGAAATACTTAGATAAGAGTGTGAGTTCTTTTTTAAAAATACGGCTCGGCCTGTAAGTTATTTCTGTGGAAATATTCTAAAGGTGACAATAGAAAATTATACATTTGTTGCCTGTAAACCTAGTATATCATATCATACATATCTATCTATACTATAAGACTCTTTGTCCTGACACATTCATTCATCTATAGGCAACGCAGAGCCCAAACGGCTGGTCTTAGCGGTACTTTTGTTTTAGTATGTAGACGCGTACTACGAACGGGTTTTTGGAAATTCTACACCTAAAGGGGTTGAAAGGGGGTAAAACAGTTAGTATGAAACTTCTTTGTATTGTAAAATTAGAAATAATGGTATAATTTTTTTCGCCTGGGGTGAACAAAGTGGTTGTAATGGGGGTGAAAGTTTGTATGGGAAATTATTTATCTATTAAGTAACAGTCTTGCAAATTGTTATGGTAGTAGGTTATTTATAAATGCTTAAATTAAAATAATGAAAATTTTTGCCAGCGGTGTATTATGGGGGATGTCATTGGGGGGTCGAAAATTTAAAGTCGTAGTTTCCACAGGTTACGCAAAAACCGCGGCGGGCGGAGCCGCGGGCAACTGCTAGTCGAATATACGGTTCTTATAAAATATCTTCACTTTATATTTGAATATTCTTTTATACTTTATAAACTGTTTTCGTAAGTCATTATATAGTTATGGACGAAAAAACGGTAACACTTACTTAAAAACGTTGGATATACGTCGAACGGGTTTCGACGCATTACGAGCGTCATCATCAGGGACCAGCTTCACACGGACGGTCACCGACGAAATCCACGCGAAAACATTCTTAGTGTGACCATTGCTTCGTGCGAATGATTATTCATAATTTTGTATAATTTGATTTGTTTTTTTTTTCAGGTCGCAATAAAAATAATAGATAAATCCCGGCTAGATGAAGACAACTTAAAGAAGACATTCCGGGAGATTGCGATCATGAAACGGTTGAGGCACCCGCATATTGTAAGGCTATATCAGGTGAGATGCTGTACTGCCCTGAAATACAATACCCTCCTTCTCGCACTAGTGTAAGTCATAGCATAGCATAAGCAGCCCACTATACGTTCCCACTGCTGGGACTTGGCGTTCTCTCATGAGGAGAGAGATGTAGACCATCCACCACGCTGGACAAGTGCGGGTTGGCGAATGACACACGTCTACGGATATTGCAGTCATCAAACGTGCCGGTTTCCTCACGATGTTTTCCTTCACCGTAAAACGAGTGCAAATCCACACAGAACTTGAAAAACTTCTTTGCACTCGTTCGATCCTGGTCTGTAGAGCTATCTGATTGAAAAGCAGACGTTTTTACCACCGAGCCACACTTGCTTTTTCGCTCAGGGTAAAGCTTCCTTTAAGTTCAAAATCCGGTGCCAAAAATATTTTTAAATAAAAACGCAAAAACGAGGGGGTGTTATATGAGTTCGATGTGTCTCTCTCTCTCTCTACGTGTGACTGCTGTGGACTTCGATCACATATATACCAGATTCAGTGTTGCATACAAACACAGTACACAAAAATGGCATGAGTTTACTATACTATTGTATCTATTATGACACAGAAATACAAAATATGACCAGGTCCCAAAAAATATTTCAATTTATGTCATAAGGTTGACTTACACTGTATCTTATGGTTGAGTTTCGACTAGTGCCGTAATAAACATAAGATATCTTGCTCCGCGATACAAATACAATTTATTATAATTATAATAAGTGAGATGAGTGATTATTTATGGTATGTGGTAGACAGAGATTTTTGACGCTATTCATGTAATGTAAGGATCATTACATTATGTACGGGGAATCATTGGAACGAAAGGTTTTTTTCCGGAGTTCAGCCTAAGCTGATACCGACCTGGTACGAAAAAAAACCACGCCGCGACGCAGTGACAAAACGCACTGGACCGCGTCACGGCGAAAAACTTGGAGCATGTTTGTAAAAAGCCTTAAATGACGTAACACACTTATAGTAATGCGTGACATTGTAACCACCGATGTAAAATCGGCAGGGTGCTACGTTAGGGTACGTTTGACGTATGTGTATGTATGTATGTGTGTGTGTGTGTGTGTGTGTGTGTGTGGCATCGTATCTTCCGAAATAATAAACCGATTTTGATTTTTGTTTCTGTTTTAAAGGTGTGTTAGTTCGGTGTTCTTAGCTATGTTTGATGAAAATCTGTCCAAGATGACCTACGCCACTAAATGGCGGATTACATTTTTTCTCGACAAGTATGGGTGTAAAAAATCAAAGGGCTTACAACGTAGACAGAGTTCTTTGTCTATGGCTTACAAACACTGTGATAAATGTCAAATCTAAAATGGCCGTCACTACAAAATGAAACCAAATATATAAAAAAATCTGCTGAATCGGCAAACGTTGTTATGACATATAAATTATTTTATGGGTATGGAATTGATAGTAGCTGATTCTCAGACCTACTGAATACGCATTTAAAATTTGGCTTAAATCGGTTAAGCCGTTTCGGAGGAGTACGGTAACTAACATTGTAACATGGAAATCTATACTATAAGACACTTTGTCCTGACTCATTCAGTAATTAATTGTATATATAAGAAGAAAGTAAATAGTAAATTATATAGAGATCAATTTATACTTGTTTCAAAGTAGCAATTTCAACAAATTTATCTATAAGTAAACCTTGCAATTTTAGTACAGTTCTATATTACGCGGCCTTAGAACATAATTATTTACTCGTAGTGTTAAAATCGATATTTTAAAACCTATTTGATGTATTGAAACTATTTTCTATATCATTTCAGGTTATGGAAAGTGATCACACGATATATTTAGTGACAGAATACGCGCCCAACGGAGAAATATTTGGTTAGTATATTCAAAGTAAAGTATTAAATACTAGCAGACCGCCCTGGCTTCGCATGGTTTATATAAGGGCTTTTGTTACACATTTTATTAAGGATCTCTGATATTATTTGAAACATAATATAGGTTACTCGGGGATAATGTAGCTACTCAACGGTGAAAGAATTTTTCAAATCGGTTCTGTTGTTTCGGAGCCTATTCGCGTCAAACAAACAATTAAACTTTTCCTCTTTATAATATTAGTATAGACTTATTTTATATTACCTACTCGTATTATACCTGGACTTAATAGGTACGTCTTCTTCGTATGAGCTAAGTTTTCAAGCCACCCGAAGGCCTCTGACTTGGCTTAACGACTGCTTGTACTAAGACTACCAGCCGAGACCTACAATTTAACGTGTCATCCGACCCACGATAGCACCCAGATAAAACTGTCACTTGTAAGATGACAATCTTGTGCATGATCACCCATCAAAACACCGTCCGCATCGACCGTTGCTTAGCTTCGATGATCGCGTCAGATCACCTTAGCTAGCAAAGGTACAGGCGCTACATAATAGGGAAAAAATATACGTTGATAATTTCCCATGCCAGCGTGGTTCGTATTTCGATCAAGATGCTTTGTTAATGCGTACTATAAGGCGCTATTGTACCAAGTTCACCCACGCCATAAATATTTGAATAAAGCCTACCACGCGGAAGTAGATTTTTCACGAAATTAATTCATATAAAATTAACAATTCACAATATCGAAATTAGAAGCTCAAACGATTTTTGATAATACCTACATAAAAAGTGCGATTTATTTTATTTCCTTAAGAACTTTCAGAAGCACACCATTTGTTTTACGTACTGTATTAAAACTTTCGTAAGGCATATTTGTATATCTAATGTTAGTATAACCGGCTGTCACTTACGTTTATTTTGTCGGTTTTAGCTCGTGTTTTACGTAATCGTGTTTCAGACTAGATTTTTACCGATTCAAAGATAAGAACAATGAAAAAATTGTAGCGTTTTTTACTAGAAAGAAAGAAAGAATCATTTATTTTGTGACACGAAATAAAAACGACAAAAAATAATACAAAAGAAACATAAAAAACAAAAAAAAACATTTACGTGGCACAAAACTGGCCCCAGCTCAGCGTGTGCTGACTGCAAGCAATCAGCGCTAGTCATCCGCTGGAGCCGACCGGTGACGACACATACGAAATTGCAGAAAGCTGCTTACAAACATTATATTAGGATATTAAATGATTTTTCAAAAGATGCTATAAAGATTGCCGCGACATCAGTCGTCTAGTCGGTAGTTTTCTTAATCTTTCTTATAACTTTTAATGAGCAATTCTTGTATATTTATTATTGGGATCTCGGAATCGCCTCCAACGATTTTCATGAAATTTAATAATATGTATAGGTGGTTTCGGGGGCGATAAATCGATCTAGTTAGGAATCATTTTTAGAAAATCTCATAAAAAAATATATTTATATATACCGAGCAAAGCTCGGTCAACCAGGTACTGTTAAATGTACACATGTAATATGTTAAAGCTCGGTTATAAAATTTTTCTTTGTATATTCCAGATCACCTGGTGTCAAGGGGTCGTATGCCGGAACACGAAGCGGCACGATCTTTTAGCCAAATGGTGTCCGCTGTCGGTTATCTACACTCACGGGGAATTGTGCACAGAGACCTCAAGGCAGAGAATTTACTGTTAGACCAACATATGAACATCAAGGTAATAACTGTTAAAAACCTATTGACTCAGGCGTTACTTTGCGGAAATCTTGTAATATAATATGAACCATAGACTAATAAATATAATAGACCCTCAACCTCTTGTTGAAAATTGTACTACGTTTATCATTCTATACACGTAGCGCCATCTATTCGTATTTTATGGAAACGCCTTCACTCGCGTGCGACTGCAGCGCGGAGTTTGGCGGCAGCTAGGCTGCTCGCTCGATTTGCAGCGCCATCTAGGTTTCATCGATAATTATGACAAACTTCCACACTACGCTTTATTGTATAGGAATCAGCAATCCGCTCTAATATATGAACCCTTTTCCCTCTAGACTAGACTGATTCCTCATTTTAACCCTTTTCTCTCTAGACTTAAAGCACATTTTCCCACAGCTAGCAGACTTCGGTTTCAGCAACGAGTATATAAGTGGATCTCCTCTCGCGACGTGGTGTGGGTCCCCGCCCTACGCCGCGCCAGAACTGTTCGAGGGAAGAAGATACGATGGCCCTAAAGCTGATATATGGGTAAGGATATGCATTGTGGTAGGATGTTTTCTAGCGCTAGCAAACACCCTTAGGGGACCATGGGAGCATCGGCAGACTCGAAGCTTTCTCTCATGAGGATAGAGATATAGGCCATAAAGCGGGGTGGAGGGTTAATACGAGGAGCGGAATCTCACCCCGTCTTTTCCGGTGAGGAGGCCATCGTAAGGTTTTAGTCGGTAGTGATGCCCTTCTGGCATCGAGCCCGACATACCCCACCCACCTCCCCGGGTGTGGTGGGCATGTGTAAATGCATTTCCGCGCGTTAAAAAAAAGGCCATAATCCAACACGCTGCCCAAGTGAGTCCTTAAATATGTCGGTTTCCTCATGATATTTTCCTTCACCGTAAAGCGAGTGCAAATCTACACATAACTTGAAAGACAAGTCATTAGTGTAGGGCTGGGATCGTAATTAAAACTTTCGAATGCTAAACGTGGATAGCAACGTGTAACATTGACGTACGATTAGCTCAATCGGCACCTGCAGAAAGACGAGTATTACTGATTGGTTTTTAAGATTTTAAAATTTTCTTGTTTGTAGGTTCTTAGCGTGTAGGAATAATATCATATTAATTCTGGAAATTTCTCAAATATATATATTTTTTTTATAATTTCAGTCGCTGGGAGTAGTCCTGTACGTGTTAGTGTGCGGAGCGCTTCCGTTTGACGGAGGCACGTTGCATGAACTGAGAAGTGTGGTGCTCAGTGGAAAGTTCCGGATACCTTATTTTATGAGCCAAGGTTAGTTTTGACTGGCTTGAAATATGAAATAATATAATATTAAAGCATGAAGATGTTACAAACAATCACACAACTTTCGCCTTTTATGACCCAGTCATAACTCTCATCATCAGGCCACAATTTTGAAAGATATTTTGTGAATTTTCCGATATATGTATATAAAAATAATATAATGAATGATGGCTGGTGACGACGATTTTCTCACGATAGTTTCAGCGAAAGCTCGAGCTCATTGGTAGGAGTCGAACCTAAGACCTTCGAGACGTGAGGCGGCCGCTCGCCCGATTGAGCTGTCATAGCTTCAAGTATGATATGTTTCAGAATGCGAGAACCTGATCCGGCACATGCTGGTCGTGGAGCCGGAGAAGCGTCTCACGCTGCGAGGAGTCGCGCGGCACAGGTGGCTGCAGCATCACCAGCCGCACGGTATCCAGCTTTAAATAGCTTCCTTTAGTTATACACTTCTTTGCAGAAATCCATTGTAGAGAGAAGAAAAAAATAAATAATTAGTGTACTTCCGCTGTGGTTTGAAAAAAGATAAGGAAAAGGAGGAAAAAAATAAAAACAATTGGTGTGACACACCTAAAAATGTTGTTTTATATTTTAATTTTTCCTTTGCTTATCTCCATTTGATTTCAGATCACAGCGGAAGTACACTTAATATTTTTTTTTTCTTCTATATACAATAGTTTTAAGGTTTGTATTTGCCAGTATAAAATTTATTTACAGTGTAAACTCTATATAACGACGCTGTCGGGACTGTGCATTTTATGGCGTTATAGAGTGGTCGTTAAATGGAGATAATGTATCATAGTATGGAATACAAGCTAAAGCCAATTTATTTCGACGCTTTAGAGAGTTTGTTTAATCGAGTGACGATACATGGAGTTTACGCTGTATTTCTATTTCTTTCTTATATTTCCAGACGTGTCAATCGAGGTGTCGTCAGGCGGGTGCGGGTGTCACCCGGCAGGCGGCACGGACGCGGGGAGCGGGGGGGAGCACGACACCGTGCTCGCACACATGCTCACTATCCCCGGACTCACGCACACACACATACAGAAGGTACGTGGGCGTGCGCGTGCGCAACAACGTTTAAAGTTCATAGTTATTTATTGATAGCTTCCCGTTCCGGCTTCGCATGGGCTCTAAAATAATCTGAGTAGTAGTAGAGAAACAAAATATAGCTCATGTTACTCGGAGATAGTGTAGCTTCCCAACGGTCAAAGAGTTTTTCAAATCAGTCCAGTAGTTTTGGAGCCTATTCGCGTCAAACAAACAAACAATCAAACTTCTTATAATATTAGTATAGACAGAAGCTGCACGTCATAACATTTTCAATTAATCATTAAATAATATTAGAAATAATCAAAATTATTCAATTATATATTAAATTTAGCTATGTTTCGTACAAAACGCTTTGCGTTCACCTGCATTGTATGTATAGTGAAGCTTTCTTTCCCGAGAATTGTAGGTCAGTTTTTGGTCCTTCGAGCCGGATGCAGAAAGATTAAATTCAATCGCAGTCCGTTACAAGTAAAAAGTAAATAACTTTCATGTGAAACTTAATTCACATCTATAGAAACTTGATTATCACTGACATATCAGTATTGAATTTTTTACATTTGCAGGCAGTTCAAGAGCAAAGGTTCGACCACATATCTGCGATATACCATCTGTTGATGGATAAATTATTGCAGCGGACGAGCGCTCGAAACAGTTTGCAACATGGTAAATACAAGCTTGTGACTATAGTTTTAAGGTGTTTCTTAGTAAACTCAATGTTACAGCAATCAAAGCCTTTATACTTTGGTAATAAGGATGATAATAGGTTGAATATATTGCTTGTACTATACTCTCCTGTGCAGAAGCATTATCTGAGAGTGATGAGTGAGTAACTCGAGCATCCTTCTGATGACTCAGAATCATCTCAGTGATGCTTTTGTACAGGACAGATTTTGTTCACATTTCCAATTTTATTTTTTTCACCAGATACTAATATTATTTTTAAGTTGTAATTACTAACCCATGGGCCTCTTCTGTAGTAGTCAGAATAAAGAAAAATTTTATTTGATTTGATAATGGCATATTGCTTTGTTTCAGACTCATTGGAGTCAACCACAGGCCAGCCGCTTGATCTCACTAGTTGTAAGGTAAATATTTCTCTTAATTCTTTTTGTGTTCTATTTATTACTTGAACTATCTAGAAAAAAAAACTCCATAGACAAAAGCCCAGCTATTTAATATTGATTGATGTTTGATTGAATAACACCTACTGTTAGACTTATATGATACTTTAAACAAATATGATGTCTTATTTTAAAATTAAACCTAGTTCTACTGCTATGTATTTTGTTCTATTAATGAATATATATTATTGTTCATTAGCATCAATAAAAAATGCTATCAATGCCGAGTCACAATTATCATACAAGGCTTATTAAAACTCGGTGTAAACACTATATAACGACACTGAAGGGACTGTGCATTTTATGGCGTTATAGAGAGTGTTCGTTAAATGGAGATAATTTATCATTGTATGGAATACAAGCGAAACCAACTAAAGCCAATTGATTTCGACGCTTTAGGGAGTTTGTCGTTAAATATCGAGTGACGTTACGTGGAGTTTACACTGTATATCTATGCACATAATATTTAATTAATCAATACTCGAATCAGTATCAAGATTTTTTTGTATTATTCTTTACTGAAAACCTATTTAGTATAATCTCTGTCCCCGGGGCTCTCTGGAAGAAATTGCTTATTTTTTCTTTTTTAAACAAAATAAAATGTATTGTTTCTATATAGAATTACTATTATTATATCTTATCAATTCTTATACTAGGTGTCCTATTCCAGAACACATCAGAACAGATGGAGGCAGAGGATTCGAACCCGATAGAGTTACCTCTCGACCCGCTACCCGCTGAGCCGCCCGAGTATCTCACTGACACGGAACATAACTTGGAAAAGGTACAGGACTAATTCTAATTCTTATTTGAAGTGGGGGTGATGAGACTTGCACTGACTGAATCATATATAAAAACTAAATTTATGACCTAAAAACAAAATTTAAATAATTTTTGAGTTTAGATGTCCATGAAGAACAAACCCATCTAAAACATCCCGTCGTTTTCAAAAAATACTTAACTGCTTTGTTTCTTGTAGTTCGGGTCGTGTTGCTGGGAAGAATCTGCAGGATGCGCAGGCGCAGCGCCCGGCGCGTCACCCGCCACCCGCCGTCACACCGTGGGCCCGGGAGACTGCCGGCATACACAGGTACCTAATACATTTAAATAATGGTCAGAACCAGTGTTCGATTCTCATAAAGTGATAAATGTGAAATGAGGGTAGAACTACAAAACCTGCAGTCCGCGCCGCGGCCTGAGGCAGTCACTCTGAAATCTTATAGGAGTCAACCCACGCTTATCATCGCCGCGCCGTAGTACAGAGTTACTCCCTAAAATATCCTAAATAGTGTCGCGCGTCGCTCCACCAAGGATATTTACTGTGCCGTGTACAGTCAATACTGTTCTGCATTTAAACAAGGAGCTTAGGCTACTTGACGATCGTTACCCACCAAGTTGCCGCCAGACGCGAGGAGTTGTCCCAGGGGTGGCGTCGTGGATGAACGGTACGTGGTTCTATCTAAGTTTCGCATTTTCCTTGTGAGAGTCAGAACTTCCGTACAGTCCATTCATTTTGTATCGAACAACCAGCTCGACAAGTGTAAATAAAATATCAATAAGTAATATCTTCATTGCTTTATCGTAATAGAAAGAAAGAAAGAACACATTGATTTCAGACACAGAAGACACATACATACATATATACATACATTATTACATAAAACGAACATGAAAAAAAAGAATAAAGACAGCATAGTATGTGTTCCCTAGCGTCCGAAAAAGGTTAGCCCTCAGTATAAACGCTACAGATCTCTCTGCAACACTGATTTTCAGGACCAACCTTTATATACAGATGATGTAAAAGTGAAGAAATAATTAAATAGCAAACACATAAAATACATGCATAAGGTAATAAAGAAACGAAAATAATAATAATACAACTGTTAGTTCTGTATCCATAGTTACTGTGTTTTTATGTTCTCAGGGTAGCGAACTGGGAGTGTGCGCAGCCGCCTCCGCCGATCTCCGACCGTCAACACTTTACGTCACTTCACACTATAATGTAAGCATTATCGACCTCGTTGACGCAAAGGTTACCATGCCGGACTGCTAATCAGAAGGTTCCGGGCTCGATTCCCGGCCCAGTCAACATTTGTACTTAACCAAATTTGATGGCTGTGGGTCTGGGTGTTAAATATGTATTTATATATAATATGTGTGTATGTATGTATATGTAGTATATCAGTTGTGTTAGCAACCATAATACTAACTAGAAATAGTTTACGGGGCTAACCAGCCGTGTGTGGAATGTGTCCCAATATTTGTTTATTATTTTATTTGTGTATCGCAGAATGGTGGCAGCAACGGTCCAGTCTCCCTGCTGCCCAACACGAACCTGGCTGCCAAGCTGCCGGCCGTCCAGCACGCGCCGCCCGCCTACTTCAGCGTCAAGGACCAGCACCTGCTCAAACCGCCCATAGCCATGCAGTCACATTGTAAGCACTTTATATAACAAAACTAGCATTTTGTGTGCCGCGGGCCGCATGCAGTCACATTGTAAGCACTTTATATAACAAAACTAGCATTTTGTGTGCCGCGGGCCGAATGCAGTCACATTGTAAGCACTTTATATAACAAAACTAGCATTTTGTGTGCCGCGGGCCGCATGCAGTCACATTGTAAGCACTTTATATAACAAAACTAGCATTTTGTGTGCCGCGGGCCGAATGCAGTCACATTGTAAGCACTTTATATAACAAAACTAGCATTTGTGTGCCGCGGGCCGAATGCAGTCACATTGTAAGCACTTTATATAACAAAACTAGCATTTTGTGTGCCGCGGGCCGAATGCAGTCACATTGTAAGCACTTTATATAACAAAACTAGCATTTTGTGTGCCGCGGGCCGAATGCAGTCACATTGTAAGCACTTTATATAACAAAACTAGCATTTTGTGTGCCGCGGGCCGAATGCAGTCACATTGTAAGCACTTTATATAACAAAACTAGCATTTTGTGTGCCGCGGGCCGAATGCAGTCACATTGTAAGCACTTTATATAACAAAACTAGCATTTTGTGTGCCGCGGGCCGAATGCAGTCACATTGTAAGCACTTTATATAACAAAACTAGCATTTTGTGTGCCGCGGGCCGAATGCAGTCACATTGTAAGCACTTTATATAACAAAACTAGGATTTTGTGTGCCGCGGGCCGCATGCAGTCACATTGTAAGTACTTATGGAGCGACGACGGTCGACCTCCATTTAGCAAAGGGATATCCCCCCGGACAGATGTTGTGTCTGGAGACGGCCGTCCGACGGTCATGCATTGTAGCTTGAACCCGTCGTACGCGCGCTGTAAATACCGTTTGCGCGATTCAGGATAAGCGCTCTGATTGGTAGCGGGCGATGAAGTGCGACAGAGACGCCACATACTCTATATAACTTAGCCTAGAGTTTTGTATGCCGTGCCGATCATTTATTTATTTATTTTACACTGTAAACTTTCAGCTGACTTACAAAATAACTTAATTCATAGGCTTCAACTAAGGCTGCGCCTGTAGCTCGGCTAGCTAAGGTGATCTGACGCGATCATCAAAGCTAAGCAACGGTCGACGAGGACGGTGTTTGGATGGGTGACCATGCCATGCGGTTTTCAAGTGGAATTTTTATCTGGGTGCTACCGTGGGTCGGATGACACGTTAAATTTTAGGTCCCGGCTGTTAGTCTTAGTACAAGCAGTCGTTAAGCCAAGTCAGAGGCCTTCGGGCGGCTTGAAAACTCTCGACATTAAAGCTTGGCCACTTAGTTCATACTACAGCACTTACATTCTCGTTACAGCTTCTACGTTCGGTCGGAGAGCGTCGGACGGTGGTGCGCACGTACCGCGTGGGAGAGAGAGAACATGCTGTCACTCTGCACCGCCCCATCATGTATGTTTCTATCCATCTCTAATTTTGATAGTCATTTAACTATATACTTTTTAACTCTGATAATTCCAATTCTAACTTGAAGTAGAGGTGATGAGACCTGCACTGACATCCCGCTAGGGGCGTATTGTGCATTGTTTCTATCCTACTCTAACTTTGATATTTCTGTAACTATATACTTTTTAACTCTGAAGGAAGCACTGACGTATGTTGCCACGTCAGTGCTGCTTTCATAGGATTCAAAGGGTAAAGCAAAACTCATAGATATTTATATTTGTTTTGGTATGAAATACCTCACCGACCGGGTTGACGACCTCGTTGGCGTAAAGGTTACCATGCCGGACTGCCAATCAGAAGGTTCCGGGTTTAATTCCAGGCACGGCCAACATCTTTTTCCTTAACTAAATTTGTTGGCTGTGGGTCTGGGTGTTAATATTTGCTATTTTTAATATTTACATTAAAAATGAAAAATTTGCATTCATCATATTGTAACGTTAAAGCAATTTAAAACAGCCCAAATTGACATGATGGTATAAAGTGAAATAATATAACCAAACTCGATGTAACCTAAAGTTCCCGCCACGAGAAGCTATAAATTTTGTAAACAAACATCTTTTACTAAGTAAACATTTTATACTGCGAGATAATAATAAACTGACCATATTCAATCGACATGAAATATAGACGGGTTATATGAAAGTAACAACCCTATTTAATTTAGTCGGATCATACTTTAACGACACAAAACGCTATCGTTTGTGTTTCTTGGTACCGGAACGCGTCCATCGCAGGGATTGTTAACTATCGGGACGCCGTTTTGAAATAAACGCATCATTCGAGTTTCGAATGCGTACGAGTTTGTTTCATTGCTTTGCTTAAATCGCGGATCTGGTTGTTATTGTTAATTTTATTATTGTTTCGTTATCACTTTTTTATTGTTGTTACTTTAATTGTTGTGTTAATTTTATTTGTTATTACGTATAATGGAGCCAGTAGCCAGTACATCTAAGGAAATAAATTCGCCACGAAAAAAACGCCAAAAAAAACGATTCTGATACAGAAACGGAAACATCTGAATCTGACGTATAATTATTATTTAATATTTGTTAAATAATAATTGATTAAATCTTTTTAAAAAAATGTTGTGAACTCCTGATCACTTGTTTACAAAATTTATAGCTTCTCGTGGCGGGGACTTTAGATTTAAATTTTTACCTGTGCTAAATAAAATAAAAAAAAATATATTTTTAGGTCTCCGACAGCGGCTCAGGGACTCGCGGGGAAGGTGACACGCCTGGGGAGGGGGGTGAAGACTATAATACTAATCTATGCAGGTAAGAAAGAAAGAAAGAAACATTAACGTGGCACAAAACCGGCTCCAGCTCAGTGTTGTGCTGACTGCAAGCAATCAGCGCTGGTCGTCCGCTGGAGCCGACCGGTGACATCACATACGATATTACAGGAAGCAATAATAAAACTAATCAAATATAAAAAACAGAGTTAATATATAGATTATTATAGATATATAAATAGGTACGAGATAGGTATAAAAGTTATTAGGTAAGTGGCCCACACCACATGAATCTATATTATAAGTATCTTATTAATTTTTTGTCATCTAAACTATACCCAGCGAACTAGAATAAACGGAAGAGTAACTCCGCTGCTTAGAATTTGAATTCATCTACACACAATTATACTGCTATCCCAACGAAACACACACATACACAAAGTTCGCACGCGATTGGTCGCATCAAGGTCACGCCACCGATACTAGCCGCACGGGTAGCGGTGTTGCCCCGCCAACCGCGGTATTTTACGCGTGGACGGTGAAACCATTTTATCGGCCAATTTACTATTTTATTTATTCTAGTTCGCTGACTATACCACACATATAACATATTGGATGTGTTGCAGGTACATGGTGACCCGAGGTTCGAGCAAGCGGCACACTATGGCGTCACCTGAAGACGCACACAATAATACGCACACTAACACTGTGAGTACATCATTTAATATATCATACTATAGACAAACTTTTAAAAATAACTAGTACTATCACGTATTATTTTTTAATAATATATCACGTGTTTTTTTCGGGATACTGAACTGAAAAGCGGCGTTCGTCTTTTTGGCCTCACGCTAACTTATAGTAACTGATTTTCTATAATAAAATAAGATTATACCGAAAGCTGTATTTTATAAATGTTTAAAAATATTTACAAACTGTGGAGTTACTTAAAAATACACGGGATATAGGAAGGGGGGTGGAGGGTAGTCTTAAACCCCACTATGTATCAAAGGGGAGGGGTGGGGTGAAAAAAAAGCTTAAAAAAACGTCACGTGATTAAAGGACGGCCCATATTGTCTTTCTGTATCATCATCATCATCAGCCTGTCTGCGTCCACTGCTGGACATAGGCCTCTCCCAAGGCACGCCTCTTGACCCTATCCTGGGCATCTCGTCTCCATCCACTGCCTGCTTTTTTCCGTATATCGTCACTCCACCTCGTTGCAGTCTGTATCAGTCAGACATTATGTTTTAAAGGCGAGTCCGTCTCCTGGGTCTACTTCCAGTCTTCGAGTGAGAAGAACAGGTCTTTTGACAGTCACGGAGCGGCCGCCAGGTGAGTACGCGTGATTGCTTTCACAGTAGTAGTAGTTGTAGATCTAGATTTTTTCTAGTAATTTGCTATTTGACTGGACTATTTAAAACAAATCAAATTTCTTTTAGTTATGTTGCACTTTCAGTAAAGACTGGGGTGTTTACTTTTTTTACTTTATGTGAGTAATATGATAATTAAAGGCCAATTAAATAATAAACTCGCACAAGAAATAGCCCAGTTAAATTAAAAGTTGCTTGATATTTTTTTGCTGTATGTAATTTTCTTTTTCAAGACATTTGATTAGAACATTTTTGGTTATTGCTTTTTCGTTGTGATATGGATTGGATAAAAATTTCGAAATTTTACGCCAAATTTAAAAAAGTTAGAAAATATTATTGCCAAATTTTTTTTTACTGTTAATTATTTGCCCAAGCCATATTATGTTTTGATGTTAAATGCGTTTTTTGTTGTTCAAATGAAATGGTCTCTATCTCACTAAAGCCTAAATAAATGCCTACATGTAAATACCGAAATCAATATACATATAATAAATGTTTGCATAAACACCATGATACAAATAATATAATATTTTAATCAGGCAAAAACATCTCCAAAGTATAATGATATGTGAGATAGTGTCCATCGTAGTTCAATTTGAAGCTAAGATTCAGCATGATGCCAGCCTTTTGTATTTTATTTGCTAATTTATGTTTTTTTTCACTCACAATTTTTAGTAATAAGTCCTGAACTAGTGATGGAAGTCGAGGCTCGAATGAAGAGGGACTATCTACCGCCTTCTATACAGAACAATTACCAATCTCCCGCGGGGTCCAATCAACCCCCTAGCCCGGGTACCCCTAGTTACAACCAGAGTCAGGGGTCCATAACCTCCGGCACTCCAAGCTACAACCAAAACCAGGGATCGATAACGTCTGGGACGCCAAACTATAACCAAAACCAGGCATTTAGTCAAAACCAAGGAACAATACCGACAGGGAGCCAGAACCAAGGGTCTATTACCGCCGGGACTCCAAGTTACAACCAACAAAATCAAGTTGCAAGCACAAACGTTAATCAAAATGCAAGTCAAGGGAGAGCGTTACCCAGTTATGAAAGCTTTAACCAGAATCAGAACTCGATGAGTTTTGTAAATCAAGGCTCCATTACATCGGGGACTCCTAACTTTAATCAAAGTCAAGGTCCGATAACAGCTGGGATCCCGAGCTATAGCCAAAATCAGGGGTCCATCATATCTGGAACACCAAATAATCAGAGTCAGGGTTCAATAACCGCTGGAAATTCTAGTTTTAACCAAAACCAAGGATCTATTACAGCTGGTTCCCCATTCAACCAAAACCAACCTTTGACTACGGGAACTTCGAGCTTTAGTCAAAACCAAGGATCTGGGACCCCTGGGGCATCAAATTACAACCAAAATCAAGGCTCTTTTCTAACTGGTACTCCCAACTTTAGTCAAAATCAAGGATCGATTTCTGCTGGGACTCCAAGCTTCAACCAAAGCCAAAGTAATCCAAAACAGAGACTAGAAACGATACCTCAAGGGTCTATGATTGGCACACAAGGACCGAAAGGGTCGATAATGACCGGGACTCCTATGAGTCCTACAGTGTCTTCCTTTGGAAACACCAATGTGTTTTCGAATCCTGGCGGGTCAGTGCCTTCAGGACAGAGTCAAGGGTCCATAATGACTGGCACGCCAGTTGGGAATATAGACAATTATACAAATTATAGTTCCAATTTCAATACAGGACCAGTAACAAGCGGCAATTCTGGTACTAACTACAATAGCAACTTTGGAAATAATAATTATGGAACCCAAAATACAAATTTTGCCCCAAACTCGAATACTTTAGAACAGATGGTCGGAATGGTTTCGCAGAATTTCGGAAATTCTAGTTCAAATTATGGTACGAACAACCCGAATTTCGGAACTGGAAATGCCGGTTTTGGTTCGATAACATCTGGTACGCCAATGATAAGCCATTTCCAGAATTTGAACATACAAGGGAACAACAATGTGCCGTCCGGTTCGATCACAGCCGGTACACCAGTACAGAATAATAACTATGGTACCACAAATACTAATTATAATAATAGTAGTACTACTTATGGCCCGTCCGCGAGTTATGGTTCGAATCAGCCCAATTTTGGTAATAACCAATCAAACTTTGGTACGGCGACCACGAATTTTGGTACTAACCAATCGAACTTTGGTACGACGCCTGCGAGTTTTGGTACTTCAAGCCCCAATTACGGATTGAATCAATATACCAGTACAAGACAGAGAAAGAACTCGGGACCACAACGAGTGAGGTTGCAAACGTTGGCCACTGTGCAAGAAATGGGTAATTTTTTTTTTCTATTTCTTTAATTGGGTTATCAGTACAAGGTATATAGGTATCTTGTGGTGGGTACATTTATACACATTTGTAGACTGTATAACTCAGACGGTTATGGGTATTTGGTACTACTATCTATTTCTACGCAGACTAGTTATTAAGGGTTTAAAATTATTAGGGATATCGGAACTAAATACAATGGGCATACATTATCTTATATTTAATATCGCTAGAGCATAAGATTATTTGGAAACTCATCATAGGTGTTGGCCATTTTAAAAATAACAATGCATTTCTACGCGACAACAATAATTCATCATTAGAGTAATTTTAATGAAATATTTATTTTATTTAGCTAATATATATTTTCATAATGGTAAGTGAATTCATTTACTAATTTTTTTTTTGCTATGTAGTTCGTTTCTGCATGTTTTCGTGTGTGAGTGTGTGTTTTTGCACTTTTGTAGTGGTTTTTGTGTGTGTGTTTGTGTGTGTTTAGTTTGGAACAACTTTCATGGTTTTTATTAATACCTAATATAACGTTTACTTAAAAAATTAGTCCAAAGAAAACGTCCCTCAGTTTTAAACTAGAGATGTATAGAAGCAATTTTTAATCATATTTTTTTATTAATTGTGTAGGATTTTTGAGCGTCTTAAAAACTAAGGTCAACTTAGCTGAGCTACGTAACTTGCATAAAGAGCAAGCAGTCCTCTTTTTATCTTAACTACCCCCATACATATAACATACACGAATACTTATTCTTATTTTGAAACGATACCAGCTCAGCTAAGCGCACAGCCGCCTTACTTCCTGAAGCTTGTGGGTTCGATTCCCGCGAATTAGGTCGAGCTTTCAGCGAATGAAAACATCGTGAGGAAACCATACATGCTATGGTTTCCTCGACATTTTATAGTGCTCATCTGATAAGCATCCACCTTCAAATCGTGAAATCTGTCACCAAGCACCTAACGATGTGTTCCAGTCCTTGAGAGCCATTTATTCCAGCCTGACTTCACCTTAGATCAGAGTGTCGCTAACTCATGTTGTTACGTGTCTTGCTGGTCAAATGGCCAGTCGTCAAGTAAAAACAACTTTTTCTTTCCATAACTGATTTGAACATAGATTAGAACACAGTGAACATAGATTATAAATAGAAGACAAAATTAAATATTTAGTGTACTTCCGCTGTGATCCGAAATCCAAATTAAGACAAGTAAAGGAAAAATTAACTAAGATTAATCAACAAGGCATCATCAGGAGATGCTGACTCTTCGAACGACAAGTCGAGAGTTCGAAGAGTCAGCATCTCCTGATGATGCCTTGTGGTTAGGCGAAACACGTGTAGAGTTAAGAATTTCCGAATTGTGATAGGTAACGTTAATCTTAATTAATCTTAATTAATTTTTCTTTTACTTGTTTTAACTTGGATTTCGGATCACAGCGGAAGTACACTAAATATTTAATTTTGTCTTCTATTTACAATGGATTTCCACAAAGTAACGCCTGAGTCAACAGGTCAACATAGATAATGATTTGAATGAAGCAATCTTCATGCGTAAAAGTAACACATGTGCGTGTTTAGCTCGCGAGCACGGGGCAGAGCGCTACTCGCCGGTACGCCGCGCCGAGTGCTCGCCGCCTCGCGCCACACACGATCTCGCCTCGGCCAGGCTCGAATACCAGCAACTGCAGGTAAGGCAATACTCGCATCAGTGTCTAAATAGCCTTAAATCAGATACTAAGAAATATCTGATATTATATAGACTTTCATAGAAATTCAATTTTTTATTTGTTATTAACACTGAACACTGGGCTTGTCAGTAAATTGAAGAAAAACAAAATAGAAAATAATAGATAACTTAACGGAGGATCAGCAGTACAAATAATAATCGTATATTACACACGAAAAATTAAAATTTTCGTTGACTTAACCATAGACTTTCATAGAAATTCAAGTTTTTATTTGTTATTAACGCTGAACACTGGGCTTATCAGTAAATTGAAGAAAAACAATAGAAAATAATAGATAACTTAATTCAGGTTCAGCGGTACAAATAATAATCGTATATTACACACGAAAGTTTCACCAGTGTTGTCATATATTTGGCAGTGTTGTCATAGACAGCGCCGCCGGTCGCTTAAGCCGGGATCAAAAGCAATTGAACATTTTCTATAATACATATTAAAATCATTCCTTTAAAACCATAAGGAATCCTTTAACTGTCGTTACACAAACGGAGTGTTGTAATTATTACATTTTAATTATTTCATGTTTCCAGCGCGGTTTGGTCGGCCGGTGCGGAAGCGGCGCTTCACCCCCATTGCCAGACGGCCGCTACTCTTCACTATCCATGCCAGGTAACTGCTAGAACTTGTCGCTGAGGTCATAGACCCACGTTTTTTTATAAAAAAAGTGTATCCTGGACCTATACAGTGTTACAATAGGTTGTCAAGATCAAGAAACTAACTCAATACTTATACAACCCTGTCATAGGCAAATATTTTAAATCCTACTAATATATATAGGCTCCTTTTGCCAGCAGTGGCAATTATACTAATATATATAATTGCCACTGCTGGGAAAAGGAGCCTACTCTTGAGTAGGCTCCTTGGGAACGCACAGTGGCCCTATATGCATAAATACTGTGATGTGAAGTGTGAAATGTTATTATTTCCGTACGTGCAGTACATTCATGTTTTTTCAGGCAATGCTAATTTTACATGTGTATATCTGCAGGATCTCCGATCCACGCCCCATCACAGCCTGGCTGCGCATCTCTAGAACTGGCTCACGTGTCCCCCGAGGCTGCGCGCGCGCTTCTCTCCGCCGCTCGGCTTGCGTTGCCAGACCCTGTGGCGGCCGAGCTACATCGAACCGGCACTCTTACTCAGGTACCTAGACGCCAAGCAGTTTTCCTTCATCGGCTGTTTAAGGCTCTTTCTTTTCAAAGCGTTTTGCTTCGACCTTCATTGTGAGAACTGCGAAGCTTTGGAACTCTCTTCCTGAGTCTCTTTTTCCCGAGAAGTACAATTTGGGGATCTTCAAATCTAGAGTGAATAGGTTCCTTCTGGGCAAGCGTGATACATCTTAGACCACAGTCAAGCTTAACATCAGGCAAGCTGCGGTCAAACGTAAACCCATTTATCAGGGATGATAAATGGGTTTACGTCCCTGATGATTACGCCATCGCTGGCCACACGAGCGAGTGAACAAGTTGTTCAGTGTCCCTCATTCTCGCACACAATATAATCGCTACAGGCGCTACTTTGCAAAGCGGTGTGCACATATGTGTACATATACATATAACACCCGAGCTGCGTGTGCGCTGCTGGGATTTAAGATATTCTGACAAAATTATACAAAACTCTCTCAGAATTTGAAGAATTCCGTTGATTAGTGAAGCATCACGGTCCTACACCAAGTTTCGTTTTTATAAATTCTACATAAGTCTCTATCTGCTTGAAGTACTTAGTTTAAACATAAAACATTAATTATCATACAATACTCTTTCTTTTACATTTACCAGTTTATTTTCTATATTTGAAGGAGATGGCAGCAGCGTTAGGGTTGTCGCTCGGCGGCACGGGAGACCCTCCCGCGCCTCCTGCTGGCTCACCCCTACACCAAATAACTGAGGGACTCAGTTACCTTCACACTGGATCAATCACTCGAGGTCAGTTCATTTCTTGCTTGCCTAAAACATTTAATATTATAAGCATAAGCAGCCCACTATACGTTCCTACTGACGGGATTCGGGGCATTCTGTCATGAGGAGAGAGATATAGGTTCATATTCACCACACTGGTCGAGTGCGGGTTGGCGATAAGTTCATCAGAAACAGCCGTTAATCTGATAATAAATCTGCATGAAAGTCATAGGCGCTTAAACCAACAGCATTGTAATGTATAATTTATGTTTCATTTCATTGATTTATTTATTTATAAAGCTTCTCGTTTCCCGCAGGCACCCCCCAACCGTCAGCCGCGGCGCTGGATCTCCGCAGCGCAGTAGAGCCGGAGCCCAGCTTCCCGACTCTCCCGCTCCTGCACCACCCGCCGCTGCTGCACCGCTCCCTCAACAACTCCCCGCTCGCGTCCCCCCCGCACCCGCCGCCCTCCCCGCTGCACATGATACAGGAAGAAGCCGGCAACGGCCACGACCGACACACGCACCCACAGATAAGCTTAACAGACTGTCTAGGATCAGAAGTCACCCTAGTCGCATCCTCCTCCGAGGACTCCATGGACAGCCTCGAAAACAAATACCCCCATATACCTCAATTTGTCATCTCGGAACCGTCCGACCTCGACGACAGACCCTCCATCACCAAAGGCATCGGACGAAAGGTGAGCCAAGAGACTGAAAGAACGGAAATCACGACGGAAGACAAAAGCAGAGACATGGAAGTCCAGTCGCCCAAAGAACAAGAGTATCAACGGAGAGGCAGCGACAAATCTCTAGGCTTCAGTGACGATTCCTTATCTAACGACTCGACGACCGTGTCGCCTAATTGCGAACAAAACATTCAAAGTATTTATTCAAATCTAGTTTCGATAAGTTCAGGGTTTAGTGAAAATCGGGGCAGTTTCTCGGAGCATAGAGAATCGTTCTCGTTCTCAGATCGCGGGAGTTTCTCCGAGAGAGGAGACTGTACGCGGGGGAGCTTCTCCGAGAGGAGTGACTTGGGGAGAGGGAGTTTCTCCGAAAAAGGGGAGACTCCTCGAACTTCCTTCTCCGCTCAAGGTGTGCTAGGTGAAGTCAAAGAGTACTGCGAAGACGTTTATATGTCAAAAAACGATCAGGAAATCGACAAAATCCAAAGGTCTACGATGGATCTAAGATTGTCTGAAGTTTGTCGGCCGGAGGAAAAGATTCCCATATTACTCAGTCCTCAAGACGTGTGTTGTGCCCAGGAATATTACGAAGTTACTCTGTCAACGGTCTGCTCAAAACTGGACTCCGTCAGAATTATTGAACTTCTAAAAGAAGCTATCAACTCTCGAGTCCCTCCACAGAACATATTCGTGGAAACTATGGAACAGACAACGGACACTGAATCGTTGACTGGGTTTTTAAATTTAGTTTATTCAGGCGGGATTCAAATCGAGCTGGTGGTTTGCGAGAATAAGGCGATGGAGAAGAAGGGACTGAAGATGAGGAGAGTATCGGGGGACCAGAGGGAATACGGCAAGTTATGTCAACAACTTATTACTAGTTTGACTGTGTGAGATGTTACATGAATTTGGAAATGATTAGAGTATGCACTGAATGTGTGAGATGCATTTTACTTTCAAAGTATGATCACTATGCTTGATCAGCTAATGATGTCTTTGCAGCTTGAATTAGGTAACCGCGCGCTAAAAAGAGACAGCTAACGGTAGACTAACGTGAAAGAATGAGACAGATACCTGCAATAATTAATAAATTAATTGTTATAGACTGAAGTTCCAAATACTGTTGTTTACAAATATTGTAATAAATTGATGTTATGAACTATTCTATCTCAAAGGAATACGCTACGAAAAATTACATACATATAAATACATGTGTATGAAAAAGCTGAAGTTTTTCCGTTGTATGGAAAAATGAAATGAAAACTGTGTGAAATTAAAATTGTATGAGCCGATCGAAACAATCTTTCGTACCCTGTATACTCCTTAAAAATATTTATAAACGCCATCTGGTTGTGTTATATATACAAAAAGCTAATTGTTTGTCACGAAAATAATCGCTAATAGATGTGATGTCTACAATTTCGAAACTAACATTGCAAGGATATTGAATAAAGGGCACTCTTTTATTAAATCTTATAGAAATTAAATAATACAAAAACGGGTGTGAGATCTGTCTGTATGGTGTGCGGAATTCTAAATAATTAAAAAAGAGAAAATAATGATGATAAATAATGATTCTAAATGCAGAAATGTGAATAATCTAATTAAATACGTGAAGTAAACTTTAATTATTAGATACACGACCTTGACAAAAAAGGATTCAATCAAAATAAATATGGAAAGTGACTAGTAAAAATAAGTATATAAAGGTAAGCACCGGAGACGACCGCGCAGAACGAGACAAATTTTAGAATTCTATACTTACATGAAATCTTATGGATGGTTGTGTAGCCTGTAGCTCAGCTATCTATGGTGATCTGATGCCTTCATACGGTCGATGCGGACAATCTTTGGATGGGTGACCATGCACAAGGCACAATTAAAAAGTGGCATTTCTTTTTAACTGTGAGTTGTGCATGATCACCCCATCTGAGCGCTACTGTGGTGTGGGATGACACGTTAAGTTGCAGGTCTCGGCTGTTAGTCTTAGTACAATCTGCCGTTCAGAAAAGTTACAGGCTTGAAAACTCTTGACACTAAAACTTGGTCACTTAGCTCATACGAAAAACAAGTATGAAAGCTCGCACACTTGCCGTAATCGAATCCGCCGTTCGCCTCGTTGCCTGCGGAGCGGCTACCTCCGGGTAATGTACAAATACAAAAATATTTACTGATGTAAAGGTAGCGGTTCGCGCCGCGACAGAGACAGGAGACCGCGACCGGAGACCGCGACCGACGACCGCGACCGTTACTTGACGTTAGGAAATGTCTCCTGTCTCTGTCTCGCTCGCGAACTGTCGCTTATACATTTCCTAACGTCAAGTAACGGTCGCGGTCGTCGGTCGCGGTCTCCGGTCGCGGTCTCCTGTCTCTGTCGCGGCGCGAACCGCCACCTTTAAGGTACAGGTACACAATAAGAATATGGGTGCAGCCACCTTAATAATGAAAAAATAGCTTAAACACCGTCTAAAGAACCACCTAAGAATATTTATGCTTATTTTGGCACCAAATTATGAATTGAAAAAAAACTGGCTGTAAAAATCTAATATAACCAATTTTTTTTTCATAGTGACAAATCTGATTAGTAGCAAAATATGCATTAATATATATTCTAAGTGTGGTTCTTTAGATGGTCTAAAAGCTATTTTTCAATATTTTTTACCCTTTATGATAATAACGAAAAAATTTAATTCCTGATTTTGCCCATATCAAACTGACGGCTTCCTAGCTAACCCAATAAATGCAAAACAAAACAGAATTACCCAAATATTAGAGCTATGTCCCTATAATCTATATGTACAAGCTAGTTTTACACTACCTGTAAACAAAATTGGAGATAATTTTTTCCCCTCTGATTTGGCGTTCAGGGAATCTAAGAACTAAATTTATTATAGAAGATACTAAATTCCAAAAATGTGGTAGAAACTGAACGACATACTAATTCTTCTTTTGTGGTTATTCTATGATACTCAGACTTAAATCCCTTAAAGGTTGTGTATAGTATAAAACAATCATCAGTAAAAGAGTGGAAGCAAGAGGTAGCGAATCTTCTAATATTCTGTTTATTGATATATAAGTTAAACCTGCAGAGACTAAATTTTTGTTGCATTTATACATTAATATTGACGAAATTTTCCATTCCTTTTGTGTGTTTTTGTACAGGGTTATTGCAACACGTGATGTTAACACCCTCGTATATGATTGTGTTTTAATATAAATAAGATATAACAGAGCTATATGAAAAATGTATGATTTGATATCAAAGTCATGCTTTAAACAATTTTAATAAGTTTTCCCTTTATTTGTTTACATGTTATTATTTATTTTTAAAATTGTATAAAATTACCTCTATGAAGTCTAGCATACATTTTTCAAATAACTCTGTTTTATTATAAAGAAAAAGAAACATAATTAAACTTGTGAATAAAATTTAGACACCAAATGTATGAGAGTAAAACTCTATTGTATGAAAATTATTGACTATAGATATAAATAGTAATAATTGAGTATATAATATCCAGATGTATATAGTACAGGTTTTTGTAGATTAGTTAATGTATTTATTAAGAGTTTATTTACGTAACTCTATTATTATAGTAAAAAAAGTAATAATTAGTTATTAGCCTACAATTCTTTGTAGTAATTGTACATAGTCTTTCAGCTTAATTGTGAAGCCTCTTTTCGTCCCCGTTTGTAGGAAAATTAAAGAATTATTGAATTGGTCAATTGAGTGACATGCAATACCGATGACAAATAACTCTGTACAGTGTATATTAATATAGTTTTGTTATAATACTGATATTTATTTATTTTATTTAATAGAAATTACACTGTAGTTTAATTTGACACAATTTATTATCATTCTCGTTTTTAGGGTTCCGTTTCTCATAAGATAAAAAACATCGGGTCGGATCTAATAAGTTATATATAAATTGAAATTCAGTGTGGAGAAATTGGTAAGCTACCCTTGTGTGCGATATATGCTACAATGCTATGTCACTAATCCACCGATGGTACGGAACCCTTTGAGCGCGAGTGAGGTCCTGTCCAATTTTTGTATAACATATATCGATTAGATAAATATGTAAATACATAATATGTACAAAAAGTGAGTCATACTTCGTTAATCTGGTGTCTCGTTCGCACTTTTATAAAATCAATCAAGGCTTTTCCTTTCTATGAGTAGTTTTATTTTCTATAAAATTTTTTAGGTGTATAATAACTTTTTATTTTGTCAGGTATAGAAGCCATTGCATCACAAACACATCAAACAGTGATGTGCTCTGTGATTTGAAATCTATGAATATAAAAAGTAAATGAAAAATTAAAGTATGTGATTGTGTAAAGTAATACTTTTCGTATAAATTTGTGATTTTTCTATGGAAAAGTGCGAGCGAAATAGCATAAAATGTGGTATGTGTATTTCTTATTCACCTTCAATATTCACAATCTGATATTTTCACTCTTTTTCTATGTATGTTTTTTAAGCAGTGCATTTAGGTCCAACCTGTAACTGTGTATTTCAGTAATTTTAATGTATAATTACCCCCATGAGGTTCATCATAGCATGGTGGTAGTCTTTTCTAGTGCATGCCTAGCTAGCAACCTTCTTTGCCTTCACCTTTTCCCACTATGTGGGGTCGGCACAGCCCGTTTTTTGCTTCCACACTCTTCTGTCAGCCGTCACATCTACAGTCACTCCTTTTCTTCATATCCTCTTTCACACAATTCATCCACATCTTCTTAGGTCGTCCTCTACTTCCACTACCTTGTACAATCATTTTCATACTTCTCCTAGTCACATGCTTCTCCTCTCTTCGCATGACATGCACATACCAAGATAACCTTCCGCATGCCTAGCTAGCAACCACCCTCAAGTTAAAAAATCTGTCACCAATCACCTTACGGTGTGTTCGGACAGCCTTTTTGACAGCTAGTTATTCCAGACTAGGCATGTTCCACCTTAGGCCAAAGTGTCGCAAACTCACGACTAAAATTACTAGTTATAATATAGAAAAATGTTTAGTGAAAATATCAGGGTGTTAAATTTAGGGCACAAGAATTTTGTAACTATCATTGAATTGCAATAAGTAAATTAAAAATATACAATTGTAAAATGTCAATTAAATACAAATCCTACATTATTTATTTATATTCAATGGCAAAACTAGAGAAAATTAATCTATTATTTGAAATTTATAATTGAAATGACACAGAATTCGAATATTTTTCAAGTTCAAGTTTTTTATTTACCAAAGCAAACGAGTCCAATTTTAACGTGTGAAGTAAGTAGAGACACTTTTCAAAAAACAAACGGGTCCTGTTTTTACCATTTAGGTACGGAACCCTAAAGATTGTATACATAATTAAATTAAAATTGCGATGATGAGGGCAAAATATAAAAAAACAGTTTCTTCGTTATAAATCATAAACGGTATAAATTATTGCAAAAAAAGAAAAATAGCCTACCATACTATAAAAATATACTATATTTTGGTACCACTCAGACTTATCAATGAGAAATAAAACTGGTTCAAATAATCTGAAAATATTTTTTTAACCTGTTTTTTCCCACATTGATATATCGGGTTGATATCAAAATAAGTATATAATTTCTTAAATTTGTTCTTTAGACCAATATTTTTACCGTTTAGGGTTTATATCGAAAACTGTAAATTCAACATTCTGTCCTAATCATCCCTGTAAATTAAAATTGAAATGGTCAGAATGGAAAAAAAATTGTAAACATGTTCGCGTACTAAAAGTCCAGATAATTTGCGAGCATGACCTTTACCGGTTGAGGTTAGACCAGATTTTGCCATAAGTAACTTATAGCCATGATATCAAAGTTATTTTATAAGAGTAAGTGATGTAAATATTAGGAAATAAATTCCAATTCCATACTGTTGACGATTTGTTTGATTTTAAACATAATAAAGTATATGTTACCTGCAGCCCGAGTCTGAAAGAAGGCCAATCGCAATTGATGCCACTGACAATAAAAATTACCATTCTCAATGGCGGTCAGAGGTCTGACTTCTCACTTTGGCCTCCGCTTCAGTCCGGGCTCCAATGACTTGTTTTTCAAGTTGTGGTGGATTTGCACTCGCTATACCTATTAGTCTAAGAGCTTGTGAAGATCGTCCTTCACCGATCTGATAACCAGATGAGACGTATTTTTTATTAAGTATTTTTTATAAACAAATATGCCTAAAATTGCTTGCCTATCGAAAAGTGCTCATGGCTATTTTAAATTAAATAAACTTTTATTGATTTTTTTTTCATCACCTTCATACTTTTGATAACCAAATGAAATTTATTTCACTGATAGTTTTCTGGTTATCAGATCGGTGAAGGACGATCTTCACGGGCTCTTCTACTATATTATTTATGGATGGTTGAGGAAATAAAACAATCTTAATCGAGGGGTTTACCAACTTGCGCCACGTACACGCAACGCTTTAGATGCATGGAGTACGGTTACTAGGAAAAATATAATAAACTCAATAGGTCAATACGTAAGTATATAAAAATAATGTATAGTGACACATATGGAAACTCAAATTATTTACCGACAAATTTTGACCGCAGCTTGCCTGATGTTAAGCTTGACTGTGGTCTAAGATCTAACACGCTTGCCTAGAAGGAACCTATTCACTCTAGATTTGAAGACCCCGGAATAGCAGTTTTCGGGAAAAAGAGACTCAGGAAGAGAGTTCCAAAGCTTCGCAGTTCTCACAATAAAGGTTCCCAAAACATTGGTGCTTAGAAAATATTAACTCGTAGCACCGCGTGAGCGAAGTGGTTTTTTTGTTTAAACATTTCATACACGGCTGGTAAGCCCCATACTAAACCATTGATAGTTTATATTATGGTTGCTTACAAAATTAAAATGCTACATATACATACGGAAATATGTACTTTGTATATTTTACTTTACAATAGTTTACTATCATGTTTACAAGATAGTATCGATATAAAAAGCCTGAATTATGAAGTACAGACAAGTCTATATTAGACTATTAATTCATTAGAAAATGCTAATGGATTCGAATTTTTATGTTCTGTTTTGTACTTATGATTTCCAAGTTACTGTTAAATACGAGTATAATAAAATAAAAATAACGTAGAATACACTTTATAAATCGTTTTCTTTTTCATTATGTTTCAGCATTTTCTTCACAAAAAACTAAAAAAAGGTTAAGTATGTATTTATTTGTATGTGTAAGTTCATCGAACTCTTTATCATAATTTTCCCAAGTTCATTGACCTCTTTAATTTATCATAATTTTCCCATAGACCCGTACCCTTCTTGAGTAAGTTTACAGAGAGCCGTGTCGAGCGGTTTGGTACTTTATTTACAATTGTCGTACAACCAGTTGGCCAAGTCTGGTCATAAATGGCACAATAATCGCTAAGGACGTAATTTTTGAATAGCCAAGTGGCTAGTGACGTTTAACTACCATATCAATGACGTAAAAGTTTACGTCATTGATATGGTAGTTAAACTGTTTCTATTCCACACAATCATAAACTAATAAAAGGAAGAATTTTACAAAAAAATATATATGTTCTACATACAGGGTTAATCGTAACTAACGCAAAACCTTTTAAGGCCGAGTTTTGTACGTGTATATAAACTTTTAGAACGTCGCGTAAAAATCAGCTATTCCAACAAAAAAATTTCAAAAAAGAGAAAAATGAATGGAGGGACGATTTTTTCTTCCACGGTTTTATCGAAAGTCGCTGAACAAAGTTCCCTATAGACGTACTAAAGCCGCCCTTGACGGCTTTTGCGTTAGTTACGAGCACGCCTGTAAATAAAGTATTTTTTCCAGACAGCAATATTCTCAAGTCAACGATTTTTCTGCCATTCAAAAAGCGGACTTGGCCCAGTCATTATAATATTTGTGCTTACATTAATAATATTTGATCGATAATTTGTCTCCATAGCTCTCTGTCAGTTTTTGATTTTATACGACTGGTTTAAATATCAGTAAAATGTACTTGCTGTGCCTTGCGGTGTGAACTTGCCTTGTTTGTGTGGTTAGGGATAGAAATATAAATCCTAAAATTTTCTATATAGGTACATAGGTTTAATGGAAACCAACGCAATATCATACTAAAACAAAAGTTGTTTGTTTAGCCATAACGCCTAGACCAACTAAATAAGTAACATTTGTGTTCGATTTGGAATTACGAAAAATAACCATTTGTTCATAAAAAAAATATTGGACGCGCGGTATGATGTATGAAAACTAATTTTGAATACACCAAAACTACATATTCATGATACTCTTCTATCTACAAATTATATCGTAGATAGATATAAAAAATAGATAGTTGCCAGCTTAAGTCTTATCTTGCTCATTCATTTTTTTTTTTTTTTTTTTCTTGAGTTTTCGTTTGACTATATACGCTAGCCTGGCGTTAAGCTGCGCTGCGGCCTACGGTCTGGCACGCTTACCTAGAAGATACCTAGTAACTTTTCTTTTGAAGACCCCCGGATGATATCTCTCAGGAGAGACTCAAGAAACTTCGTAGTTCATGAACTGACATGTACTTAAATGATTCTTTAATGGAAATGTAATAATGGTACCTCGATGGAAATAATAAAACACACCGCAAAGCACAGGAGCCAATTAGTATTTACATAATACCGCAAAATAGTTATATTTTTCTTACTGACAGGAGCACAATAAAGATCTACGTAAACATTACACATGTAAGATTTGTGATGCATTGAGTCATTAATAAATAGGAGTAAAAATACAATACGCAGTAAAAAAATACAATTAAAATTAAAAATACTAAGTAAACGTTACATTATCACAATTGTAGCGAATTCTGCGGGTCATGTCTCTTATTATCTTATTAAAGGCACTGGAAAAACACTGGTAGTGGATAAAATACATAGTTAAAGATAGCTTAAAGATATGTTTGAGTTATGGCAACCACTGGTCCTTAAGATAGTCTTAAGATATCTTATCTAGTTTGGTCTTAAGATATCTTTAATTATGTTAGCCACTGCCTATGTTTCGCTAGTGTTCATCTGACCGATAGAATATACAGCTATTTTGCCTTTCAACCTTTACCTTTCAAAATGAATATAATTATTATTATAAAAAACAAATTTTCTCCTGTAGCAACAGTTCTTTTTTAGTTAATAAAGCTGTTTTTGAGAAACTGACTTCACTAACAAATTACCGAATTAAATTATAGGTATAAAATGATTAATACCAAGAATATATATAAAAATAATAAAACTGAGTGGCTGATTATGAACCCTGTATTCTAATTTTAATAATGATTATTTATAATAAAAATGACTGATTTTGAAATACCCAAACCCCTTATTCATTTAATAAAATTCATTTACTATTAAATGTTCAATGCATCGTGAAAAGGAACTCTCTGTGTGTATTTTTTTGTTAAAATAACTCTTCCAACATTATGTGAGTAATTTGTGGTTGAAATTACTCTAAGGTACGTACTTAGAATATGTTTGACCTAAAGATCAAACGTATTTATCGCGTACACGTATTTATCATGGTTCTTTCCATTTTTGAAACATTTTCAAAGTTGAACTCTGAAAGAGTAAGTAATTTTGTACTTTTTAGCAAATTGTACTGTTTATTTTTTTACTGTATGACACTTTAATTATCTTAAGTCGGTAATGGCAGTGTTTCTAGAAAACTCCGCAAAGGTTTAAAAAATAAAATTTACAACATATAAAAAACAAGTATACCTACATTTAGTTATTTCAATAAAAGATTTACTTTTTTGTTCATTATTTTCAGTAACCATTGTTTTTAGAACATATGATATTATATCATACCATTTTTTCATCTATTATACTACTGTGAAACATTGCATTTATTGTACGCTGTAACTTCAATATTATTTTACGTTAATGTATATTATTTTATATATGTGAATACACATATTCTAGAGATGTTCCTTTTCATATTATGTGCTACGGGCATCACCCGGCGCGCAGGGGCGGATTAAGGGGCATAAAATGGAGTTAAAGGTAATAAAAGAGAGGGGGGAAGCGCGCGGGGCGAGGCGACTTATAAATATAACTCGTCGAGGCATTCTCAACTTGCCTCTACACACGGTCAATTTTATATAACACTTGTACTTAATGTCGCAACAGTTCTGTAGATAATTTAAATGCTGACTACGTCTTTGCATTAAGTGGCTTAATTCCAAACAGTTTAAGAGTACTACAGTTTAAGAGATCAAAATTTAATGGCACCAAACTGGTTGGTACTAGTTTCTTCATATTTAAACTTGCCACCGCACTGACGAGCGGAAAAGATATTAAATAAAATTTAAAATATTACACTCGTTTCTGTAAAATCGACCATGTGTAGAGACTAATTATAACAATACAAAATACACATCACGCGATTGTCAATAAATTCGAGTACATACGACATACTAAAATAACTTTTTGTAAATAAAACACGACGAGTACCGAGGAGTGCGGGACTCTCGATCTCGATGTACAAAAATAAAATTCTTTAGAAGAGCATTACCGCAGGTTCGGATTTATATAGTATGAGTATTTTACATCACTTTGTACAAAAAATACACAATGATACTTATCTTAAGTCAAATTTATAAATAGGTTCCCGTTTTACCTTAGGTACGGCACCCTTAAAATAATGAGTGGATTATATTTCTGTCATTAGTCCGAGATATTCATACGTAAGCTAAAGTAAAGAGTATTTAATTTTCTCATCCCCGTTGAAAAGCCAAAGTCTAAGATGTCGGGGAATGGTACCGTGTGAAATGTTGCTGAACTATAACGCCGCGAACGGATCGCGGCGCGTCTTAAGATTCTTTCCAGTCAATTAACGTCCGCGAGATTCACACTAAGATTCACTTTCGTTACATTTCAGTCGTAAGTTTTCACTATCGTAGCGACGTTGCGCCTGCCGTTCACACCGTTACACTTCAGTCGGTGGCCGATAGAGTGAGATTCCAGACACAGAGGGCTACTTAAGTCTTGGCGCACTTGGTCTTGCCGTCGAGCAGTTTCCGCCAGAAGTCGAACTGCTCGTGGTAGCGCACCATGTGCACCGTGAGGCCGCGCTGTATGGCGCACGGGTGCGCGGCGATCTTGCGGTTGTAGAACTCGGGCGCGTGCACGCGCGTGATCTTGAGCCGCGAGGCGAGCACGCCCGTCACGAACACGTCCTCCAGGCGCAGGTAGCGCTCCGCGGGCGCCGCCGCCAGCAGCGGGCGCACGCAGTCCGCCGTCACCACGTACGCCGGGCCCGTCACGAAGTCCGGGAACACCTTGCCCGGGAACTGCGCCGGCGACACGTGGTATTTAGACTTGGTGGTTCGCATCGGCCGGGACTTGCGCACCAGCTTGCCCCAGATGGTGCCGGTGGCGTTGACCCGCGCCGGCTCCGCCAGGAAGCGCAGCAGCCGCGGCACGTTGACGAACATGTCGTCATCCGTCTTGAGCAGGCGCGGCGCGCGCGGGCAGTACGTGTCGGCCCACTCGAGCATGGACAGCGTCTTCAGCGTGAGGTTGGAGTACGAGTCGACGGAGCGGCCCACCACCAGGTCGCCGTACAGCGCGTCCTCGCGCTCCAGCGCCGGCTCGAGCGCGGCGGGCGGCGCGCCGAGCACGAACGCGAACGCCACGTCGGAGCGCGTGCGGTAGTGGCCCCACGTGAGGCGCACGGCGTCGCGCGCCGCCGCGTGCGACGGCGCCGACGTCACCAGGATGAGCAGGCGCAGGTGCGCGCCCAGCGCCGGGCACAGCTCGGGGTGCGGCCGCGAGTGTCCGCTGGCCCACACGTCGCGCACCAGCACCGAGCCGTCGTCGCGCGGCGCGGCCGGCGCGGCTTGGGAAGGAGCGGGGGCGGGCGCGAGCGTGGTCCGGGCTGGCGGCGGCGCGGGCGGCTCGGTGGAGGCGGGCGCGGGCACGGCGGAGGACTGGAGGAGCGGCGCGGGGCGCGGGCGGGGCGCGGCGCGGGGCGCGGGCGGGAGCCGCGCCAGCAGCAGCAGTAGCAGCGCGGCCAGCGCCAGCAGGGCGGCCGCGTGCGAGCGCCGCACCGCGCCCATGCCGCTCACCACCTCGCTCCACATGCGCCGCCCGCCCTCTGACAACACACACACATCATTGTTATAATGTATATGACACATATATTTATAGGTACTTATTTATTATTAAATTCTAATGCCACTTATAGAAACCTCAAATTACTTATGAAGTGAATAATAGGTAAGTACCTACTAGAAAAGGCACCAATTTTGGATTAAGAACAAAACAAATCACTAAATAAATTCAATGTACAATGTATTAGCCCACATTTTCGACGTATAAAGGCGTTAATATTCGGTGATAAAAAGCTAAATTATTTTGAGCCGACATGAAACTAAATCCTATAACGCGATTACACGAGGTAATTCATAATACGCTATAAATTAAATAAAAACCGTTGCTTGTTATATCAATATCAACGACAAGTAAACTCTATCAAATCTGACTACATAATAGAATAAAGCTTATCATGAGGTGCCCGTGCTAAATAAAGCGATTCTGACGCATAGGGAAAGCCAGAGCTGATAAAATTAGTTATACGTTACTAAATTTTAGTAATTTTAACAACGTTTGTGTTTATTTCTTTCCCCAAAATACCTAACGAAATAGTTTGCATTTGTATCCCCAAGAAATATTTTGTTTTGTATTGTGTCATTTGTAAAGGTGTTTTCCAGCTTGTATTTATTCATAAATACAAAATTGTATCGAATTCGGTTTTACCGTTTAAGTACTAAGAAGTTAGAAACATACAAACACATTAGCACAAAACATTCGTAGAATTTCAACAGTGTTTAAATAAAAACGTTAACGATTCCATAACCTTCTCACATATTTTTTTAAATACAAATTTATTATTAAACAAATTTTAAAATTTTCTCGAAACAATAGTTAGAGTAAAAGTTATTATTTACTTTCCGGCTACAACTTCTGTATAAGTTATACTTACTTAAGAATAATATTATACTTTACTGTGCTAGGATAAATGTACACTGTCTCTGTTACCCGAAAACTACAATTTGGCGGTTCTCTAAGCAAGAGTGAAGCGATTTTTTCTGGGTAAGCGCACTACACCTTAGATCATAATATCGTTTACCATCCAGGTGAATTGTGATCAAGCGCAAGACTTTTAATGGAAAAAAAAACACTAGTATAGTGCGGTTACGTTTTGTTTTTGTATTACTCTACTTTTGGTTTTGATTCTACTTATAAATATTATTTAAAGTAGTGTTTGAAGGGTATTTATTACTGACCAATAGGATTTAATACTGTTTAAATCATTTTATTTTCATGAAAAAACACGTGTAACTTAGAAACTGACTTTAATTTAACTAATTTAAATTTAATCAATTCAACAATTTAATTTAGTTATTACCGGAAGAGCAATAATTAATGTTTTTACAAATAAAAATAGTGTAGGATGTCCTTCCTGCAACGAGGTGGAGCGATGATGTACGCAAAAAAGCGGGCAGTGGATGGAGCCGTTATGCTCAGGATAGGGTCGCGTGGCGTACCTTGGGAGAGGCTTATGTCCAGCAGTGGACGCAGACAGGCTGATGATGATGATGAAAAATAAAAATACAAGTAAATATATTTTGAAATAAAAAATAAAAACGTTAATTTGTTCAAGGCTGTTAGCATCCTTCCTAATAGGCAGTGAGTCACGAAAATCCCAGTCTTCCTCACGACATAGACACTTACTAATAACCTTGTGCACAAACCATGAGTCGACCTTCGGAATGTCGGTTCTTGCACCTTGCATACTATACATTATACATACTATGCACATATGGTTATACCTACGTTTGTAACCCTTTAAATCTGTCTATCTTCAAAGTCAAAGTCAAACCATTTATTGCAATATTATGTCACTTTACAGTTACATAATTACCCATAAGGCATTGCAATTATTTACTGGAGATGAGCAACCCTGTTAATTCATTAGATTTTTTAAGTGTTCCGTCGGTTAAAAAGTCTTCTATTTTATAATAACTTTTCGTTATGAGTAAGTTTTTTTAAGTTAGTTAGGAAAGTTTTAATATTATCGATACGCTTTAGGTCGTCTGGTAATTTGTTAAAAATTTTAATAGCCATTGATCTTATAAACGACTACACGGCCCGTCTCGATAAAATTGGACTTACGCCTTTACACCTACGTATCGCATGCGGCTGCGAGTCTTTGCGAAATAATTGCGGTAGTGAAACATCTGCGGAACGTTAGTACACTGCAGTTCTTTCGCAAGGAAATGTCACTGTTATTTCATATTTTTGGCTTCCATTTTGCGAAATTCTGTCCTCTCTGACAGAACGCGTGGTGACGCTATGCGATGCGAAACTCCACTAGCGAAACAGCTGCGTGTGTAAAACGGCCATTTCGCATGCGAAACAATACCGAGAAAGACGCAACAACTATTTCATCTAGCTATATAGTAGAGCGAGACATAACACATGCGAAACGTTGCCATACAGGTTTTTCTACGTTTCGCTGCCGCAAGCGAATGCATAGGTGTACTAAAAGCGTTAATGCCTCGATAAATTAGTTGCCATGTACTCAGGCGTTACTTTACAGAACTCAGTTGTAAATGGATGAAAATCTGAAATATTTAGTGTACTTCCGCTGTGATACAAATTAAGCTATGCAAAGAAAACATCGAATTAATAAAAACAAATACGGAATATTTCAGATTTTTATGAAAACACGTACATAGAAGCTTAAACGTTGTTGGAATTTAATGACCACACTTTGTAAGAATGTGAGTAATAAACATAATTTAAAATTACGTAAGTGTATGTAACTAGCATGTAAGTCAATGTCTACGAGTAGTACCTATACACGTTCGAGAAACACAAGACCAGAAATATTTCGATTTTTCATTTCATTCTCTAAGATAAATTCAACTAAATGATGATGAAAGATTAAATCAATCATCTTTCAAAATTAATAAACATCCCCATCTTGGGGACGTCTGGAAAGCAAAATCGCACAAAAGAAAAAGAGCACATTTTGAAAAAATCATTAAAATCCTGCGTAATGTGCTATGTACCCATAACTAGCCCAGCAAGCTTCTAATTACAATTTTATTTCATCATCATCATCCACAGCCGGTTCTCTCCCAGTTCTAGTAATAGGCCTATCTCCTGACATAACATTCGCCTCGGTCCTATGCCAATCTTGTCCAGGTTGGACCTGCGACTGCTGTTATGAGTATGTCGTCGATCCATCTTGCCGTCGGACGACCGACGACGGTCTGTCTTCCGAGAATATCTTTTTTTTTCACATTTCACACATGGCTGATTAACCCAATACTGAACCATATTTTCTAGTAGTTGATTGCTAACACAACTGATATACTACATATACATACAACCACATATAGATACATATTTAACACCCAGACCGAGAGGCAACAAGTTTAGTTGAGCACAAGGATGTTGGCCGTGCCGGGAATCGACCCCGGAACCTTCTGATAGGCAGTCCGGCATGGTAACCATTATGCCAATGAGGTCGTCAATTGTTTTCATAAATGTATACATGTATGTATGTGTTCATAATTCCACACAATTTATTTAATTTAATTGCGTTCACATTATTTATGGCACTAATTAAACTTGCAAATTACAAACCAAAAAAGTCAACAGGAAATGCAGGTCGTAATAATTTTATAGAGTCCCATCACAGGCATCGAAAAATGAATATAGCTTTGATTTTTATTATACCTGGGCTCGCGGTTCCACCCGAGTGAATCCGGGACAAAAAGTACCGCGTGTCTTACCTAGCTCCATACCAAATTTCATCGAAATCGTTTGAGCATGAAGAAGTAACAAACATACACACAAATTAATTGTAAGCACACACACACACACACATTTTCGTATTTATAATATTAAGTAGGATGCAAGTATATCCCTATTTTTTGTTTTTTGGTCGTATTATGTACTTTTAACTAAAGAAATCGTTAGAGCATGAAGAAGTAACAAACATACACACAAATTAATTGTAAGCACACACACACACACATTTTCGTATTTATAATATTAAGTAGGATACGAGTATATCCCTATTTTTTGGTCGAATTATGTACTTATAATTAAGAAAACTATCTAGTAATATTTTTCATTTTGTTATTGTATTGATTTTTTTCTGGTATATTTACTATAATAACAATTAAAAAAAGGTAGACACCAACAAAATAATTGTGCAATATTTATGAACCAGTCAATCAGTCAGAAATCAAAGGGCAAAAAATAATCAAGATAAAAAGGCGCAACATACCGTTCCTCGTCATCTCTGTACAGCACGCTTCAAGAAACAATCACTGTCCAAGGTAACAAAATCATGATCACAAATTAAGGAAACGAAACCTTTTGAGGAAACTATTTCCTTAAACGTAATAAATTACAAAATAAATACGATTAATTTAAAAACTAATAATAATATAAACACATAACATGTGTTTGTATCTTTATGTTTTTAATAAATATATGACTGTGATTTTAAAATTAAAATAGTTAATATATATTTTTTAAAGGAGGCAATAACAAAATCTCTCGTAAGTACTCGTATTATGTCACACACACTGCTAACACTACCGTTCCGTTTGGAAGCTCAAAACATAAGTCAGCTGGAGTAAACCTTTGAGGAAGTCTTAAAAGTAGCGATTTGCGAGGTGAAGGCTATCGGCCACACGACAAGGCAATGCTCGATGGAACACTTGCTTACATACATACCCACGACCATACCTATATTTTAAACACGTTTTGTCTGTGTTTTTGTGCTGTACTTAATCTCTATAAAAATTATATTTGGGAGCTACCGTACCATAATCCACACATGCTATTTGTCATGAAATCAATATTAGACTCATATCTACTCGTATTTCACCAAAATATTGTTTAACCTCTATCAGGAATACATTAGACATACAAAAACATAGATACAGATAAACACACACAAACACACACACAAAACCCAAAGGCTAAAATAGAGAATCAGCAAGAATCAAATTTAAAGCACCAACATTTTCATACGAATGAAGCCACAAGGCACAGGTAGCATTCTTCTCATCTTTTGTATGAGCTTAGTGGCCAAGCTCTGGTGTCGAGAGTTTTTGTACAAAAGACTAACAACCGGACCTACAATTTAACGTGTCATCCGACCCATGGTTGCGCCCAGATAAAAAGCCACTTATTTTAAAACAACAGCCTTGAGCATGGTCATCCATCCAAAGTCTGTTCGCATCGAGCGTTGCTTAACCTCGATGATCGCGTCAGATCACCTTAGTTAGGCCGAGCTACAGGCACACAGGTAGCATTATAAAAATATAAATCATTAATATAAAAATATTAATTCATCATCAATTCAATTCATCAAATAATAATATATTCATTACAGAAACTTTATTTTCAAAATTACAGAACATTAACATACATAGTCAAATCAATAACACATATTCAGAGTTAGTAATTAATAGGTGAGGCACCTTAGAGACAGGCGACAGTAACAAATGTATGAGTAAATAATGGGCTTAGTTAACATCGTGACAACTTTGCAGGTGCTCAGCTCTTAGGTAGCTTACTGGCTATAACGGGAATACAGATTACATTCAAAGGTCAGATAGGTTATGCAGTAATATATTATTATAAGAAAATATTGTTAAAACATCCTAAACCTCAATCAAACTAACATATTATACGAGTAACAAATTACTGCTTTATAATTGATATTAAAAATAATATAACAAGTATCGCATATTATTTTCCTTCCTTCCTCATATTCCATTCCTTCTGTAACTTCGAATGTCTAACTTATCTAAATAAAATTCCTATTATCTTTTCAATTCCTTTAATCTTTTCTGCAAATATCCATTATTTCTCAATAGTTTTAAATTATAGTTAGTTAGTTTAGTTATAACCGTTATGTCTCAAAAACGGTGGCTCGTAGAAAAAAAGTATTATAGAACTTTTTGTAAAAGTCTATCTACAATTTTTGTCTGAAATATTTTTTGACAAAACTTACCGTTTTAGTGAAAATCGCGAAAAACTAATTATTTTGACCTTTGACCTTGAATAAAAAAAATCCTTACAGGGGAATGATGGGGTACTTCTAGACATTGTTTGTAATTATATTTTGAACAATTTCACTGAAATTCAGCTTGTTGTGACTTTATGTAACTTCACACTCATTTTTTGGTCTAAATTGACCGGACTATATAATTGACTAGCTGACCCGGCAAACGTTGTTTTGCCGCACTTAGGGGTATGAAAAATAGATAGTGTAGCTTATATGACATGTTCGTAGATTTACCATAGCAGCGCCATCTATTGATTACTTATTCTACCCAGTCGAAAGGTATCGTCATCTGTTAGAATCATTTGGAGTTAACAGATAATTGTGACTGTCAAATAATAACAGACAATAATTAGCAATAAATTAAAATTGCGACTAAAATTTGAGATTTAAACTATCCTATCTCTCAAGTTGGATCGAACTGCACATGGTTTGCGAATTTTATTATAATCGGTTAAGTGGTTTAGGAGTCCATTGAGGGCAAACATTGTGACACGAGATTTACATATATTAAGATATTGTAAATAATATAACAAGTATCGTATATGCTAGCAATGCCGCGCGGTGTTTCCCGCATTAATCCCGGATAAAAAATAGGCTATGCGTTCTTCTTCATCTTCTTCGTGTATGAGCTAAGTGGCCGAGTTCTAGTGTCGAGAGTTTTCAAGCCCACCGAAGGCTTCTGTCTTGGCTTAACAACTGCTTGTACTTAGAGTAACATACAGGACCTACAATTTAACGTGTCATCCGACCCACGGTAGTGCCGAAATGTAAATGCCCCCCTTTTTTTAAATACAGTCTTGTGCATGGTCACCCATCCAAAGACTATATCGACCGTTGCTTAACCTCGATGATCGTGTCAGATAACCTTAGCTGAGTGTTTACAGGGTCTGAATTACCTCCATACAAAATTTCATTGATATCGATTCAGCTTCTTTAAGGTGAAGAATTTTGCATTTATAATATTAATAAGAAGTTTTAATAACTAACATTTGAATTACAACATATCTTGCCGATTACTTTATATTAATTTTTAAGCTAACGGAAAACTGGAATGATTGCTTTTATAGTATCTTTTCAGACCTTGTAAACCATGAATAAATTCCGAAGAGTCGTTTCGCTTCCCGAAATACAGGAAGCTTACTAGAGCACTTCGATATGTACCGACCTAAGCGGCTAATGCCACCGACAGATAAGCTCTAAAATAGACCGTACGTGGCCAGACGTTGGACAAGTTCAGTCAACCCTATCACTACAACACACTAATAGAATAAAGGCGAAAGTACGTATGTATTGTTTGTTACTATTACACTTTCAAACTTTATTGAACGTTAAAAGATAATCTAACTGGCTGGTTAACCCCATACTGAACCATTTCTAGTTCGTATTATGGTTACTAACACAAATGATATATTACATGTATATACATAAATATTTCATATAGATACATATTTAACACCCAGACCGACAGCCAACAAATTTAGTTCAGCACAAAGATGTTGGCCGTGCCGTGAATCGAACCCGGAACCTTCTGATTGGCAGTCCGGCATGGTAACCATTACGCCAACGAGGTCGTATATTATTATAACTATTTTTTATTAATTGATAAGAAATAGAAATAAATGCTGTGCCGATTTCATGTAGTGTCAAAGCCAAAACCAAAGAAGTAACTTTGCAACAAAGAAAAGCTGGCTACATTTGACTCTGGATTATAGCAAGCGACACCGCGGAATAGAGCTAGTTAGAGATATGAAGTATGCGCGTGCGCATAGCTCGGGGCGTGGAGATGAAACGATCCGGAACCAGCGACCTGTTCTCGCGTCTATGCAAGGCCTCTAACGGTCCGTTGAATGCGCATTCCTAATAGAATATAACCTACTGTGAAGACCTTCCCATATTACTGGCTTTTGTGCCTCCACGCAAGATCTGGTGTATAACAATATTTTTTAGGGTTCTGTACCTAAAAGGTAAAAACGGGACCCTATTACTAAGACTCCGCTGTCTGTTTGTCTCTCAGAAACCGTAATAGCTAAAAAGATGAAACTTTCACAAGATATGGTAGGTATTTTTCGTGCCGCTATAACAACAAATACCAAAAATAAAAAATGAAAATATCAAGTGGGGATCCCCATACAATAAAGGTTATTTTTTTCGTATATTTTAACTATATACCAATAACGAGAGCTGCTAGACTACACTTACAATTTTCACAAAATATATAAATGTATATTAGCTATCAAATTAAATTATAAAATTAATATTAAAGGGGGCTCACATTCAAACAATGGTACGGAACCCTTAATGCGCGAGTCCAAACTCGCACATGGCCAATTATTTTTATTTTTAAATGCGCAATAACATTTTAATTCCAGTTTCGTTTTCTATTCACATACTGTTAACATGTGTAGTACCTACGCAACCAAGCTCCATTTCGTGCGGTATTTTTTTGTATGAAACCACATGGAACTGATAATTTAACGTGTTATCTGCCTACTTCTACGCATAGAATATCCCATTAGTAAAATACAACTTGCAGACCATTATCTACAATCAGACCGGCGCTATTGAACCTAGTTCCGCCGCACCATACAAATTTGAACGAAGGGCCTGCCGCCCGGCAATGGAAATTTCTATTTTTATAAATTATTAGTTTTGTTAATAATGATCTGCTAGGTTCAAAGCAAATATATTGTAAATTTTATTTGTATATTGTATGTAATCACCGTGTTCATTATTTTATAAATCTAATATTGTAAGTTTTAGATAAGCCTTGTGTTTTAAAATGATTTTATAATCGTATCTATAACAGTTAGGATATAACGTACACTGGCATTGTTATTTATTGTATTTTGTCATTTATCAATAAAGATATTTTGAAATTGAAATTGAAAAATGGAAATTTCACGAAATAAATCAACAATGAGCAATGTAGAAACTATAAGCTCTAACTATTTTAAATAATATCATTTTCTACAAAAAAAATATTTTCATTTCTTCATTACATTCAGAAGCACAACATTTTCAAATTTTAAAGACTTTTTTTCATAAAATAAAAGTATCTAGCAAATTTTACGGAATCGTGTTGTCGAACTCTAATGAATAAAAGTAAATAAAAATGAAAATAACATAGCTCTAACATTTAATCAGGCTATTATAGGATTTTTTAAAATATGCTATTTAGCTACCATAGTTAAAGGCACTCTTCTTCTTCAACCTTTTCCCACTAGGTGGGGTCGGCACAGCAAGTTTTCCTCCTCCACACGATTCTGTCAGCCGTCATATACACATTCACTCCCTCTTCTTTCATATCTTCATTTACATACACTATACAGTCACGTCTTCCTAGGTCGGCCTCTATTTCCGCTACCTCGTACAACCATATCCATACTTCTCCTAGTTAAAGGCCCAATGGGAAAAATAGCATATATTTTAAAATCGGCGACGGGATTTTTTGATTGTTTTAGTTATCCCTAGTCACCATGAAGGCTATACATATGCATACTCTGCCGCTCTAACCGACCCGCATCCAGCTAAGCAGGTTAGCGCAATCTGTTGTTAGCATAAATTAAAGAAGCGCTAACTGTTGCGACTCTATATTTGTGTCAAATAAATAAACTACTGACACCCCGCAGTGACATACGCGATTAACCGGGAAAAAATAGTTTATCTTTTTAAATTAGACAAAATAGTTTAGTAACTTAAGGTTTAAGAAGTAACAAACATACTCACGTAAACAAAATGCTCTTATATAATGGTGATAAAAGCATAAAGCATAAAGATATTTAGGCCCTTAATCACCAAGCTGGCCAAGTGCGGGTTAGCGGATGACACACGTCTTCGGATATTTTCGGTCCTCAAACATGCCGGTTTCCTAACGATGTTTTCCTTCGCCGTAAAGCGAGTGCAAATCGACCGTATATATACATAGACCGTCTAATGGAAAATTAATTAACAGACGTTATTACCACCGAGCCACACTCGCTTTTTTATATAATGGTGATAAACAAATAAAAACAAATAGGCAAATCGTGAAGACTACGACCTCTCCGTAATAACACACGTAAGGGCGAAACGAGACGCGTAACAAGGCGGAATTACCTACAAATGAAAGGTCACTTTTTATGGACACCTGCCGTGACTCCCTCTCGAGCGACGACTCGCGTCAGCCTCACGGCACGCGTACACCGAATCCGTCATCGGCCGAAGTATGCTCGGGCGTCATCGGCCGAACTCGGCCGATCAAATCAAACGTAAGTAAATGGAAGAGAGCGCATACACTGCTACTACCGACGTCGTCCGATGACGCCCGAAAACGGACGATCAACTGACGAGTCCGAACGTGTTTGGATTTTTTGTCAGTTTTACCGGCTTTTTTCGTCTTTCTTTCGTCTGTACTCTGTAGTTGCACAGTTCAGACTTCATAAGTTCCACCGACAGCGGCCGTTATCGTCTGCAGTGTATTCAGTTGAACGTCCGAGTTACTTGTCCGAGTAGTTCTGTCCGCCATCGGCCGACAAAATCGGTTTTAGTGTACGCGTACCGTAACACTTACTACTGCTCGTCTCGGACAAACTAAACCGGTTAGCCTTTGTCATGTCGCCGATCCATTATAATACTATTGACGACGTTTGCAAACATTGCAATATCTTGTGATTGGGACTGCACATCTTATTACGAAACGTGCACGGTAGGTAAGTATGCCGGTCGCTCAGGTGACGTAAGGCCAATTTGATTAAAAGGCCGCAGTCACGAACACGTTAAACAAACACGTTGCCGCGGCCTCTTCGGATCCACGCGCGATAATTGACCATCTTCAATATCTTGCGCAAATTAACATCACCTTTTGCTGTAATGTGAGGCCTTGATGATGTTCTTTTGTCTTGTTTGCGATGCAATACCAATAAAAGAACATCATTCAAAGCCACAAGCATTTGTAAATCGATCAAAGGCCGTAAAAGAGAAGGCAAATTTATGGATCAGAAACAAGCACCGTTCAGTAAAATTTAGCTGCAGTCGACCTTTGGATGGATCAAAAGTAGCAATAGGCTTCCGTATGTATCCACATACATCCATCGTTGAGTCATGTCTTGGAAAACACTTTTGACGTGAGAGCTTGATCAATTGGCTTAGAGACAACGTTTTTTTCCATTACGCAGCTAATATGCAAAACGACACTAAAGGTGCAGCATGCATAAGCTGCCCACTATATGTTCCCACTGCTGAGACTCGGGGCCTTCTCTCACGAGAGATGTAGTTCATAATCCACCATGCTGTCCACGTGCAGATATTGTAATCCTCCAACATGTCGGTTTACTTTCGATGTTTTCCTTCACCATGAAGCGAGTGCAAATCTACACATAACTTGAAAAACAAGTCGTTGGATCGAACTAGGAGCCGTCAGATTGGGAAGCAGGCGTTTTCCTGCCGAGCCTCACTCGCACTACTCTGGAAATACTGACTCTCAAATACGGCTGCGGCAACACACAGCTTTCATCTTTAGGGGGCAGGCGAGCACTAGAAGTTATCTTATCGTGCTCTGGTTTTTCTCACCGGAAGCTCAAGTTCATCGAAATCACGCCCCGCGGAAGCTAAATGGGACCGCATCCTCGGTAAATCCCAGTAACCACTAGCATAACAAGTGAGTAATCACCTGAACCGGCCATCGCGTTTATTGGAGCGAATTGGAACCTGTTTTCAATATGCATGCATTTCCTATACCTACTCGTATGTTATGTATGTACCTATTGACAAGACTGCGGTGACACTTGATGATGTCGGTTACGAGTATATAGAACTTTGATTGACGATGATGATGTTTAAAAGTAGATAAGAATAATAATGATATAGCAATAAGCTTTGCCAAAGCTAAAGCTGAAGGTCGAGCTGTCTGAAAAGAGAGAAGAGAGGCCTTTGCCCAGCAGTGGGACACACTTGGCTCAACATAAATAAATAGATAATTAACAAAAAACAGTCGAATATATAAGCTCCTCCTTTTTTGAAGTCGGTTAATAAAAAATGTCTAATTTGATTAATGTTAATTATTGCTTGTGTTTTTTTTCTTTGTAACTAATGCCAATTATGATTAACTATTTTTATAATTTAAGAGTTATAATATTTAATTAATGTAATTTGACTGTGTACCGTATTAATTAAATTCAATAAATAAATTAAAAAGTAAGAAATAAGAATACAGAGAGACAGACAGCGTTACAAACGGTTTTTGATTGTTGTATTAATAATGAATATGATTTGTATCTGTATGCAACTCGCATTGCTGATTCTTAAATGGGGCATCCAAAATTATTAAAATCAATTCTGATTGCAACGCAAATAGAGTACCTAGAGGTGGATTCGATGATAACCTTTTGTATAGAATGTTATTGCTACATCGAAGATTATATTTACAAACTGAGCGATTGCTATTCTATACTATAGCTGCATTTACTCATATTACTGTATTGAGAGAATTCTGTAATGTTACTATCTTCTGCTTTTCTTGTAAACTGAGTTCTGATATAAGAAACTTCCCTGTACTCCACAGTTTGGTTAAAAACAACTTATTATTTTAACGTAACCATATGCCAAACAACAATAAAGACTATATTGCTTGACTAAGGCAACAGGTTTTCAACATCGCATGCAAATCGACTATTGCTTTTCCACGATCCGTTTGGATCACCTTAACTGAGCTAGGTACTATATTAACTTGTGTTTTTAAATACGTAGGTATGTATCTCCAAATCACCTGGTGAGTTAAATCGAAAGGTATATTTTGATTACTACCGGATGAATCAAGTCTGGTCTGCCGGTATAACAATTGAATCCATCTTCACGTGCTATAAATACGTGTGCAAACATTTGGGCTCAATTTACGTAAATATCTGGCATCGATTGCACGCTCCACTACCTGAGCCCCTGTTTAAACAGAACAGAGGCCAGAGGTATTCAGTTTATATTACGTCTAAGAATCATTGCGATCGACTACTCAATTCTGAAGACAAACGAAGCCTGAATTAGAGCTGTACCTATAGAACTGTCTTTTGTATTCAGATTGTTATTATGGCTCTAGACTTGGCAGTTGTTCAAATAAGGCTTTGATAGAAGGACCAACTCTAGTTGTCATCCTGACGGTGTTAAATGGTATGATGAAACTGGTACAGTAATACCCCGACCTACGCTACCTCGACTTACGCGAATTCGGAGTTACGCGATTTAATTTTCTCGTTTATTTTAACGTTTTTTGTTTGAAAGCCGCGCACTTCAGATTGTGTTTATACATTATATTAATATAGCTTGTCATATTATCTAGAATTAAATTAAAATTTATTTCCTAAATTATTGTTTTATATTTCCTAAATTATAGTCTCCGGTCCCAATTAAACATACTTTGTATGACTTTATAGGTATGTATATGCAAAATTGTACCCCGACTTACGCGAATTCGACTTACGCGGATAGCGCTCGGTCCCACCTATCGCGTAAGTCCGGGGTATTACTGTATCTGTAATGCTTTAGTGTTAGTCTGTACAACTGTGTACGCCTTCGCTTCAAGTTCAGTTTACTGCCTCATATTAAAGTTTGTTTTGTTAAACGATGTTCTATTCGGCAATTAGAGATAACTACTAAGCTATTATAATATGTACTAGCTATTATAGTAAGTATATATATAGTAGACCTTCACGGAATTAATAAGAAACTTGGAACGCAGCAGATTCAAATGATATAAAAATATACTCTAAACAAACCTATTGCAAACAAAACCGTTTTAGTAAATTTTTTGCAGATTTCTCACGGCACGAAAGCACATATGGCTACCCATCCGTTTATTCATTTGCATAGCAGCTTAATCTGTCTGTCCATGGCAGTGTTATCGAGATTAGGTTAGTATCAGTTAGGAATCTTATTTTAAAAAATGTTTATTTGTTTGAATTGGTATTTTTAGTAATTAATTCATGTTTATCAGAAGGTGTATTCCCAGATGTTTTTAAATCAGGTAGAATAATACCACTTTTTAAAAAAGGTGATTGCACTGATCTAAGTAACTATAGGCCAGTATGCATATTGCCCACTTTATCTAAGATCTTAGAAGCAGTAATAAAAAATAGAATCGTCAAATACTTTGAAGAAAATAATTTATTTACTATGTCACAGTTTGGCTTTAGGAAGGGTAAATCAACGGAAATGGCTATTAGAGATGTAGTATATTTTATTTTAGAATCATTAGACAAGTCAAATAGATGTGCTAGCATATTCTGCGATTTATCTAAAGCATTTGATTGTTTACGGCATGATATTTTAATGATGAAGTTACAACATTATGGTTTTCAAGGTTCTGAACTAAGCATTATGAGATCATATTTAAGTAATCGCACCCAAATTGTTACAGTAGGAGAAAAATCGTCAACCATAGGAAGCTTATCAATCGGAGTACCACAGGGATCAATTTTGGGGCCAGTTTTGTTCTTAATCTACATTAACGATCTTGTAAATGTTATGCCCAACTGGTCCCATATAAGCTTATTTGCCGATGATACTCATGTAGGAATAAGAGATAAAAGTAAAATCAAGTTAGATGAAAAAGTAAATGAAGTAATGACATTGCTTGAAGATTGGTTTAAATCAAATGGTATTATATTAAATTCAAGTAAAAGCATTGTGATGGAATACCAGTCCAGATTAGGTATCTATGGTAACTCATTAAAAAAAGAAAATGTATTCTTAGGCTATACAATAGATAACACTATTCAACATAGTGCACATATAAAAAAGCTTTGTAAAAAATTAGCTAGTGCCAATTATGCATTGTTTAAACTTAGACCTTTATTAGATAAAAAATCACTTGTATCTGTTTATTATGCTTATATACATTCAAATATTAGGTATGCCATTACTGTATGGGGAAATGCAACTGATATATATTCAAAGTTTTGAAATGTCAAAAGAGGTCAATCAGAATAATAAATGGTTTAAAGAAACGTAGCTCAGCTCGGAAATATTTTGAAAAGGATAGGATAATGACAGTAATTTCAATGTACATATATAATAGCCTGCTAGAAATTCATGAAAATGAAATGTACCAGAATAAAAAAGATGTTATTCCTTATTGTTTACGTAGGAATATAGGTAAAGTTCTACCAGCAAATAGACTAGCTAAAGTACAGAAACAGGGATGTTATACAAAAATATTAATGTACAACAAGTTGCCAGAGAAAATAACAAATCTTAATAGTAGTATGTTTAAACAGAAAATAAAGAGTTTTTGTGAAAGTAATTCCTTTTATAATTTAAGCGAATATATGAATATGGAGCTTGCAGAATCATTATTCATGTGTAAACAGTAGTATTTTAAATTTAATAAACATGGAAAACAAGTGCTAATGTGGTATTTAATGGGGTAGAATATTTATTTAATGAAATTTGTAAGTTTATTTAATTTTATCTAACTAATGTTTTTAAGTATTAAGTAATTATTGTAGTATGACTTGCCTTTAACGTATGTTATTTATGGCTAATAAAGTTCTGTATTTCTGTATTTCTGTATTTCTGATGCGCGCGCGCATTTTAGGGCTTGTAGCATAGACTGGACCGTTTCGACTAGAGCCCTAAGGCTGTTGCTTGACAAATTGGACTTTAAGATACAAGAAATAAGGTTCAAAGTAGCACTGAGCATCTTCTACAACAAGATCGTAAATTTACAATTTATTGGTACAGGCCCAGGTGTCGACGTCGGGTCCTTAACCCTTTGAGGTGGTCAACTCATTCTTTACGCCACTGATATCAGCTGTCCATGCAAATTATTACCTTAGCAGGTAGACAGACGGTGACAAATGTTAAGGAGAAACATGTAATTTATTTTGAAGATATTTTTATGGCCGATTACTCGTACGTCCAGAGTTAATCATAGATAAGAAATTTTGAAGAGGACTATCCATCTTTAAAATGATCCTTGAACTTAGCTGAAGTTAGCTTGCTTTCACATTAATGGTTAGTTATCGGTAGTAATATGGTTATTACCGTTTTATTTTTAGTAGCAACTTAAGATTAATTTATTGATAGAGGTCTCTGACAGCAAAATAATTTTAGTGAAACGAGCATTGCTACGTTCGTTTCAATGTTTATGCAATGGTAATCCATTGCATTACCGATGTAGATAGCTAGGTTATCTAAGTAACCTATTATAGTGGCCGGCAAACATCTTGAGCAAAGACCTTGAGTGCGCAGTAGACGATTTTAAGGTATCATTGGTGGTAGGAGAGGTGCGCGGGGGCATTCTGTCGGCACGAGGCCCCGCGATTGGCCGATCAGTTTGCCGCTGTCCCCCGCGCCGCGCGTTCGTCCCGCTAGCATCTGTACTAGCATCGACTACACTTGCGTGCAGTTTTAATAGTCTATTTCGAAATTAGAAGTTTTGTTGTTAAAGTTTTATATTCATTTATATTATTGTTACTTTGTTTTTTATTATATTGTGTTTATACCTACTTAAAACATTTCTGACTATGCCACCAAAACATAACACAGTTCTGAAGAGACAAGCTAGTAAAATGATGTATGATGTGTATTGCTTCCTTAAACAGGAATATACAAAACAAACGGAAACTATAAAAAAGACTGCGGAAGCAACTAAAATGTCTGTTAGTACCGTAAAAAAATTTTTTTCAATGTAGAATGTGTAATATTAATTTTATTGTGTAAAATAAATATTTTTTGTATATACATTTTGTTTTTATGAAGAATGTTCCACAATATTTATTTATATATATACAATGACCAATAAAATATATCCGGAAGTGTACATGCGCGAACTTACCCCCTCTACGTCGACTTTTGCTCAAGTTGTTTGCCGGCTATTATACATACCTTATCTTTAAGAAATAAAATTCCCATTACTTAGTAAAAGTCGCTAATAAACGTTTTAACGGTGATTTACGTTTTTATGAATAAGACAATTATTGATTCACTAGCTACGCTCCGCGGTGTTACCCGGTATAAAAGTGGCTTGGTCTAGCATTTTGAGCGTGAAAATATAACAAATACAAACATACCTATACTAGATTTTGCTATCTGTTAAAATATCTTCAATTTAGGCGCATCACTACTTATGAACATTTTATAGAGAACAAAGCTATATAGAGGTTAAACCAATTATAAATTCCCATCTAGTTAGCGGTCTCTCAAGATTCAATAAGCTAAATAAGATTAGTTTGATAGACTGCGCAGCGCACATCAATACATAACGGGGTTTAGAAACTTGACGAAGTAAAAACTTGTGGAGTTATCTTGTACCTTTTTTGTGAAAGTAATAAATTGCTCAGTAAAAAAAAAATACAAGATATTTATGTAAATTAGCGTATTAAGAAAATTCACATCATGCGTCGACTGTATGACACCTACTGGGTAAGTCTGTAGTAATAATTAATGGCAGAAAAATAGCTATATCTTTTTTTTATTTAGCCATTCATCATCATTTTCTGCCATCTACGAGTATATGCCCACCGCTGAGCTTAGGCTTCCCTTGGCTTTAGCAAGGAATAAAATAATAAGCCTATCCGAAAGAACACGTGAACTTCCGTACATTTTAATCAGTAGTACCTACTAGCACAATGAAATGTTGTAATTTTATGACATGTTTAAATTCCATATGTTCCGGTCAGGATATACATTTACATTATGTATCGTAAGCTCTATATACATCATATCTGTTACTTTGAAATGACGTCACCGTGATCTGTCCTTGTAAATTGGCGGAATTATGAGTAAGAGTCGAACTTCAATTTTATAAGTTTAAATTAGGCCAATAATGTACGCTACCTACATAATATACATAATTGAGCGCAGTGCCAGAAATACGAAATAAATTCATATGAAATGTACCATTAAGAATATTGGAGTAAAGATATCCCACGTAAGATATAGTTACTTGATAATATTACCTACCTATAAAAATTAGCCAAGTGCAAGTTGGGCTCGCGCATGATGGGTTTCGTATCATTGTTGTATGAGAGCCCCCCTTAAATATTATTTCTTTAAATATTTTATAATATTTTTTTAATTTAATTCATAATTCAATATTCTGTGAATGTGGTCTACCAAATATCGTTATAAAGATCGAGTAAACAACTACTTAAAAATTACGTTTGTTGTATGGGAGCCCCCATCAAATATTTATTTTATTTAAATTTTATTATGTCTAGCAGCTACTGATACTTATATATAGCAGACCCCCTTAATATATTTTTTATTTTTAGTATTTGTTGTTATAGCAGCATGGGAAATACATATCTTGTAAAAATTTTAGCTGGGGGGGTTCTTGTCGAAGATTTCCCCCTCAACAAAAAAAAAGGTACAAAACCCTAAAAAAGGTAAAATTTATTAGAATTTGTTTAACTTTCAAAATCTTGAAAGTACCAACAGGAATATATTACTAAGACTTTGGTATCTGTCTGTCTATCCCCATAGCCTATCCAACTGTTTATTATTTTTGGACAAAATTAAAAACCTCGCATTTAAAAGTGAACTTTTGCATTACTTGATGCAGTTATTAGTGCTGTCAAAAAAATAAACGGTTAACCAGGATATAGGCTGTATCTCATGTAAGTACATATGTCATAGGATAAGAGGAAGTAGTTATTTCAAAGTGAATCCTATTTACAAATGAGGGAGTCTGTGATCCATATTGTCATTTGACACCCAGTGAGTGGTGGAAGGTCGTAATATGACACCGGGTTGACACATGTGTCTGCTACAGTTTTATTGTACTTAATTGATACTCATTATACATAAACTATTTATGTGCATTCATTTACCTGGGTCTGGCAAAATTCAAACATAGAAATGATTTCACTCAACAACCCGCCCATTAGTAGGTGCACGGGGAATTTACTATTCCCCACTTTTCACAGTTGGTTTATACTTTCACTATATACTATATACTTTCACTAATTAAAACAATATTTTCATATATCATTCCAATTTCACGATCTCGTTGGTGTTATGGTTACAGTGTCGGACTGCCAACCAGGAGGTCTCGGGTTGGATTCTTGGCATGGCCAACATCTTTGTGATAAACAATTTTTTTTTACTGTCAGTATGGGTGTTAAATATGTCCCAATATGTAATATATCAATTGTGTTAGCAACCATAATACAAACTAGAAATGGTTTAATATGGGGCTAACCAGCTGTGTGTGAAATGTGAATAAGGTTGTTCAATTTGTACCTATCAGCTATAGTGATATGGCAGGCCAGTTTATATAGCATTTGTATTTTGATTGAATGATTGCCTAAATTAATAGAAAGAAAGGTAACTAACTACAAATTGAACTTTTGTTACAAAAATCCAATCCGAAGGACATCAAACTGATATGGAAAGTGAATAAGGAATAATTCGGATCAAAAATAATAATTGGCAACATTTATGTTCTTATCACTTATCACACTAATGATCAAAACTAAATACAATAATAAAATTGGATATATGTGTGTTGGTATATTTTTTATGGACCCTGTACTACTAAGCCTCTGATGTCTATCTGTCACCACACCACGTTCCTAGCTTTCATGGTTTTCGAAATACATCTCAGACATTTGAGAAACTGTGATAGCTAGAAAGCTGAAATTTTCACAAGTTTCTTTATCCCTATAACAACAAATACTAAAAAAAATTAAGCTTTCATGGTTACTGAAATACATAAGAGACATCTCAGAAACCGTGATAGCTAGTAAGCTGAAATTTTCACAAGTTTTTTTGTCCTGTGTTACTTTAACAACAAATACAAAAAAATATATAAGGGTGATGCTCCATACATGAACATAATTTTTTTCGTATTTTTTTTTGCTATATCAATAATATAAACAGGAAGACGCATCAAATTTGCATAATAAAATTAAAATAAAAAATATTATATTTAAGGGGGCTGCTATACATATTATATAATTATTAAGTATTTTTTTTAGAGTGTCTACTATATGTAGAATTTACTATTATCATACAACTTTTATCATTCCGTGAACGTTGTCTTAAAGATACAACTTTTACCATTGTTGACTCCTTAAAGCAACTTAAGTACACAAATTATTATTTTCTCGAAAAACAAAATGGTCATGACTGGCATAGCTCAGTTCTGACGCAGACGATATAACGGGAACATGCGACGTGCAGTAGAAGGGATACAAAAAGCTGTAAAATATTGGGGGAACCTGGCTTACCATAGCTTGGAGACGGTCCGTTTTTATTTTCGAGCACAAAAGCAATCGACTCGTTGGTCAAGTACCACTTGTAGCTTGTCCTCTGTACCACTGCTTTGACTGTGCCCGGCTTCCGCTCACTCGCATCACATTACAACACGCAATTTATTCACTAGTAACTTATTATTTCAATATTTAAAAATAATAATTGACTTAGCGAGCTCTCCCCCTACGAAACAAAAACTGGCACTGACAATGTTGACAATCAGTGCTGCCAGCCACTAGATATTTTTTCCCCTAAAATCAAATTCAAAATGTAATGTTCCTTTTTGTCAAATTGTAATTTAGGTATCAATAACTTATTTTGTTTTTCTTTCGGTTTTCGAAGTTATGTTGTTTATATGTATTTAAACATAATATAACTAACCAAGCTATAATTTAGATGTATAGCTTTAAATACTTTAGTTTTGGCCACGCTTGGAGTTTAGACTCAATATGAATTTCATATTGTTTATTGATAAGGTAATACTAAATAAAAAAATTCCACTTAAGGAGCATCTCGACACAGTAATTTAGGGGAAAATCTCCACGTTGGCAGCACTGTTTTTTGACTTTGAGAGATCGTAGGAAAGTGACATTGATATAGACTTTGAGTTCGTTTCATTTATCTTTCAACAAATTTTTCTGACACCACAAATTTAAAAAGTTTTTCCCGCTTCTAGATTTGTATTTATTAATGTCTTGGTCACACTCGACTTTCGTATAGAAATATAACTTGTAGCCATAAAATAGCTTAACTGTAGCTAAACTATAAAATGTTAGAGACGGAGAGAGTGTTTCGCTCACTCATTCTTCAAATACATTATTAACAACCATGAGCTATTTTACTAACAACGTTCTTAAGTAGCAAGCTGATTTTAATTCCTATTTCCATTACCATAATTTACCGCTCGCATTTCCCGCTTTGTCAAGGCGTAAAATTGTTTAAAGGGGAACCTACACGCACGAGTGAGCCTTGATTGAAACTGTATTGAATCTGTTATCACTGTCGCGCAGCCACATGGGACCCTGTCGTGTACTTGGTCATGTTTATAATGGCCCCTGTACACGATGTACCACGATTGCCACCACATTGCTTACTGTAGCAGAACATAGTCAACATCAGCATTATCAGTCAGAATTCAGTACCTATTTAATGTCACCTGTAGCTCGGCTAAGCGAGGGGATCTGTAGCGATCAGTAAAGCAACGGTCGTTGCGGACAGCTTTTAAATGGATGGGACTTTCATTTAAAGAGTGAAAATATCATCTGGGTGCTTCCTTTGACACGTTTAATTGTAATTAATTAGTTTAACGGTCTGTTGATTCTCAGGCAGTCGTTAAGCCAATAAAAAGGCCCTGAGGTGGCTTGAACTGACTTGAAAACCTGGTTCTGGTATCGAGAGACTGTTAGGTCATGAAGAACAAATTTACTCAATACTTATTTGTTTAGGATCACAGAAAACGTATCAAAATAGAACAAACCGATAGTGCGATATGCCTCCTTTAGATGAATTATTAACCCGGCTTTTGTATTTGCAGTATAAAACTGCGCAATAGGGCATTTTAGATTTTTTTTGTAAAAAAACGTGGAACATCTTGATAGTATTGACAGATCACGACTGAAGTACATAAAAGAGGCGTTGAAGTAGGGACAACATTGCCTAGTAAGTATTAAATACTATTTTTATTTGATACATTTTCTGTGTAAGACTACAAACTTTGTTACATATTGTGCTAGTACAATAATACAATTCTGTCGTTGGCTTGTTGTGTAAGGGTCTTTAGTTCGCGCACAATATTCAGTGTTGCCAGTCGTCAGTTCTCCTTTGGCAGTGTGTTCTCGCCATGCAGGAGCAGGGTGCGCCGCACTGGCCGGTTGCCTTCGGTCTTGTATACTTCACCTTCTTTCTTGACAACGTACTGCTTACAGTCCTAGGTAAGAAATTTAGGATGTCGATTTTTGGTTCATAATTATACAGTCAAAACTAGACAAATTATGTTAAAAACTAGACTATTATATTTTTTTTCTTTTGACGTGACAACGTCTTAAATTAGGTTGCGGCTGGGAGTAACTTATGAAAAAGTGTAACGCCCGGTAACGTTACGATGAGTCACCGAACGAGAGAGAGGCCCGCCGAATGCCTTGCGTCTCTCTCCCACTCAACTATGATCGGTGACAACGTCTGCCGCGTGCTGCGCGCGCGGCAGACGTTGTCACGTAAAATCTTCGCCCGTAAAACCGACTTTACAGGCAACCATTTTTTCAAAAGGGCACTAAGTCGTGATCTAGTGCAGATGAGAATTGGATACATACTCGTACTTATGTAAATGTTCTCTTTTTGTTTGTTTGTAGTGACTTATGATTAAAATTCAAATTCTGTTTATTTATATAAATGACACTTACAAATAAACTAAACGTATTATCCAGTTTTAACGCGGGTAACATCCGTGCGCAGCTAGTAAATAAAAAAAATAAAAAGCTTGTTTTTTTCCGACCCAGCATTTTATTTATTTCAATGTGTTTATTATGTTTTATTTGTTATATAAAATATATTTTTCTTATTCTCTGAATTGGTTCGTTGTTTTTTTTTTATATAATAAAATTGTAAATAGTAGCGTTTAGGTAAGCCTAGTCATAATAATAGTTCTTAGTATTGTAATATATTTTAATTTTCTAATATTTAGATCTAAATATTAGAAAATTAAAATGATTAATTACTAGATATTAATATTTAGTCTATGTTATTCCTTTACGCTCAAACTGCTTAACAGATTTCGTTGAATGTTTGCTACTATCTCAGTAGCAGTAAGGTCTAAACTATCTAGTTTAGACCTTTAAAAAGTAGACACTTGGGTATTTTTTTATTCCGGATAGTCGTGGCTAATACCGCAGGTTGCATCGTGTTATATTTTATAATAATATATATTTAGAATTCATTCATTCAAATAAAGCGTTACCCTATTACTACTTACTTACTATTAATTTTCCGATGTCTGTTTATCTGTCACCAGGCTGTATCTCAGAAACCGTGATAGCTAGAAAGCTGAAATTTACAATACACATAGTATAAAAACAAATAGTAATAAAAATATGAAAAACTATAGAACAAAGGTGTTTTACATATTTTTTTTTGCTATAAATGAATAATTGTAACAGGCTGAATATTAATACTGCTGATAAAGATTTATATAAAAAAAAATTGCCAAAGCTTAAATTACAGCAATGTCAAATTTTAAATAATGACAGATTTTAACGATTAAGTACAGATAAATGTCCATTTAATAAATGTATATTACCTTCCGAAATAAAAAAATAAATAAAAGAATCATTTTAGGGGGGCTCCCATGGAACAAACGTGTTTATTAGCCTATTTTTTTAAATAATGAAACCCTTCTTTCTTTAGCCCGACACCCTCTTGATATATTTTTTAACATTTGAATAACGCGTGGCGTGTTTAGTGCCAATAATCCCGGACTGGATCCGCGGCGAGTCGCTGGCGCAGTGGACGGAGCACGCCGCTCCTCTCGCTACGCTGCTCAACTCTACTGTCAGAGATGCACCAGGTTAGTATAGTAGAAGATAGCGTAGAAGATAGCCTACATCACAGAATAATAACTAGTACTACGTACTGAAGCTTCACTTCGCAATGGTTTCCAAAGAAATATGAACTCAATAAACAATATGATTTAATTTAGCTCGCGGTCCAGTCGAGCACGTGTTCATTTACATACCTACCAATTTCTTTTCGAAGGAATATGGGCCTTAATTCACTATACTACTACGTAATGAATCAATCAAATAATAAAGTTGAACGTGGTCGAACATATAGCGCGCACGCGTGTGTTTTCGTTCGCTTGTGGCAGCCTACTAGATTGGCCCTTTGCGCAGTGGCCGCCGCCCGTAGGTATGTTTTTAACACCTACACGCGGAGTGACACAGGCCTGCCTACATCGACCTACACCGACGTGATAATTGAATAAAATTAATTTCATAATACATTTAGTACCTATATTAGAAAATATATTAAAAATGGGCTGAATATTTAAAAGAAAAAAAAAATTGAATATCTCAATCTATAGTTTGTATGAAACTTCTTTGTTTTCAAACTTCTAGCAATGAAATTCAGAATATGTATAGTTTATGTAAAATTAGAAATAACGGTATATTTTTTTTGCCAGGGGTGAACTAATGGTTTGTAATGGGTGTGAAAGTTTGTATGGAAAATTCTTTATATCTCAAGTTAAAGTCTTGAAATGATTGTGGTAGTAGTTTGTTAAATGCTTAAATAAAAATTATGAAAATTATTGCCAGGGGTGCATAAAGGGGGATGCCATTGAGGTTGAAAGTTCAAACTAAAACATTTTTTGTATTTGAAATTAAATACTTCAGAATTGATATTTAAGTAGTTCCCTAAATGGCAGGAGTATTTATTTATTTTTATTTATTTATTAATATATTTAAATATAAACATTAACCTACAGCATTCCAGCCAAACCGCCTATGTTTATTATATTATTAACTTAAAAACTAGTAAATGCACTTTACAATTAACAAAACAGTAAAAAAATATTAAACAAAAAACAAGACAATAATCTACATCTTCACTAATATTATAAAGACGAAAACTTTGTTTGTTGGGTTGTAATGAATAGGCTCAAAAACTACTGGACCGATTTTAAAAATTCTTTCACCATTCGAAAGCTACATTATCCACGAGTAACATAGATTATATTTTATTTTGGAAAAAAATAGGGTTCCGTAAGATATTTGGAGTTTTCGGACACAAACTGAAAAAAATCAACCAAAGAAGTTACTTATTTTGCGTACGCTGCCTAAAGTACAAAAGATAGAACAAAAAAAAATGGTTGCCTGTAAAGTCGGTTTTACGGGCGAAGATTTTACGTGACAACGTCTGCCGCGTGCTGCGCGCGCGGCAGACCGATCATAGTTGAGTGGGAGAGAGACGCAAGGCATTCGGCGGGCCTCTCTCTCGTTCGGTGACTCATCGTAACGTTACCGGGCGTTACACTTTTTCATAAGTGACTCCCAGCCGCAACCTAATTTAAGACGTTGTCACGTCAAAATATTATAATTAATTGTAGATCTTATAAATATCTACAAAAAAGTCCGCGACACACTAGGTAAGTATACGTATCTATGTCGAGTGAGGCACAACAACCACATTTTTATTTAAAAATCTTGATTTTTTTTTGGACTACATTTAAACGCGTTTATGTTAATCATGCTATTAATCCTTGTCAAAATAAATAATTTTATCAATAAGTACAGTTTATGTTGATAATATTTGGTCTTTGAATGATTAAAATTGGACGTTTGGTTTTGAAGTTGTGGTGAAATTAAAATATTACGATCAGTTGCACTACGGGACTGCAGGCAGAAGTGAACACTTTTGCCGGGAGCAAGACTTAGTTAGCGCTTTAGTTAGTTCTAATAGAGATATATTTAGTATTGGCATAGACAAAATATACTAGAGAAGACCGCTAATCACGAACAAAAAATCGTACATCGCAAAAAGCTCAGAATTACGTATTATTACCAGGGGGCGCTGCTAAATAGCCCGGTGACATAGATATCTCAACAGAACAAGGATAAAACTAAATTATAATTATGCTATTTAAGCTCAAAAGCCCTATGGTATTTTTTAAATATTATAATATTGGTCAAAATCTATTTAATCTATTTCGAAATAAATTTAAAGTTTTGTTAAGTTTCCCCAGGCTATTGAGAGATGGCGTTACTATCGATTGAAAGATAGAATTCGAATTAACGCGTCCGCTGTACGCTAGATGGAGCTTTTTAACAAAGTTAAGCCAAGCATTGACGAGAAAATGGTATGATAAGTATTGAATAATTATTATTTATATCAAACATACTTTGCGATAATTTTAAATATTTATATTAAATATTCCAGTAATTCGTGTGAAAAAACTCTGCGAAATTTTTTCTACATCTAAAATTGTGAATTATTTTCTTGATGACATTGACAGCTTATACCATTTTATTTATTGGCTTTGGTAGTTGTGCCCATTAAACTTCACTAAATCCTTGACCTTTTCTGTAGCCTATGAAATTCTACACAGAGTAACATACCACTCTTCGATTTGCAAGAAAACATGGCAAGATTTTATAAAATCAATAGATTTTTAAATTTAAATATAACCAACAAAATCTTCTATTTATAATCATTTGCAGCGATGGTAATTTTGAACGAATTTTAGTAAAGCTCGACTTATTCAATCACAATTGGTTAATTATTTATCCGTTCGAGTTACGATGCCACAGACACATACTCGCACAAAGGCCAATAAACTGATAATATCCTCATTTTTTTTCTATATACCTAAACTGCACAAAATAACTCTAGGCAACCCGTTCAAAAGCTATGAGACTTGGCGCGTGTCGCCTTTTGAGACAATTGGTACAGTTTGCAAAAAGAGCGAAAATATAATATTATTTTTTACAAAGATAACATATTGTAGCAACTTAAATGATATGTATCGACATCTGTTAGAATCATTTGGAGTTAACAGATGATTTTGACTGTCAAATAATAACAGACAATAATTAGCAATAAATTAAAATTGAGACTATAATTTGAGATTTAAACTATCCTATCTCTCAAGTGTGATCGAACTGCACATGGTGTTCGAATTTTATTATAATCGGTTAAGTGGTTTAGGAGTCCATTGAGGACAAACATTGTGACACGAGATTTATATATATTAAGATTGTACAAATGTTTACTTTTAGTGTTTATATGTTATTTTTAAGAAATGTAGCGCTTTAGAGACTATATGTCTCTGTTATGCTATATTTTTAAGGAATAAATAAATAAATAAATGTTTATTTAAGCGTCTAAAACAAGAAAGTAAGTAGGCTTCCGTACCTAAAAAGTAAGATTGACACTAATTGCAGGACCACGGCATACCTTGTTCAAAAATAATTACAAAAATAAAGCAGTTATTTACGACATCGCTTCGCTTTCTATTTCCATTAATCTATTTGCCTATTAAAATTACTTTAAGTTGCTAAGGTGCTTAATTGCGGAAATCAGTGAGTTTTCATTAGAACACCCATATCAATAATAATGAATTTAAATAAAAATAAGGAGAAAATTAATAATTCTGTCTGCGATTATGCTGCTGGCAGTACTTTTAGCGGAGTTCATGTGTAATTACCAGTGTTATTGTTGCCAGTCCTATTCCAGATTTTCCAGTCCTACTATATTAGTGTTAGAACAATGTCATTATTTCCGAATTTTCATTAAAAGTTTATTAAAACATTGTGATTCTACTACATTTAGTTTATATTAGTATTTATGTATTAAAAACTATGCAACCGTATGTAACCTTATTATACAATAAGGTAACATTGTTGCTGTTAGTTAAGCTCCACAGTGTTTAGCTGTCAGTTACCAAAATATTCGTCGGAAGTCTACTAACAGAAAAAGTGATAAATGTAGTTTGTTTTCGAAGCTTTTAATTGTAGCTATCAAGATAAGTCCATTGTTTTTTACTTTTTTTCTCGTTATGGCAGCACTAGTTTCAATACTCCTGCCCGGCTCATCGCAAATATCGCAATCTAACACGATGCAAAAAAGCACAAGTAAGAGTGGCAACGCCTCTCAAAGACTGAGCTGCACGAGCTGGCAACGTAACATTCTTATGTCACAAATATCATTTTCTGTTCAACGTGGCCATAGTTATTTATAATAGCGCCATCTGTTAGTTTTTCTCTGTACTGCAATGAGGTTAAGATTTATCTGAGATGTAAGGGATAACCAGCCGACATTATAATTTTGTATTTTGCCTCAATTCGGTACAAGTAGTGACAGCTAGTGTGCTTGAACGGAAACCAAATCGTTGTATGGTGCTTTGTACTGGAGCTGTCTGTCTACTTTAGTATATTTTGTCTATGGTATTGGTTGTGTACCCGTGCGAAGCCGGGGCTGGTCGCTAGTACGAGTATAAGAAGATTATTTTATTTTACAGAAAGTACGTATTCTGAGATTAAACATATAAAGGTGTTAAATATTATTCTGGTTCGTAGAGATATTACGTTGACTCTCTTTCCTGAAGACGATAATAGATGGCGCTGTATCGCCTTAAAACACGCAAATGGTGTGTCGTTCAATGATTATGACATGAATATTGTTACGCAGTTGTGTGGTTCTAATTATGTGAATAATCTTATTTCAAAACATTTTTGAATCTGCTCTGAATTCGTCAATCATTAGATTGTTCATTGTTGAAAACGAATGTACAAAGCAGTTAGCAGTTAAAGTTTAACCCAAAAGCAAATACTCTTACATATAACATACATTGTACATGATCGTGAATGTCGAATGGCGGGTAATTAACGATAACGAACGTATTATAATTATTATACTAGAGGTTGCCCGCGGCTCCGCCCGCGTGTAGTTCGCTTTTCGCGTAACCTGTAGAAAAATTATATTGTATCCCATTCCGTGCCAATTTTATATAAACACTAGCTGACCCGGCAAACGTTGTTTTGTCTTAGTAAAAAAAAAAAACTAAATATGCAGTAGCCGATTCTCAGACCTACTGAATACGTATATAAAATTTGGAAAAAATCGGTCAAGCCGTTTCGGAGGAGTACGGTAACAAACACTGTGACACGGAAATTTTATATATAAGAAGATTACATTGCTACGATATCAAAATGAGTTCGATTATTATTCGATACCTAAATCACCAAAGTAGCTAAAAAGTAAAAACAGAGTTTAAGACTTAACGTCTGTTTTGTTTTTGCTACTTTGGTGATGATGCGAAAGATTAGATCGTGTTCTCCAAGCTATTTTTTTTAATTTAAATAATTAGATAGATTACATACGCGAACCATACCACCAAGTGGATCACATACTTAAATTCCAATTTAGAAGTACATATTTAATTTCAAAAACACAAAACTTTCCCGTTGAACTTTAAACCCCAATGGCATACCTTAATGCACTCCTGGCAAATATTTTTACAAATTTATTTTAGCCATCATATAAACTACAACCACAACAACTTTCAAGACTTTAACTTGATAAATAAAGAATTTTCCAAACAAACTTTCACCCTCCCTACAAATCCTTAGTTCATTCCTGGCAAAAAAACCGATACCATTATTTTTAATTTTACATAAACTATACACATTCCAAATACCATTGCTAGAAGTTCAAAAACACCCCCTAAGGGTAGAATTTCCAAAAAATTATTCTTAGTACACGTTTAAGTACTAAAATATATACACACTCCAAATTGTACACCTCTAAGTTCAAAAACACAAAACTTTCATTTTTAACTTTAAACCCCCTTAATGCAACCCTGGCAAAAGTTTTTTAAATTTTAATTTGACCATTTAATAAACTACTACCATAACAACTTTCAAGACTCTAACTTGATAAATAAAGAATTTTCCATACAAACTTTCAACCCCCATTACAAACCCTTAGTTCACCCCTGGCAAAAAATCTTGAACTATACATGTTCCAAATTTCATTGCTATAAGTTCAAAAACAAAGAAGTTTCATACAAACTGTTTTAGCCCCTTTCATCCCCTTAGGGGTGGAATTTCCGAAAATCCGTTCTTAGTACGCGTCTACATACTAAAACGGATACACCCTCCAAATTTCATAACCCTAGGACCAGCCGTTTGGGCTCTGCGTTGTCTATAGATGAATGAATGAGTCAGGACAAAGAGTCTTATAGTATAGAAGAAGATAGATAGATAGATAAAAGAGAAAATAAAATTTTGGACTGTGGAACCGTATTTGAACTCCTCTCCATCCAAAGGTGGCCTGGAAGAGATCGCCTTTAAGTGATGAGGCCGTCAATTGACGCACACTGATTTTCTTTTTTTTAAATTTAATGTTTGTGACTTTGTGTCCAATAAATAATTTTCTATCTATCTATCTTTCATGCTTTTCTTACATGCTTTTCTTTCTTTCTTTTCTTACAAATGACATTTTATCTGGGCTTTGCCGTGTGTCGGATGGATTATTTATGACGACCTCGTTGGCGCAATGGTTACCATGCCGGACTGCTAATCAGAAGGTTCCGGGTTAGAATCCCGACTCGGCAACATCTTTGTGCTTAACTAAATTTGTTGGCTGTGGGTCTGGGTGTTAAATATGTATCTTAATAAAATATATAATACTAGAGGTTGCCCGCGGCTCCGCCCGCGTGTAGGTCGCTTTTCGCGTACCTTGTGGAATTTTTTTATTGTATCCTATTCCCGTGCCAATTTTATAAACATTACATTGCTACGATATCAAAATGAGCTGCATCTGTCTTTCCGCATTCAATTCCTGAGATCTAGTTAACCTCTGTTTTTAGCTACTTTGGTGATGATGCGACAGATTGGATCTTTTTCTCCAAGCCATTATTTTAATATAAATAACGTGAACCATACCACTAAGTGAACCACATACTTAAATTCCAATTCAGAAATATTTAATTTCAAAAACACAAAACTTTCCCTTTGAACTTTAAACCCCAATGGAATCCCCCTTAATGCACCCCTGGCAAAAAATATATAATTTTAATTTAACCATTTAATAATCTACTACCATAACAACTTTCAAGACTTTAACTTGATAAATAAAGAATTTTCCATGCAAACTTTCACCCCCCATTACAAATCCTTAGTTCACCCCTGACAAAAAAACTTGATACCATTATTTTTAATTTCAGATAAACTATACATATTTCAAATTTCATTGCTGGAAGTTCAAAAACAAAGAATTTTCCATACAAACTTTCACCCCCCATTACAAACCCTTAGTTCACCCCTGGCAAAAAAACTTGATACTGTTATTTTTAATTTCAGAAAAACTATACATATTTCAAATTTCATTGCTGGAAGTTCAAAAACAAAGAATTTTCCATACAAACTTTCACCCCCCATTACAAACCCTTAGTTCACCCCTGGCAAAAAAACTTGATACCGTTATTTTTAATTTCACATAAACTATACATATTCCAAATTTCATTGCTAGGAGTTTAAAAACAAAGAAGTTTCATACAAACTGTTTTACCCCCTTTCACCCCTTTAGGGGTGGAATTTACAAAAATCCGTTCTTAGTACGCGTCTACATATTAAAACAAATACACTCTCCAAATTTCATAACCCTAGGACCAGCCGTTTGGGCTGTGCGTTGTCTATAGATGAATGAGTCAGGACAAAGAGTCTTATAGTATAGAAGATGAAGTATATCAGCTGTGTCAGCCACCATAACACAAACTAGAAATGGTTCAGTATGGGGTTAACCATTTGCAATTTATTATTACCTCTATTGTTCGAACAAAAATAAGTTACCGACTTTAAGAACTTGCCGACAATGTGAGTACACTATTGTTTCTTAGAAAACATTTTAGGAATTTAAGATAATAAATTGATGATTCACGTAAACACGTGTTTGCTTGCTTGGTGTCAGGTGTTCAAATTTGATTTCCTTTGAAATTCAGCTAAGCAAGTCATTTGTTTTCGACTTAAATACAGTCAGAAGTAGTTTGGTTCTACTGCAATACACATTAATTAGTACAACAGAGCAACCAAGTCTAAATCCTCCATAAGTTGAAAACTCTATAACTCGAATTTTTTGGCGTCTCCCTTGATGTTCCACTTATAGAGGTTCTACTGTATAAGGAAAAATCGAAATTGTGACGAAGAAAATTTACGAAGGTCCTTAACAGATGTTAATTTTCCTAATAGCTAAAGTTAACAGTTCGTCCGAGGAAGATAAACTCAGTTTCATTCTTTTTGGACATTTTTAACGTAAGTATTGCGAATATTTAATCTTTCGAAATTAAGATATAACGAGGCATTTTGAATTGGCTAGAGTAATTTATGCGAGTTATCTTAATATATATAAATCTCGTGTCACAATGTTTGTCCTCAATGGACTCCTAAACCACTTAACCGATTATAATAAAATTCGCACACCATGTGCAATTCGATCCAACTTGAGAGATAGGATAGTTTAAATCTCAAACTATAGTCGCAATTTTAATTTATTGCTAATTATTGTCTGTTATTATTTGACAGTCACAATTAATTATCTGTTAACTCCAAATGATTCTAACAGATGTCGATACCTTTCGACTGGGTTGAGTAAGTAATCAATAGATGGCGCTGCTATGGTAAATCTACGAACGTGTCATATAAGCTACACTATCTATTTTTCATACCCCTAAGTGAGGCAAAACAACGTTTGCCGGGTCAGCTAGTAAAAATATAATATAAATCCCATTCATCCCTCTTTCACTCATTCATCACCTTTCAACCACTTACAGACTGTTATTTTTTCTGTATACTTATAGCAGATACTTATATACTTATAGCAGATACTTATCGCAGGTAAAGCCGCGGGTAACAGCTAGAACAGCTAGTAAGTAAAAGCAAAAAGTTAAGTAAAAAAGCCTTTGTTCTATTGCTAACATATTTTTAAAGTAACCTTTTTTATCACATTTTTAAGCAGAAGTTGCCGCTAGGGCATTGGCCTCCCCCGCTAATTTCCAACTCTCTCTCTCTCCTCTCCTGTCTCATCCATGTTGGCCCGCATACCTTTAGGAATAGCTCCCTCCGTCTTTTCCTTTGTCTTCCAGGATTTCTCTTGCAATCTAGAGGGACCCACTCCGTCACACGTTTCGTCCATTTCCAATAATCCATAGGGTAATAGCTAGTAATAAATAAATAAATAAATATTAGGACACATTCACACACGGCTGGTTAGCCCCATACTGAACCATTCTCTAGCTCGTATTATGGTTGCTAACACAACTGATATACTACATATACATACATACATATCCTACTAATATTATAAAGGCGAAAGTTTGTAAGTATGGATGTATGGATGTTTGTTACTCTTTCACGTAAAAACTACTGAATGGATTTGAATGAAACTTTACCACAATATAGCTTATACATCAGAATAACACATAGGCTATAGCTTATACGAGGGTGAATCAAAAAGTTTTTAGAAGTGCATATATATGAAACTTTTTTGGATCAAGTTCGATATTCAAATTAAAGAGTGTCTATCACTCTATATTTATGCAGACTGTCACTTGTTATATATAAATACATATTTAACACCCAGACCCACAGCCAACAAATTTAGTTAAGCACAAATGTGTTGACCGGGCCGGGAATCGAACCCGGAACCTTCAGATTAGCAGACCGGCATGGTAACCTTTACGCCAACGAGGTCTTCGTAAAAAGTATTGTGTTTGCAGTAGGTGTAGGTGCGTCTCAGGCAGCAGTGGGTCTAGTGTTGAGCGCCAAGGCGCTGACGCAGCTTATGGTGGCCGGGCCAGCGGCCGCTGCCGTCTGCAAGGTGGGGCCGGCGCGGGTGCTGCGGCTCGGGACCACGCTGCTACTGCTTGCTGCGTTAGGTAACATGTCTTATAAACACAGCTATAAGATCACTCACGAATAGACATCTTAAATAAATAATAGTTAAAAAAAAATGGTTGCCTGTAAAGTCGGTTTTACGGGCAAAGATTTTACGTGACAACGCCTGCCGCGTGCTGCGCGCGCGGCAGACCGATCATAGTTGAGTGGGAGAGAGACGCAAGGCATTCGGCGGGCCTCTCTCTCGTTCGGTGACTCATCGTAACGTTGCCGGGCGTTACACTTTTTCATAAGTGACTCCCAGCCGCAACCTAATTTAAGACGTTGTCACGTCAAAAACTAAAAAACACGTTTTTTATAGAAAACCGTAATTTTATCAAATTAGTGTATTGTGATCGGTCCTCAATAAATCTACAAAGTTTGAACGAAATCTGGCCGTTTAAAGTGGGTCAAAATCGCGCCCAAAGAAGTCGGTTACAAACAAACATACAAACATACAGGTGAAGCTAATAGAAAGCGTGTAAAAAAATACGTTTTATTCGTTCGGGACAGACAAATGCACTTAAACACTTATACTTCCTATACGTACTATATGTGGCGTCTCTGTCGCACCTCATCGCCCGCTACCAATAAGAGCGCTCGTTCTGAATTGTTTTATTCCTACTTGTGATTATTGTAAAATCGTAGCTTAAATAAAGTTATTTTTATGTTTTTTTTAAGTGAGTGTGCTTGGCGGTAAGCTTGGTAATAACGTCTGCTTTTCAATCAGACGGCCTCTGGTTCGATCCCGGCCCTACACCAATGACTTGTTTTTCAAGTAATGCGTGGATTTGCACTCTCTTTGCGGTGGAGGAAGACATCGTGAGGAAACCGGCACGTTTGAGGACCACAATATCCGAAGACGTGTGTCATTCGCCAACCCGTACTTGGCCAGCGTGGTGGATTATTATATCTCTCTCCTCGTGAGAGACGGCCCTGAGCCCCAGCAGTGGGAACGTGTAGTGGGTTCCTTATGCTTATGTTTTTTATGTATTAATAAATGAAATATTTTTTTATAAAAATGTTTGAAAGGTTCACAGTTTTTTTTACACATTCACACACGGCTGGTTAGCCCCATACTGAACCATTTCTAGCTCGTATTATGGTTGCTAACACAACTGATATACTATATATACATACATACATATTATATGTAAATACACATTTAACACCCAGACCCACAGCCAACAAATTTAATTAAGCACAAAGATGTTGACCGGGCCGGGAATCGAACCCGGAACTTTCTGATTAGCAGACCGGCATGGTAACCTTTACGCCAACGAGGTCGTCAGTTAATGTGGTTGTTTGCAGTGTTGACAGTATGTAGCGGTCGGTCAGGCAGCGGCGCGGCCGTGGCGGCGGGTGCGGCGCGCGCGGCGCAAGGCGCGGGGGCGGCCGCGGCTGGAGTGGCCGGACTCGCGCTTGCCTCCGCTTCCATACCTAGAGAACATCGGGACAGAGCGCTTGGTGCCTTGCTTGGAGCCGTTGCACTTGGTAAATAAATAATTAATTATAAATAAATACTAGGACACATTTCACACACGGCTGGTTGGTTAGCCCCATACTAAACCATTTCTAGTTCGTATTATGGTTGCTAACACAACTGATGTATGTAGTATATGTAATACTACATACATAAATACTTTATATCGATACGAAATGTGTAAAAAAAAAAATGGTTGCCTGTAAAGTCGGTTTTACGGGCGAAGATTTTACGTGACAACGTCTGCCGCGTGCTGCGCGCGCGGCAGACCGATCATAGTTGAGTGGGAGAGAGACGCAAGGCATTCGGCGGGCCTCTCTCTCGTTCGGTGACTCATCGTAACGTTACCGGGCGTTACACTTTTTCATAAGTGACTCCCAGCCGCAACCTAATTTAAGACGTTGTCACGTCAAAAATTATAAATAAATACTAGGACACATTTCACACACGGCTGGTTAGTCCCATACTGAACCATTTCTAGTTCGTATTATGGTTGCTAGCTAACACAACTGATGTATTACATATACATACATAAATACTTTATATCGATACGATTTCTTTTTTTTTTATCTAACCTATATTGTCCCACTGTTGGGCAAAGGTCTCCCCCAATGATTTCCACGCTTTTCTGTCCTGGGCCAGTTCCTTCCAGTTGTTGTGGAAGTCCACCAACTCCTTGCGCCATCGAGTTGGCGGCCTGCCTCGTCGTCTTCTGCCCTCTAAGAAGTCCCACTCCATGTAAACCTTTGCCCAACGGTCAGGGTGCATCCTGCACACGTGACACGCCCAGTCCCATTTGAGCCTGGCAGCCTTTTTTGCTACGTCGTTAACTACGAAATGTGTCAAAAAAAAGAATCAAGAAGGAGTCACCATGGTATTTTTACCTATAATCGGCCCAATAAAGAGTTAATCTATTTTTTGTTTGAGGTGTACTCGTGGGTTATCCTTTCGGAGGCGCGACATACGCTCTATGGAGTCGCGCGGCGCCATTCCTCATTATTGCTGGAGCTCTCATTTTCAATCTTGGTAAGTATTTTAAAATTAATCATGTAAAATATTAAGATAAGCAGTTAATTATTTACCATAGTATTTAAAAAAAATCGATTATAGTACATCCAACCTTTTATTTATTTTTTGACAGATCTAGTTGCATAATTGCGTCATGGTTCAAACGGAAATTCTGTATGTTACGCAAAAGTTCAATGTGAACTTTTACGCATGAGAAAAATGAATCTATATCGTGCCCACAATAATCACTTACAACACTTAAACTCACTTAATTATATTACAACACTATAACTGTCAAACCTAGATCTGTAAAAAAAAACTGTTGGATCTACTATAACCGATTGTGAAACTTTGAACTTTTGCAGTTATGTTCTATTGGTGCTGTCAAAGAGAAAATAAACAGTTGGATCTACTTTAGTGTCTTGTCCTATAAATTTATAAAACTAATTTTGTATTGATTTGTCCAGTCTTGCAATACTTGTTCCTGAGTAAGGATGAATTCAATAGAGTAAGTATAATATGTATTAGTGGCTTAGTAGTTCTGATACCCAGATTACGATTAACGCGTTTTATTCTTTCGACAAGATAAATTTTGTAATGGCCAATGTACTTCTGCCTCAAGTTTAGTTTTGCGTTATTTTTTTTTTCACATTCACACACGGCTGGTTAGCCCCATACTGAACCATTTCTAGCTCGTATTATGGTTGCTAACACAACTGATATACTACATATACATACTTACATATTATATATAAATACATATTTAACACCCAGACCCACAGCCAACAAATTTAGTAAAACACAAAGATGTTGACCGGGCCGGGAATCGAACCCGGAACCTTCTGATTAGCAGACCGGCATGGTAACCTTTACGCCAACGAGGTCGTCAAAACATGCATTCTTATATTCTAAAGATAATACGAATACAATGAGTTTGTTACGAGCTACAATATCTGCCCGTCAAGTCTGATATTTAAGACATTGACAACAATCGCCACTGCCAATGACTATAGCCACTGATATTATTGGCAATAGATATAACAATTACCATGCTGAGCACACGACAGTAGTCTTAAATCTTATTTGTTATTATTCTGGCAGAAATAAGGACACAATAACTGATACTAATGTATTGCCGTTGACAGCAGTAGCTATTATAATGGCAGGGGCGACAGTTGCCAGTGTCTTAAATACTAGACTTGGGTGGCAGCCCTTGTGCTAAACGAAGCAGACTAAAAAATACCTCTTTCTTTGTATTGAAAATAACGCCTTTGAAAATAACGACATACATACGTATTTTCTTTTTAATTATCCTGGCTGAGTCGTGTCTTCATACGATCGCGACAGTTGAATAGAGAGCTATTGAGCACTATTTACTTCTTTAGTACAAATGCATAACCTATTAAACTCAAATTACGGACTGGGCAGAAGACGCGATACGACGCGCATAGGCGTGAAAAATTTATGTTTTTGAATGAATGACGTGTCTATTAGGTGTGGTGAGGATTACTTGAACTGGTCACAGCGATCTCTATACATTTGATTTCACGTCTTTGCACATCTTGAAGGAAATAATGAAAAGCAAAGAAATAAAATGAAACAAAAAGTAAAGTGTTCGAAGTTGCGATAATGCCTTGTATGACTTATGCATGCCAAACTTGGGCGCTAAGAAAGAATGATAAAGAGAAAATATCCATAATATAAAGGAAAATGGAGCGCAGCATACTAGGTATCAGGAGATCAGATAGAGTAAGCAACACAACGCTGAGAAACCTAACAAAGGTACCAGACATAGCTGTAAGGACAAGAACCCTTAAATTTAAATGGGCGGGACATGTCTGCAGGATGGACAATTGGAAATGGACGAAACGTGTGACGGAGTGGGTCCCTCTAGATTGCAAGTGAAATCCTGGAAGACAAAGGAAAAGATGGAGGGACCTATTCCTAAAGATATGCGGACCAACATGGATGAGACAGGCGAGGGAGAGAGAGAGTTGGAAATTAGCGGGGGAGGCCTATGCCCAAGCGGCAAATTTTACTTAAAAATATGTTATTTAAAAATATGTACTTAAGCAATAGAATAAAGGCTTTTTTACTTTTACTTTGCACATCGCGTCGCTTCCTAATCCGGACGCGGCCCTAACTGGATGGTGTTATGCAGGAATGTCCAAGCACGGCGGGCGCGGGCGTGCTGGCAGCACTGTCGGGCGCGCGGGGCGGCGGCGCGGGGTGCGCGGGGGCGTGCGCCGGCGCAGTGCTGCTCACCACGTGTGTCATGGCCGCGCTGGAGCCCTGTCTGCCGATATGGATCATGGATAAGTTTCATCCGCAGGTAATTATTGTGCTTATGGTACCTACATACAACCCGGTCACATTATCTTGAGACCGGGCGGCGATGACGTCACGTCGCGTCGGCGCTCTGATACGGTGCGCAAAACAAGCACCTCTAGTAGGATATTATTTTATATTTGTAATATAGATATAGCTATATTACTAAGAGGAATAGTTTGATTGTTTGTTTGACGCAAATAGGCCCCGAAACTACTGGACCGATTTGAAAAATTCTTTTACCGTTTGGAAGCTACATTTTCCCTGAGTAACATAGGCTAAATTTTGTTTCTCATTGCAACTAAGGTTATTTTATAGCCCGTGCGAAGCCCGGACGATCTGCTAGTAGGCATTTACTAGAGGATTGCTAGGCTATAACTAAGGCTCTTCCGAGGAAATTGGGATATGTACTTTAGAAGTCGTGAAAAGACGTACGTACATACTTACATACCTATCCATATACCTACTGTCAATAACAAAAAAGCCTGTGGCTCATTTAATTAAAGTAATCTGAAGGGATAACTGAAGTTAAGCAATGGTCGATGCGGACAGTGTTTTGGGTGGGTGACGTAGACGGAGATTCTCCGTCTACGGTGGGTGACTATGTAAAAGACTGTCATTGAAAAAGTGTCATTTTAATCAAGGCGCTTTCGTCAGTCGGATGACAGGTCCCAGCTTTTAGTCTTAGTACTAGCAGTCGTATAGTCAAGACGACTTTGGGCGGCTTGAAAACTCTAGACATCAAAACCTATCAACTAACCTACGAAGAAGTAGAAAAATAAAAAAACTCTCCTATTACCATAGTGATAGGGTGATAATGAAGGTGGTTATCGTTTCAGCGCTGGGTGACAGGCGCAGTGTTCGTACCAGACAGCGCGGCGTACCTCGTGGCGACGACTTGCGCCGGCGGCGTCGCGCGCGCAGCCGGCGGGGAGCGAGTCGCTATATCTGGCCAACTGGCTGTGGCCACAGCGGCCTTGTGGCTGCCTCTCTCGCGCTCCGTGCGGGCTTTAGCTGCCCCTCACGTCATGATGGGAGCTGGACTCGGTGCGTTGGATGCGGCGCTAGTGCCAGCGTTGTTAGCCAGAGCTGGTCGAGCCGGGGCTCCGCACGCGGCTGCCCTGGTCCAAGCAGCTAGTGCGGCCGCGTACGCGTTAGGACCAGCGGCTGGGGGTCTACTGGCTTGGATTGCTGGGTTCGACACGGCCATGCGTGCGCTTGGTGTTGCGAATTTGCTCTACGTGGCTTATTTGTACCGAGCGTTGGCTAGGGACCCTCTTTCGCCACAGGTGAGTCTGCTTTGGGAAATGTTAGTATCATTTTAAGTTATATGGTCAAGTATTTCTATGATGCTCTATTTGCATTGTGGTAGAGCATTTGCTAGTGCTCACCTAGCAACCACCCTCGAGTAGAAAATCTGTCACCAAGCACCTAACGGTGTGTTTTGGAAGACTTTTGGAGAACCAGTTATTCCAGACTTGGCATGGCATCTTAGGCCAGAGAGTCCCTAACTCGTGGGTTACGCGCCATGTTTTGTATTATTTGTATTTCGTTTTTTTCTCTGTTTTTGTATTGTCTTTTAAGTAGTTAGTCTGGTCACAGAATAATAACTTGTACTTCGGTCTGGTCAAATGCCTAGATGTAAATGTAGAGTAAAAATGTGTTGATACGTGTACTAGACCTGCCTTTCTTTGGCGATACTTTTATTTTAACACAGAGGCTAGCTTTTTTCCGCTGCATTTAGTCGTAGATGTAGATCTATGACAACTTAGCATTCAGATCTGTGGAGGCATCTTACTACTTTTCGGTCACCTTTCTTAACTTCAAATTTACTTTATCAGTTTTCAAATTAGGCAGACCTACTTTGTCTTAACTAAATGACTGAAACAGCATATGTCATTTACAGTGGGGGGCTCCAACTCCTGAAGAAGATGACGAGGAAGAAGAGCAGACAATGGCTGATCCTACATCGCAGCGATACCACACTTTTCATTAATAGAGAAAAAGAAAATACAGTGTAAACTCTATATAACGACACTGAAGGGACTGTGCACTTTATGTCTATAACATAGAGAGTGGTCGTTAAATGGAGAGAATATATAATTATCATTGTATGGAAAACTAGCTAAACCAACTAAAGCCAATTGATTTCGACGCTTTAGAGAGTTTGTTCGTTAAATCGAGTGACGTGGTTACATGGAGTTTATACTGTAGTAAGATCAATACCGTGTTTTATTTAGATAATTATTTACTGAGTTACACAATAAATGGAAAATATACGTATTATAGGTTTATTGTTGTTTGGTTTTTGAGCTTATAGTCTTCGATCAAACAGCACATCAAGTCTGGTATATTTAAGACATCTAAGAGCAGGACGCAGCTACCGATTGTGTAAGACACGGACGACGAAAGAACAGGATAGAAGATCTTTACCTAACCCAAAAGTGCCAAGATTAGCAATTCTGCTTTAGTCTCATATATAAGTGAAATCTTTGCATTAATCTGATTAGATGATAGGTACATGCTCATTCTGTTAATGGTAAGGTCTTGTTAAAACGCGAACTTTTTCTCCTTCATATGAAATAAATGGCCAAGCTCTGGTGTAGAGAACTTTTCAAGCCGCCCATAGGCCTCTGACGTGGCTAAACCACTACTTGTACTAAGACTAACAGCCGGGACCTACAATTTAACGGGTCATCCGACTCATGGGAACGCGAAATTACCATGATAAACCATTTGAACAAAATTGTCACGCAAAATACCAGCTCTTATTGTTTAGAAGGAAACTATGAAATGCATCGCCTATTATAAATACATAATGTAGGTATCTAGGTATATAATATGTAGGCTTACCTACTTACGAACTTAAGGCCTCTTTAATGGAATCAAGCGAGAGACGTCAAATGTCTCATCTTTTGTTTTATTTTGATTTTTATTTATTAGACGTCACAACAAAATTACCTGTTTTATTGAAAATTAATTAAATTCAAAATTATTGTGAATTTCATACGAAATTTTAGTGCTGAGGATACAAAAACACCCAGAATGTCCTGTACAAAACCTTTGGGTAAGTAAATTTCCCGCTTAAATTTTTTTGCAAACCTATACTGGTTACGTCTCGCAACTTCTTTCATGAAGTGACCGTATATATAGCTCAATGAAGTGACCACTATTAATTGTATCCAGTTGCGAAATATTTATTACTAGCAGATCGTCCCGGCTTTGCACGGGCTATCAAATAATGTAAGTTGCAAATAGAAACAAAATATAGCTTATGTTACTCAGGGATAATGTAGCTTCGCAACGGTGAAAGAATTTTTCGAATCGGTCTAGTAGTTTTGGAGCCTACTTGCGTTAAACGAAAAAAAAAACAATCTTTTCCTCTTTATATATTGTATTTATTATAATCCCACTGTTGGGCACAGTTTTCTATCCTATATAATATCTATCTATATATTTTCACTGTTTTTTTTACACATAATAGGCTTGCGCTTGACCACAACTTACCTGATGTTAAGTGATATTGCAGTCTAAGATGAAGCGCGCTTGCTTAGAAGAAACCGGTTCACTCTCGCCTTGAAGACAGTTAGGTTGTAGTTCAGTGGGAACAGAGATTCCGGCAAGGAGTTCCACAGTTAGGCCGTCCGTACTATAAACGTGGAGGCGAGTCGCTTAGTACGCATTTTCGGCATTTCCACTGTATAACGGTGTCTCCTAGCAGTCTCCTTGCTCGTTCGGTAATGGAAAGGGGCCGGGGGAATTAACTCATGTAATTCCGACGCACACTCACCGAAATGCATCCTGTAGAATACCGACAGACTCGCTGACTGATCTCGCTTTTAAGCTTTTTGAGTCCAGTTTTGATAAAGGTACCTCGTCCCACTATCTCTGTTAGGGCCTGCGTCGACATCGGACACCTTCCACCGTCTACAGCATTGTGCACTTGGCCCACAGCTAGACCGACATCAGACAGATGTCTCAATCAAATGATATCAAAATAAACAGCAAACGAGTGTCTACATAGGATAATTTGCGTGACGAAGCCAGAATATCTCAGAATTATTATAAGTACTTATTGGATAATATTTTGATATTTGTTTGTGCTTCTTTAAAGGTTCTTTCGCTGTGCAACTCTTAAAGTTGTGGAATGCATAACCAGTGAATGCTAGAAAAGCTCCATCTTTGGATATTTTTAATATTATGGTCAAATTCATATTTATCTTTTTCATCTTGATGGATAGAGTTACGATTCATGGTTTGATTGTATAGTGTGTGTGTATGTATTGTATATTTGATATATTTTATTATTATGTATTTATTTTGTAAATAATATTATGTATTTATGCGACTTCACATATGCACTTATATTATTACACTTCGTGGCTATACCTGGAAGAGATCGCTTTTAGCGAAAAGGTAGACAGTTAAGGCACTAGCTTTTAAATTCTTAAAATGTTTTCTGTAATTTATTTTTTGTAAGTGTTTTAATCATTTATTTATCTGATATTCTATCTATCTGATGTATATGTGAAAAATAACCACAGGTCCAGGCCCAGGCGCATACGGCCTACCAACGACGGTGGGCCACCCAAACCATGACCCCTCGAAGCACCGCGAGCCCATGTTCTCTTTCGGCGTCAACGCGGGCTTTCGCATCAAGCCTCTAGGCCCAGGTCCCACGTATAAGATCGACCGAGTCACTAGAGACGGGAACATGACCTCACCGGCCTGGTCTTTCGGAGCATCCCTACCAGCTCGCAGCACGTTAAGAACTCCAGGACCGGGAGCGCACGCGCCGGAAAGATGCCCACCAATGAAGGAACCTAGAGCGCCTGTTTATTCCATGGGTGCGAGACTCGCCTTCCAGTTGAAGAGGCCTGGACCAGCGCCCAACGCTTACGCTATACGTTAGTAACTAATTTGGTTTCAGTAATTAGGTATACCAGTAGCAGTCCTCTAAATGTCCCCACTGCTGGAACTCGGTGGTTTTCTCTCACAAGGGAAGAGAAAAAGTAGTGTTAATAGGTATCTAGATCTAGATAAGCGTGCCACACCGTAGACTGCAGTGCAGCTTAACATCAGGCTAGCTGTAGTCAAACGCAAACCTATGAAGGGTAAAAAAAAATAGGCCGTAATCCACCACGTTGGTGATGCAGGTTGGCAGATGACACATGTCTTCGGATATTGCAGTCCTCAAACGTGTCGGTTTCCTCACGACGTTTTCTTTCACCGTAAAGCGAGTGCAATCCACACATAAGGGCCGGAATCGAACCAAGGACGTCTGTTTGAAAAGCAGACGTTTTTACCACCGAGCCACACTCGTTTGTATTCTCAATTGTACCTAATTATAACTTACGTAAATTATAATGGTCCTAATTATCCTATTTCACACAGGACTGGGTCCTGGCACACCCGCGTACACGATGGGTGCGCGTGTAGGATTCAACCCGAAAGCGAAGTCACCCGGACCGGCAGTCTACTTCCAACAAGACACCAATGTCTACAGAAACAAGTAAGCATCGTAGTTCCTTTTAGTAATAAAAAAAATCAACAGCTGATGAAGTATTAAGTCGTCATAAACTTGAGCGATTCTGTGATATACTTCGTTGAAGTCGGCTCATTTATTTGGGCGAAAATATGTAGTACGAGTAACAGTTGCAAATCTTTTGTAACATTAGGTTTAGGTTGAGTTACCCTGTCTTTTTACTTAATGTAGATGCATAGTGGTGTATTAGCTATAGTAGAAACTTACTACTAGATATTAGTAATTCGTGAGAACATCTCTTAAATTTTCGTTTTTGGCGTTAACTACACAAAAAAATACTTCTTCTTCTTCGTTTAAGCATAGACAAAATAATTTATCTATGGTATAAGCTAAGTGACCAAGCTCTGGTGTCAAGAGTTTTTCAAGCCGCCCGAAGGCCTTTGACGTGGCTTAACGACTGCTCATACTAAGACTAACAGCCGGGACCTACAATTTAACTTGTCGTTCGACCCACGGTAGCGCCCAGATGAAAATGCCACTTTAAAAACGACAGTCTTGTGCATGGACACCCATCCAAACACCGTCTGCATCGACCGTTGCTTATCTGTGATCATCGCGTCAGATCACCTTAGCTAGCCGAGCTACAGGTGCTACAAAATACTGAATTCAGCATTATATTGTTTGAACACTATTTGTTACGTGCAGGCAACCAATTTATTCCCTGGGCGCGCGGTTAGACGGCGCGGGGAAGGCCACCAAGACCCCAGGGCCTGCTGCTTACCCTCCCAACTTATATAACGTTAAGAAGGTAAGATTTGACTCTTATACTTCTCTTCTTCTTAGTCGTAACTTCATTACTGAAGGTCGTGTCTAATATGTAGTGTGGATCATTCGGTTTACTATGGTCTTCCACTTTTTCCTGTCCTCGGCGGTCTTAAAAGCTTCGGCAATAGGTAGGCCAGTGAGCGTCTTTACGAGGTCTGACCAGCGGGTAGGAGAGCGACCTCGTGCTCTTTTTCCGTCAACTTGGCCAACTACCACGAGCTTCTCGAGGCAATCAGGGTTTCTACGAGCGACATATATACTAGTGCACGATAAAGATAATAAAATAATTTGAAAAATAATATGCGAAGCAACAAACTTCAAAATGAAAAATCTTGACGTCCAATTCGAGTAAATATTTGGCATACATATTGATAATAAAATATATATTCGTATACCAGAGACTGGTATTCTATCGCTTATTTTTATACAGTCAAATAGATATATGTACTCACGTGGAAATTTGTAAATAGACCCTAGTAATTTGGTTACTTAGTAAAGGAAACTTACAGCTTAGATTTATTTGAAATTTAAAATAAAATAATATTAAGCTAAAAAATTGTTAAATGTAGTAACGATTAGCAGGACTCAAATTTACGCCTGCAGGTATATGGCTTGTTGCTATGTTTAGTTTTTTGTTGGTTCTGGAGTGGAGTTTGAAAGACGCTCGAGGTCATTTAACACGACGACTGATATTAAAATATACTAGCAGACCAGACAGACGTTTTTCTGTCTAAGAGAAAATTAATTAATTCGGATTGGTATAATTCGTTTGTGTTTATTATTCTAATGCTTTATGAAGTAATATTCATATTTTTTTAAAGAAAAACAATTTCTGTCATAAGAACCTTCTCCTAACAATCAAACAATACAAAAAAGAAATAGTGAAATCGTTCTTGCCGTTCACGCGTGATGGCATAACCAAGGGATATAGGGATTCATGTTACAGGATCGAGTATCCTCCCGTCATCCCGTCCCGGCATCGCACGGTCTCTAAAATAATCTAAGTAGCAAAGAGAAACAAAATATAGCCTATGTTACTCAGCCATAATGTAGCATCCCAACGGTGAAAGAATTTTACAAATCGGTCCAGTAGTTTCGGAGCCTATTCGCGTCAAACAAACACAAAAACAATTGATCAGTTATCGAGCGGGATAAAAAAGTGATTAAATCACTAAAACGGCCATAAAAAATAGGGGTTAGTGATAAAAAAAAATGTGTTGTATGAATCTTTTTAAGCCACATTATAAAAAAAATAACAAAAATAAAGGGGTAACAACCCTTATCACCTAGGGGTATGAAAAATAGTTAGTAGCCGATTTTCAGACCTGACTGAATACGCTCATAAAATTTGGTAAAAATAGGTCAAGCTTTTTCGGAGGAGTACGGTAACTAACATTGTGACATAGACATTTTATATATAAAATAACCATTTATTATTGTTCCCAGAACCCATACTCGTATTCATTCGGTACGAAGCACGCAACGCACGCGTGCCCCATGATCATAGCCGAGGACACCATGGACTGCCTATAACACCATAAATACCCAGAATAATGTTACGTCTCATGGGAAATGACGACATGGTGAAACTGGATATTGCTATAACTATCACAATATATCTACGAGTATCTACAGAAAGAACGGGTGCGAATTTTTGTAGTAACTTTTTTAATTCCGAAGATTCGTACAAAGCGTTTCGCCTCAACATTCATAGTGAGGACTACGAATCTATGGAATTCTCTGCCTGAGGCTGTTTCCTGAGAAGTAAGAGTGTCAAATCGAGAGTGAATAGGTTCCTTCTAGGTGAGCGTGCTCCAACGTAGGCCGCAGCATTGCTTAACATCAGACAAGCTGAGGTCAAATGCAAACCTATTTCAAATAAAAAATTTTTTTTGTTCCCCAACGTAAAGATGATGGGGTGTAAGTTTGGTGTGTATGTCTGCTGTGCCATTGTAGCTTCCTAAGGGACCTGCTAAGCTGCCCAAGGGCCTACTGCACTAAGATTGTAATTTAATATTGAGTGATATTTAATAAAGGTAATTTGACCCTGAATTTTACATAATATATAATAATTATACCTCATACTGAGATGGATACTTGTAACTGGCCAGAAATGGCTTACAGTTATTAAATCATTAATATTATCTGATAAAGAAATGATAGTTATAAGTCTGCTCTCGCGCGATTGTAAACTAATTTGAAATTTCATATTTTAATTTGTGTAATAAATACATACTTTACATATTTAGCAAAAACGTTCTTCATATTTACTAGGTAGTTTTATAAATAAAGGCTTCCTCTAAATTATATATATCTTACAAAAAGATTTGGCATTTTTTTTAAATATGACTTAATTCAATCATTGATTTCAGTTTTCTTTTCCAGTGCTAAGCTTTAAGAAGAAGAAGGATGAAACCTTTTTTGTATCTCCATTGATATAGTCCAACAAAAAGAGAATACCATTTTAACCCAGTATGATTGGGTAAATGTCACATATGATGTGGAAAGTTTATTTAATACATACCGATTTATAAAAAAGTTTATAGTGTTTGATAGGTGGTCTTTATTACAATTTTTATAAATCTTCAAAAGAGTTCTTGTAAAGAGAAATTTAAGTGGTAAGTTCAGTTATTGTGAATGTTTTTGTAAAGTTTAAAATCGTAAAATGTCCTTAAAAGATATGTTTGAAATAAAACATTGGAATAATAACTAAATTTCTGTTATTTACATACAGCTGTAGTGAGGTACTGACACAATTTTACTTAGCGGTTTTATGTGCTGGCTGGTTAGGAATAGGAATCATTTAATCTGAGTAAATAGATTTACATATCAGGTAAGTCTATTTCATATTGATAATATATTTTCACATAAAAAATGGTCACACTTACATTATTATTAAAAGTTGAAATGAGTCCAACACATTCGGTTCTTTCCGACCACCATCTTTAGGGACGAGTGTCACACAGATATTTAATAACAAAGTAAATGTGACCGTTTTCTATGCGGAAATTATTAAGATGCCTTACGTGAACAGCTTACAAAGTAATTACAGGCTTACTTAATATAAGTATTTTATATATTTACTACGACAGAATTACTTTTTTCTGTACCAGACATCTAAAATTTAGTAAAGCAGGTGTTTGTTTCATTATGTTTAGCATGAGATAGGATAGCAATCAATATTAATATTCTGCCTTACCAAATAACCGCACAGTGCCATAGTCACATCTTTTCCACTATATCTATACCTCTGCTGTAACACTCCTGTCTTGCACACCCCCACCCCAGGTAGGAGTATAATATACTTCTTACTATCCATTATAACTAGAACTTCCTCATGGACCTAAGTTTGTTGTTTCTTCTCATACCGGCTGCTCTCACTCTCAGCCAGTATTGCTTGGTGTTAGGATCGAGGTCTTCTATGGCTGGTGCCTTGCCAGTGTTCAGTGACCACAGCCACTCAGGATATTCACTGTCCTCTTTCAACTGTAAATACAAAAAGCATTATATTAGTGACTTAATAACCATATATATATAAACACAATAACCATATACATATAGGTATAAACACATTTTCGCCGCAACTGTTGACATACCGGGAGCCAGTGTGGATGAAACTAAAACTTGGAACTTGACCTTTTTTTAACAGATAATAATACAAAATGGGCTAATGTCATTCAACATATGAATGGTTAACACTTATTGTTTAGACATGAATTATTGAGAATATGTAGCCGATATATCTTCCTTGCCTTATCTCACTTAGGTGGGGTCGGCACAGCAAATTTTCATCTTCCGCTCTCTTCTATCAGACATTATTTCCACACTTAGTTCTTTCTCTCTCATGTTCTTCATTCATACACACTATCCATGTTTTCTTCAGTCAGCCTCTTGCTCTTCTTCTTTGCACTTAGGCAGCCCATATCTATTATGATTAAAAGGCCAGTACCAGCATAGTTAGGGATTTGGCAACTTGCACAAGCTTGTCCCCACATTTATCTGTGATAGGTGCTACTTCCAGGCTTTCTTTCCTTATGAAATGTATTTACATAAACTGTAGTAAAAGAACCTATAAGATATGAACTAGTCCTTGCTAGAACTAGTATTTGATAAATAAAATGTCACCATATCCATAGGTTCAAATATTATCTATAATTGTTTATTTCATTAGTTGATACAGCTAAATAGAGTATCTTTGTTATTGTTTAAATTTTATAAAATTAAACTGCGCTGTGACATACTTTGTAGCATGATTACCCAGAAAATACCTATTCACACTCGATTTGAAGATGGATGGTTCAATACCCTTGTGCTTTAGCTTGAAAACTGTAGACTACGGAGCTTGGTTATTTAGGTCATACCAAGAACATAAATAGCAATTTACCACTTTAGTTCTATGGCTGCTGAAAGGGCAGCATGGATGTGTTTACCTTCACATCCTCCCCAGTAGTATAAATGTTAGAGCCACAGACAAATGAAACTAGTTTGTTAGGGTCAGTCTCCACTGGTAGCTCCTTTTTCTCCATCGCACCAAGCTTGCCTCCCTTCTTCTTGCCTTTACCTAAACCCATTACACCTGAAACACACCATGTAAAGGATAAGTAGTATTTTGTTTGTTACTTTAAAGCTAAAGTAAGTCAAAAGTAAATAATTTACTTTATATGAAGTTTCAAGAATACTGTATGATCTAAACAGTATATTAGTTATATGTGGTCATTTCTAATAAAAATACACATCAATAGACAATGTGTTTGGAGGTAATACTTACCTACCTATGAACCAACGGCGGATTTACAAATTTGCTGCCTGTAGGAAATTCAATTGACGTACTGACTTATAAACTAAATTCGATGATACCCTTTTTCAAAATTTGGCTTAATTTGCCGCCCCAGACTTTCTAAGTACATGGGCCTAGTCAACCATTTTGTAAATCCACCAATTGTATAAATGTCTTCTTCTTCACTTTATCCCACTTCATGTGGGGTCGGTACAGTATGTACGCTTCTTCCATACATCTCTGTCATTCGTTATCTCCGTATTCACAATAATTGTATAAATGTACTATCTCTTTTACAATTTAAAACTTTATGTAATAAGAAATCTATAGACTTTATGTGATCAAGTTTAAAATTGTGGTTCAAAACGTACCACCAGCTGCAGAAGTAGTTTTCTTTGCTGCGAAGAACACGGCGTTTGTGTGGAGATGGACCGACTTCGTCGAGAGCACTTGGCGCAATTGTATTAGACCCTGGCATAATATCCCTCGATACATTTTGCGTGTAATAAATAATAATAGGTATTATAAAATCAACTCAATTTTAGTTACATATAGTCATATATTCTAAATTACAATCCAACGATTTCTAGGTTATGTTCCCAATATTTACTTTTTTGACACTTGACAACATTCGGTGCTGTCACTGTCAGTTATAACTATTAGAATCGTAGGATTTACAGTCACAAACTCAGAGTAAGGATCTAGGTGAGGTCACAAAATATGTTATAGGTACTACTGGAGTTTTTGGAATATTGGTGGCGCGAAACCCCGCGCTGCGTTACACAAGTGATTAGCCTGCAAGAGTATATTATAAAATCATGACACATATTCATTGATTGGGTCTAAAACATTGATTAAAAATACATATGCCTAATTTCTACAAAAAATCAAAGTCAAAATAAATAAAAAAACAAAGTACTTTAATTTATAAATGTCATTGTCAAGAATTCATAAACAAGGAAAGCAGATTCGCTGAAAACTAAAAATTCGGACTGATATTTTTTCATTTCTTCCTTGTGTTCAAATAGTATTCTTTTGTTGCTACGATATAGTGTAGAACTACCGCCTTCTGCAGTGAGCTTCGCCCACCTGCCCAACAGCTATATCCTCAAGCTACGTGAAGCCGAAGTCGAAGTGAGTGTTGTTGAGCTGGGAAAACCCCGCTAATTCTAAACTTGTTTTATAGGACTGTGATGAGTAATATAATTTCACAGCGATAAAACGCGTCATCTGATCAGTGTTTATCGCGTTCAGTCTGTGAGATTCATTTGATCATCAAGTAGATAGGCGCGAGTTTATTATTTGTGCAGTGAAAAACTTGTTGCAGCAGATATGTTTGACCCTGATGATTTTGACGACGACTGGTTCAAGGTTTGTTTGACTAGCTTCTTACTCGGCTTGCTTCGGTCAAGCGTTACAATCGTCGCTTGAATACTGATGTTGTCCTACCAATATTGAGGTCAGACTTTTACAAACAGCCATAAATAGTATGATGGGAGTTTAGTTCAGATATTGCGAAGTACAATACGAATCTAGCATGATGAGATACATGACGTCAGTAGGGGCGTTTGGAACATCCTGACAGGAAACAAATTGGTTTTATTTATTTGTGAATGATGAAATACTGAATAATTTGAGTATGTGAATATCAAAATAAACCAAACAATCCTAGTAACATCACAGGCTAGGTTGTTTAGCATTTAACTGGATTGTAGGTTTGTATAGATCATACTAATTAGCTGCTTGTTTATTTATTTTTTTAACTAAGATAGGTTGAACAAAATTTAGGCCAAATTCGGGAGAGTCAAAATCTATATGTATTAAATGAAACACCTTGTTTAACGTACAGAGCAGTTATATTCTGAAAATTAAGCAGCGGCACAAAGTGGTATGTGATTCGATGAAACAAGTGTCACCGCGAGCTAATTTTACATGTGGCGCCATCTAGTTTATAATTCGGTACTAATTGTAGGCAGGGCAAACTTTCAACCTTAACATACCGCCCACCAAGAACGTAGGTGAACGTTCTTCGATAAATTGCCAAATGTACCTTGCACCGCCCACCATGAGGTCAAGGGGGTAACAAAGTCTTAAGACTTTGCTTGCAACAAGCTAATATTACATTGACTTATTTTATTAAAGTAAATTATAAGAAATAAGGTACAATAAAACAACAAAAAAATACTCAATACCTCACTCAGTTACCGGTAATATGCAAAGTTTTGAGGTTGGTCGTTTAATTGTAGATTTGTTACACTTTAAAGAGACCACCCGAGTGAGTCCGTCCGAACCAGAGTGTTTGTCGGTAACCTTACCGAGCAACCACCGCGTAGGTGGAAGATTGTCTTCCTTGACGAGCACGACATCGCCTACGTTTGGTTCCGGATTTGTTTTAGTCCATTTGTAGCGTTGCAGACAATACACCAAATACTCATTAGACCACCTCTTCCAAAAATTTTGGGTCATTCGCTGAATTAGTTGCCATCGTCTCAAGCTGCTCAAGTTATCGAGTTCCTGACTACGATCGGGAATGGCAATCAAAGGTTCTCCTATTAAAAAATGACCAGGGGTAAGTGGCGAAACGTCTGGCTGATCAGGTAGTACTGATAAAGGTCGTGAATTGAGACACGCTTCGATCTGCGACAATAAAGTGGCCATTTCTTCATATGTGAGGGTGGAGTCTCCAATCACCCGCTTGAGGTGAAACTTGGTAGATTTTATGCCTGATTCCCATAATCCGCCAAAGTTTGGAGCATGCGGAGGAATAAAATGCCACGTGACGCTCTGGCTACAAAGCCACTCCCGAATATCAATGGCGGTGGTTGACTGTTCTGTGTCGACAATTCGTTGAAGTTCCTTAGCCGCGCCAACGAAATTCGTGCCGTTGTCACTCCATATGTCACTCACGTGACCTCTGCGGGCTACGAGTCTTCTAAACCCAGCAATAAAACCTTCTGATGTCAGGTCACTTATGGCTTCAAGGTGAATAGCCTTTGAAACCATGCATATGTACAAACAAATATATCCTTTATAGCTGCGGTTTCCTCGGCCTTTTGACACTCGTAAGCTAATGGGTCCGGCAAAATCCACTCCACAATGAAGAAATGGCCTAGCAGGAACAACTCTTGCTGGTGGTAACTGTCCCATTAGTTGTGTTTTGGTAGATGCTGCATGACGCACACAGGTGACGCACTTGTGCACATGTTTCTTAACCAAGGTTTTGGCAGATACTATCCAATATTTAGTTCGTAAGTTAGCGAGCATCAGCAGAGGGCCACCATGCAGTGTTTTCTTGTGAGTGTCGTCTATGATTAAATTAGTGAAATGACTATTATGAGGCAGAATGATTGGATGTTTTGCTTCATCAGAGAGTTGTGAGTTTTGTAGGCGTCCTCCTGCTCTCAAAATGTCTTTATCATCTTTGAATGGGTTGAGACACTTAATCTTTTTTATGTCATGTTCTAATTCCACTAATTGACACATCCGAATACAACAATCCAGAGCTTGGTTGAGTTCTGAAGTATCGATAAAGCGTTGATATTTATGCTGATTTCTCCTGACTTCTTTGACCTTTAGAAACCGTCGACATAGCGCTATGACACGTAGTAGTCTTGGTAACGTTGAAAATTTAGTGTAAATAGGTTGCTCTCTTTCAGTTGAGTTAACTGACACGTGAACCTTGACTGGTTTTTGTTCTAATTCGGTTTTAATTGATTTGGGCCGGGTAAACTCTATCAGTGAATTTCCTAACCATGATGGACCTTGCAGCCACATCGAGTCTAGAGTTAGTTGTTCGGGAGTACATCCACGAGATGCAACATCAGCGGGATTGAGAGTGGATTCAACATGGTGCCAACGACTGTTGTCTAATTTCGTCAAAATCTCAGAAGTTCTGTTTGCTACAAAGGTAGTCCAACGACTTGGATGGTTACTGAGCCAGGCTAGCACTACAGTTGAATCTGTCCACCCATATATATTTGTCGGCTCTATGGCCAGTACTCGCGCTACTTCAGATATTAGTTTTGCGAGTAAGACGGCCCCCATCAGCTCAAGTCTAGGTATAGATACTTGCATTGTTGGTGCGACTTTAGTTTTAGCTGCAATAAGATTGACATGAATATGACCCTCCGCGTCTACCGTCCTCAAGTATACTACTCCAGCGTACGCGTTGCTGCTTGCGTCACAAAACCCATGGATTTCTCTTGTTGTGTCGCCAGCAGTGGATTTTATCCATCTAGGAACAGACACTTCACGGACGCGTTCAAGTTGAGACCGGTAAGTTAGCCATTCTCGAAGAAGTTCTACAGGTAATTCGTCATCCCATCCAATTCCAGACAACCACAATTTCTGAATCATTATTTTAGCAGTAACAATGCAAGGCGCAACCCATCCTAGTGGGTCAAATAGGCGAGAAATGTCGGAAATTACTCGCCTTTTTGTCACTGGATGTTGCAGAGTTGGAAGTTGTAGTGTGTAATGAAAGGAATCAGACTCTTTGTTCCAGGCAAGTCCTAAAACCTTCATATTTTCATTTGTTTTCATGTCTATTATTCTTTCTTGGTTCTCTTTTACTTCAGGTGTAATTATATTTTCTAACTCTGTGTTGTTTGTGACCCATTTTTGTAATTCAAATCCACCCTTGGCTAGTAACTTATTCATTTCTGTATAAATTTTAGTTCCTTCTTCAACTGTTTCACAACCAGTTAACAAGTCGTCTACATAAAAATCTGTTTTAACTCTTGATGTTATTTCAGTGCTGTCGCCTTCGTCAACTGCTAATTGTTGAAGAGTTTTAACAGCCAGATAAGGGGCAGACGCCGTACCAAACGTGACTCGAAGAAGTCGATAGTCTTGTATTTCGGAGCACATGTCGTCTCTCCAAATGAGGCGTTGAAAATCAGTATCTTCTCGAGAAACTTTGACTTGGCGGTACATTTTTACAATATCTGCACTGAGACATATAGGATGCGTTCGAAATCTCATTATAATGTGCCGTAAATCTTGCTGTAGTGTAGGACCGACCATTAAGTTGTCGTTGAGAGAAACTCCATTAGTTCCTCGACTAGACGCATCGAACACGACTCTTAGCTTGGTCGTAGTTTTATCGTCCCGTATAACTGCGTGATGTGGCAAGTAAACACTTTCAGACTGCTCATCTGTCGCAGTTACACGTTCCATATGACCAAGATTGAGGTATTCTTGCATCACTTCGGTGTATCTAGCCTTGATCTCGGGATTCTTCTTAAAACGCTGTTCAAGAAGATGAAACCGTTTTATTGCTATCTCCCTCGAGTCACCATATTTGCATTGCGGGTCTTCATCCTTAAATGGAAGACGCACTACGTACCGTCCTGTGGTATCTCTTCGGGTTGTTTTGCTATAGAACTCTTCACACTGCTGTTCTTCTTCTGTGAACATTTTTTCAATGACTGGTTCTGACTCGATTTGCCAAAATTGTTTAAGCAGCTCATTATCATTTATGTGATTTTGTGTCTGTACATTGACGTGAAAGCAGTTTGCTGTATCTGGTCTTCTATGATCTGGTAGTCCAGTGATAATCCACCCAAAGGCTGTACATTGTGCTGTCAAGAGCCCGTTGGGGCTTCTAGTCAGTCCATCTCTCATAAGGAGTCCGCAGTAATCTGCTCCAATCAAGATATCTATCTTGTTTGGTGTGGTAAATTGTGGGTCCGCAAGTATCATATCACTCAATTCTGGCCAATCTATGTATTCGATCCTTTTTTCAGGCAACAAACCAGTAATAGCGCTGACTACATGAGTTTCAACTACCATTTGGAAGTTAGGATCAAGACGAGATTCTATAGGTATCAAGACACTGGTCTGGGAAGTTAAGCTGCTAATGCTACCTAATCCTGAGGTAGTGAGTGGGTTGTGTTTCTTTCTTAGACCAAGCAATTGTACAGTGGCTTCTGTGACAAATGAGCGTTGAGAGCCTGGATCTAACAAAGCTCTCAAAACTTGCTTATGACCTTGTCTTGTTTGTGTACTTACAAGAGCTGTGGCCAACAGAGATTCACTGGTGTTGGTCTGTCTTGAAAAATGTACACTTACATTCAAGGTTGAATTGGGGTTCTCTGATGCTGAACTGAGTTTAGAGGTTGAGGTGTTGCTGTTTAAACATTCATCTTGTTTGGCTAAAGAAGATGTGTTGGACTCCGAATTTGGTTTAGGGTGTAGTAATGAGTGGTGATTGCGATTGCAAACGCGACATTTGGATGACCTACACGCGTTAGCTGAATGGTTTTTACCTAAACAATTAAAACATAAGCCGTTGGTTTGAACGAACTGGTATCGGATGTCATAATCAACATTGGAAAATTCTTTACAATTCCACATTTTGTGATCGCCATTTTTACAGTATAAACATTGAATTAAATCACTATTGGAATCAGTGGTTGTGGCATGCATTGCTTTAGCCCTTGGGTTGGAAATAGTTGGCTTTACTTTGGGTTTGTCTTCCAAAAATTCAAGAGATCGAAATCTAGATTCCAAAAAATCTCGCATTTGTTTCAGAGTGGGTAAGTTGTCCGAATCGCTGATTTTTACTTCCCATTGCTTACGAGTCTCGTGATCTAGTTTCGAACATATTATGTAAATTATTATAATATCCCAAGATTCCACATTAACTCCCAAATTTTTCAAACCGTTCAAAGTGTCGTTAGTTACATCTAGAATATCCTTAATCGCACTGCATGACTCGACTCCAATGCTAGGTTGACCCATAAAACGTTTCAATAGACAATTTGTAAGATGTTTCTTATTATTGTATCGACTATTGAGTATTGACCACGATTCACAATAATTGGCTGCCGTTACTGGAACATGACGCAAAAGTTGTTCAGCCTCACCCGACAGATGAGCTTTCAAATAGTGCATTTTTTGTACATCGTCTATCGAATCGTTTTTGTGGATCAAAGACATGTAAAGATCACGAAATGTGGGCCACTCTGCATATTGACCGGAAAAAGTTGGAATTGTAATTTTTGGTAAACGAACATTACAATCGCCTCTTGCTACATCATTCGTGGCAGCGGGTTTTACTTTAGAAACAGAAGATAAACCATCTAAAATATCAGATTTGTAACTAATATAGCATTCTTCTATTTCTTCATATACAGAGTTCTCGAAGTAATCATGATGTAAAATAGCTTCGCTAGCATCAGCTATTAACTTAAAATGATTTTCGTTAACAATGTTCCATTGTTTTTCTAAAGTATCAAGCCGGGTTTGCAAATACGCTTCTTTGGCTAACCTCTCCTTAGGGGACTTTTTATAATTTTCATATCCTTTCTCTATAATCTTTTGAGAATTCAATAGACATTTGATCAATGCTGCCATTTTTCTAAGTGTTTAAAAGTTTAAATAGTTCTAAGCAAAATTGGGCATGGATTCCCCGTCTGAACGTTTTAAACAAAACTATTCTAAGTTACTGGCTAACATGCATTAAAATAATCTAAGTCTATGACACCAAGTGAATTATTCTAAGTCCAATATGATTCTTGAAAATTTTACAAGTCCCAATTTCTTGAAATTTAAGTTGAAGATTGACACTTGACACTTTGGCTGTTGTTGATTGATGACAGATGAATTATTGACACTTATTAATTATCACAAAATGTACTCACGATTTTTGCACTGGTAAACCAACCACTATTTCAATTTTGAAGTGTTGCACTTTCCCGCCACTGAAGTGTTGTTACGTCGTTCACTCGTTCGCTGACGTCAGAACTGGATCATTCCACCCTTGTCTGGTACGGTGACGCCGCTGAGACGAACTGGAACCCGATCTTCTCCAAAGATCGATCTCGACGAGCACAACGTTCAGTGGCAAACCACCACTGGTTTCTAGTGCTTTGAAGCGCTGCTACGCACTTCCGACTCCGAAGGACCATGAACAAAATTTAGGCCAAATTCGGGAGAGTCAAAATCTATATGTATTAAATGAAACACCTTGTTTAACGTACAGAGCAGTTATATTCTGAAAATTAAGCAGCGGCACAAAGTGGTATGTGATTCGATGAAACAAGTGTCACCGCGAGCTAATTTTACATGTGGCGCCATCTAGTTTATAATTCGGTACTAATTGTAGGCAGGGCAAACTTTCAACCTTAACATAGGTATTTAAGATGCCAGTAACTATAAGGACCCCATGTAGTATGATACCAATCAAGTTTTAATCTAATTTTAATTTAATTGTTCACTGGCCATCACCCATAACAAAGATGTAGTTAATGCTGCACTTTATTTATATGCATATTTAGCATAATAAACCCTCCACCTTTTATGATATCGGTGTGTCAAATCATTTTATCAGTAAACTTGTGGTCGGTGTAAATGAATTTCAAATAGTTTGAATAACATTCTTTACAGTTGGATCACCGAGAGAAGTGAATCATGGTAAGCTTGTATGTCCTTCTGAACTTAATAACATTTATTAATGGACTTTGCATTTTATATTTCTTTTCATCTCTATATTTATATCCTTTACTAATCCAGTCTTCTTTCTATTCTAGCATTAAATCTATGGTTATATACATTTTATTTTTAGATAATGACATCACTACTTCAACTGCTTCTTGTATTAGAAATATAGTTATGTATATTTTTCCTCATGTGAAACTGAATCACATTGTGTAGGTGTATGTTTTTGTGCTTCTTTTGCTTTCTCAGTAACAGGTTATACTTTCCATAGGTGATAGATTCCTGTCAACTAAATTAAGTTTACTAGGTATATAACTAAATTAAGTTTACCACATTGCCTGGAAGAGCTGCTCTAACTCTTATGATATATACATCTTATGAGTTTTTATACTAAATATCTATACAATACAATATTACTTTATTGCACACCAAATAACATGAAAAAAAAACAGAGGTACATTAGGCAGTCTTATCACCTAAGGGGCGGTTTCTGCCAGTCAAGCTTTGGATGGATATAAGATGAAGATGGACAAATAGAGGGTGGTGTACAAACAAATAAAAAAACTATATGTTTGACCAGCATGGTGTGTAATCATGAGTTAGAGACACTCTAGCCTAAGGTATAGCATGTCTAGTCTGGAATACCTGGCTCTCACCTCCAATTGTAGTGTTGAAGTAAATAATTTATCCATCTATCCGTACATTCCCTACCTGCCTACATATAAGACATTCTGTAGAGTAGGTACTTTTTTCTTACCTAATATGTTAGTATTTTAGAGGGAAGGTTGCCTTATCAATTTTGTATTGTTTATTTAAATGGAAGTTGTAATAAGAGATTGTAAAAGATACCTGATAACACTGCTATCTATCTACATATTGTTCTGTTTGTTTGCCACTATAATTATTATCATTTGTGCACTGCTAGTGAATTGAGCAAGCATGGTAATTTTATTTAAAATATAATGGTTTCAAACTTGGTGGCTGGTGTATTTTTTTATTTAAATGTCCTAGTGAAGATCTTGTACAATTTCTATGCAGTTTTGAGCAGTGAAACGGTAGATAGTTTTTGATGTCAGATAATGCATTTGAATGACTAAGGATTGATTTTTCAATAACTGCATATGATAGCTTATCTAACCAGTCAGTAAGTTTATTAACCTACATATTAATTCGAGTCAGAAATAGAGCTTGAATTTTGATTAATATTGAATGTTGAGATTAACAATTATTAACAACTTAGTTTAACAAACTTTGTGCAATAAGCCACTCCATAGAGCAGAAACAAAACTATAAAGTTTTGATGCGGGTGTGTGTGTAGTGAAGTGTTGTTTTGCTTTATTAATAAGACTATAGTCTTTCTGTCTTTATTTATAAAAACAAATTACTAATTTATAAAACTACTAGCTGACCCCGCAAACGTTGTTTTGCTTTAATAAATAAAATTAAAAAAAAGAAACTAAATATACAGTAGCCGATTCTCAGACCTACTGAATACGCATACAAAATTTGGAAAAAATCGGTCAAGCCGTTTCGGAGGAGTATGGTAACAAACACTGTGACACGGAAATTTTATATATAAGATATTAAAGCCAGTGTGGATATATGGCATCCAATTATGGGGTACAGCTTCGAAAACCAATCTAAGTATTCTACAACGATTCCAATCCAAAGTCTTGAGGATGATCAACAATGCTCAATGGTATGTCACAAATGATGCTCTGCACCATGACCTAGAGATACCAACGGTACAAGAGGAGGTTAAAAATACTGCCCAAAAATACCTAAAAAGAATCCTACAACATCCAAATGAAGAGGTTAGAGAACTGACCAGAAAAGGGCCTCTGCGGAGACTAAAAAGGAAGATGCGACAAGACCTAACTGAATAATTAGAAGAATGCGTCGCTGGGTGCATACCTCAACAGTCAATAAAGTCACAAATGAAGCTTATTGTCTCCATGGACAGATTGCTCCAAATAAAAGACAACAAAAAAAATAAATAAAAATAAGACTTTATCCAGAACTAACATAACACTACCTGTAGACATCTTGTTTACTGACAGTTATGTAAAATGCCATTAAAGCTACATTATAAGTAAAATTAAATTTCAACATGATTCATTAAGTTATGTATGTTGATATGTTGATGTGCTGGCTCCTTTCCGCAGCTAGAAGTCCTCTGGCTTCCTCTGTGCATAGGGCCCGACTGGCAATCGTTAATCCAGCCAGCCGATCTTGCTGAAGAAGGCCAGCAGCTCGCGTACGCCGGCGCAGGCCTCCCGCAGCGTCCTCGGTGTCCCGAGGAGTTCTTCTCGCTATTTCGTCAAGCTCCTGCACTCCAAAAGCACATGCTTGACCGGTTCCTCTGCCTCCGTGCATCCCCTGCACAGAGCACTGTCAGTACGCTGCAACATATGTAAATGTTTATTGAGATTGCAATGACCAGTTGTAACTCCGACAATAAGTCGCAGCTTATCCCGTCTTAGATTCCTAAGCTTCCGAGAATATCTGGAGTTGAGCTCCGGGAACGCCTCTCTAGATTGTCTACAATCTACCATACCTTCCCAGTACTCTTTATGAAGTTCCCTTCTGGTACGTAGTCTGATCCAGCTTCTGACTTGGTTGAACGGCAGAGGTATAATAGGCTGGTGGCTGGTCGCATATCAGACCCCCTCCTCGCTAACTCGTCGGCAGCGTCATATTCATTATTAAGTTATCATTCATTCTGTTATCTTCTTATATATAAAATTTCCATGTCACAATGTTAGTTACCGTACTCCTCTGAAATGGCTCGACCAATTTTTACCAAATTTTATATGCGAATTTAGTAGGTCTGAGAATCGGCTACTATCTATTTTTCATACTCCTGAGGCAAAACAACGTTTGCCGGATCAGCTAGTTTCTATATATTTTGTAATATCTTTAGAAATTATAGTCAATGTATTTTACACTTTCATAAAAAAAACAATCGGTAGTTTTTGCGTGTAACAGGAACAAACATCCAAAAATCCTTACAAACTTTCCCGTTTATAATATTAGTAAGAAGTAGGTTAAGATAGTGACATTAGCAGGATAGGATAGTAAGATTAGTAGGATAGGATTCACAGTGCCAGTTAAAAAACTACAGGCGGGTCGAAATTTCTATGATGCCCGGACAGTTTCTGGATTAATTAACACTCATTAAAAAGTAGCACAGTAGTACTTACATATGGATGTCATTGTGGGTGGGATGACATGTTAATCTGTAGGTCTCGGCTGTTAGTCATTCAAGCCATAGTTCAACAAATGCCAGAGGTCCTCGAACAGCCTTGAAAACTTTTGACCCCAAAGGTTGTCAACTTACCTACTTATACAAAGAATCTTAGTTTTCGAATTGTATAAAGTAAGTGGAAAAGCTGAACACACTGAAATTAATCTAGTGCAGAGTTAATAAATATAAAAACTAATTTTAATTTACTATAGTAGTTATAGGCTTATTGCAGGCAGTGTAGCGCCTGTGGCTCGGCTAACTAAGGTGATCTGACGCGATAATCGAGGTTAAGCAACCGTCGATGCAGATATAAAACGTGGCATTTTTATCTGGGAGCTACCGTAGGTCGGATGACACGTTAAATTGCAGGTCCTGGCTGTTAGTCTTAGTACAAGTAGTCATTCAGAGGCCTCTGGGCGGCTTGAAAACTCTCAACACCAGAGCTTAGCCACTTAACACATACGAAGAAGAAGCAGGCAGTTTCATCAGCTTAACTAGTTGAATTTTTGTTTAGGCTATAAACACAGGTCCAATTTCTAGATCTTCCGCCAGTTTCATTGCCATTCATTTAACGCGCGTTTGAAACCTGTTATGTTATAGTTAGTAAGAAAGTGCCGCTTTGCTTATAATGTATGGCGCGGTTAAATTCGGTAAAACATCGCATAGAATTATAATTAAAAATCAATAAAAAAAACGTTCCGACAAAAATAAGAGAATTTATTGGTTTTATATTAATTATATTAGTGCAAGCTTAACAGTAAGAAGTCTATTTATATGTTGTTACTGTAAACATGCTTAAAACATCCCGTGTTATTGTATTCGTATACTTGTACATACAGTAGGTATGTATTTTCCTCTCATGTAATCTTCTTATATATAAAATTTCCGTGTCACAGTGTTTGTTACCGTACTCCTCCGAAACGGCTTGACCGATTTTTTCCAAATTTTATATGCGTATTCAGAAGGTCTGAGAATCGGCTACTGTATATTTAGATTTTTTTTTATTAAGGTAAAACAACGTTTGCCGGGTCAGCTAGTAAATAGATAAATATTAGGACACATTTCACACACGGCTGGCTAACCCCATACTGAACCATTTCTAGTTTGTGTTATGATAGCTAGCACAACTGATAAACTACATATACATATTTTATATAGATACATATTTAACACCCAGACCGTCAGCCAACAAATTTAGTTCAGCACAAAGATGTTGGCCGTGCCGGGAATCGAACCCAGAACCTTCAGATTGGCAGTCCGGCATGGTAACCATTACGCCAACGAGGTCGTCAAATGGATGTATAACAGTAATAGAATGAATTATAAGAATTTTGCCATTATACACTAGTTATTTTTAACCTGTGAGGCAACCGCAAAACCAATTGATATGTCATCGCTTTAAATAAATTGGCTAAGTATGAGTAGAGCCCGCATATGAAGGATTCCGTATCATTATTATATAACATTATTTATAACATATTATATAATTGACTATTTTATTTATGTTTGTTTTTATATTGACTAGCTACACTCGACTACAGTGCCTGTTATTATTAATTATATATTTATTTATTTATAATGAAATATTTTTTGAATACTTAGAGTAGTATCCTAAGTATCGATAGTAGTTCGTGTAAATAATTGCTTAAAATTACGTTTGTTCTATGGGAAACCCCACTTATTATTTATTTTGAATCCCGTCCTTAAAACTTGTCTCCGTGTTAATATGCTGTGTGTGTGTGTGTCTGTCTGTGACATCGCAGCTCCCAAACGGATGAGCTGATAATGATTTATATTTTTGTATGAGTTTGTATTATGCGGGAGTGTTCTTAGCTATGTTTGATGAAAATCGTAACAAGATAGCTGCCGCTACAAAATAGCGATTAATTTATTGTTCCGCAACTTTCCTAATATTAGTATCAAGTGTAAGGGCTTATCAAGTCTTACGATTCATTTATTGCGAATATCTTAATATATATAAATCTCGTGTCACAATGTTTGTCCTCAATGGACTCCTAAACCACTTAACCGATTATAATAAAATTCGCACTCCATGTGCAGTTCGATCCAACTTGAGAGATAGGATAGTTTAAATCTCAAATTATAGTCGCAATTTTAATTTATTGCTAATTATTGTCTGTTATTATTTGACAGTCACAATTATCTCCAAATGATTCTAACAGATGTCGATACCTTTCGACTGGGTTGAGTAAGTAATCAATAGATGGCGCTGTACCCCTAAGTGAGGCAAAACAACGTTTGCCGGGTCAGCTAGTAGTAGTATACAGAAAGGTATTCGGTCAAAGAAAAAGTGCACCATATTCTGCCTACCGGCGCGGCGTGCAATAATTAATAGTCTATGTCAAAACTTAAAGCTATTTACATAAGGACTTTTTTCATTTCTTTCTTTCTTTATTTATTTTAGAGTCTAGTATTAATTCCCAAAGAGATGTCCGATAAAAATTCGTTAATAGTATAATATGTTTTGCTTATAAGAAAGTCATTGAGTTCTAGAAAGCTGAAGCGAGCGGTGACTTGTAGTTTGTAAACTAGGCCAGTGTCATCGAGCCTTTAGATCGCGACATCGATTAACATCAGGCGAGCTGTGGCTACGCGCGGAGAAAAGAATATGTTAACACTAGCATTTGTTCCCAGGGTCACTCGCACTGGGATTCGCAGTGGCAAGTGGGCGGAGGCGGTGCCATGGACATCGTCATCGGGTTAGCTGTCGTAATTGGAGTTGCGTTGCTACTGGCTCTTTGCTGTCGGTGTTGTCGCTCCACTAAGTACAGGGGGCGAGTGTTGCAGCGTAAGTAATTGTAGCTTGTTGGCGTAATGGTTACTATGCCGTACTACCATCAAGATGGTCCCGGGTTCGATTACCGGCACGGCCAAAATCTTTATGATGGACTAAATTTGTTGGCTGTCGGTCTGGGTGTTAAATATGTATCGGTATAAAGTATGTATGCATATGTAGGTTCGATTCCCGGCATGGCCAAAATCTTTCTGATGGACTAAATTTGTTGGCTGTCGTTCTGGGTGTTAAATATGTATCGATATAAAGTATGTATGCATATGTAGGTTCGATTCCCGGCACGGCCAAAATCTTTCTGATGGACCTAAATTTGATGGCTGTCGGTCTGGGTGTTAAATATGTATCGATATAAAGTATGTATGCATATGTAGGTTCGATTCCCGGCACGGCCAAAATCTTTCTGATGGACCTAAATTTGTTGGCTGTCGGTCTGGGTGTTAAATATGTATCGATATAAAGTATGTATGCATATGTAGGTTCGATTCCCAGCACGGCCAAAATCTTTCTGATGGACCTAAATTTGTTGGCTGTCGGTCTGGGTGTTAAATATGTATCGGTTTAAAGTATGTATGCATATGTAGTTGTTATTATCAGTTGTGTTAACAACCATTATACAGACTAGATGGTGATGGATAATGGTTTAATATGGGAATAACCAGCCGTGTGTGAAATGTCCTAATATTGATTTATTTAATTTGTTTTATATTAGGTACATATCTACAGTGCCTTGAAAAGTTCAGAATACATATAACAGATATTGGAATTTTGTTATACATACATATATGTAGATCATGTCACATGGTGAAATGTTGCTATAACTATTTAAATTTTTTTTGTTAAAATCATAAAGGGTTAAAAAGTTGAATAAATTGGTTATCGTCAACAGAGCAACCCTAAGAATATTTATACCAATAAGAAAATAAATGGTTTAAAAAATTACCTTTAGATTTTAGTTTATTTTTTTTCCTAATTATTAATTAAGTATGAATAACGTATTCGAACCAAAGACTGGCGATGAGATATTTTTATTGTAAACGAATAAAAATCTCAACTGATGTTAATTTAATAAGCAATTACTGTCGCTTTTTACGCTACTTATAACACCCGGCGTGTTACATGTACATATATTACCAATGCTTTAAGTTAACTCTATTGACCCTTGCTTTAAAAAGTCTAAATAATAAATTATTTTTCATTTGTTTGTCACATTGCAGCGGCCCCAGATAGCTCAGTCCCTGTGCCTCCAGGACCCAACGTGCATTATCCCCAACAGCAGTATAGCACTGTCACAGGTAACACTTCCCACAATTCTACTAAAAAGCAAGTGTGGTTCAATGGGAAAACGTCTGCTTTTTCATCTGACGACCCTGGTATGATCCATGCCCTACATCCAGCGAACTATAATGAATAGTTCATAATAATATATAACTTGGCCGATAAAATGGGTCCACCTTCCACGCGTAAAATACCGCGGTGGGCGGAGCAAAACAGCTACCCGCGCGCCCGCGTGGCGTTAATTGGTGTGGCGGCGGAAAACACCGCGCACGTCTCCACAAGATATTGTAGAAACTCAATTATGCGGTCTTCAGTTATACGGATTCGTGATGCGGACTACAGACCTATTATCCTAATATCTATTTTTGCAAGCATGAACTTGTCAGATGGAATTGGCATCACCACGCCGGCGCAGTCATCACTTCGGAAAAAAAACCGGGTTTCTTCATACTTTCGATTATCCAAATTCCTAAAAACCACAATTAGTTCGGTTAATCGAGTTTCCACTATATATGTCTATGGTATCATTAAATGGGGTGGTTTTGAAATCGTTCGTAGACTTACTTTTAATGAAAAATTCTAAAGACTTTCTACAGGGCTAGAGAAAAGTTTTTTGACGTGACAACGTCTTAAATTAGGTTGCGGCTGGGAGTCACTTATGAAAAAGTGTAACGCCCGGTAACGTTACGATGAGTCACCGAACGAGAGAGAGGCCCGCCGAATGCCTTGCGTCTCTCTCCCACTCAACTATGATCGGTCTGCCGCGCGCGCAGCACGCGGCAGACGTTGTCACGTAAAATCTTCGCCCGTAAAACCGACTTTACAGGCAACCATTTTTTTGAATGCGTTAAACTAAATTAGTAGACTGTTTTCGTTTCGTATCAATAAATTTTGTATAGAATAGAGCGAACTGTGTCCCCCACTAATTTTTTATATCACAAATTAATATTAAAATTGAAATTAAATGAAATGAAATATTTTTTTGAAATGGTTTTTTTTGGGTAGCCATAGATAGGAAAATATTAAGAAGTGTCCCTTGTAGACTACCGCATATGCGGTGTGCGTAATGTTAATAAATTATTTCAAAGAATGTATTTTATCAAAATAATTCAAAATAGAAGGCTACATAAGGAAGGCGGCATTAAATTGTCTCACAACTGCGTGTAAACATATTATTATGTATATGGTTTTACTCAATTAGTAACGGTATGGTTTTGTGGTAAATGTTTTTTTTAATTAAAATATCCTTATTTGTATGCATATCGTTAAGGATATATTTTGTAGCATATATGTTAGGTTGACACGTTAAAACTGTTGTTAATTATGTATTTGCAATTCGTGACTTTTATGTGATTTCCATTTTACAGGTTAATTTGCAAACACGCATTTTTTATATTTTTTTGTATTACAAATTATAATAAGTACACTTTTTTATTTTTGTTGAAGAGTGGTTTGCACCCACTAAAACCCCCCGGGTGACTTATCTCTGAACATATAATAGAAATATATATGTACATACAGACAGACGAATGCAAAATTCACTAATTAATCGTTAATTTCTACTAAGCCTGTATACGGGTATATGAAATATGACGCAGGCGGATGATACATGGGTTTATAATGTGATATCATCGGGGTTTACAATTTACATACACTGCTTTGAAATGTAGCCTAGAGATTTTCCTTAGGTATGTTTTTATTAGAAATTTAAACTTAGATGGTTGTTAAGTAATAATAGCTATCTTAATCTCATAGCTGCGAGGAAAAGACTGAAAATAGTATGCAGAACATGCTACATAATGCAACATAAACCTCAGCTTCTAACTTCTATATAGTTAATTGAGATTATCACGTGTTTTATTCTTTGTTGGTGTATATTAAATTAGCTGTGCAATATAATAACGTCGTATTATAAGAAACGGTATAAATAAGCGCAGTTTTTTAAACAAATTTTTGACTTGAACAAGACACATGATTATCTCAATTAACTATTTAGAGGTTACAAGGCTAATTTAATATACACCAAGGTGTATAAAATATGGACCAGAAAATTTCTGACTAGGCTTGGCCTCATTTTTTAGATTAGACCAAGCACAGTCATGAATTTTCTGGTTCGAACATTTCTGATTTCAAAAGAAGAATAAGACATTATTATTACGAGTAAGTAGCCATGTTCTAGTGTCGAAAGTTTTCAAGTTTCTTTCTGGACATGTTATATCGAATACTTTACGAAAGTGAGCCATGGCCTTCAATAAAAGGTGTTATTTTGCCTATGGAAGCGCAAAATAATATAAAATATATACGGCAAACGTTGTTTTGCCCTAAAAATAGATAGTAGCCGATTCTCAGACCTACTGAGTACGCATATAAAATTTGGTAAAAATCGGTCAAGCCGTCTCGGAGCAGTACGGTAACTAACATTGTGACATAGAAATTTTATATATTAGAAAATATATTTTTTCATAGCTGAACATTTACACAAGTTATTGATGTAATTTAAGTTATAGTAACATGTACGCTGTAATCAGGTGAAGTTAGGGTGTAGCTATATACATAATTTTCAACTTAATAGCGCTTGGCAAGCACCAGAAGTACTCTGCCTTGGAAGTAGCATATGAGTTCGTGCCGTCTGCTGTCGAGGTAGCGGGGCTTTGGGGAACCGAGGCAAGAAAGTTTGTGGCAGATCTCGGACGGCGGTTACGAGATAGGGGGCGAGATCCGCGGGCTGGGGAATACTTGCGGCAGCAAATTTCTCTCGCGATTCAGCGAGGAAATGCTGCCAGCCTAATGGGTACGTTTGGGCGAGGGGCTTTGACGTAGTCTTTATAGGATATAAGACTTAATTATTTTTTTTTTAGACTTAATAACTAAAATTTAATTTTAAAACCTGTTTAAAATAAGGTTTTATTCAATTCCAGTGACAACAGTCCCGGCGGGTCAAGGCGGGGGTCCCCCTTACCCTACAGTTACGCCTTACCCCACGGCCGGGGCAGCTTACCCTGGCGCTGGCCCGTACCCTGGTGCTGCACCTTACCCCATGGCAGGGGCGCCCTACCCCGCAGTCACTCCCTACCCGCCCGCCCAGACCCCATACCCTACCTCAATGCCTCAACCCGCGGCACCAAGCGCGCCTGATGCTCATGGTAAGTCTTCCCTACTTTAAAATTTACTTTTCAGCTCTTTTAAACTATTTCTACTCTTCTTCTTCTACTCTAAAGGCTTGTAGGCGCTGGTTTAGTTGACAAGCTACAAACCACTGAGATTGTAAACAATTTTATGTATACCAATTTTAGTGAATTACAATCTGCTTTTTGAGTATACGAATGTAAACATTACAAAACACTGAAATTGTAAACAATTTTATGTATACCAATTTTAGTGAATTACAATCTGCTTTTTGAGTATACGAATGTAAACATTACAAACCACTGAGATTGTAAACAATTTTATGTATACCAATTTTAGTGAATTACAATCTGCTTTTTGAGTATACGAATGTAAACATTACTCGTTCACTTGTTAAGTTTTTAAAGTAATCAGTGTCGTCGAGCCTTTACTAATGATATAGCCAAAAGTTATAGTAATAAGACAAATGTATTCTTTAGGATATGTTCAGTGCAGATACATACAGTATGTACAATGTACATATACCTATAACATGCCTATGCGACCTCGTTGGCATAAGGTTACCCATGCAGGACTGCCAACCAGAAGTGTTCCCGGACTCAATTCCCGCCACAGCCTAAATCTTATATCGTATGTGGATCGCGCTTCAATAATAATAATATAATAATAACAATAAATCTTTCTTTATTCAAAAGCAATGTACACACTTAATCGTAACATAATTTATAAATAAATGTAGGTATTTGTGCCCTGCACTAGACCAAAGTGATTGGCCTGTATAGCAGTGCTACATGGCCCCTTAATGATATCGTGACCCGATTTGTCTTTAAAAAAAAAACGTAAATTATACTATGTAGGTTGGACACACATACCCAGTTTAATATAAATAGGCAAAATGTTTTATCCTCATTTTACCCAGCTGGGATTATTCGAAACAGAACTTATTCATATTTCTTGAAAAACTCGTATGCAGTCTCTTTCCTTCCTCGCTGTTTTTCTACACCGAGTTTTATGTGGGCTATGTCTCACCTAGTTCTACCCATGCATCTATGTACGTGCCTTTTGTCGCATATTTATTGAATGTAGTCGTTTTCCGAACGCAGCAAAATTTGCTACTTAAAAAAAAAACGCTACATTCTAAAATATTACTTATTAGACATTTGCACGATTATTCCTAACTACTATTTACTAATTGTACATAGTACATTTTAACACAATAACAAAACAGTAATTTGCTATTTAGTTTTTTAATAAATTTAAACTATAACGTGCCTCTTGTCGCATATTTATTGAATTTTGTCGTTTTCCGAATGCAAATTGCTACTTTAAAAAAAACGCTACATTCTAAAATATTATTAGACATTTGCACGATTATTCCTAACTAGGTACCTACTATTTACTAATTGTACATAGTACATTTTAACACAATAACAAAACAGTAATTTGCTATTTAGTTTTTTAATAAATTTAAACTATAACGTGCCTTTTGTCGCATATTTATTGAATGTAGTCGTATTCCGAACGCAACAAAATTTGCTACTTTAAAAAAAAAACGCTACATTCTAAAATATTATTAGACATTTGCACGATTATTCCTAACTAGGTACCTACTATTTACTAATTGTACATAGTACATTTTAACACAATAACAAAACAGTAATTTTCGTTTTTTAATAAATTTAAACTATTATCTTTATTATTACTACATACGTTCATTATTAATATTTTCACATTAGTGAAACACTGATTGTGTATGTACACAGCGCTCGCGGTCTTATCTCATATCCGGTGATAATCATCCTGTGTTAGATATTATGTACAACATATATAACATTAATTTAGTAGGTAAAATAAGGTCATTGTTAAATATAAGAACAAATGTAGACTAGGATCCCCAAATACAAATCTGGGGAGCAGAATGGCTAAACAATAAAAAAAAAACATTAATTTAGCTATATAACACGTAGCTCGGCTATCTAAGGTGATCTGACGCGATCATCGAGGTTAAGCAACGGTCGATGCGTACAGTTTTAGGATGGGTGGGTGATCATACTCAAGACTATCTTTTAAAAAGTGGCGTCTAAATTTGGGCGCTACCGTAGGTCTTTCACGCGTTAAATTGTAGGTTTTTTTTATCCTTGATAGGTTAGCGTTTTACTACAGCTAGCCCAGATGTTAGTCATAGTACAAGCAGTCGTTAAGTCAGAGGCTTTCGGGCGGCTTGGAGACTTGACACCAGAGCTTGACCACTTAGCTTAGTAGAAGAAGAACGTAAAGATGTGGAAGGAAAACGTCTTAGATGCAGGTAGGTAGCTAAGTAGGATATATCGTATAATACATGTTTTTATAATGACGTTATTATGTTAAAAAAATCGTAAGTAACCTTAATACTTCGAATGTATTTAGGATCTACTGATGTTTTCTTGCTAAATGTTGTGACTAACCACATACAGCGGGGGAAGTCCCTTATTAAAGACATTGGCTGTGGCTGACATAAACAACGGGTGTTATATTTTTGTGGCCTCCTAGCTCCCGAACGAATGAACCAATTTGGATTTAGTTTATTTCTGTTTCAATTTAAGTATGTTAGTCAAGAACGTACTTAGCCATGTTTGATGAAAATAAATCTAAGGGCGACATACGTCTAAGATATTTTATATTAACTTACGAGACTTGACTTTATAGGTTATTTTTCTAGAGTATAATTCCATTCGCTTTGCTGTTCAAAAGCCGCTCTAGATGTACTCGAAGCAAAATATGCCACTGATTTATCAATAATTGTGGTTATTGTGGCTAAAATAATACTAAAGTGACTCAATTGTTTACGATGTTCTCAAGGAAGGAAAACTTTGAGGCACATATATAAACCAGGAATGAATCAAATACATCCATTGTTTGCACTCACTCTGATGCTAACAGACGTGATTTTATTCTCAAATTTTTGGACTAACATTTCGAAAATTACAAAAACGTAGGAGCAGTCGATACCGAAATGGCAAACCGCATTTTCGCGATGTCATCTCGTGTGTTGCTTACATTTTTCACCGTCACTTTATCCTATTTTCTATATTTTAACTATGTTTTTGAACCAGTTGTGTAATAATCAACAAAAAATCTCGTTAAGTTTATGTAGTAAATATTAAGTAAGCAACAATAATTGACGCGTGGTTTTGGTTCAGCTTTCATCGGAATAGCACCGCCTGGGTGGCATGCTCAAGGTATTGTAACAATATTCAATGTTCTGTATTAGCACTGGTCTACAGTGGTTTTGTTGCCTTAGATATATTAATTATTTTGGGTCTATTTATGCCCGCAATTCATGAAACGATCAATGATTTTGTAAGATAGGCGCAGATATTTTTTTAAAACAGGCTTAAAAAACAAAATTTTATTCGATAATTGTTTGAATATAAATAAGATATGCAAAAATCATTAAAATGCGAACATATTGAGTACTTTCATGAATATATTCGTAATCTAAACGTAAAAATTTGCGATGATATCCAGGGCAACAAATAAGTGTGTTTTTTGTAGAGCAGTGTGATTTTTAACCCTTGTCGTAGTTTGCGACGGGGTGTATTAGTTTGACATGTCTGTGTGTGTGAAGCATCGTAGAAATCTCGTCAATCGTCCAGCATTTGTCACAATTAATGATGTCCATTGTTTTTATTGCTCTTATCAAAAGTTGAATGAAGTTTGATTTACATTTTTAGAACTAATTACAATTTCTCGTTGACCTGCTAATCATTTTGTAGGTCTTTTCTCTATTCCTTTACAAACATATTATATCTAAATCAATTTCACAATATTCACTAAAGTAATACATATAATAAATATCAGTCGTATTGATTTCATTGATTTACTCGTATATGAGTTTGAGTCATTAGAGACAAGTCTCAATTTTATCATTGGTTTTTAGCCTCGTGTGATACAGGACTTACAGAGGAGAGTGTTTTCCAATATTGACTTTAGAATTATTCTAATCTTCTTACTAAGATTTTGACGCTAGTCTCTCTAAAATATTAGTCATCTGTACACACCTAGAATCTCTACATTATATAGCACGTACGAGTATGTCTAGTTTTGACAGTTAAGGAATTAATGTATTCTCACTTTTTTAAACGCTTTCTCAATTCATAGCAATCGTTATTTTATTAATCTCTATATCAATACCCACAGAAAGTTATTTTAAATTGCACTAGATTTGATTATGCATTTTTTCTGGTAGTTACTAAACCTTACCTCAATTTTCAAAATTTTGTTAATTTTTTCTCATATTTTTTTAAGTAGATCGCTTTAGTATGTAATTTATATATTTATATTTTTATAACGAAAGCTGTGTACAGTCGTAATAGGACTTAAAGTTTATAGTGGTATTGTTAATTAAGTAAAACTGTAATTGGCAACTTTTTGTCTGTGACAGTAGCAAATAAACAAATAAATTTATTAGAGAGTAGCGTAGAATTTCGTCACTTACTGCTAGTTAGTATGATTATTGTAGATATAGTTAGTTGATATTTATAAACCTTTGTTCCCTTTTGTTGCAGCACTGCCGCCGTCCTACGACCAAGTGATGAACAACGAGGCGAAGCACCCTCCCTTCAACCCTTACGCGCCTCAATAACCTCACAAGAGTCGACAATTTTTAAAATACATTACATAAAATCGTCGATTCGCAAGACATTACGATCAACGCAATACAACATTGTTATGTGACACATTCATCGTTATATGTCAATGTGTTAAAAAGGACCACGTATAAAACTGTCATGCGAAGTATAATATGTCATTGCAAGTACTCTTAGTGTCAATAATTTGACGTAACTTTGAGTCGTTCACGTTTAACATCATCAAGTGTAGTGAATACTACACTTGACATCATCAATAGTATAGGATTTCTGGAAACTAACGCAATGCCTAACTAACGCAAAGGCTAGTGATTTTGGTACTTTCAAACAAACAACCTTCGTGTTCTAAGAAAAGTTGTTTGTAAGGACGTACCCAAGCCGCTTCTAAAATAGTGTGGGTTGTTTTTCAGTAAACCAAAACAAGTCTTATGTCTAGAAAAAGTATGAAAGTAGAGCAATGTGCTGTCATTCAACGTCACAGTCAATGTGAGGTTATTCCGTATTCTCATGTGAAATATATAGGTCACTAACGCGCAATACATTTGGCTAGTGACTTTGGTATATAACGACTTTAGTGTTTAATTGTGGGAATTCGGAGATAAAAATACTCGCATCACTAAATGTTCACTGTGGACGAATTCATTGTATGTAAGATAGATAATTATGTATTAGTAAATTTCCAATGATTATAAAACAAAAGTTGTTTATGTAGACGTACCTAAGCTGCCCTTATAACAAATCGATGTTAAGAATTGCTCGATTGTCACAACATTAATAGTCGTGACATTTCTACTTATATGTTTATATATTTATGTGTAGCATAAATGTAAGCGTATTGTATTGTAAAAACTGCCTTATAAAGGATCGCGGAGTTCTCAAAATCTGAGTCAAAACCACGCAAATATTATTGTAATATGTACAAGTTAAGATAAACATTGTATTATTTAGATAAGCTAATTTAATTTTTTATATAAGTTTTTTCATAAACACCAAATCTGTCTTTCATTTAAACCGAACGAATTTAACGAATTATGTTAAATTTTTAATACAAATAAATATAGAGTATATACTTACACTCCTCATACTTTCACTAATAAAAAGTTATTTCTATAAACTTACTAGCTGACAAGAAAAAATAGATGTACGGTATTTTATTATCTCAGAAATGCTACAGTACCGATTCGTAGATAATTTAAATTTACTATTCAATCAGAGTAAGAGTGTAAACTCTATATAACGACACTGAAGGGACTGTGCATTTTATGGCGTTATAGTGGTCGTTAAATGGAGATATGAATTGTATTATTGTATGGAATACAAGCTAAACCAACTAAAGCCAGTTTATTTCGACGCTTAAGAGAGTTTGTCGTTAAATCGAGTGACGTTACATGGAGTTTACACTGTATTTAAATTCACAATTACCTGTGACTGATTAGTAGATTAATTAAATGAGTATCACAGAAACGTTCATACCGATTCATATATAATATATACAGGGCTACTGGCAAATAACGAAAAACCTATTAGACAAACAACTTTTACTCTAAAACTTTTGAGAATTCGCGTAATAAAACAGCTGTTCCATATAAAAATGTAGCTGACGCGCAACTAAAGAAGCGAAGAAGAGAAGTGTAAATCTAGATATACTAAGCCTGCCCTTAATAGTTTTTGCGTTAGACACTATTAGCCCTGTATAAAAGTAGATATTTATAGAACGACTTCGTTCTGCTTACTTCTTCATTTTATTTTTGAAAGAGAATTCGAAATGCTATAGAGTCTGCTATTATGTTAAAATAAAAAATGTGTTTGTAGGTAATAAGATTTAGTTCAATTTTGTTCTATTAACATCTTAACTTATAAGGTATATCTTGTAATCTTTAGTAGATTTTGTATTCAATGATGAATTTTAAATTCAATTCAGTTTAAGTATTATAATCTTAAGTTTTTATTACCTTTGTATGATTAAAACGTCTGAAATTAATCATTTCAATTATTCAAAAATTAAGGCGTCTGTTCACTAAATTTTGCCAGGGCTGTGGATTTAATACATTTGTCATAGAAAAATACACCTACTTTTACTATTGTGTACACAGTACCTTATAATTAAATCTGGTAGATAGATAGCTAAACTCTTAGCAATTCAGAAAAAGGACAATACAATAACAGGGCAAAAAACTAAACAATAGAGAACTTATTTTGACGACCTCGTTGGCGTAAAGGTTACCATGCCGGACTGCTAAACAGAAGGTTCCGGGTTCGATTCCCGGTCCAGTCAACATCTTTGTGCTTAACTAAATTTGTTGGCTGTGGGTCTGGGTGTTAAATATGTATTTATATATAATATGTATGTATGTATGTATATGTAGTATATCAGTTGTGTTAGCAACCATAATACGAGCTAGAAATGGTTCAGTATGGGGCTAACCTAAAGTGTGAATGTGTCAAAAAAAAAAAAACTTATCACTAAAAGCGATCTCGTCCAGGTGTACTTTCTGATACGTTGTAGGGTCTACTGTGGCCTGCTGTAAGGTCTGCAAAGAGTTTGTATTGTCGGCCGAATTGGACAATAATAACACTATCAAAGCTACATCTAGAGATTGCTTATCTTACCACAGAATGGTATTCTATATATACTTGCCTTGGTTTTTTTTTGACACATTCACACACGGCTGGTTAGCCCCATACTGAACCATTTCTAGCTCGTATTATGGTTGCTAACACAACTGATATACTACATATACATACATACATATTATACATATATAAATACATATTTAACACCCAGACCCTCAGCCAACAAATTTAGTTAAGCACATAGATGTTGACCGGGCCGGGAATCGAACCCGGAACCTTCTGATTAGCAGACCGGCATAGTAACCTTTACGCCAACGAGGTCGTCGTTTGGTAGGGTGTAGTGAGCAGGCGCCTTTATTCGGTAAAATAAATCCTGTTTCTAAGATTCATGTTTGGTTGGAATTTGGAGGTATTTGAATCTTACCTCAAATAACTAAGAAGTGCCTAAAACATTACATAAAATATAAGGGGCGCCTTAAGTACTATATGTACTATAGTACTATGTATATGGGGGTGTCCATTAATTACGTGCGTTATTCTAGAGAAGAGGGTATCTAAATCTTTTCAAATCTCGCTTAGGGTCTTTACGTAATTTTTTTTTTAGTAGAAAAGAGTGTAAAATAATTTTTGAATAATATATGGCTCGATCTGACACAATAGTATTAATTCGGTTAAATAACTGTCATAAAAATAACCCATTTATATTTTGTTCCAAATTTATTTTGTGTAATTGATTGGCTAACTATTATTAATATTAACTTAATTTAATTGTTTTTATATAACCAAAACTTGTAATAACTGTGGGAGAGGCTTGATTATTATTTTATTGGTGTTGAAACACAGTTTATGACTAATTCAGCACCGATAGTTAGAGTTTCATTTAATAGTGTATTTGTTATTTAAGTCAATAAAGAATATTTATAATTTTTATTATTATAGTATTTGTCATAATCGTCCGAACCTCGGACATTAGCAAAATCGCTGGATTATTTAAGCGCTATCGAGCTGTTGCTATCTATTGATGATCATGATAGATTGTGTTTAGAACATAAATTGTAGTAAATAATTTAAGGGAAAGGGGGAGGTAGTTGAGACTCAAACCAAGGCGAACCAAGGTGTAGAAAAAATCTTAAAAATGTCTCACGTACCTAATTAACGGGCGCCATCTATGTGATCTGTCCTTAAAATAATAAATAAATGTTTATTTGTCCAAATAAAGTGGTGTACAATAATGAAGTAGAATATTTTCACAAAATTAACTTATATACTTATTGTACAACAACAAGGTGTACCCTGAGCTTCACTGCTGGACAAGTCCTGTGTTGTGAAGCACAGTGTCTCCTCCTCCTGAACCTTGGCAAATAATTTCAAAAAAGGAAATAATATTAAAAATAGGTAATAGGTAAGTACTATAGTAACTAACTAATAAGGGACTAAAAATATTGAAGTCTACACTCAAGATTATAAGGTTAGTTTAAGGTAAGCTACACATTACAAATTGCACTGGAGTAAATGTAAAATGAAAATTATTATGATTTTAATGTTATTTAAATTACACGTTTGCTTCCTACGATTTATGCATTTGCAACAAACTTCTTTATATTATTATCAGATCCAAAACGCGCTTCAGTTATTCCATTCATACGAGTATAGGCTTAGTATGTACTATTAGTAATTATGAGAAATGTTTTCAAATGTATTTTCATCGGTACAATTGAATTTTTATACGAGTATATTTGTATTAATGTTAAAGTGATATAAACGTAGATTCAGTATTGTACTTAAATATTTATTTATGATCTTTCATGATAAGCCTTGTGATGAAAATTTTCTGATTGACGAATTTCAGTCACGCACTAATATTAACAAAAATAACTAGTAATATTATGTTAATTTAATTCTTGGTTAATAAAATTTGATGGAACTAGACAAAAGCTCATTTTAGTAGATTTTTATAAATTTTCTATTCATAATAAACAATTATCTAATAAAAAAAACATAAAGTCCGTTTTTCAAGACCGACTTGCACCAAAAAAAAAATTTTGCGTTTCGTTGCCAACTCAACACATTCAGTGCTAGATCAAGCACTATTTTCACGTGCCAAGCACTGACATTTAAGGAACAACACCCAGCACTAAATTCTGTTATATGTTATTTTGTATTAATTTCATAAATTTGGCACTATTTTTGGAATAATCAGTTATTTGGCACTATTTGATTTATACTTAGCATCCAACCGTGCCATTAAGTTGGCAACCCTGAATTGTATAGAACAATAATACACAGTAATTTTATAATAAACTTACTAAGTGTTCTGGTGTCAAAAGTTTTCAAGCAGCCTGCATTCAGCTTGAGATTAACCGCCGGAACCTAAAACTTAAGGTGTCATCCAACCCACGGTAGAGCTGTTATGTAATGGAACATAAAAACCGATCATCACCGATCGAAAGACTGTCCGTACCTAATGACTGTAGCTTAACTTTGGTGATCGCGTCTGATCACCTTATTTAGCTGATATACTAGAGCTCCAATTTAATCATTTTACGGGTCTTAATTTATCTGATAAAATATACATAGGTCGTCTGTTACGTAAGACAGACGAAGTTTCTAGATACATTTTCCCTAAATGAATGTAATGTATGTAGTAATTGTATTTATGATAATAAATAATATGTACCCATAGATAGACTTCTGTTGATATGTTTTTTTATTGATACTAATAAAAAAATAAAGCTTTTAGTTGTGTAAGTTTTACAACAAAAAGAATGACGACGAAAATCTCCTTCCAAAATATAGTATTTTTTACTTGGACTTTTTTTCTATTACAATTTTATATTATATTCTTCCTCTTTTACTGTATATTTTAAGTTTAAAGATGAATAAATTATACTTATATAGCGACCGTATTTAGGATTATATGTACCCATAGATGGTCTATAAGCTTTCGATATTTTTATTATTAAATTATCGATAAAATAAATTTGAATTAAACGTTTATGATTTATTACGATAAAACTCTAAATGTTGCCCATGTCACTGCCTTAAGGACAATTATTAACAAGTTGGCCAAATGACCTTAAATTTATTTAAAAAAATGTTTGCAAAAAAAGGATAGGAACACTGATTTTAATATTTGCTGCCATGCAAATAAATCCGATGCGACGTGTTTTTTCTTGTGTTCCTTTCTAAAAATAATTGTAATAGATTATGTATTCATTAGTTATATCTCAAATTGTTTTCCGAAATTACTTATTAAGAGTGTCGTGTTTGATTGGTGCATTTTTAAGTTAACCCATAGTCCTAAGTTATAATTGTCTCAATTATTTTTCGTTAATAAATGCAAAAAGAATTGAAATTGATGACTTGTTTCAATGGTATTGTAGGATAAACAAACATTTACTAATTTGAGTAACTAATTTAGAATACCTAAAATGTGAGTTATGCAGTAGACTGATAATTATTACTTACACAGAAACACAATTATTATTGAATCACAATAATAATGGAGAAAAAGTTTCTACCGTATTTAATCATCATCATAAGGTATCCTATACAAATACAATATCAATAACAAGATACAGTATGGACTTGTCAATAAAAAACACTATGTACAATATCTATTTGTGAATAAGTAATTTAGTAAATTTCTCTTAGCAATTAGATCATTATTTTGTTACCTGTTTTATCTTTTTATCACTAATGTACGCAAAACAAAAACATACACAAATACATTATCATCATATTATACACTAGAGGTTGCCCGCGGCTCCGCCCGCGTGTAGGTCGCTTTTCGCGTTCGCGTAACATATGTAAAAATTCTATTATATCCTATTGCCGTGCCAATTTTATATAAACATTACATTGGTACGATATCAAAATGAGCCGCATCTGTCTTTCCGCATTCTATTACTGAGATCTAGTTAACATCTGTTTTTAGCTAATTTGGTGATGATGCGACAGATAAGATCGAATTCTCCTAGCCATTATTTTAATTTAAATCATTAAAATACGTGAACCATACCACTAAGTGAACCACATAATTAAATTCCAATTTAGAAGTAGGTATTTAATTTCAAAAACACAAAACTTTCCCTTTGAACTTCAAACCCCAATGGTATACCTTAATGCACTCCTGGCAAATATTTTTATAAATTTATTTTAACTATCATATAAACTACAACCATAACAACTTTTAAGATTTTAACTTGATAAATAAAGAATTTTCCATACAATCTCTCACCCCCCATTACAAACCCTTAGTTCATCCCTGGCAAAAAAACTTGATACCATTATTTTTAATTTTGCATAAACTATACATATTCCAAATTTCATTGCTAGAAGTTCAAAAACAAAGAAGTTTCATACAAACTGTTTTACCCCCTTTCACCCCCTTAGGGGTGGAATTTTCGAAAATACGTTCTTAGTACGCGTCTACATACTAAAACAAATACACCCTCCAAATTTCAGAACCCTAGGACCAGCCGTTTGGACTCTGCGTTGTCTATAGATGAATGAATGAGTGAATGAATGAGTCAGGACAAAGAGTCTTATAGTACAGAAGATAGATAGATTTGACTATATCATAATTCGAATTAATAAAACAACAACAATAAAATAAAATAACAACAACGAAAAATTGTTTACTATGGGGCTTTCAGTCTCAAACGGCCCGCTATTCCGGACTCTGGCAGCGGTCAGTACAAGTTATTATTCCTGGTAGCTTAGCACCCTCTGCTAAGAGTCCCTGGAAGAGATCTCGCTACCAACCAACCATGTTTGGTCGACGGCATAATATCATACGCAGGTCCAACCTGGACACGATTGGCGTAGGTCCGAGGTGAATGGCATGTAAGAAGAGAGGCCTTTTTTTTTTTTTTTTTTTTTTTACGTGAGGAAATGCATTTACGCATCCCCACCACACCCGGGGAGGTGGGTGGGGTATGTCGGGCTCGATGCCAGAAGGGCATCACTACCGACTAAAACCTCACGATGGCCTCCTCACCGGAAAGGGCGGGGTGAGGTTCCGCTTCTCGCATTAACCCACCACCCCGCCCACCTCGGCTAGCCTGAGAGAGACTCCTCCTCAGGGGATGACTCCCCTTGCAGTGCACGTAGTGCACCGCAACCACCTCGGGGACCGTGAGTGCAATGGACGTCCTAGGTCCCCCGTGACGGGTCAGGTCTGTGGCCCCGTCACATGCCACTACGGCCGCAGAGAATAGGGAAAGTGGTAGTCTCCGGTTACCACTCCCTTCTCCCTGCGGCCCCACCGCGTCCGCCATCAACGGTGGCGACCCCGTCGAGGCCGCGGCAGGTAGGAAGAGCGGCGCACCGTAATACCGACACTTCTCTCCTGCCGCGGTCTCACACCTTCAGCTGCAGTGCCTCCCAAACCACACCGCAGCCCGCCTCAGTTGCGAAACCCCCCCGAAACGAGGTTCCGCAACCTACTGGTGCCACTCCATCTAGAACTTGCGTACAGGGATTACAAGTCTAGGGAGTGGCCCGCCTCAGGGACCCTCTTCGCTTCACCGTGGGTGACCAGGCCACGGTTACTGAGCCCCCCCGCCTCGACAATGCGGGGCCCCACGGGGGGGAAGAAGAGAGGCCTATTCCAAGCAGTGAGAGAGAACCTGCTGTGGACGATGGATGATAGGTATAGTATAGTGAAGGCTGTATTGCGCATGCGTGTGAATCTAGCAAGGCGCCGCGTTGTCGGCATGATGCCTGCCGGACGTCATGCAGGACCGTCAAGGATTCTTAATAAATACATCTTATGGTTTTTTCTTAAAATTTTTGCGTCGTACATATTTTTTTATAAGGGGCGCCGGTGATAGCTGAAGTTATAAAAAATTAAGGAGCAAACAAATAAGTGGCCGGAAGCGGCATTTTCCAGTATTTGTTTTAGCTAAAGAACATAAGCTGGTATTTAGTTGAATTACCTAGCTATCCTAAGATTAACTTTGAAAGATTTACTATCGCGTGTTCATGTATCTATAATTACAAATACTAATAATTATCTTCTCTTTTTAAACACAACGAATAATTATAAACAACTAGCTGCGTCTCGCGGTGTTACCTGCGTTAATCCGGGATAAAAAGTAGCCAATGTACAATGCAGGGTCTTACCTATCTCCGTATCAAATTTTCAAAATCGGTTCAACCGTTTCAGCGTGAAGAACTTTCGCATTTTTTATATTAGTAGGATCATTTGATATAAGTTGGTAATTTAAATACAAAATTAATGTAATTAAATTAAATAATGTTATTTGTTTCGACACAATTAATATATAAACATGGTAAATATTCAGTAATGTTCCTCGTAGGCCACCGCATATGCGGTGGGTAAATGTCATAAATTGAAAAAAATATTCCTTATTCAAGTCTGATAAGCAACAATATTTCAAAGTAATGTACAAAAATTCATATATCTAAATATAAATGTGGTGTCTCGCAACAACCTACAATCTTCTGGCGCCGGAGAGTCGTTCACTTGTTGCCTCGTCTGCCTCCATCCTCAATGATTATATCCCACTTGATAGCCGATGTGAACAATGTCTCATATTAGCGATGTTCGCCTCTGCGGTCGCGGGATGGGGTGCTAGCAAAGCGGTAGAGCAGGACGGACTAGAGGGGTGTTTCACTTGAACAGGGTGTCGGTGTTTTAATTTTCGCGTGTACGACATAATTTCTATAATCTTTGATTTAGTATTTTCGTATAATAAAATTAATCTTACCTGTGGATAGAAATTTCAGCTTTCGGACCGATTGATTTTGTGGCGTCTCTGACACACTTCAGACCCAATCAGAAATAAATAAATAATTGTTTATTCCAGAATAAATTCCATATACAAGATATACGTAAAAGTTAAAATAAATAATTAAATAATAATCCGATTATTAATGATGAATCAGAGCTCTCGTTCTGAGAATTTATTTAGACCAAATAAGTGCGGAAAGAGTTAGTGAGGAATCGCTTACTTGTTTCGGAAGAGGAGTAAAGCTGTGTGCCATCAAGAGGGTTATTATCATTGTCTATCCTCCACCCACATCCTTCTGGACTATATCTAGTACTTACTGTTACACATTCTATACTACCGCCCGCGTTTTTCAATCCATATATAATACAATTTGTATTGATACTACTACTATATAATACCAATGTTGTATATTCTGTCTTTTCTATTCTGTGGTTAGATAAACCGATAAAAATGTAACCAAATTGCACAAAAACATTTTAATTTAAATCAAATTTTGGCTGATGTCCTCTTATTTGCATAACTAAATGAGTGAGTTAGAAAAAGCGAACTTTCAAAGTTTTTCTTTACATGTACATATACTTACATAAGACAAAATCTAATTTCGTCGTTATTTAGCCTTATCCTTTTTGTGCCTTGTAAGGCTAAACCACACAAATGGTGAAGGAAAAGGAAGGAAACCGACAAGTTTGACGATCATAAAATCCGAGGCCCTGTGTGGAAGGTTTTTACCCGCGTTTATACGAAGTTGTTAGTAGATAGCCAGCCGGTGTGTTCATCCAGGGTCAAGCTGTCAGCTTACCAAATTTGTTCACAATCGGTTTGGCCGTTAGAGCGTGAAAAAATACAAATATCCATACCACCCATCCTCGCATATGACTCATCCACGTTTATCATTATTAGTAAGATGTAATACCAAGTATTTTAACATAACTTTTGTTAATAAAATTATATAACTCGAGTCAAAACCACCGATCTCTTTTAGTAGGTACGTACAAGCCTTACGTATTACGAGTATTGGGAGATAGTTCCTAAAAAAACAAAACAAAAACAATTATTTAAATAAATATTTAGCTAATATTCTAATTTTTCGGTTTTCCACACTAATCTCTACTATTTGGGCAACAACAATTCAGATTTCAAAAATGAATTACAATGAAGAGAAATTTTAAAAGTTCATGTCCTCTCACTTACCATATAAGTGTGAGCATGAGGCAGCGATCTTTCAAATGTTTTCTTTATTGATAAAGATTAGTAACTTGTTCTGTGAGATGAACAATACAGGACATAATGATCTTTATTATCCTATTCTGTGCATGGCGACGCTGTGTCGCGCCGTGTTTACGACCCCCCGTTTTCCTTAGGGGTGAGTATTCCTGAGTCGAGAGCAGAGGGCGCCACTTTCGACACAAGGTTCACTGCTTTGGAAACCCCATACAAGTCACCATGCTTTTAACCACGAGATAATTCTAGAAAAATCACCATAATTTCAAATGTTATTACGAGCATGTGATTTATTTCTACCTAAGTATTTGGTACTTTTATATCGTTTTGTACTTTTATATTGTTAGCAAAGTAAAATATTTTTTATGAATATAAATCAATGAGTGCTAATTGTTATAAAATTATGGTTGATTAGTGATACTGGAGTAGTGATAACGAATTTATTTGTTTAAGTGTTTGGAAGAGATTGGTAAGTGTTATTGTAATATAATTTTGTAATATACGAGTATTTTTGGAATCGATTTTTATAATTTTACTGTGATTGCAATAATTACTGATGAGGACGTTTTTTAATAGCATGCTCATGACCTAACGAAGTAAATATTTGTCAAATAGCATAAGAATTTTCGAAAAAATATTTAATAGACGGCTGTGGAGAGAAAGGAGTGAATGTGGAGACGCATCTGATAACATAGTATGGAAGGGTATTTGATGTATCGACCTCACTTATAAGGAAAAGCTAAGGAAAAAACATAGAGAATATTAAATTCACTAGAATAATTAAAATTTGCCCCGCTTTTAATTGATCCTTCTACAATTATTTATCTTAATTTCCATTATTATTCATCTCTCCACTAAATGACTTTTGTAAGTTTTAAGTCTGAGCTTAAAAAATACATAAAACTAGCAAACCCGGCGAACTTCGTTTCGCCACAAAGTTGAAATTTTCCCTGAATTTTGTTTGCTATAAACCTCACGGAGCCCGAGACTTTTTCAACGAATTCAAAACCGTGGAAATCGTTTCGTGCGTTCTGGAGTTATAGCGCGAGGAAGGAAAACCTGACTCATTTTTATTTATTTTAGATTTAATTTAATTTTCACAATGCGACAAGCCTCATGGGCACGTTTGGCCGGGTGGCTTAACTTTGCATTTAAAAATTTTCTTTTGTTAGTTTACAAAATTTTCGTTTTTACTATGCTTTGTAAATATTATTCTTAAGTCATGTTTAAATTTATTTTTATCACCGTTTGTAAAATATACATAAAAAAATTACATATATCTTATCTTAATATATATAAATCTCGTGTCACAATGTTTGTCCTCAATGGACTCCTAAACCACTTAACCGATTATAATAAAATTCGCACACCATGTGCAGTTCGATCCAATTTGAGAGATACGATAGTTTAATTCTCAAATAGTCGCAATTTTAATTTATTGTCTGTTATTATTTGACATTCACAATTATCTGTTAACTCAAAATGATTCTAACAGATGTCGATACCTTTCGACTGGGTTGAGTAAGTAATCAATAGATGGCGCTGTACCTCTAAGTGAGGCAAAACAACGTTTGCCGGGTCAGCTAGTATTCTATATTACTATGTGTAGGTGTAGTTCACAATGGGCGGCGGCGGTGTCCCCCGCGGCGGTCCCCCGAACCAGACCGCGTACTACGTGGCCCTCGCCTCCATCTTGTTCCTCATCGTGCTGCTCTGCTGCTACTTCTGCTACTTCTTCATCTCCAAGATCAGAGGTACTACGCGCTAATACGAACATAACTCTTCTTCTGGTATGAGCTAAATGGCCAAGCTCTAGTATCGAGAGTTTTCAAGCCGCCCGGAGGCCTCTGGCTTAACGACTGCTTGAATATCTTATCTTAATATATATAAATCTCGTGTCACAATGTTTGTCCTCAATGGACTCTTAAACCACTTAACCGATTATAATAAAATTCGCACACCATGTGCAGTTCGATCCAACTCGAGAGATAGGATAGTTTAAATCTCAAATTATAGTCGCAATTTTAATTTATTGCTAATTATAATGTCTGTTATTTTTTAACAGTCACAATTATCTGTTAACTCCAAATGATTCTAACAGATGTCGATACCTTTCGACTGGGTTGAGTAAGTAATCATTGGATGGCGCTGCTATGGTAAATCTACGAACGTGTCATATAAGCTACACTATCTATTTTTCATAACCCTAAGTGAGGCAAAACAACGTTTGCCGGGTCAGCTAGTACATATATATAACACACACGTACAATAGCCGGGACCGTGTCACCCGTACCACCATAGCGCGCAGATGAAACTTATTTTATTTGTCGTTTAATATTGTAAATCTAATCTTTATTAAACCCATACGTCCTTGTCAGTCGTTTATAAACTTCTCTCCATCCAAAGGTTGCCTGGAAGAGATCACTTTAAGCGATAAGGCTGCCAATTGTGGCACACTTATTTGTAAGCCCTTTCTTTTTTAAATTTAATGAATGTGTCCAATAAAGAATTTTATATCTATCTATGTTACACCTCAAAAACAGACATGAATAAAATCAGGTTTTATACTATAACGAATTTGAGATGGAATTTTATACTCCTTTGTTACCAGTTATCTGCCAAAGCCACTGCTGCCGCAGCTTCATGGTTGGGGATCATTCTTACCTCTACTAGGGACACACATAGAACAATTTTCAGCTTTTATTAAAAGAGGAAGATCAGAAACTTATGGGCTCTTGGGCTATTAGTATGTGTAGAAACTTGATTATCCGGCCCTCAGTTATACGGATTCGCGATTAACCGGACTACAGACAGTCCAAAGTAGTAATTTTGCAAGCATGGTAGGAACTAGCATCGCCCAGACCTCGCCGGCTTGTCATCGAAAATAAAACAGATGTTTTTCATAGTTACTATTATTCGGATTTTCGATCATCCGAATGCCTAACAACAACAATTAGTCCGGTTAATCGAGTTTAATTGTTGCTATAAAAATATACGTAAGCAAATTTACCATTGTGAGTGGAGTAGCCATAGCTACATACATTGTCCACGGACATGTGAATGTAGGGCATTGACCGCAAGAGCATACCCTCATTCATCCAGTTCTAACAATATTATGATGTGTCATCAATCACAGCAATCAATCTGTCTGTCTGATTTAGCATACGTTTTAGTAGAAGACAAAATTAAATATTTAGTGTACTTCCGCTGTGATCCGAAATCCAAATTAAGACAAGTAAAGGAAAAATTAACTAAGATTAATTAAGATTAACGTTACCTATCACAATTCGGAAATTTCTTAACTCACTCTCGACTTGTCGTTCGAAGAGTCAGCATCTCCTGATGATGCCTTGTGGTTAGGCGAAACACGTGTAGAGTTAAGAATTTCCGAATTGTGATAGGTAACGTTAATCTTAATTAATCTTAGTTAATTTTTCCTTTACTTGTCTTAATTTGGATTTCGGATCACAGCGGAAGTACACTAAATATTTAATTTTGTCTTCTATTTACAATGGATTTCCGCAGGGTAACGCCTGAGTCAATAAGTTATATACGTTTTAGTGTTGTGATATATTCATTTGTTTTCCCGCAGAGTTATCACAAGAAGAGACGCCGACTACAACGCCGGTGTCCAACCGATCTCGCCCGGCGGCCTATCCTGTGCAGCCTGGTACGTACCACCTATGCGTGCCAACTAAGAATAGGATCGCGCTTGCTTCAACTTCACACGATAACTGTCAAAAAAGTACTGCCAGCAAAGAAAGCGTAATAAAGAAATAAATTTTTTTTTTTGGTTCATAGATATAAATTTAATTATTGTATAATTATAATCTTATATATAAAATTTCCGTGTCACAGTGTTTGTTACCGTACTCCTCCGAAACGGCTTGACCGATTTTTACCAAATTTTATATGTGTATTCAATAGGTCTGAGAATCGGCTACTATCTATTTTTTATACTCCTAAGTGTGGCAAAAAAACTTTTGCTGGGCCCGCTAGTATTCATATAAAAAACTATTCTTGAATTTTATTACTGGATAATTTTGGATTAATTAATTCTACAAGTAAGAAGTACCCGAGGCAAATTAAGAACACCTAAAAATAATCACGTGACGAGACATTGGTTTTGGATAGTTTCGACTTAAGTGTATTTTTATTTGGTACAAAAAGTTGTGCCATTAAGGTTGTTCGCTAGCATGCTGCAAGTGCTCATATGCCGCTAGATGGCGTTAAATAGGTATAAGTTAGTTTTATTCATCCCAGCATCCCAAGTGATTTCTTTTGTAACTTTAGAATCGGTTCGCGGAAACTACTGTTAATGTATTATTTTTAAGGCTCATCACAAAACAACATTTATTAAGCGTTGATAGCAAATATGTACAATAAAATTGTTTTAAAAAACAAACAACCGACTTCAAAAACACAACTAAAAAGGGAAAAATAATTTTAAGCCTAAATCAAATCAAGAATATATAAATAGAATAGGAGAGTTTATTTCATGTACTTATAAAAAACTATTTACAATTTTTACTAATCCTGTATTCTTGGAGTCGGTGCCAGCAAAGAAAGACTGCGCGAGCGAAGCGAGCGCGAAAATTTTCACCGAATTCGTCCCAACCGTTTGAGCATAAAAAAGTCTAAAGCAGCACAAATTTCATAATGTTTGTTGTGTCAAAACGTACTAGAAGCAATTGCGAGCGAAGCGCGAGCTATGTTCGAGCGAAGCGAGCACGAAAACTTTCACCGTATTTGTTCGAACCGTTTGAACATATAGAAGTCCAAAGCAGCACAAATTACATAATGTTTGTTGTGTCAAAACTTACTAGAACCAAGTGCGAGCAAAAAGAAGTGGACGCGAGCGAAGCGAGCTATGCGCGAGCGAAGCGAGCGCGAAAATTTTCACCGTATTTGTTCCAACCGTTTGAGCATAAAGAAGTCCAAAGCAGCATGAATTCCATAATGTTTGTTGTGTCAAAACGTACTAGAACTAATTGCGAGCGAAGTGAGCTGGTTGCGAGCGAAGCGAGCTATGCGCGAGCGAAGCGAGCGCGAAAATTTTCACCGTATTTGTTCGAACCGTTTGAAGTCCAAAGTAGCACAAATTATATAATATTTGGAGTGTCATAAGCCCAGAACATCCTGGGGGAAATTCGAACGAAGCGGGATAACTCCTAGCGAAGCGAGCGCGTAAATATTTTCCTTATCCGTTCGAGGGTCTTGTCTATTAATATATCAAATTTTACAGTTCCTTCTTCCACTAAGTATGACCCAAGTGGCCAAGCTCTGGCGTCGAGAGTTTTTCAAGCCCCTGATTTAGTTTGAACCCTGCTTGTACTAAGAGTAGTGGTCCAGGTCCAACAAATTAACGTGTTATCCGAAGCACAGTAACGCCCAGATGAAAATATCACATTTTTTTTATGGAAGTCTTGTGCATGGTTAGCCATCCAAAGACTGGCCGCATGGGCCGTTGTTTAGCCTCGATGTTCGCGTCAGATTACTTTTGTTAGCCAGGCTGCTAATTTTATGAGCGAAATCTGTATTGCCATACCCCCTCGAGCGCGAAGAAGTAAAATAGGTTATCGAGTTATTTGGGCATCCCACGGGAATAGCAATGACTTTTAAGATAAAAAGTAACCTTCGTGTTATACAAGGTCTAGTCTACCCCCTTTATCAAATTTTATCGAAATCAGTGTGTCATGTGCTATTTGGTGCATCCCACGGGAACAATAATTATTTTCGGGATAAAAAGTAGCCTATGTGTAAACACATAGTCTAACCTATCTTCATTCCAAATTTCATCAATGTCAGTACAACCGTTCGAGCGTGAAGAAGTTTAAAAGATCTATATGTTATTTGGTGCATCCCACGGGAATAGTATTTATTTTCGGGATAAAAAGTAGCGTATGTGTTAACACATAGTCTTACCTAATTTCTTCTCAAATTTCATGGATATCAGTACAGCCAAACAAGCGTGAATCTCTCTTCATGCGTAAAAATAACCTAACTTTTTAGGTTTTTCTTCGATTTCCCTAGGAGTCCATCATCAGAACCAGTTTTGGTGACAATGGGACCAATTCAGAACCATACTCTTTCAATTAAAAAAAGAATTTTGAGAATCGATCCACAAATGGCTGAGAAATCGGTGAACATACATAAAAAAAAAAAAAAAACATACACGTCGAATATATAACCTCCTCCTTTTTGAAGTCGGTTAAAAAGCCATATAAAACCCATATCTACTATCATCTATTCTGTGACGATGCGGCTACACTCACACTAGCATTGACAATTTTTTTTGTCACTTGAACTTCAGCATATTTGAATATGCATGCCAATTTCGAACGCTCAATTGTCGATTATATGGCTCGTTCGTAGAGGAAGCATTTTTGGAACAGGAAATATTTTTATGATTTGAATTGACTATGGTTCAAATCTCATGAATTATTAATTTTGCTATTTTATTTTGTTCGAAACTCTTTTTTTTTAAAGGAATATTATGGGAAAGTCAATATTTTCAATAGGTTTCGTTTTCGTGTATGTTAATATTCATAGTGCATACCTTAAAACCTCAAATGAAATTAAAAAATAAATCTATTGGGTACATGATACGAGTAACAAGAAAAAACTTTTCTCACGAATCATTTAACATATTGCATGAAACAGTTGTATTTTTCGCATGATTCCAAAATGTAAGCCATTTCATTTGGGAAAGTTGCGAATAATATCATATCCGCTATTTTGGCGGACATCCGAATATCATCAAACATAGCTAAGAACATCAAAATCGGTTCATCCGGAATAACAGCTTCAAGTCTAATGATTAAAAAAGTAAATAATTACATATCATCAGGGAATTTATATATAATAGACTATGGATATTATTTTAGCTTCATTTGAAATAAAAAAAAACTATTATTATTATTCTAAGGTAAGAGGCCTGTCGAAATCTTAGTTATTATAAATATACACCGGGCAGTTTACATGTATCGTTGATATAATTATACACTAGTGGCCCGTCCCGGCTTAGCACGGGCATAAAAAAAAATCAATTCTAGGAGATATGTTTGAAAGTCGTTCAGAAGTGTAATATTTTATTCGTTACGAACAAACATTTAAACTTTATCGCATTATAATTTTGACATAGATTAAAGTTTTTTTTTGTATATATGGGTTCCGCTGCTCTCAAGACATACTAAACGACACCCGCCACAACTAACTTTTCTTAGCGCATGCGATGAAACAAATTTTTTACTCTTTTTTATACCTTGTGTTACATTACTGGAGTCTTAATAAGAATTTCTTACCCTTTGCAACAAAATATAATGCCTATGTCATTTGGGGATAATGTAACTTCCCAACGGTATAAGAATTTTTAATTTTAGTCCAATAGTTTCGGAGCCTATTCGCGTCAAAAAAACATAAAAACATCCAAACAAACAAACAAACAAGCCTTTTGTAATTATGAGATTGTTAAAGATATTGATAGGTAAACAAAAGACGTAGGTATAAAAATTTGATATAATTGGCCAAGTACGAACCGGGCTCGCGCGTGAAGGGTTCCGTACCATTATTAAAATATGGCGAAAAAACATGTTTTTTGTATGGGAACCCCATATCAAACATTCATTTTATTTTGAAAGAAAGAAAGAGAGAAATCATGAAAGTAAAAAGAGGTAATACGTAGCTTAATATTCTGTAGAATTCTTTAGTGTCTTGTTATCGTTTTTGATATTGAGCAAAAATACAAAATATAACACGTCTTTTAAGGTACACTTTAAAAACGTGTCATCTACCCTTTATATTTGTATATTTTCTGTTTTTAGTATTTGTTGTTATAGCGTATCTAGTACTTGTATACTCTTGGGTTATAACGGCAACGGAAACAAATAATTTGTGAAATTTTCAGCTATCGAAGTGTATAAGAAACAGCCTGGTGACAGAAAGACAGACAACGAATATTTTGTAAAAGGCATTCGTTTTTATCTTTTAAGTACAGAAAAGATCGCAGTAGTATATTAATTTCATTCTTAGGGTACCTAACCCTAAAAATTATTGCTGCAATATAAATACGTTTTTTTAAGTATGTCAAATATGACAAACTGACATTGACATAACTAAATTTCATTCAAATAATCAAACAAAATTATACATATTTTAAATTTTTAATTCTATTACGATACTTAATATAAAAATAGCAATAATTTATTTAAAAATAATAAATAAATTTCATCAAACTCTTTAACAATACTTTTTTTGATCCTGCCATCTATCGGAATTTTGTTGATTTATTACTACGGATGGTAAGCTTGGGTTCATGTTTGGCAGAGAGAATGACACTAACGGAAACGGAAACTAACAATGTATACGTATACATGTCACCAACTTAGCTGTTCAGGTGGCCAAAATTGGAATTACAAGTTCGACAGCACTCTTAGGTGGCAACAAATCTCCACTAGCGACACTGTCAACTGAACAGCTAAGTTGTTGCACTGCACTCATACATGTGTATTTTGCTGGAAAAAATCACGCTGATATATCTGTTTTGCGATAAAAAATGTATAATATTACCTATTTTGCGCCCCAATTAGACCATTTTAAGTTTATGTTAAGTGATTACTATTTAAAAATCTTAGAGGAAATGGTTGCCAGTCTGAGAAGCATTTAGTATGGGGCTCGGAAAGCCTTAATGAAAAAAAAAATATATTTTTATAAATATGCCTTAACTTTCAAATTCTACTCATTTATAATTAATTTGCCGTAAATGTATAAGAAATAACAGCGTTGAATAAAATTTGTTTACATTTTTTTTTTGCACACTTTGGTAATGACGTTAGCGCGTATTATTGAGCAAGATGGCGGTTTGACAGTTCTATTCTTAGTTGGCACGCATAGTACTTACCGTTTTTGACGTGACAACGTCTTAAATTAGGTTGCGGCTGGGAGTCACTTATGAAAAAGTGTAACGCCCGGTAACGTTACGATGAGTCACCGAACGAGAGAGAGGCCCGCCGAATGCCTTGCGTCTATCTCCCACTCAACTATGATCGGTCTGTTGACCTGACGTTGTCACGTAAAATCTTCGCCCGTAAAACCGACTTTACAGGCAACCATTTTTTTTCGCAATGAAATGCATTTACGCATCTCCCGCCACAAGCCGGGGGAGGCGGGCGAGGTATGTCGGGCTCGAGGGCCAGAGGGGCCGTCACTACCGACTACAACCTCACGGTGTCCCATCTCACGACGGAGACAGGGATGCAGGACCGCTTGGCGCAATGCCGCTGCTCACCTGAGATGCCTGATAATTTTCTTATGTATAAAAAAATAATCTTTTGTCGCTAAGACATATAATAATAATTTAAATTTAAATAACTAGTTCTAAATATAGTAATAAATAATTTATTATAAGTAGGCTTAGCGACCCTATTAACCATAGGGTTCACATTTCTGGTTCTACAATATTTTTGTTGTAAATAAAGATATTTTGAATTTGTTATTTGAAAGTGTTCCGGTAGCCTCCTTGAGACTCAGTTAGTGCTGAATAAGTAAACATTAGGACACATTTCACACACGTCTGGTTAGCCCCATACTAAACAACTCAATTCAATTTCTAGTTTGTATAATTGTTTTTATAATTGCTAACACAACTGTTATACTACATATACATACATAAATATACTTTATATCGATACATATTTACTCGTAACACCTAGACCGACAGTCAACAAATTTCGTTCTTCACAAAGATGTTGGCCGCGCCGGCAATCAAACCCGGTTAGCAGTCCGGCAAGGTAACCATTACGCCAATGAGGTCGTCACAACAAGAACACCATAAGAAATTCAGTGTCTTTAAGACGAGGTTGTGCCGTGTTTAGCCGCACATTTAAATGGTTTATTATGGGGCTAATCTTCTATTATATAAAATTTCCATGTCACTATGTTAGTTACCGTACTCCTCCGAAACAGCTTGACCGATTTTTACCAAATTTTATATGCGTATTCAGTAGGTCTGAGAATCGGCTACTATCTATTTTTCATACCCCTAAGTGACAAGGATTGTTCCCTCTTAATTGTTTTTTTAAATTTTTTGTTTGTATTTTTTTATAACGTGGCATTAAAAATACCCTTATTTTTATGGCCATTTTAGTAATTTAATTATTTTTCATCCTGCTCGATAACGGATCAATTATAGGGTTTTAAACTGTACTTAAGATAAAACAACGTTTGCCGGGTCAGTTATTATTTATATAATATCACTATTACTACCATAAACCTCTAATTATGTCATTTTTCGTTACGGTAACAGAGATCCGCGACAGCGCCACAGCAATGGCGGCGCTATGCAAGCAGGTGCCCCCACCCACGGGGCGAGGAGGGACCGTATTTCCCACCAGCACATCTCCGGCGGCTCTACAAACTGACACTGGAGGGGGAGAAGCTTTGCCCACCCTGCCCCCGCAACTTGCGCCGCCCCTGCTTGGGCAAGACAAGGTGCCTGTAACGCAGCCACCGGCGGCCAATGAGGTAGAAGCCAGTTAAACTTGTGGATAACTTCTCTTACTTTTTTCTATCTACTTCCTACTAATATTATGAATGGGAAAGTTTGTGAGAAAGAGTATATGAATGTTTGTTACTCTTTCACGCTCTATCAGCTAGGATTGTTTTTTTTTTATAGAGACACCTGGGAACTTGTATTGCGAATAACATGGCGTAGATAGTTTAATAACAAAATCTTGAACTCTCAGACTTTTAAAATAATATCGAGCATTCCAAAGTTTACCTTAATAGATCTTTACCCACCTTTAACTAGTCATTACTAATTGATGGCGCACTGAAACTATTCAGTTCATAATTACAATAAAATACGAAACTTTTATTGGAGATTTTTCCCGGACTATCATTGTTTGCAAATGTTAGAACGAAAGTGAAGTAAACAAATGTAAAATAATTCAATATTTTCTTAACTGAATAAAATTATATTTACGGTCATTGTTATTATGAACTTATGTTTAGATAGTTAAATGTTGAATATTTTTTGTCCTATTAATACAGGAATGAACTAAGGACGCCAAATAAGAGCCATATGCATAGGTACCTATAGGGCGGCTATAAGCGGTTGTATTTATTCTTCCATTGAATTATTATTAGTTGTTTTGTATTAACTCTAAAGTTCCTCATTAGAAGCTCAAATTGTTGTTCGGCTTAATATACTTAAAAAAAATTTGGTTAGTTATTAATACGTATTAATATATATAATACGTATTAAAAACCTATATTTTTCCTGTTATTTTATAATATTAGACCGTCCATACAATTATTTTGTTACTGAATTGTTGTGACCAATTAAAATAAAACTATATTTTAATAATATACGAGTACATTTATGTACAAGAAAGTACCTACTAAATAAAATATGTGTAATGCTTTTGTATTTAAATGAAATATCTAATCAATCAATGTTTTATATTAAGTAAGTAAGGTAAGCAAAATTGTTATCAATGTTTTTGTAGTTCAATTTTTATCTTTAGCACAGAATAATAACTTGTACTTCGTACAGAAGCTTCACTTCGCAATGGTTTTCAAAGAAATATGAACTCAATCTAATAAACAATATGATTTAATTTAGCTCGCGGTCCAGTCGATCACGTGATCATTTCGTTGCCTACCAATTTCTTTTCAACGGAATATGGGCCTTAATTCACTATGCTACGGTTCATAATACGTTGTACATGGTTATACGGAGTACTAGTTATTATTCTGTGGTATTGAAAGAGCCACGGACTAGGGTTGCTTACTTCGAGAAACTACTTCTTATGCCATCTAGCGCGAATAGAATTCCATAGGTATCATCTATAGTATCACCGAAAATATTTTGCGTTGGGCTCTTAGTCTTAGTTCGTAAATGTACGACAAATGAAATTCAACTCGAATGAAACGACTAAAATATCTTTTTTATTGTACTTTTAGGATATTGGAATAGTACGGGGAGAAACGTTTTGTAGTTTGAATTAATTTCATTTCATATAGGAACATAATGTAATCTAGTCAAAATAGATTTTACCCTTACCTGTCAGCGTCTTTACGTAACCAAAAAAAAGTTAAATTTCGATCACGATCCGTATTTAAACAATTAAATACTGCACAGTATCTTTTTGCTTTTTTTCGTTTTGTGTCCATCTTGCAATTATATAATGAATCAATCAAATAATTAAATTGAACGTGGTCGAACATATAGCGCGCGCGCCTGTGTTTGCGTTCGCTTGTGGCAGCCTACTAGATCGGCCACTCCGGAGTGGCCGCCGCCCGTAGGTATGTTTTTAACACCTACACGCGGAGTGACACAGGCCTGTCTTTAGTCTAAGTTTAATTCAAATGAACTAGGTTTAACTGACTGCCAAAATATATTTGTGCCAATATATGTACCTCAAAATATCTATGAATGTTTTATAAATTAATATAAATTATACTATGCTTCGTTTCTATAATCAATGCTTAAATTAAGCTGTATACGTTTTATACTCGTCTGTTTGTTAAATAAAATAAAACATTTTAACTTTGGCATTTAAATATATTTATATTTTATGTTTTACCTTCTCTTATTTTATCATTATTTCAGGAACTTAGATTATAAAAGACTCAAGGATTGTCATAGTAACTATATCTATATTTATTAAAATCAACTTTGACTAGGTCTATAGCTATATATGTATTATGTAAAAAGAAAGCTTTGGCTTAATTTTCAAGCTCGGTTCAACAATTGCTTTGCAAAATAGATATTTTTTTATTTAATACACAATTACATTTTAAACGGTTGAAAATACTTATTACTAATTTACTATTCTACACACTTATAATTTAATTGACAAATACAACAAAAAGAAAAGTTTTTATTTCATATTTTTTTCTTATTAGCTTAATAATTTTTTTAACTACGAGAAATTATATTTTTGTCCGATATACCATTTAAGTATATGAAAAAGAATAGAGGTAGATTCTCGCAAACATATTTCAAACTCAGTCAACGAGTCTGTTCATACTTCGTATCAAAAATACAATTCAGAAACGAAATGTGTTTTATATTAATTTGGTAAGCTCGCGCTCCGGGTCGTTCTTGGTGCAGAGGTTGGCCATAGCTATTCAGCGCGGTAATGCAGCGAGCGTGATGGGCACCTTTGCACCGGGGGCGATCAGGGGCGGGTTATTTGATTAGTATTAGTTTTAGTTTTTAGTGTGTGACATTTATATTGGACGTAATTTTATATAATTTTATTGAATAAATGATTTGATTTGGTAAGTATTTGGCTTCAGTGCTTATACGCATCAGTGCCCGCTACCAATCACAGCGTCTCACTATCATCACATGAATGTTCTAAACCTTACAAACGAAGCTCGCGCTTTGGATCAGTCTTAGCTGCAAGACTTTTGGATGGCCGTCTCTGGATATAACATCTGTTCGGAAGGATATCCGTGTGGTAAATGTAGGCTGAGCGTCAAAGCCCCATAGTCGATTGATAGCGGGCAGTGACGCGACAGGTACTTAGTATCCTCATACATTCGCCACCCATTTTAATTATTGCACTTGGACTATTGCCTGTATTACAATAACATTTGACCTTCAGTTACACTTTAGATACGATTTCGTATAATAGTGAAATACCTGTATCTTTTTAAAAATAGGTTTAATCTACGTATTAAACCAATTTTTGAAAAGATATTTGAAATAGTCTGGGTAGCGAATCTTTGGTGATACTTAGATATCTTTAGGAATTTAATATTATATTGATTTTAAATGGCAGTTTCCTTCCGGTCAGTGACGGGAGCAGGTGTGGCTGCAGCAGCAGAGTATTGATGGAGTTCTTCGTATGGCGGCGGCTGTTCACATTCCTCTACATCGAGCTCCAAATCTAAGTCGCTTTCTGGAAAAGAAATACGGCTTTGGGTAGAAGGCACAAAATAAATCGTTCATTTGAAAAGGGCATGATTTGAGTAAATTTTACTAAGGTGTTAAGTGCTAACCCTGAAAACGGGGAAAGGACGGTTTTTGCGCAAGTAGATTTTGCATGAATCAAAACCTAAAATGTATTTTATAGGTAAACCACCATGGCTTCTGCTTTTAATTTAATTTCAAGCACAAATAGACGTGTGAAGAGCAAGGCTAGACATTGCGTTAATGGCATTTCTTACCAGAAAAGGCACCGGACTCAGGTCGATGTGGGGGTGCAAGTATATCGCCGTCACTAGCGTGCCTTGCGCGCATCCCCACAGGGCCGGAGGTAGGGAGCACCGGCGGGGGCGCGCGGGGCGAGGTGCGGCCGCGAGGGGGCAGGTAGCCCTCATAGCCGACTGCCTCTGTCAGCCACACACACGCAAACATGCACAAGCACGGAAAATAAGCGAAGTTATATATTATGTAGTTGTCAAGACACACGGATTCACAAGCCATAAATAATGTGCAAGAAGAACAGAGATTTTCATTCGTTTTTTTCAACGTATACAATGCAGACGTGCATTTGTTAGGATAGATAAGTATATAAATATATAAGCATCTTCGTAGTCAGTAGTTATACGAAAAAAATAAGAATAAAGATAGTAATTCAGCTTTAGCTAGTATAGAAGAAAATATTAACCATTGTTCGTGCTTAGAATAGAAGGCTATATATACTAACCAACAGATGGCGGTGGAAATGGTGGCTTGGAAAGACTGATCCTCGACTCGATAGAATGATGAGTGGCTCCAGATCGATCCAAGGATTCCAGCTGTCCTATGACTTCATCCAAACAGAAACCAAATGTCCTCGGCTGATGCTCTTCAAGAGGTACTAGAGTTTGTTTCGGGCGATCCTTCGATCTTATTGACTCATTAAACGATTGCTTCGCTTCCTTTGCACGATAAGCCGACTTCGCTTGTATATCCTCCCTTCTCGGTGAAGTTATTGCAGAACTTGTGACTGAACTTGGGTTCCTTGGTGAGTTGGTGGCAGAAGTGTTGCCTTCATTTTTTGGAGAGTTAGTAATAGATGTGCCGTATTCAATTCGGGGAGAATTTGTAACTGTGGATCGACAATCGTTGTCTCCGATGTAAAAGTTAGAGGATTCTGTTGCATCGCAGTCCTTGTCGTCTTCCGCTTGACGTTCTTTCTTGGCTTTAGACGATTTTATGTTGGTATAGTGTTTTTTGCAAACGGGTCCGGCAATCTGTGGAAAAGAAAATGAATCGAGTGAATCATAACTCCCAGTTGGCGTTTAGGTTTAAGTTAATTTACAACTTGTCACAGAATTGTAGTTTTCTTGGAATCTACTACCGTTGTGTGTATGTTGCATAATATGTCGTGGGCAAATAAACCCATAGTAGGTACAAATAGAGATAATTAATACAAAATACATACATATGTTCACACGTTATATATTTTTATCCGTAAAAATGTACGTTTTGTATGTTATCCTACATTTCGTATCTAGGAGTAATACCTGTTCATTGCTCCTACGTTCCTCAATATCAGAAGACTCAGGCTCGGCGCGTGGTGCGTCAGGACTTCCACTGGATAACGAAAGTGCTTCATCCACATCAGGTCGCAAAGGAATGTGTAGCTCACGGGTGGAACGCTCCCAGTCTCGGCGGTGCAGCACCTTATACAATTCAAATTAGTCTATACGACTATAATAAAAAACTCACTTTTAATAGCAAAATACGAAGAATGTAAATGATTTTACGAGCTCTTCGCCAAGAGACGTGAAGCTGCAGTTTCCAACTACTGGATAGTCTGCCTCTCCAAGATGCCGCACCGTGCGGTCCTCAACCAGTTAGCTTTCTGCTTCTTTTTTATGCAAAATGATGGCGTTTGCTCATAGTCGATAATAACAGGCTAAAAATTACACTTGTCTACAGTGGTTTTGTTGCCTTTGATATGATGATGATTTTGGGTCTATTTATACACGCAATTCGTGAAAATATCAATGATTTTGTAAGATCTGATCGTGTTTTTTTCAACAAATGATTCAAAATTAAAATTTTGACAATAAATAGTTCAAAATTCAATTTGTAGAAACGAGCAAATTTAGTACTTTTACGAATATATTCGTAATCTGGGCACATAAAAACGTAAGAATTTGCGATAATATCCAGGGCAACAAAAAAAAAAAATAGATTTCTTGTAGAGCTGTGTTATGATTATGTTATTAAGTACCTCATCGATAACACTAGGAGCGGAATGGTATCGCGCTGAATCCGCGCGGTTGTCGTGGTGAGACTTTCGCCTCCCAATCTCTTCATGACTGCGGTGAGCTGACAGAGGCTCTTTTTTATGACCTGTAAAGAATAACAGAATAAGTATTAACCGAAGATTACATCTTATTTGAGTATATCTTCTCTTTGACTCACAGTCATTCTGGCTTCATAGTTATTATCCATATGCACTAGCACATATGGTTCAATTAAGACGGTGTCCGCATTAATAGCCGACGTGAAGATACGGAAAGGTGATAAAAATTATATGTAAGGCAAGGTGGTAGATGAAAACCAGCAAAATACGCAATATTCATATAGGAAAGATATTGGCGTGGCTGCATCCCCATCACAGGGAATTGTGATATGATCTAAGTGAGATTGATAAGAAAAGTCCTGTTAGATGCTGATTAATCGCAAGTAAATAAAATTTACTTGCTTTATCGATAAGAACTGGCATGGCACTTTGCCGATAACTAAGCGAACTTTCACAGTTTTATAACTGAAATTTATTGCCGTTCGAATTCTTATTGGCTTTATTCCAAATCAAATGCTTAAAAGTCAAGGTGGTCAGAAATTATCTTTGCAGAGTTGTTCAGTCTTTCCATTCTAAAGGATTCACAGAATCGTCTCCGCATGATCTGGTCCAATACTTAGTTACATTTTTTTAGTTTTATTTGTTTTCGGTAATTTCTGATTCATTTTTATGGTTAAAAAAGGGTTATGTTCATAAAAGGGGAAAATTTGCGCAGCGCTGTTGTTCAGTAAGCGATTTATGTATTATTTGACAAATGAATTAATTACAAATTTAGTCAAATTGGTTTTATTGAGGTCATGATATTTACAGCTATTTTCAATGAGTAACAATAGTTTAGTCATATTAAGGAAAATAAATATAATATACATTTTTAGGAACGAGCTTGCCTTGGTTCATGAGCTAACGTCGATTTTCATAAATTAAAATAATATATTTGCGTACTTAGTACTTAAATTTAACTTAATGGAAGCTTCTCGTCATTTCTATATTTACCAATGCCATGGTAGTATCTATCTACTTTTCTGTACAAGTTAATGTAGCCAATAATTGTACGTACGTCAATGTTAATCTATATTTTGCACTCTTAAAATGTTTTAGTTACGAAATACAGAATTAGATTTTTCTTGATGTGCCATATTCACTTTTTTCAGTTATCCATGATATTTACAGCTAAACACCACGTATATTTTTTTTAAGGTCAACTTATCCTATTCATATCCTACATTATTCTTATCCTACATGTATGTAAATTTACGTCATCTAAATTTAGAGTCAATAAAAATCAAGCAATAAAATTCGTCAGATGTCTGAGAGGCTAATATATTAATTAATTATATATTATTTATTAATTATATATTTTTAGAAATTGTTTTTCTTATCAATGGTTAGAAGTCCTTTTAAAGTTAAGCTCTTTTAAAATAAAGATGTGGTTGATAGATATAATAAGTACCTGAAGTGCTGGGGAGATGTAAAGAGACAGCGCTGCTTCCCATCCGACGACTGAAGAAATCACTCGTACGACGATGGGAACCCGAGTCTGGAACATGGTTTGTGTTTCTGTTTAGTTATATTTGATCGTTACGGTCTTATTTCCTCTCCTCCTCTGGTCCTTCCAGGGGGAGTTCTCTGGACCCAGATCTTTCCACGAAAAACACATGTTCTTGGAATTTGTGATCCTCAAACATGTCGGTTCCTTCACGATATTTTAATTCGTAGCGAGTGTAAATCCACTCATAATTAGAAAAAACAAGTAATTCATTATTATTGAACCGGAGTGGAATCAGGGGGTCAAATTGAGAAACAGACGTTTTCCGTTCCAGCCACACTCACTTTTCCTTATAAAATTTTAACGGTTATTTGTGTATCGACTTTTAAATCTTGCGAAAACATCTGCTGTTTAGCTATGAAGAATAATACTATTATTTATTCTATATGTCCAACAAATTTATCTCTTAGATGTGTGAGAAGCTTTAAATTATGCTCGCTCAATTGTATTGTCATTGAGCATCATAGCAAGAAATTATTTAGAATTGGTTTGATTTCGAGAACCTTGAGAAAAGTGTTGCTGTATTTATAAGAAGTTGTCTTAGACAGCTAAGTTTATACCTATGTATATTTATAAAATCTTAGCCACCAACCATCTAATATAACCATGTAAAGGTTTAGTACTTACCATGTCTAAATATACCTCGTCGACTACCTTGCCTTTCTGAGCTCGTATCTGAAAAAGAAGTTAATTTAAAATTACCATAAAATTATCCTTTTCTCTCAGCATTCTGACAGTACTGTAGACGCAAACGCAGCCAGACAAATTAACACCAATAAAATAACTCACTGTATTAAAACTTTCGTAAGGCATATTTGAATAATGTTTGTATAACCGGCTATCACTTACGTTTATTTTGTCGGTATTAGCCCGACATGTTTCAGCACAATCAGTGTGCCATTCTCAACAGTGCAGGGCCACCCGTCACCGCAGACGAACGTTGGCTGTGTTCCTGCCCTTGAGAATGGCACACTGATTGTGCTGAAACATGTCGGGCTAATACCGACAAAATAAACGTAAGTGATAGCCGGTTATACAAACATAAATAAAATAACTATCAACAATGGACAAACCAATAACACTGTAGAGACAAATAAAATGTAGATTTGGTCGTCTTAATACCTGAATTAGCTTCTTGCGGCCAGCAGCATAGGTAATACACCATCAACATCGGTGTTAGCCAAGCAGAATGGCTGATTACGTCATCGTCTCCCCCCGCACTTGGTCTGCCCCTGGCAGCTCCCATGGCGCTTGAGAATATTAGCATCGCAATAAATAACTGGTTCTTTACCTGTAAGAACCCTTCATTCTTGCGCAGTCAGCGAATGAAGGAGATTGTTAGTAAGTAATACAGCATTTCCTAAACTAGATGTCTACTTAGTTATCAATATTCATCGGATGATTTTTCATGTGACGGCAGTTCAGTCGAGCTTGCGGTGGGCTCAGACTACAGGAATAAAGGCAGACGCCGCGGTGTCAAGCGCACGAGTGAATGCGACTTTATATACATGTGTGCGTGGCACACATAGCCACGTACTTTTTACACTGTAGCGACACGCGTCGTCGTGTGCGTGTAATGTTGCTAGTATCAGCAAACAAAATACCTCTAATTTTAGATGTACTTTATTAGTACCTATTTCTAGTGACTGAGATTGACGTAGTAATAAAAACACGTGACGCTAATTATTTTATACACCTTTATTTTGCACCAATTTTTTTAAATATTGCCTTTTCGCATCTACTTTTACACTTCTCACGGTCGTTTCTAGTTATGAAATATGGTGAAGCCGTATTTTAAAAAATTCTGAATAATTGACTTAATTAGGTTAACCTTGTGGTCTGCTCCATGGCATACATGCACATTCTCCATTTCTTAAAAAAAAAATGTTTTCCAATAAAACATTTCATAATTTTTACTGTCACATAATTGTAGTCTTTTTCAGACTTCATTCGGACAAAAACTGGTACTTTAGCATTTGTTTTTATACCAAAAAATTTAAGTATGAGAACGAAAATTTTGATGACATTAAAGACACTGAATTTAAATCTATAATTAATTGAAATGCCTCTAATACATCACATGAATCACATTATCACACAAAATACTAAGTGAAAACATAGTTACCACTGGATTATTTTATAATTTGAACTAGATGTTGGGCTGTGCGCGGGGTGCGGGGGGTGTTTTCAAGGGGGGGGGGGGGGGTAAACATCCTTTGAATTAAGTTAAAAATTTTAAAAAATCATGTCGATGTAGAAAAATAGGTAAAAAAACCTTAAATTTGGTCGAAAATGGGCTGATGATGATGATGATTCTTTAAGATCTGTGACTATCAACATACAAAGCAGTAGTGTAGGATCGAAACATGATAAGGCTGTCGAAATACTGATAATGAACCCCAAATCAGTCAAATAAAAAGGTAATATACATCTATGCAATTTTGTTAGGTTGATGATAAGATATGCGCAAGCTAAAATAATATTATATTTAAAAATAAAAAAAAACGACAATAGAATTTAATTACCCTATAAAAAGTAAAAAACTTGAGACCCCATCCATGACGACATAGGAAAAAATTATCCCACATTATGGATAAAATTATTTGAAGCATACTTGTCACACTGGCCCAAGCTTGTCAAGGTTTTGTGTTCCAAGTAGTTTTATTAAAATATTTTTATGATTTTATTACAATTCATTGAAGAAAACAACAAACTCACCTATGAAAAGATAATCCATCGTGGCTCTTTTGTTTTTGGGAACTATTTTTACAATCACGAAAGACGCAATACGGCATAATTTAATAAAAAGATACGCTGCGAAGTGACAACCGCGGAGCCGACCGACCCGAGTGTTGCTTGGTAGCGACTACGAGCAGAAACGTATTACTGGAGCATTTAGTATTACTGAACTTGCAGTCACTCGTAAGTTCGACACCGCGGCGTCTGCCTTTATTCCAGTAGTCTGAGGCGGTGGGTTCGACAATGAGCTTGAACATTTGGTGAAGGAAAACGTCATGAGGAAACCATAGGTTTTTTTTATTTTATTTTTATTTATGAATAGGCTTACGTTAGACCGCAGCTAGCCTGATGTTAAGCTCGACTGTGGTCGAAGGACGCTTGCCTAGAAGGAACCTATTTACTCTAGGTAGGGTATTTTCTAGTACCCGCCTGGCTAGCTTAAATTCTCAAGTTGAAAATCTGTCTCCAAACACCAGAGAGTTCCATAAGTCTCCTTGAAAGTAATTCCAGGTCAGGCATGGACCACCTTCGGCCTGTGTCGCTGACTCGTGTAGTTACGCGTCGCGCTAGTCAAATGTCTAGAAGTTTAAGATGAAATAAGTGAAATACTTATTTGGACTGTTTTATGTTGATAAAAGCAGAAGAATGCACACTGTTTCACTGGCTGATAATTTTTTGGTTGGTTATTCTTGACCGTAGAAGGAGAAAAGTCTGCGTGTCTTCTACATTACTGTAGAATTCGATTTTAATGTTAGCTTCTAGATCTTTAGTGAAAGCAACATGATGAATTTTGACATCAAATCTTCCATCAACATCATTTACTCAACACTTTTCATCATCATCATCTGTACATTTGAGCTACGGGGCTGAAACTTATACTGGGTCTTACCTTTTGTTTAAGACGGTTAATTCACTAAAGTCTCCTTATATGGCACATTTAAATACCATTCATTGGCAAAACTTACACCCGTAGTGTGCAGGGCGAATCGCACATCGATAGTAAGAGCACAATCCGTAGAAGCGTTATCAATCTAATCTTGAGCAAGTTTTGGTGTAATGATGAGCGCTATATAGCCAACTTGAATGTCCTCTACAGTAGCTGCGTAGTAGTGTAAGCGATTCACGGGTCAAATTTTATGTTCCCCAGTCACGAGCTTTATTGTGTTAGTAAAGTAGTTGGTAGTAGTGTGCAAGCGAGCCCGCGGAGCGATGGTAAGCGCGGGCGCGGGCGGCTGGAGCGGCTCCGCTGCCACATCTGATGGCACTCTCCCCGAATCGAGAGTAAAATGGGAAGTTGGTGACACACTGAGGAGAGATTACAGAATCAAATTGGGGAAATACATATGAAACAAAAAAAACACAATAGATCTGCTAGACCAAGAAGTTGTGCGTGCATCGGTGGGAGTGCTATAGACCAGCTATACAGGACCTTAACAGGTACCTACTTAATGCAGGGATTGGTAAATCCAGGGAATTTGTATAATGTAAACTGTTATCGTAAGGCATATGGCATATACGCTCGTAATGCGTTGAAACCCGTTGGACGTATATCCAACGTTTTTTAAGTAAGTGTGACCGTTTGTTTCGTGTAAATTTGTATAATCTTACATATTTAAGGCCCTAAGAGTTGCCGATGACCTTTAGAGATTTAGTGATGCAATCATCATAATCACGGCATTGCATGCTATGTGAACGAAAAACGTGTTCATGAAATGTTTTTTATTCATTATTAAGTTTTTTTTTTCTAATTGATTCGATAGGGTTCATACTGAACTTTTATTTGCATTTTTTTCGTGTTTATTTTATTTTCTAGGAGTCTCAGGATATCGATTTGAATATACGCATTTGGCGTGTCTTAAAACATGAACGGTAATAAATGGTATTACGTAAACCATTGTACACCAAGGTAAATAAGTAAAGCTAATTTCATTATTATTATAAATATGCAATGGACATTGCAACCGAGCTTTTTGATATCAGTATATTCAAACTAAAATATGTTTATTTCTTTCATATCCTTATGTACTTCGGAGTTGTATACTTTTTACTATTCTAATTCTAATTTGAAGTGGGGGTAATGAGACCTGCACTGATATCCCGCTAGGGGCGTATTGTGCAATCCCCCCTTACCAGCCTACTCAAGTCAACCTAGCTCCTTGAAGTAACGGAGCACAGCCCTGGGTTGCTGGCATACCTGTTCCATCGCTGTTGCGTCAGATAGTCTGTTTGTCTGAAGATTAGCAATGGAGGGTGAACTTTCATCTTGAGCTTCTATCACCAGGCCGTATCTCCCTCTGATTTGTTTGGTAGCCTTACAATGCAGTGTAGTATCCCTTTTTACTATTACATCTGTGTTCAAAACAGATTCTCTTGAATCTCTTGCTCCCATTGTATCCCTCGCCTAGCAAAACGAGGCGCCGGAGTGTCGCGTAGACATCGATCCCGTCTCTGTCGCACCATCACTTACTTATACATACATACATACATACACTGACATTATACAAATACACAGGGTTTACTGTAGTAAAAGAAATACGCGATTGGCTTCATTCGAGGCGATAAAAGCGAGTGTGGCTCGGTGCTAATAACGTCTGCTTTTCAATCAGCCGGCCCATGGTTCGATCCCGGCCCTACACCAATGACTTGTTTTTCAAGTTATGTGTGGATTTGCGCTCGCTTTACGGTGAAGGAAAACATCGTGAGGAAACCGGCCATTGTCATCCGCCAACCCGCACTTGGCCAGTGTGGTGGAGCATGGCCTATATCTCTCTCTTCGTGAGAGAAGACCCCGAGTCCCAGCAGTGGGAACGTATAGTGGACTGCTATAAGGCGATAAGGGTTTACCAGTTTGTATGCATGCTTCCACGACCGACCTCCACGCGGATGTGTTAGAGACCTCATTTGAGGAATCAATGATATTTTCTTCTAAATTCGAAAATCAAAAATTGCGATCTTCTTTAATTTGACAAGCTTTAACAAAATCTTTATTGTGTGTTTTCCGTCGACGACCGTGCAGGAAATAATGTTCGTCAACTTCGTTGATATTCCCAAACAAGATGAAAAGAAGAAAAAAATCCGCATGTTGGTTTTGGAGATTCTGATCGTGACATTTGATTATTTTGATCCTGAATTGCCCGCCGTAAATAAGAACCTTGATGCGTTCTTTAGCCCAAGTAAGGGGTAAGTTTGGTAAATTACCTAGTTCTTCACTTAGGTAGGTAAGTTCGTTTGATCATTAATTTTATTTTATTTATTTTTGACGTGACAACGTCTTAAATTAGGTTGCGGCTGGGAGTCACTTATGAAAAAGTGTAACGCCCGGTAACGTTACGATGAGTCACCGAACGAGAGAGAGGCCCGCCGAATGCCTTGCGTCTCTCTCCCACTCAACTATGATCGGTCTGCCGCGCGCGCAGCACGCGGCAGACGTTGTCACGTAAAATCTTCGCCCGTAAAACCGACTTTACAGGCAACCATTTTTTTCTTTTCAGGCCCAGTGGGTCAGTTTGTGTCAAGTTCGTCTGGAATTTTCGTTTCTAATTTTAATGAAATTGATTGATGAACTTGAAATTTTGTCTATATTTGTATTCTTTTACCAGCTGCGCCCCGCGGTTTTACCCGCGTTAATCCGGGACATAATAAGTTAGTCCGGGATAAAAAGTAGCCTGTGTGTTAATCCAAGGTCTATCCTAGCTTCACGCCAAATTTCATCAAAATTGGTTCAGCCGTTCGAGCGTGAAGAAGTAACAAATATACACTATATATAATATATAGGATAGGATAGGATTCGTGTTTGCTGTTATAGATGCAACAGAAATATTTATATTATCTGTATAGCAGCTCTGATTACGGTTCTTGAGATACAGGCTGGTGATAGACAGACAACAAGACAATAATAGGGTCTCGTTGGTACCCTTTGGGTACATATCCCTAAATCAGTTTTAGCTTAGTAAAAGTAGCCCTGTATAGCTAAATATCACTTCTATGTAAATACATAGATATGTTTATATAGGTAATGTTTTGTCCATCGCAAATCCAGGTCGATGTAAATAAATGGGTTAATAGCTGCTATCTAGGAGAGAAATGGGAAAGATTTGAAAGAAACGTGAAAGTTGGAACTTTGGGACCCAGATTACTTCAATATACTCGAAGTACAATTTGGGGGTCTTCAAATCTAGAGTAAATAGCTTCCTTCTAGGCAAGCGTGTTACATCTTAGACCAAGTCAAGCTTAACATCAGGCTAGCTGCGGTCAAACGTAAGCCTATTCATCATTACAAAAAAAGTTTGATCTTGGGACCCAGATTACTTCAATATACTCGTATGAAGATGATAAAAGATCTTACTGTTATTAAAACATGTATTTCGTAGCGAAAACGCCCGCTGTAACCCGAGTTAATTCGGGATAAGAAATTGCTTAAGTGTTAATCCAGAGTCTTACCTATCTCTATACCAAATTCGAAATCGTTTTAGCCGTGAGAGCGTAAAGACATAACAAACATACACACTTACACATAGACATTCGCTTTTATAATATTAGTAGGATACATGTTTCGATCTATAAGCAAAGAAGTCCCTCAAGACGTCAAGAGCTAGAGAGTTATAGAAATTAGGTTACCATCACTAAAATAACTTTTATTGAAGCTAAGTCACTACAGAGTATTTTTCAGATTGTTCTCTAAAGCTCAAATGATACTATATAATTTTAACATGAATAGGACAAACAAACAACTGAGTCTTAAACATTGTAAACTGTTCACGTAAGGCATCTAAATATTTTTTTTTTATCACTTAAGGCATCTAAATATTTTTGAAAAATATATTTAGATAAGAATATTTACATTAGAATAATGTAAGTGTGACCGTTTGGTCACACTTATTATTATTAAAAGTTGGAATGAGTCCAACAGTTTCGATATTTTAAATAATTGTAAGTGTAGTGTATGAAGATAGGCGCAAGGCAGTTGCGGTGTGAAGCTCGTGTGAGCTCACCCACAACGCCAGTGAGAAATATACGTTACAACCGTAAGCTGTGTTTACTTCAGTGGCGACGAGATAAATCAAGAAATTCGCGTAAAACCAGGGAAAGTGCGCAATTTAAAATGCCGATCGGAAAGATAGGGGAATTTAACACCAAAACGGGCAATTGGTCTTCATACGTGGATAGACTAAACTGTTATTTTGTCGTGAACAACGTGGAGGAAGAACTAAAGTTGCCAACCCTCATTTCTTTCATGGGCGATGAAGCGTACGAATTATTACAAAATTTAGTGAGCCCCAGAAAACCGGCCGAAATTACATTTACGCAGGCTACGGACGTGCTGCGCGAGCACCTTCAACCGGCGCCGTCGGTATTGGCGGAGCGGTACCGGTTCCGGCAGCGGAGACAGCGTGCGGAGGAAAGTGTAAGCGAATACGTGGCCGAACTCAAGCGAAGCTCACGGCACTGCAAATTTAACACGAACCTATGCGAGAACTTGCGTGACCAGTTCGTTTGCGGCATAGCCAGTGATGTTATCCGGCAACGGTTGTTTGCGGAGGAAGCCACGTTGACTTTCAATGACGCGGTAAAATTGGCGTTTTCACTGGAGGCAGCGGAGCGCGATGCGGCTGCAGTGGAGTATCGGGCGGAGGCTGCGCACGGCGCGGCGCCGGACACGAGCGACATGCATGCGCTGCAGGCGGGCGCACGCGGAGGGCAGTCAAGGGCACGGGCGAGGCGCGCGGCTGCACCGCGTGCACCGCTCGGCGAGCGCCGTGCACAGCCGTCGCCGGCGCCGGGCCGGCCGAGCGGCAACACCAACTGCAGGGGCTGCGGAGCCACGAGTCACGACTACGGGAGCTGTAGATACCGGGACTTCGTGTGCAGCCTGTGCAAGCGGCGGGGACACCTGCGGCGGGTGTGCATGTCGGGTGGCGCCGGGAGCTTGGTGCCGCGACCCGCGGGCAGCGCGGTACATTTTGGAGAAGCGGATCCAGAAGACTCGGGGAACAAGGAGGCCGTCGCTTGGGACGACTGCATAGATATGTTCCAGTTAAATCTAAACGATTATAAATCGGTAAGCGTCCCCGTATTAATTAACAACACAGAAATATCAATGGAAATAGATACAGGTACTCCGATTTCATGTATAAGTGAAGAAACATACCGCAAACATTTCAAAAATTTGTTAATTAATCCTTATAATCTCAATATAAAATTTTATGACGGTTCATGTATTAAGCCTATAGGTTATATATTACCTGAAGTGAAATACGGAGATATTATAAAAAAACTCGAACTTTTCATAATAAGAGGAGGGACGACTGCATTGCTGGGTCGGCAATGGATTATCGAATTACAAGTTCCGGTAGTAATCCTGTGTAACCAAATGGGACAAAGCTTAGATAACGATATTACTTATTTGTTAAATAGGTATAAGCAGCTGTTCGACGGCGGGCTGGGACGGTTCACGGGCGGCAAGGCGCGGCTGCAAGTGCGCGAGGGGGCGGAGCCGGTGTACCACCGCGCGCGACCCATGGCGTTCGCGATGCGCGAGCGCGTCGACGCCGAGCTGGACGCGATGCTGGCGGCGGGCATCATCGAGCCGGTCGACACCTCGGACTGGGCCTCACCGCTCGTGCCAGTTCCGAAGCCCGATGGCTCGATCAGGGTTTGTGTAGACTATAAGGCGACTCTCAACCCCGTTTTGCTGATCGACCGTTATCCCTTGCCAAAAATAGAGGAGGTGTTGGTGGCGTTAAATGGCTCAAAATATTATAGTAAAATTGACCTCTCGCAGTCATATTCACAAATTGAACTCGATGACTCAAAAAGATTCACAGTAATAAATACACATCGCGGCCTATTTTGCTACAATAGATTGGTATTCGGTTTGGCGTCGAGCCCTGGCATTTTTCAGCGCATAATGACAGATTTACTTAAAAATATTCCGAATGTAGCCGTATTCATTGATGACGTCATCATAGGAGGGAAGACTAAAACGGAACACCTGAGAGCTCTAGAGGCGGTATTCGAAAGATTGTGTTCCAGCGGTATGAGGCTTAAAGAAAATAAGTGCGTATTTCTAGCGCCAGAAGTCACGTACTTAGGGTATGTACTATCAAAAGACGGTATCAAAATTGATCCAGCCAAGATAGAAGCTATTGAAAAAATACCTACACCAAAATGCGTCTCAGAACTAAGATCTTTCTTAGGATTAGCTAACTTTTTCGCTAAATTTGTCAGAAATCATAGTCTCATATTAGTGCCGCTTTTTAAATTATTGCAAAAAGACGTACGTTGGCATTGGTCGGCAGAATGCGAAAATGCCTTCCAAAGCATTAAGAAAATAATAGGTAGTCCGCAGGTACTCGCGCATTATGAGCCGAGTGGCGCGTTGATAGTGACGTGCGACGCGAGCCCGGCCGGCATCGGCGGCGTCCTCTCGCAGCCGGACGGGCGCGGGGGCGAGCGGCCGGTTTGTTTTGTTTCGCGCACGCTCACCAGCGCGGAGAAAAATTACTCACAAATACATAGGGAGGCACTCGCTATAGTTTTTTGTGTTAGGAAATTTCATCAATATATTTTCGGGAGACACTTTACATTGCGAACGGACAACAGACCGCTAATGGCGATTTTAGGGCCCCAAAAAGACATTCCGGCGATGACTGCGAGTAGAATGATAAGATGGGCGGTCATACTATCGGCGTACACTTACGACATTGAATATATTCGCTCAGATAAGAATAGTGCGGACGGTTTGTCTCGCCTACCCGTGCCATGCAAAGAACCGGTTTTGCCGCAGACACCGGAACAAACCTATTTACACTTTGCGCAGGATGCTATGTTACTGAATTATTCAGAAATAAAAAAAAGTACTATGCATGATCCTATTTTAGGTAGAATTTTGTGCTATATTAGAGATGGTTGGCCAACAGAGTGTGAAGTTATCGGTATGCAACCCTATTTTAACAGGCGCGCGGAACTATACGAAGAATTAGGTTGTGTTATGTGGGGTCACAGGGTCATAATACCTGGTAAGTGTAGGGAAAAGGTGTTAGAACTGATTCACGAGCCGCACATGGGCATAGTAAAGTCAAAAGCTATAGCGCGTAGTTATGTATGGTGGCCCGGCATCGACGAATCCATAGAAGCGGTATGCCGGGAGTGCGTCGCGTGCGCCGCTCACGGGGACGCGCCGGCCCGAGCCGCGCCGCGACCTTGGCCCGTGCCGCACCAGCCGTGGACCAGGCTGCATTTAGATTTCATGGGTCCCATTTTTGGGAAGTTATATTTGGTCATCGTCGACGCTATGTCTAAGTGGTTAGAAGTATTCCAGGTTCCGAGTACGTCCGCAGATTGCACGACGGAACGCTTATCGGAGTTATTCGGAAGGTTTGGATTCCCTCGCCAAGTCGTAACCGATAATGGCCCGCCTTTCACTAGTGAAGCGTTTAGGCAATTCACTATAAGTAGGGGTATAGAACATATTTTTACGGCGCCGTACCACCCGGCTTCTAACGGTGCAGCAGAGAATGCCGTCAAAACTTTAAAACGAGTGGTAAAGAAAGCGGCACACGAGAAGGTAAATGAACTTAAAGCATTACATAACTTCCTTATGTACTATAGGAATACCGAACATACGTCCACCGGCGAAAGCCCAGCGCAGCTCATGCTAGGTAGGAGAATCCGGACACGGCTCGATGCGTTGCGGCCGGACACGCAGGCGCGGGCGGCGCGCGCGCAGCAGCGCCAGCTGCAGGACGCGCCGGCGGCCGCCGACCGGCGCATCGCCGCGGGGGAGGAGGTGTGGTACCGCCAATACTTAAAGGGGGAAAAATGGGTACCAGGGCAGGTAGTCAGTAAGTTAGGCCCGTCCAACTTTAGAGTTATCGGTCGGGGAGGAGACAATGTGCATCGTCATGTCGATCAGCTAAAACGTAGGATGAGAAGTTCGCTTGTATGCCCGAACCCTGACCGGTCATCGGCCGGCGACCATGTTCCGACGAGCCCTGTCAAGGAAGATGTTTCCAGCCCCGAAAGTAGCCGGTCTCCGTTGACCCCGGCTAGTCGACGCTCCGACACGCCCAAATCCCGTGAACCGTCACCAGACCGCCGGCCGGACACTGCCACTCCTAGGAGGCGGCCCCTCAGGCCGTGCAGATTGCGGAACCCTAATCCTAATTATAAGGTGTAGAATATTATATTAACATACTTACTGTATATCATTTTATAATTATCCTTACTTAGTAAACCATTCTTCGAGCTATCTGTACCTAGTTATAATTATCTAGTATTTATTAAATTATATTGTTAAACAAGCTTAAGTAAAGTATTTCACCAACTCACGTTCATTCATTACATTATTATATGAAGTAAATTTAGTTTCACATTAGTCCTAAGTCCAGCTTATACATATAGTGGTCAGCTTAGAACATAGTTAGAATTAAACCTTTGCATTATATAAAAGTAGTTGTAAGTACGTTATCCTAATTAAGTGCGGAGGAGTGTAGTGTATGAAGATAGGCGCAAGGCAGTTGCGGTGTGAAGCTCGTGTGAGCTCACCCACAACGCCAGTGAGAAATATACGTTACAACCGTAAGCTGTGTTTACTTCAGTAAGTGTGACCGTTTTCTACGCGTAAAAAACTGAGTCTTAATAGTAATAACAGGAAAACGGCCTTTGATTTTTCCCAGGATAAAAGAGCTATAAGGGCTGACATACTATTTAGATATGAAGGTTCGACCACAAATTCTGGTTGTAATCTACACTGTAATCTACAATGTGCCACGCTTATCTACGAGATTCTTATTTGCTTTACTTTTGAAGACTGCCCATTGATACTTCTTAGGAAACTGAGATTCAGGTAGAGAGTGTCAAAGCTTCACTGTTTTCGCAATACCTAAAGGTTGACGCTAAGCACTTTGAATGGAACTTTTAGATCTTCAACACTGTCTTTACATTAGTCCCTGTATGTTAATACTAATTAAGCCTATTGTGTGAGCAAGTGTGTCTGGCCGGGAGATCAGTCTGCGACACCTCTGATTGAATCAAGGCCTTTTTTACCAATAACTAAGTAGTTTCAAATTGTGTATGAAATTGGCACTTGCGCATACTTTAAAGGAAAACATCTTGAGTAAACCCATACACTCCAGGGACCACAAAATCCAAAGACGTGTGTAATCTGCCGACCCGCACTTGGTCAGTGAGGAGGATTATGGCACGTAGAAACTCTGTGATTATGGCGTATCATTCTCTTCTCTCTAGAAAAGACGCGGTGGCTCGACAGTGGAAACGTACGTATAGTGTGCTGGCTAACGCCTACTGTATTATAAATATACATAGACATACGAGTAGTAAATATAATTATACAGTATCCTGAAGATATTCATAATATCACCTAGTATCTATCTATCGAGAATCGTTAAACAATGTTCCTGCTATTTGTCATTATTAGCTGGTCCATTCGACGCGCGCCCTAATAAGCCGACATACAGTTCATTTTTTGTAGCTTATTGAGGGTTTATTAACGAAGTTACTCATAAACTTTGAGACGTTGTAATAAAGTTCAGTTTCCTGCAGCTAGATTAGATTTCATCAGCGATTTTCTACGTATTCACATGCCTTGCATCAGTTTGCTAGTTTCACGCATGCGCGCGTTGCTCCGAAACGTATCGAATCAATTCGACACCGTCGCACAAGTCACAAAACACGCTTTATTCCGCACAAAGATAATAAATAATCCAAGTTGTTAGTGAATAATTGGTTATTTACAAAGTTTTTGAAATAAAATACAGTGAATTTCGATAATGGATCCGTCAAATGCTAGCGTTCTGGATATCGATTGAGTTTGCGGTGCTGTGTATTCGTATAATATAGTAAACCAGGATTATTTGGGTGAGTTAGTGAGTTATCGCTGAAATATTTATAAGTATTCCTTAACCTAGTTAGTAATCTTGATAGCGGATACAAATCTAGTAGTTGATTCTATTTACCTGTTTTTACACTTAAGATCTTGTAACACAGTTGAACAATAAATATATTCTTATTCTAGTGGTTTTAACAAACTTGTATTTACATAGATCTAGCTTATTATTATATTATGTACCCACCTTATTACCCACGGATCTTTAATTAATGTAGGGAGCAGCTTCTCTATTTTAAATCGGGCAACATCTATTTTAAGTAAGTAAGTATATGAAATTAATATTACTTTTCATATAAAAATATATTTCGGTTGCGCATACCTACTTCAAATTTCGTTCACACCAAAAATGGATCATTCTATCTACGCCATTTAGCTGCGGAATTAACATAACAAACCGTTTTCGCTAATTATATACCAACACTACAGAAGAGCCTAATGATCAAAAGGTCAAGAACCGAGTCAATTGGATGATTCTTGGTTTAGTATCTACATTACACATATTAAGTGAGGTATCTACCTTATAAATTAAATTCACTGTTAGTTAATATAATTTAAATACATACCAACTTTACTTCGGTGTTTTATTTGTATTGTTTCTTATATGAGAAAATCATTCCTAAGTATTATATGATCTTTGAAATCAAATATGCACAGATTTTACCAATATTAAGCATACTTTATTTCCAGGAAACTAATTTCCTTTATTTAAGTTAATAACTTGATCATAATATAAGTGTTTTATAGTTTCGTATAGGTAGTACGATGCGTTGTAATCAAGTAACACAATCAGAAATTTTTTATTAGAATTGAATTATTAAGAACCTTTAGTTATTATTATAAATGAATCATGAAGGTATTATCATAATCCCCTAAAATGATGAGTCATGAACCTCGACTGACCTTGCTCGTATATACCAAATCAAATGTCTAAACCATATGTCTGCAAATACATTTATTATTCCATAAGGACAGAAGCAACAGAACTCCTCACATCACCTTCGGATAATACGCAAACAAAAACGCAGAATATTCCAAAATTGTTTACTAAAAATTCAAATTTGTACTTATATGTTACAGTTTAGACCCGTTTTTAGATATAGCGTGTTTTCTTTATTTGGAACTAGTTTTCACTAAATGCATACATACGTTCCAAGTAAACTGTAACATACTCGGATACTACTAACTGTAACATGAACTAGCTACGCCTCGCGTTGTAGCCCTCGTTAATCCGGGACAAGAAGAAGTTAATCCGGGAGTAAAAGTATCCTATGTGTTAATCCAAGGTCTAACCTAACCTATCTTTATAGTAAACCTTATCAAAATCATTCCAGCCGTAGGAGCGTGAAAAAATAATATAGATTTTGAAGTTATTTGCGCATCCAACGGGTACCACAGTTTTTTCGAGATAAAATGTAGCCTATGAGTTAATCCCAAGATCTAATCTATCTACTCACCAAATTGTATCAAAATCAGTTCAGCCGTTTGAGCATGAAAAAAGTAACAAACATACACACTTAGACACAAATTTTCGCATTAATAATATAAGAAGGATATTATGTCAGACTCTTATCCTACACCTTTTTCGTTTAACAAACATATCCTCTGGTTAACGTTCCAGCTCCACCATGCAAGTGGCATCAGGTGTAACACTACCCCCATGGCTGTCATCGTCATGGCTGAACGCGATGCCAGCGTACAACGAACTGCTGAGGCGGCAGCTTCAGAGAGAACACTCTCGATCTCGGTACCATGACCATATGCAGGCAGGGCCAGGACTCACCCTTTACGCCTACGGATCGTATGGCCGGAACCCACAGCCCATATTCAGGTAACTAGCGTACCTATTTCTCGTCCTTTCAACTCCTTTCCATCCAAAGGTTGCCTGGAAGAGATCGCTGTTAGCGAAAAAGCCGCCGTTTGTGGCACATTGTAAATAATTTTGTGTAGTTACTTTTTATTTTGACTTGTACCTATAATCTGCCCAATAAAAAGTTTATCTATCTATCTATCTATTTCGATGTCACTCTGCAGAAAATCATAGTTACAATTATTTATTGTTGACATTTTAATTAACACTTTAAAAACACGACAAATACGACCAATGATAAGTGGAATTGTTCTTATCTATATATCTATTTATAGTTTGGACAACTTTTATTTTCTTTTTAGTACTTATGATCACAACAGAAAGGAGGTAAGGAAAGGAGGCAAACACTAAATATTGTAAACAAAATGTTATTACTATTCAGATGTCTTACACATTTTATTAAGCATTTAGCATCTAGAAAAATATGTATAAATGCCCAAGAAAAGGCTGTTCTGAATTATACCTTCATATTAGGATTTATCACTTTTCTGCTAAAGAACTGTGATTGAATGCCAATAGATATTAAGCCGAAGGCTTTGGCTAAATCCTGTTGGACAGAACAGGTAGACTCCCACTTTACGCCTTGATAGTTCGAGATTAGCCATATTTTTCTCTCATCATTCCAGATTCGGTGGTTTTCCAGGAGTTAACGCGGCTCGTCAAGGTTCAGGAAACGGTGCGACAGCAGCAGGATCCACAAACTGGAACCAGTACCCATTTCAGTTTGATCCGATCTTCGCGCAATCTGGGGACCTTTCTAGAATACCAGGGGTAAAAAAAATTGTTACTATTTGCGTCTCTGTCGCACTTCATCGCCTGCTAACAATCAGAGCGCTTGTTCTGAATCGCGCAAACGGTATTTTCAATGCGCGTACGACTGGTCCTAGCTACAATGCTTGACCGTCAGGCGACCGTCTCCGGACACCATCTGTCCGGGGTCCCTTTGCTAGATGGAGGCAGATTGTCGTCGCTCCATAACTACTAAGATAAAACAGGAAGGATTTATAATGCCTTCTATTCAAATGGGTGGGTATAGAGGTAAATCCATTTTGGAATATACCATAGCTTTTTCAAAAATTATAAAAATAATTCTACCTTATACTCGTAGTACAATTCATATAGGAATGAATTCATTTTAGTTTCGCTTTTTAATTACAGGTGTTAGTCCGTGGAGCACGTCCTCCTGTCAATGTGGAGTGGGAGGTGGCAAGCGGAGCCCCGGTAGGCCCCAGCGCTGGGCACGGCGGAGCACCCACAGCCCCCGGTGGTTTCGCGTTGTCCCCCCGAGCCACTCTGCGAGCTTGGCTTTTCGGCACGGCTTTGGTCGTGCTCGTGGTGGTACTTGTCAAGGCTATTGACAAGTGTCTGGATCTCAACTTGCTGAAATGTGAGTACTTTACCACAATAATTCTGACGTTTATGGTCTAAGGTTCCTTCAAAAATTCTTGTACACTAAAAACTAACGAATCACGTTTCCGATCTTGCTTCCTTCTTCACTAGCCGGAGTTGTCGTATTTATTTTGTTTACAGATTTAGCATTTACAAAGACTTCTTTGTTTCAGCTCGGCGTCGATCCCAGGAGTGGCCCACGCCTTCTGTACGAGCAACTAACAGTAAGTATTATATACTCGTATGTGCAAAAAATCAGCTACACTAAAATTCCAGATGGTACTCATTTTAATATCAATGAAAGTAAACAAAAGAATATGAGTTAAGTTATGGCAGTCATATTTCTGATTCTGTGATCTTAGGTGAATGACAACTTAAAATTTGTTATTTTGTAGGACAAATGGCAGACAACAGCGTGGTTATCATTCCAGAAGACGAGTTTTCAAGTACGGATCGTCCAGCTGACTATAGTGAAGTTCTCAGTGTGGACCTTCCTCCACCCTACTCCGAATGTCTTAGAGATGAACAAATACCAGACCCTGGACGACCAAAGTTAGATCACGAGGAACCACCGCCTGACTACAACGATACTTACGTAGAATTTTCCAACAAAAATGGCGTGGCATCTGTTCTAATCTACAGCGCGCGTAGAACTCCTCTTGCCAATAGAAGGGAAATCTCTGGAACATCAGGGAGCAATAGTAACGATACAAGCGAGCAAAATGTACAAAACACTGGGCATAATGAAGAACCTAACTCAAGCTCAGTTAGAAATGAAACTGAGAGTAATTCTTCTGACACTAGAAATGCGAACCGTAATGCACAAGTGATTAAATACGTTATCAGTGATGATACACCTAATACGGTAACTGACACCGCATGTTGTGATACGAACGCACGTGAAGATAATTCAGAGGCAACCAAAGAGGGATCAAATGAAGAAAGTATTGTTATGGTGTGAAACAGGCATACCTAAAAGTGGAAATATGGGCAAATTGTTGAATAACTTAATGAAGATACGCCAAATACTAATGGACAGCAGCTATGATGTAATAATGATGGGTGAAATATTTAAAACGAAGTCCGTAGTGATATAAACATAAAAATGAAATGCTAAGCAATATTAATTTCTAGAGCTATTCATTTAAACTATTTTTAAAATGAATATGCTGACAATGATAAGATTTGTAAAGGCTAATTTTAGACACCAGCAAGTTATACATGTAGATTCTATAGACAGTAGATATTTTGTATCTCAGACCATATTTTATAGTATTTTACTCGTAAATATAATTTTATTAATCGCAGGTTGTGCTTGATTCTATACGGACAATTTTTATAAGCTATGTTCTATAAGTACCTACACGTAGTAACTTTATAATGTACTTAGTAGCTTGCAATATTTTAATACTACTATAAATTGTAGCCAGTTATTTTATTATTTAGGCACATATAATTACTAAAATATCTCAGTACCTAAATACTATAAAACATATTGCAAAAACGTAGATAAGTTTGATATACTATTGCCATTAGTTCAAGTAGAATATACAAATAATGCATCGTATATTTTTATCAGTATTCTCTCTCACTATTCAATAAAATAAAAGTAAGTAATTTTTTAAACGTGTGTTTTATTTAAATCTTTATTAAGTCAATGTCATCCAATTTATGTTACTCTATTTCGCCTAAACTAAGAGTAAGTACTTACGTTTCTATTGATAATACTAAATAGGTAGTACGCAATATTTTATTCTAAATGTTTACTAACTAAAATAAATGCAAATTGAGCCGAATATACATTTTCAATGCCATAAATGATAATTGCTGCTTCTATATAGCTCTCTTAAAATATTTATAAAAAATCGTAAGAGATCCTATCGAGCTTTACAAAAATATAGATTTGGTACAAAATACTTATTAAACATAACATAATATAATATAAGTAGGTAAATATATAAAAGTACAGTCTTAGCGTCAACTAGCTTAGCACCAAATTCAATAACTATTTCTACTAAAAATACATACATTAAAATAATTATAGTATTTAACGTGAAAAGATAATAAAACTACTGTTTAATTACGTAAATTAAAACCAGCAACATCTTGTGCGGAAACAAAAAAGCTGCATCATTTGCTATAATATTATGACGTATGTCTCAGATACATTTTTCTATAACAAGAATTCGAGTCTGGGTGATAAGCTGATGTGAAAGGTAGGTACAACTGTTTGTTCACTGATCAAATAAATGTACCAAGTTTTAGCTTATATAATAATTAGTTCCGTGGATATCATTTCACCAAATCTCCACCGTATTTTTCCAATTGTAGATAGTTTAGAATAGATAAATAAAATAAATGTTTTGTCACTTTATTATACAACGTTCCAAAGTAAATTAATGCCTATAATAATAATCTTATTTTTAATCTTCCGTCTGACTGTCTTGTTGCATATCTGAATGATATTCTCATCTTATGACATGGAGTAATTTCTTCCATGACTCCGCAATATTATTTGCATTTAATTATTTCATATTACATGTTTTCTATATAGATTTGAGATATCGGTAGATTTTAATTTTAAGAATAAGTCGATTTTATCATAATTTATATATTTTAAGCTTCCTACGTACATAAGTCTTATTATAGGAAGTCAAATGCTTTTGAAGTCTTGTTACGGTAGATTGAATCAATTTTCTAGCGGGTATCGAAGGGTGGGTATGTATAGTAAGTAGCTCAAAGCTCGTTGTTCTGGCGGCGACGCACGTAGCGAGCGAAGTAGTCTGGTCTCCAACACTTGCAAGAGCCCGGGACTAGGAACCAGTCGTAGTACAGACGGACCTGGAAATCATGATACAATATTAAAATTAAATCTTTTTACCCGCGTGGAACGGAGACCGGTATGTGAATTTGTTACAAAGTACTGCCGACAAGATATTCGTGTTTGCTACTTCCTCGCGCTACTAATGGGAGAAATAGGTTTACTAATAAAATTAAAGTTAATCCTTGAAAGTAATTATTTTTTAATAAGGTTTTATTTACTTAATTTTAATTCTGTATTTTTAATAAAATAAAATTTCACGCGTAATAATTTCGATTTGGGATTAGTCAAAATCCTAAAAAGGCATAAAAATTACACCTAAAAAAAGTTCTAATTAAATTAATTGTTAAGTTATAGGTAATGGCACGGGAAATAGGTATAATACATAATATCTTTTGAAAGAAACAGTTTTGTAGCCATCGCGGTTTCTGAGATACAGCCTGGTGACAGACTGCGGAGGCTTAGTATTAGAGCCATTACGCACTAAGCACTAGGCGACTGTGACTTTCTTTAGTTTAAATTAGTGTTTACGCACTCGGTCGCCGGTTGCACAAGCGACACGGCGACTCGCCGCGTAGTGGCGACGCACAGGCGACTACCGGTCGCCGGCGACCAATAGGAGCACGGTTTCAAATGGAAGCATTCACACTGCGAGCAACTGTCTTAACGACCAAATGTACTGCACGAATGTACTTGGAATACTGTCGCTCGGCTTGGTCTCCGGCCCTAGTTGCCTACGTTTCGGTCGCCGAGAGACTGAGTCGCCGGCGACCAGTCGACAGTGCGTAATGGCTCTTAGGGTCCCGTTTTGAGTTTTTAGATACGAAACCCTAAAAAGGCAAAGAGAAATAAGTTTAATATGTAGGTAACTAACCTGGAAGCAGCCAAGGTCATCATGACCATCGCAGTGAGGAGGTTTCTCGGTGCTGGGCTCCACGCCTGGCTCTCCGCTGCCGCCGCGGTTCTGCAGATACTGTTGGTACTCCTGAAAAGCGGCAAAATATATAGATAAATACATATTATACGGCTGGTTAGCCCCACACTAAACCATTTCTAGCTTGTACTCGTATTATGGTTGCTAACACAACTGATATACTACATATTTATATCTCTTTCACACCCAGACCGACAGCCAACAAATTTAGTTCATCACAAAGATGTTGGCCGTGGCGGGAATCAACCCGGGACCCTTTGGTTGATAATAAAATGATCGATACACGAAGGTAAATGTTTGAATGGCTTTAAGAAAGAACGTCCTGGCGACAATGTAGGCCACCTCTACCGGTTAGCCATAATTGTTATTATAATATACTAGTAAATAGATTTAAAGTAAAGATGTACTAACATAATTTTAATCATTATCATCACCTACAGTTGAACTTACGTAAGTAAGTACATACATCACGAGTGGCATTGTGTTAATTTAGGAAATAATGTTTTTTTTACAATAAATATGCTTGTGCTTGATCATAATTCACCTGATGGTAAGCGATAATAGAGAATAATTCACGATATTATGATCTAAGGTGCAGCGCGTTTACCCAAAAAAAACGGTTCACTCTTGCTTTGAGAGCCAGATTGTAGTTTTCGGGGAACAAGGAGCTTGGCAAAGAACTCCACACCTTAGCGATTCGCACAATGAAGGTGGAGGCAAACCGCTTACTACGCCTTTGGTACCTCCACGGCATAATGATGCCGCCTTGGTGTGTGTGTCCCTTTTCTTCATTTATATCCAAGATACGAGTATAGCCAATTTTTTATTTAAAGTTAAGATATATACTGTTTATACTCACTTGTATATTGTGCTCAGTGTTGGGATAGTGTAGTTCAGCAACGAGCAGCGACACCCACCGGGGAGAGCTCAAGCATCCACCTTCCAAATAGTGGCAGCGGGATTGCATACATCTGCAGAAAGTTAATCATTGAAATGTGGGGTGGCTGGAATATCCAACATTAAACAAGTCTCAGAAGTTCATTTTCAAGCGGAAATCTTCGAACCCTTTAACTATAACAGTATTATATATTATCATCACTATGAACAACTAAAGTCAAACTAGCTTAATTAAATAATTGAAATCTCTTCAGACTGGTACCTAATCGAAAAGTGAGTATTAAGTTCAAAGATTAAATCATACCTGGTCACTTCGACAGTCTGCGTGAAGTATCCCTCATAAGGTATTTGAACCACATATCTCCACACGCCTTGGTAGTTTCGCGCAAACACCGGTGTGGCATACTCCACGCGTGCTGGGCATGGTGTCGGAGGACCCTGAAACAGAACAATGTTAGAATGTGGCTTGACCTAAATAGAACAGTTCATTTCTGTGGGGATGTCGAAAGCAAAGATACCTCGTATCTGTGTTGTGGAATCGGTGCAGGATGTCCAGGATCTTCACGACGCTCCACACTTGCTGCTGGCTCGCTGTTGCCGTTGAAAGCACGATACAACATGCAGAAACTGTAACAAATTCATATAACTTTATACGATGTCAATTTGGCACAAATAGCTTAAGTAAAATATTTAACGTCAATGTCAAATTATCTGTCAACCTCTTATTTTGTTTTCGTTTGTCGTTTCGTTTTGAGGTTAGGTGTCGTGTGATACTGAGAGATATACATGGTTTCATTTAGTTTTTTGAATTAAAATGTCTACAGCGTTATTAAGGCAAGCGCTAGAGTTCGTCGATCCAGCCGGTGAGTCTTATTACTGCATTAATACCACGACTCCTACGAATTTTGTATAGTTGTAAACAAAAGACATGTCATTCTTTCAGAGAACGTCGGCAAACCTAAGAAGCGTGGTACCCGGCTCAGGGGAGCCGCAGGTCAAGGTTTGATAACATTTTATTAGCTACAATAGATTACGTCATACAATTTATGAGCAGCGCAGTCAGTAAGCTGAACTACGCGTTGTGGTTAGGCACTAGTTTGAGCACATTTTATTTATTACTAGACTCTATGAGTCTCTAAGTAATTTTATACTGTTACTCTCAGTTTATTTGCTTTTAGATAGTGAAGAGAATTATTTGTGTCATTTTACTTCATCCGAAATTAAAAAAATGTATTAGTATTTTTATGATATTGTGTGTTTATCATTTTAAGTAGGTAAAGTCTGACTTAATTTTTAACACACCTATCTTGTGATAATTTTTTATTTAGGAAATAAATTTTGCAATACATTTGCTTCAGATCTGTTTTCTGAGACACAAGTTGAGTTGGAACCCGAGAAAGAAAAGATTGCAGTAAAAGAATTAAAGGAAAAAGATACCATCTCAAAACTGCTTAAACTGTCACAACCTGCACTTGATAAGCAAACAGCTAAAAAGGTAATGGTATGAAGTTCGCGCTAATTTAGTTAGTTTCAATATTCATGATTCTACTACAAACTACTGAATGGGAAAAGAAATAAACATTAGTAAATTTGTGTCTACAAAATAACAACGGTTGGTTGTTAAACCTGGGCACTACTAGAAAAGAATCAAGATGTATAGCATTTTACAAGAGAGGCCTATTCCCAGTAGTGGTAAAGAACTGGCTGCCGATGATTATAATAATAATGTTGATGGCTTCTCATTTTTCAAGTCAATATAAAATAGACATTTAACATTCTTGAACAATTTGTATGTCTATCAAACATATTCACATACTAACAAACAAGTTTTTGGCTTCATAATATGGCTGTATAGTGGGAGAAGAGTTAATGGCATTACATATATTTTTTCCTTAGTGAAATATATGTATATTTAGACTAATAATTATGTCATTACCTTGACTTTATGTAATCAGCTATAAAAAAACCAAGCATTTTATAGCTTGCTGTAAATATTTGTTAACTCATGTATGTATGAATATACAATTGATAAGTTAATATCCATGTTGTAAAAGTTTGATCCTTGAGTAAAAAAATTGAATCAATTTTGGATTTTTTATGAGTAAAAATGAAACATCTAGTGTTCATTCATTCAAGCAAGATTTTTACTTGAAAATTATTGAGTACCTAACATTTGGTTATCATGGTCAAACTAGCTATCTATACCAACACATAAACAGGAAAAGTTAGATTTTTTGTTTGTTTGATGCAAATAGGTTCTGAAACCACTGGACCAATTTGACCATTGGGAAGCTACATTATCCCTTAGTAATGTAGGTTATATTTTGTTTCTCTTTGCAACTTACATTATTTTATAGATCATGCAAAGCCAAGACAATTTGCTAGTTACTTATAAATTGTTTTGATATTAATATCTATTTAAATTAGATGCCAGTATAACAAATGTTGTATTTATTATTTATTTTACCATCATTCAATAGCAGTCTCTTTCATATATTTTTTCACAGATAGTGAAACGAGCTGCCACAGGGAAACCAGTGTTTGATAAAATTAAAGTCAAAAAAGAAGAAACAAAGTCCATACTCTTTCCAGAAGAGAACGAGAAACAGAACAAAAAGAAATCTTCTAAAAAAAGACTGTCAAAGAGGAATTAAAATATTCATAAAAGAAATTTCATATTTTAGCAATTGCAACAAAGCATTTTACAAATTAACACAGATTTAAATCGAAACAAGTATAAAAATGTAATTATTCCCAGAAAAAAAAACAAATTGAAAAAAGAAGAGACTCAGATTTTTTGTAAGGATTCTAGACTTACATATAGTTGTAAAAACAGTTTTATTGTGAATGGCTGTTTCTGACTCAACTGTGGGCAAAGTAATTTTGTTCAGTACTGTTACAGTATTACTTATTCTAGCCTTTTGGGTTAACACTTACCCTTTTATTGACGAAGGTTAGTATCTTTAAACATTTATATATGTAATATCTTTCTTATTATCATCTATTTATTACGAATCATTATCATGTACATGTACAATACCAGGAGATAAATATTGCACATGGAAACCAAAATCAGCTTATTGTCTCTTTCCAATGGCTGATGTACCAATATCGCCGGGTACTGTACGAGGGTGAATCAAAAAATTCTTGGAATCAATATTAAAAAATGCAAAGATTTAAATAATAATATTTTATTTTTCTACATAATCTCCCTGCAATGCAATGCATTTAGAATAACGCGTTTCTAACTTCCTTATTCCTTGTGAAAAAAAATATTTTCTTGACTCTCGAAAAAGTCCTCTACGGCAGCTATAACCGCGTCATTATCGTGAAATTTTGTTCCACGAATTTCCTCTTTTAATTTTGGAAATAAGTGAAAATCACTTGGGGCTAAGTCCGGAGAATATGGTGGGTGGTCAAGGAGATTGAAGCCAGCACAGCGGATTGCCTTGAGCGCAACTTCCGATCGATGAGCAGGAGCGTTATCTTGAAGGAACAACACGCCCAACGACAGTTTTCCACGACGTTTTTCTTTAATCGCTTCACGCACTTTCGGGATTAAATTTGCATAATAGGGTCCAGTAATCGTCTGGCCTTTTGGCATGTAATCAATAAAAAGGATTCCTTCACTATCCCAGAACACAGAGGCCATAACTTTGCCAGCGGTAGGAACAACTCGAAATTTCTTAATGGATGGAGAGGATGGTCGTTTCCAAGACATGCTTTGTCTTTAAGTTTCAGGATTAAAATGGATTGGACCCACGTTTCATCCATGGTGACAAGACGACGGCAAAAATTATCCGAATCACGCTGGAACATTTCGAGATTACGCTTGGAAATTTCCAAATGTCGCTTTTTGTTTTCGTCGGTTAACATTCGTGGCACCCATCTTGCAGACACTTTTTTGAACCCCAGTGAATCAATTAAAATTGGTTGAACGCTACCAAAAGATATCTTTAGGATCTCAGCTATATGTTTTATAGTCATTCTTCTGTCTTCCAAAACCAGATTCTCAACCTTTTTGACATTTTCTTCTGTAACGGAGGTTGCAGGCCGCCCAGAACGCGGGTCATCTTTATAGCTTGATCTACCTCTTTTAAATTCAGCCACCCAGTACGCAACCGTAGAATAGGGTACAGCATCACCCCCTAATGTCTGCTGTATGTCCAAAAAAATTTCCTTCGTAGACATTTTTTTCAAACTGAGATATTTTATCACCGCACGTAACTCACTTTTATCCATAATTTTAACTTTTTAGCAACTCGTTGCACAAAAAAAATTATTACATGCGAACGAACTGACAAAAACAAGTGACAGTCTGCATAAATATAGTGTGATATACACTCTTTAATTTCAATATTGAACTTGATCCAAAAAGGTTTCATATATATGCACTTCTAAGAACTTTTTGATTCACCCTCGTATTTAGGACTATAAAGCAAAATTAAAAATACAAATAAATAAAATTACTTTATAGAGATACATACTTTAGTATGTTTGTTCATATCTTTTTTTGGCTTGTCAACGAATATTGAATATACATTTTCACCCAATATATAATTAAATACTTTATATTTTGTTTCAGAAAGTGTAATATATTCCTACATTCCGGACCCCAGTTGGTTTTTACTAGCTTGCGCTGCTTGGGGAGTTTGCTTCATCGGAGGACTTATGACTTTCAGTTTATACCATTTATACCCTTATCTGTGACATTGCTATATTCCACAGAAATTTGGTATAGCCTTAATCTTTGAAAAGAAATCTTCAAAGTTTTGTGACAGTCCGTAATGCTACATAGACTTGTGATAATCCAAGATCAGAAATACTGCAGAGATTTATAATAGATAAAAATCAGGAATCCTGCAAAGATTTGTGGCAGTCTATTATTATATAACTACAGAGATGTATGACAACCCTATGGGTTTGAAATACTATAGAAATTTTTGACAATTATAGATAAAAAACTACAAGGATTTGTAACACTTAATCTTGACTTGACAAATGACAAATACCTCTGACACTCCCAGTAAATCTACAAATTTGTGACAGTCCTAAGGCTGTGATGCTTGTACTTCTGAAAGCTGAAAATTGCCAGTACTTGCCATAGAAAGAACAATGTCAGGTGGTGACATGGCGCAAATAAGTGGAACAGCGAGGAACAAGTGGATCATTGTTGGCATTTCAGGTATTTTTTTTACATAATCACATTTATGATGGATCTTTTTTCAATATAAGACATTTTAACATTTATTAACATATTCTGATCTTTATCTAGCTTAGTCTACTTTTTGACATCAATTGGATTATACATATGTAGCGAAAATCGTTGTCCTAGTGGTCCGCGATTTAAATTGCAATACGCGAGGGCCCTTATTCTTATTCTATGATGGGGGCGATCAGACCTGTACTGACAACCCGCAGGAGGCGTATTGTGCATTTCTCCCTACCAGCCAACCCAAGCTCCTTCAAGTAGCAGAGCACGGTCTTGGGTCGCTGGCATACCTGTTCCACTGTCATTGCGTCAGATGTTGTGGTACTTCTTTTAAAACAGGAGGCGAGGTCCCTGATTTGATTCCCGCGGACAGATTTTTGAATGGTGAACAGACATGCGCATTTATAATTGTATGATGTGATTGGGAAGCTATGAATAATATTAATAAATAAATAAATATTAGACACATGGCTAGTTATTTGCTCAAAAAGTGATATGATTACCAGGAGTGACATGCGGCGGTAAGACAACTCTGGCCAACCGGCTGATGACCGGCGTCTACCCGGCTGTGGTGTTCCATCAGGACAAGTACTTCTACCCAGACGACAGCCCGCATCACATCAAATGCGAGGCCTTGGACCATAACAACTATGATATACTATCGTCGCTTGGTAAGTTTTCACTAAAATACAAGATAGGTTCTTCTACCTTGCCTTATCCCACTAGGTGGGGTCGGCACAGCAAATATTCTTCTTCCACTATATTCTATCACTCATCATCTCTACACTCACCCTTTCTCTCTCATGTCGTTCATTCACACACTCCATCCATGTCTTCTACGGTCGGCCTCTTACCCTTCTTCCTTGCACTACCATCCATCTATACATCTTCTAGTAACATGCATCTTCACTCTATGCATCACATTGTCTCTGAATATTATGAAATCAAAAAAAAATTACTAGATTATTATTAGACACCAAGCGACCTGTGGTCAAACGCAAAAGTAGTAGTTGTATAATACAAGATCTAAATTTAAATTATATAGATTAAACCAAATTTAAATTCAGAATTCAGAAGGTTTTTATAAACCTATAAGATATGGACATTTAGCACATTTTTCCGAAATGCCCTGTTAGTTTATGCAGGCTTATCTGCAACAAATATTTTATCCGAAGAAGGCGGAATAATAAATAATTCTAAAATCTTACTAATATTACAAATGCAATTGTATATGTTTGTTTCTTCTTCAAACTCAAACGGTGGAACCGATTTGGCGCGCAGGTACCTTTTTTTAGATATAAGCTACTTTTATTCTAAAATCCTACTAATATTACAAATGCAAATGTATATGTTTGTTTCTTCTTCAAACTCAAACGGTGGAACCGATTTGGCGCGCAGGTACCTTTTTTTTAGATATAAGCTACTTTTATCCCCCCGATTAACGGGGGTAGAGCCGAGGGAGCAGCTAGTAATATTATAATCTCACTATACACCGTATATTGTGGTTGCACTGTACAAAAGTGTCTGTCACTTTCAAAAACTATACATACTATAATTCAATTAATGATCCATTAGTTTCACTAAACGCTATTAATCTCGTGATCACGTGCTTGACTTATTAGGACTTAATTATATTAAGTCTACACTTATTTGGAATAATAAGCTCTTTCTAGGTTTAGGTTTAAAGATATTTATTCTCACAAAAGATATTATCACCTACATGAGAACATATTTGAATTAATATTATTTATAACATTCGTCGCCACTATAAAATTACAAAGCAATTTAAATGTACATGTAAATAAACAGTTTGCCCGTCCAACGCATTCATAAAAGTGAGCTATCCGTTATTACGTGCTGGTAAAGTCGACTTTTGAATGCGGTGAACGGGCTTACATTTTTTAGGTCTGAGGGTAGTTTATTATAACTCTGCGCCCCTGCAAACGTTATCATTGTTATCTTTCCCGCAAAGTATGAGTAACATAGAGTATAACCAAATTTTGTTTTGCAGATATGGAAGCTTTCCACCAAGACGTGATAAAGACTCTACAGGGGAAAGACAAATCGCACGCCTCCTCTAAGGGAGAAGAGGGTTCGGAGAAGCTGGACGGAAAGAAACTCCTTATTATTGAGGGGTTCACCGTTTTGAACTACAAACCGCTCAATGATCTGTGCGATCTAAGGTGAGAGTAGATTTTAATATATTATATTGGTCAAAAATAAATACATGAAAGAGAGGATAAGTATACAACGTAAATTTCGTATTCTCGAAATTTTATCTCTCTCTCTCTCTCTCTCTCGATTCCATAATCAAAACATTTGAAAGTTAATTCCCTCTCTCTTGCACTCATTTAGTTTTGCCGTTCGCGAAATGCAAGATAGTTTCATTAAGTAATGTTTATGCTTCATCAGTCATCACCAAGAGCCACTGGCAAGGCTGTTTTACTGAGACTGAACATGTAATAGATATAAAGGCTGAAAAGATGTTGATGATGATGTGTTCCAGATACTACTTCGTGTTGGAATACTCTCAGTGCGTAGCGCGGAGGGTACTGCGTCTGTACGACCCTCCAGACATCGACGGTTACTTCGACCAGTGTGTGTGGCCTGAACACTTGAAGTATAAGGCAGAGGTGCATACCTAGTTGTAACTTAAATTCATCATAATCATCATCCTAAGGCAATTATATCCCACTGTTAGTTTCTCTTTTGTGATGCCATCTGTATGTATCTGTATGCTTGAGTATGTTGACAGGGGTGTCGACTCGACATACTCAAGCTTCGATCCACAAGAGCTGTTAGTTTCGAATTTACATTAGTAACTTTAATTGGGAAATTTGAAAAAGAAATTTAGTGCTTCATCTTTTTATTAAAACACCCGTGAGTGTTTTTTTTATATAAACAAGTTATTTTGGTGTAAATAAGCTGTTTTTTTTCTCGATTCTTAATATAAAAAGTTGTGGAAACGTAGAACAATTTTTATGAGATGTGTTTGGTCGTACTAACATACATACAGTTCCAGTAAACAGTATGGATTTAAACATCTTCGAAGCTATAAATTGTATGCTTTAAATTATATAACTGATTATTACATTTCAGTGCCCAATTCCCTGGAAGAAAGACATTCTTTTTACACTTTTTTTTATTTTTTTTCCCCCAGATCGAAAAAGACAAGCGAGTGAAAATAATCGACGGCACGGATCAAGACACTTTCGAGCTTGTAATGAATGAAATAAGAACTTTAGCGAACAGTCGCTAAAGTTCTTATTTAGTATGCCCCTAGCGGGATGTCAGCGCAGGTCTCGTCACCCCCACTTCAAATTAGAATAATCGCTAATCTTGTAAACATCTTGGTGCAAACATGTGGGTATTAGAACAATTTAAGGAAAAATACTCGGATTTAACATGATGGAATTTGAACCTTTTTTTAAGAGTTTTTGCAGTCAGTTCAACGAGTCAAGCTAATAAGAAGATATTTTTTTTTTGTGCTTGATTCGTCAGAAATGACGCGTGAAAACAGCGTCGATGGCTGTTATTGGTGGACGCTGTCCAAGCGCCTCGGCTTTGACGAATCAGAAGCCAGGATTTTTTCTCCGTATTAGGTTTACTATTTTGAAAGAGGTTAGTATACTTATTTGGGGAAATATCTTAAGAAAAAGTGTTGAATCTGAATGTTCCCATCTGGTCTACTGCTATGCCAAATGTCAATAGATGAGATAGGAAGAAGAAATTGGTAGTTAAATAAATTATTTCGCTCTGAGAAGGTGTATAACAGAAAAAAAATAGTATGCAGAACGTCGCTAAATTTAAAAGTATTGCAACAATGAGTACATACTATTTAGATAGTACGTAATCATTGTATTTGGTTCAAATGTGTGTATTTACCTACGCAAGTAGGATGATCTTATATTCTGGTTCAAATTCTATCAGTTAGAATTAGTAGTACTCGAAAAATTTATGGTTTTATTTATTGTAAGATAATTATTTGTGTAAGAAGAGTTGTTTGGGTAAAACATGATGTTATTTTGTTGCGCTTATGGTTAATTAACTTTGTTATGTAAGGGTTAAATTATTATAATCCAGTTAAGATTAATATTGTTAAGTACTATGATTAATTATATTATTGTAAATATATACTTTACCTAGCATTTTGAATTGTATTTTTTTTAGAATAACGTAGTATAAAATAAAATAAATCTCACTTAAAAATGTTTACTCGAACTAGGTAATATGAAATTACCAAAGAGTTTCTTATGTTTTACTACACTCGTTACTATTATGAAACTCGCTGCGCTTTTTTCATACACTCACACTCGTGTTTTGATACCCTTCATTATATTATGACAGTTGCTAGGTGGCGATTCAGCGGCACACACGACTAAACCAAATTTAAAGAAGTCCGTCTCTTTTCATCTTAGGTGGCCAGAAAGAGACGGCACGCTGTGCACCATAGTCAAACCAACTAAAATCACGTCAAATGTAGAAAATATAGGCGACTTTAGACCACACTCATTTGTATCACCTCTAAAACTGCCTGCACATTCCATATTTGACGTGATTTTAGTTGTTTTGTCTGTGGTTCGGAACGTGCCGTCTCTTTCTGGCCACCTAAGATGAAAAGAGACGGGGCTTCTTTAAATTTGGTTTAGTCGTGTGTGCCGCTGAATCGCCACCATTAGCGCATATTTTGGAAATAGCACTCAATGCCGCTAGAGACGTCACGGCCCATGGAATCGGATTGTATGTATGGTACTCACACTCCCCCTTCGTCGCAGAACTTCCGTCCCTCTCTAGGCAGTGCGGTGTCGGCGCTGCGGTGCTCGGCCGGCAGCGCGTGGGAAGGTACCTGCTCGGAGTCCTCGCTCTCCAACGACCGCTTGTTGCGCTCTTCTAGCCTGGAAAATAAGGGGAATTTATTAATTTAGTAGCTGACCCGGTATACGATGTTTTGCCTTAAGTAAAATTTTAAGGGTGAAGAACCCATAGTAGCCGATTCTCAGACCTACTGAATACACATATAAAATTTGGTAAAAATCAGTCAAGCCGTTTCTGAGGAGTACGGTAAATAACAGTGTGACATGGAAATTTTATATAAAAGATTATTCTTGAATCCAATAAGAAATGATTTTGCTAAAATTTTTATTCCATTCGGGCAGTATCTCCTTTTCAATGCAAAGAATGATAATCAGTTCAATGCAAATAATCGGTTTAGTGGTAAAGTGCAGTGTGGTAGTGAGCAATTACTGTGGTCTCGACGATCGAACTATTATTAAAACCTAACATTTTTAAGTTTTAGTATGTTTTAAAAACAGACCTGTTGAGTTTCTTGGCATAATAAACAGTTTATTTCTACATACTTTCGATTATCCGATGCCTTATAACACCAATTAGTCAGGTTAATCGAGTTTCTACTGTAATGTGCATTTTTCATAATAGTTTTGGTACACAAGTGGCATTGAGATCGCCAGGAAAGAAGCTGGCCCCAAAATACAGAATCGAAAGAGCCTCGGGACCGGTAGTACCTATAGTTTTAAGGTATGAACCCACCACTATTATAAAATACCTGTATACTCATTTTACGTACTGACCCAAAAGATTAGCTAAAACAAATTGACTAAGTGAAAAAAAAAATGATGACGACCTGACCTACCTGTTATGTTGTATAGGTTGTGCGATGTGTGCCACCCGAGGCACGGTATCGTCCGCCTTCAGTACAGGTAGGGTGCGGGATAAGAAGCGGAGAGTGTGGTTGCGGAGTAACTCGCTGGAAATTAAAAAAAACCATAATTTATGTTATTGCCACTAATATTAAAACGCGAAAGTTTCTATGTAAGTGTGTCTTCTTTGCCTTCGCCTTTTCCCAAAATAATGTGGTCGGCACAGCCCGTTTATTGCTTCCACACTCTTCTGTCAGCCGACATATCTACATACACTCCTTTCTTATTCATATCCTCTTTTACACAATTCATCCACGTCTTCTTAGGTCGTAGTCTTATCTAACGTACCTACAACCACTCTTAAACAAAGATATACATATTCGTTATCTTAACACAAAAAAGACAATAAAATAATAAGAATAAAAGACTTATAAATAAGTACCACCCTTATTACTAAAAGCGATCTCTTCTAGGCAACCGAAGGAATATCGGGTCAAGGCTTTAGGTATTCTTTATCTTAATACAAAAAAAGATAACACAATCCTATTAATATTATAAATGAGGAAGTTTGTGTGTAATCATGTGTGTATGTTTGTTTCTTCTTCACGCTCAAACAGCTGAACAGATTTCGATGAAATTTTGTGTGGTGATAGGGTTATGTATCCCGTATAGGCTTTTTAACGCAGGTTCCACCGCAGGGCGCAGCTAGTATATAATAAGAATAAAATACTTACAAATGACTACCAACCTTATCACATAAAGCGATCACTTCCAGGCAAAACAAAAATACTTACAACGGATAAGGTTCTCCATTAGGGTTTTGACCCATTGGGTTCCTCGGTATGGTCCCCCGGTTGAGGTCCCCACACAGATTGGAGGCAGACACATGCGGTCTAGGGGACTCTGCTTCTGCGCAGTCCACGGGGACCTGTCGGTATGGTGGGGGTCGGACCCTGAAAAAAACCCAAGATCAGAATCAGAATTACGACCTCGTTGGCGTAATGGTTTCCATCCCGAATTGCCAACCAGAGGGTCCTGGGTTCGATTCCTGGCAAGGCCAGCATCTTTGTCATGAACTAAATTTGTAGGCTCTGGGTCTGGGTTTGCAATATGTATAGATGTAAAGTATTTATGTATGTAAGTATATGTAATAATGAAAAAGAGAGATCCTCACACAATCAACTTGTTTTTTTCGTATTTTAATGCTATAACAGTAACAGGTTAACGCTTAAAACTTTAGTGAATATTGTGTTGTATATTATCTTTCAAAATAAATTAGGTATTATGTAAATAAAAAATATATTTAAGGAGGGCTCCCATACAGGAAAGGTAATTTTTAAGCAATTATTTGAAGATAATCGTACGGAACCCTTCACGCGAGATTGACTCGCGTTTGGCCAATTAGTCAAATGTATTTTGGACTGTTTCCTTACCATACACCTCTATAGGAAAGAGGAGTAAGAGATTAATATATGTAACTAGCTGACCCGGCAAACGTTGCTTTGCCTCACTTAGGGGTATGCGAAATAGGTAGATAGTAGCCGATTCTCAGACCTACTGAATACGCATATAAAATTTGGCAAAAATCGGTCAAGCCGTTTTGGAGGAGTACGGTAACTAACATTGTGAAATGGAAATTTTATATATTAGATAATATACTTATCATGTACATATGTACCTAGGTGGCGTAGCATTAGGCGACTCCATAACGTACCTAGGTGGTGTAGCATTAGGCGACTCCATAACGTACCTAGGTGGTGTAGCATTAGGCGACTCCATAACGTACCTAGGTGGTGTAGCATTAGGCGACTCCATAACGTACCTAGGTGGCGTAGCATTAGGCGACTCCATAACGTACCTAGGTGGTGTAGCATTAGGCGACTCCATAACGTACCTAGGTGGTGTAGCATTAGGCGACTCCATAACGTACCTAGGTGGTGTAGCATTAGGCGACTCCATAACGTACCTAGGTGGCGTAGCATTAGGCGACTCCATAACGTACCTAGGTGGCGTAGCATTAGGCGACTCCATAACGTACCTAGGTGGTGTAGCATTTGGCGACTCCATAACGTACCTAGGTGGTGTAGCATTTGGCGACTCCATAACGTACCTAGGTGGCGTAGCATTAGGCGACTCCATAACGTACCTAGGTGGCGTAGCATTAGGCGACTCCATAATGTACCTAGGTGGTGTAGCATTAGGCGACTCCATAACGTACCTAGGTGGCGTAGCATTAGGCGACTCCATAACGTACCTAGGTGGTGTAGCATTTGGCGACTCCATAACGTACCTAGGTGGTGTAGCATTAGGCGACTCCATAACGTACCTAGGTGGCGTAGCATTAGGCGACTCCATAACGTACCTAGGTGGTGTAGCATTAGGCGACTCCATAACGTACCTAGGTGGCGTAGCATTAGGCGACTCCATAACGTACCTAGGTGGTGTAGCATTTGGCGACTCCATAACGTACCTAGGTGGTGTAGCATTAGGCGACTCCATAACGTACCTAGGTGGCGTGGCATTAGGCGACTCCATAACGTACCTAGGTGGTGTAGCATTTGGCGACTCCATAACGTACCTAGGTGGCGTAGCATTAGGCGACTCCATAACGTACCTAGGTGGTGTAGCATTAGGCGACTCCATAACGTACCTAGGTGGCGTAGCATTAGGCGACTCCATAACGTACCTAGGTGGTGTAGCATTAGGCGACTCCATAACGTACCTAGGTGGTGTAGCATTAGGCGACTCCATAACGTACCTAGGTGGTGTAGCATTAGGCGACTCCATAACGTACCTAGGTGGTGTAGCATTAGGCGACTCCATAACGTACCTAGGTGGTGTAGCATTTGGCGACTCCATAACGTACCTAGGTGGCGTAGCATTAGGCGACTCCATAAACGCATAGTAGCCTTCGGGATTCTCTTCAGCAGGGTCGGGGGTCTCCGTGGAGGTCGGAGTCGTGGGGGGCGTTGTCTGAGGGAGAACACTGCTCAGCATCAAAGCCAGGGGGACCTGTCGAAGAAGACATACGGACTATTTATTTAGTCGGATTATAAAACCATTGTTTTATCCCTAGAAAATAGGGTTTCAATTATAAGTAAAGAAATAATAATAATAATAAATTTATTTGCACAAAGACTTACGATTAGCTTACATCGAGTTACTTAAAAAAATTAAAAATTACATCTTAAGCTTATTGTTACATTAAATCCTAAAATATATGTATCTATTGGGGTCCAAAAATGCTGTCTCTATGCGTAATACATAAAATTGTGTTGTCATATAAAAATCTGTACTACAGACCAACAAGAAAACCAATATAATATGTAAAAAAAAACCTTTGATTGAAGAATACAGTATAACTGTTTATTTTATATTCGTCTTATTCACACAAAAATGATAAGTGATATTTCCCAAAACCAACCAAATCCAAATAAATTTGCCTGGTGATGTATAGCAATTGAATGCCTCTGGTATTGCATCAGTAAATATTAAATTTACCTGTATATACAATTAAATACTTAATTTAATCTAGGCAGGAAATGAAAGAAGCATTTCCCGCAAATTACTCTCTCACTTATCTTGTTAACTTAATCTTAAAAGCTTAATCTTACAAACTTTTTAGCGTCTAGGATGCTAATAAACTAATTTAATTGATACTTTGACTATATAAGGATTACAGGGCTATCAAGATAGATGTCAGTTGAGAGTACTTCCTTTTAATCCAGATAATTAAATTTGCAATTTGATGAAAATCAGTACTATATCAAGATATTACACGGTACTTTTTTATATTTTTTAAGTAGGATTAAGGTACGAATTCTTAATTGAATTGAACCCGAAGATATATAACAAGTAATAATTTCTACCAACGTAACCTACCTAACGCAATCTTTAAATGATGTTATTATGATAGAAAAAGAGATAAATTTTGGTAAACATTTTCCAATAAAATAAAATAGCCTTTATTTTCTTCTTTTATACGTAGGTATATACATAGGTGTATACTTCCATAGGTACATTAAAATAACATTTTGAGATATAGAATATTTTCCAGATAATTTGCAATATTTTCCAAAAATATATTTCAGAACATATCAAATACCTATTACTTTCTGATGAATGAAACATGGTTATTGGCTTACTTCAGTTATTTACAATTAACATAATACTCATACAAAACATTACCAACTTTACTTCAGTTAAGTTATCACGTCAATTACGATTAATCATCACACGATTATGTCAGATTTATCACGGTATTTTACTATACACGTACGTATGTTTACATCGTGTGTCACAAAATACCGTATGTTCCTACTCTGTATTCGTAACTTCGTCCGTGTATTTATCACGAATACAAAGTAAACAAGTAGTAACACCTGTAGGTCGCGGCTACAGCCCCGTTAGCGCTGGCCTGGATACCCTCGCCGCTTCGCTGCGCACGCGCACCTTGCTCATGTACGTAGTACACATTCTATATAAGTCAAGTTTCTTTATTGCATTGAAATTAAAATTGTCTAAGCCTTGAATTCAGAGTAGGGCGACTTGGTTAGCGGGATGTCCCTCCACAAGTCAGGAGTGAGATAGGCATAGGTCTTAGCGATGGCAGCATAAGTGGCCTTAGCAAAGTTGCCCAGGGTTCCGGTTGAGCCACGGGCTGAGGTGTAGCAGTCCTGGACTCCAGCCATCTGAAGCAGCTTCTTGGGGACAGGAGCGGACACAATGCCAGTACCACGGGGAGCGGGGATCAGCCTCACAGTGACTGAACCACACTTGCCAGTTACCTTGCAAGGTACTGTGTGTGGCTTTCCGATCTTGTTTCCCCAGTAACCTCTGCGCACAGGCAGGACGGAGAGCTTGGCAAGGATGATAGCCCCGCGGATAGCGGTGGCGACTTCCTTGCTGCACATATGTATATATATGCTGCCTTGCGACTCAGGTTCTCAAAAAACCTACAGCGAGGCGCAATGAACCAGCAACGCACGGCGCAAAAGTTTAATTATAAGTACCTATTCTCTTGTTTTGTTTGTGTAATCCGTGCTCATACCTAAGAAGCAATAAAAATCTTTTTTTTTTTAATCTAAAACATGTAGTTCTTTTAATCTAAAACATAATTTACAAATATTATAAATCTTATATATAAAATTTCCGTGTCACAGTGTTTGTTACCGAACTCCTCCGAAACGGCTTGACTGATCATTACCAAATTTCATATGCGTATTCAGTAGGTATGAGAATCGGCCAACGTGGAACGTTTTTACCCCTAAATGATAAGGGTTGTTCACCCTTAAATATTTTTTTTTATTTTTTCGACGATTTTTTTTCATTTGAATTTTATATGAAGTGGCATTAAAAAATACATACAACCCTAAATTTTTAATTTTTTAACATCAACCCCTATTTTTTTATGGCCAGTTTAGTAAATTTCCGTGTCACAGTGTTTGTTACCGTACTCCTCCGAAACGGATTGACTGATCTTTACCAAATTTCATATGCGTATTCAGTAGGTATGAGAATCAGCCAACGTGTAACGTTTTTACTCCTAAGAGATGAGGGTTGTTCACCCTTAAATATATTTTTTTTATTTAGTCGACGATTTTTTTTAGTTGAATTTTATATTAAGTGGCATTAAAAAATACATACAACCCTAAATTTTTTATTTTTTAACATCAACCCCTATTTTTTTATGGCCAGTTTAGTAAATTTCGGTGGCACAGTGTTTGTTACCGTACTCCTCCGAAACGGATTGACTGATCTTTACCAAATTTCATATGCATATTCAATAGGTATGAGAATCGGCTACTATTTATTTTTTATACCCCTAAGTGACAAGGGTTGATCACCCTTAAATAGTTTATTTTCATCTTTCGACGTATTTTTTTAATTTTATATTTGTATAAAGTGGCATTAAAAAATACATACAACACTAATTTTTTTACTTTTTTATCATCATTCCCTATTTTTTATGGCCATTTTAGTATTTTATTCATTTTTCATCTCGCTTGATAATTGAAATTTCGACCTTCGTTATTGTTTATGTATCTATCGTATGTAGTAGTATTGTTAACAATTATCATTTTGCTATATCAATGTAACTCTCTTATTTACTTAACCGCGGCTCCACCCGCGTGTAAGTCGCTTTATTGCATAACCTCTCCTGCACATGACTGTTGTAAAAAAAAATATTTTCATCTGTGCGCTACTGTGGATCGGATTATACGTTAAATTGTAGGTCTTCTTAGCACAAACAGTCTTGATTACTCTTGACAACTCTCTCACAACTTGACCTTAACACTTGATCACTTATTTCTTACGTAGAAGAAGCTATAAAATTTGATGTACTAATAAACTAGACCCCGAACGTATGAGCAAAAAATTTTCAACAAATATGATAATGACACTACAAATATTATAATAATTTGTTCTGCTTTGGACTTCTTTATGCTCAAACGGCTCGAACAAATATGCTAAAAATTTTCGAGCTCGCTTCGCTCGCGCATAGCTCGCTATGCTCGCATCCGGCTCGCTTCGCTCGCGATTGGTCCTAGGATGTTTTGGGTCATAGCTCACGACACTACAAATATTATGTAATTTGTTCTGCTTTGAACTTCTTTATGCTCAAACGGCTCGAACAAATATGCTTAAAATTTTCGCGCTCGCTTCGCTCGCGCATAGCTCGCTGCGCTGGCATCCAGCTCGCTTCGCTCGCGAATGGTCTTAAGACTTTTGGGTCATAGCTTACGACACTACAAATATTATGTAATTTGTTCTGCTTTGAACTTCTTTATGCTCAAACGGCTCGAACAAATATGCTAAAAATTTTCGAGCTCGCTTCGCTCGCGCATAGCTCGCTATGCTCGCATCCGGCTCGCTTCGCTCGCGATTGGTCCTAGGATGTTTTGGGTCATAGCTCACGACACTACAAATATTATGTAATTTGTTCTGCTTTGAACTTCTTTATGCTCAAACGGCTCGAACAAATATGCTTAAAATTTTCGCGCTCGCTTCGCTCGCGCATAGCTCGCTGCGCTGGCATCCAGCTCGCTTCGCTCGCGAATGGTCTTAAGACTTTTGGGTCATAGCTTACGACACTACAAATATTATGTAATTTGTTCTGCTTTGAACTTCTTTATGCTCAAACGGCTCGAACAAATATGCTAAAAATTTTCGCGCTCGCTTCGCTCGCGCATAGCTCGCTGCGCTCGCATCCAGCTCGCTTCGCTCGCGGATGGTCTTAAGACTTTTGGGTCATAGCTTACGACACTACAAATATTATGTAATTTGTTCAGCTTTGAACTTCTTTATGCTCAAACGGCTCGAACAAATATGCTTAAAATTTTCGCGCTCGCTTCGCTCGCGCATAGCTCGCTGCGCTCGCATCCAGCTCGCTTCGCTCGCGATTGGTCCTAAGACTTTTGGGTCATAGCTTACGACACTACAAATATTATGTAATTTGTTCTGCTTTGGACTTCATTATGCTCAAGCGGCTCGAACAAATATAATAAAAATATTCGCGCTCGCTTCGCTCGCGCATAGCTCGCTGCGCTCGCATCCGGCTCGCTTCGCTCGCGATTGGTCCTAGGACGTTTTGGGTCATAGCTCACGACACTACAAATATTATGTAATTTGTTCTGCTTTGGACACCTTTATGCTCAAGCGGCTCGAACAAATATGCTAAAAAAATTCGCGCTCGCTTCACTCGCGCATAGCTCGCTACGCTCGCATAGGGTTAGCTTCGCTCGCGATTGGTCCTATGACGTTTTGGGTTATAGCTTATGACACTACAAATATTATGTAATTTGTTTGGTAACGGCTCGAACGGAATCGCAAAAAAATTTTGAATACCTAAAACTTTAGAAAAATATCATCACCTACTAACCTTAAAAATTTTACCATGAAATTGTATTATACAAATAACAGACTTCAAAATCATACCTACATTTATAAATTCTAACTGTATCTAAAAAGTTAAAAATAATTTTATGCCTACACATAAGTACCATCGAAGACTTTATTTGATTAACTTATAAACATGCTATTTTAAATTTTTATTTATCCTGTATTCTTGGCGTCAGTGCCATCTAAGAAGAACAAATTAATGTTTGTTAAAATAAACACTATTAAATAGATATGATTGAACATAATATTTTTGGCGTTTGTTACTTTTATATTCCCTTAACGTTCGTTCATGGCGCTCCATACCCATTTCACGCATAAACCATGTATGGTATATGTAACTTATAATAATTAAGTAACATTTTTATTATACTGGAATTTGTCTAGAAACTAGAATAAAAATAATTAATAAGGCAAAACAACGTTTGCCGGGTCAGCTAGTAATTATATAATAATAATTATATTTTACCTATTTTTATTTATTAAGCAGTAAATTCTCAATTAGACTGATTTTGTTATTGCGCTTTTGTTTGACATAAGTATTTTGTAAACGTTTAATCAAGGGAGAAGTCATTGGCTTTCGAGTTACAGTTCCGTGAACTAGTTTGAAAGCCTTTGGACTCTAATTTCATATTTGTGTCTCTTACTTGTGTCGCATATAAAGAATCTATATGTATATTATTTTTTATGTAAGCAGTAAATTCTAAATTAGACTGATTTTGTTATTGCGCTTTTGTTTGACATAAGTATTTTGTAAATGTTTAATCACGGGAGACATTGGCTTTCGAGTTACAGTTCCGTGAATTATTTTGAAAGCCTTTGGACTCTAATTTCATATTTGTATCTCTTACATGTGTCACAAATAAAGAATTTTGTATTTGTACCTATAGGTGTACCTATTTGTGACTACCTCTGTTGAAGTTGCTCAAAAGCAAACGCCAGGAGAGCTTTGGTGTGTTCCCACCGGAGAACCCGAAGCCCTCCACCAGGCATCGAAGCTGGGCACCGAGGGGGTTTTAGTAGGTAAGAATTCCACATAACCCGGCTGCGCCCCATTGCAGCTGGGTATCTTACAGAAGATTTTCCCCTCGTAAAAAAGGTGTATATGCGAGGCAAATGTCGTTCGTTGAGAAAACGTCTGCTTTTCAATCTGACGGCCCGTGGTTCGAGCCCCACCCTATCCGAAAGATTTGTTTTTCAAGTTACGTGTGTATTATACGTAATATACATATTTGAACTCGCTTTTCTGCGAAGGAAAACTTCGTGAGGAAACCGGTATGTTTGAGGACCACTATATCCGAAGACATGTGTCATCCGCCAGATTATGGCCTACATCGCTCTCATTGTGAGAGCCCGCGAATCACAGCAGTGGAAACGTGTAGTGGACTACTTATGAAGGTTTCTTTATTATGTGTCTCATTATTTGGTATAGCTTGGACAGGTTATGATTAATCAAGTACTTGCAAATGTACCAGGTAACAGGTAAATGTAGCAGGTAGATAAGGTCCAGTCCCAGTAATCGGTAAATTTTTAAGTCCAAGTAATTTTATAGTATATTACATAGACAAATTATAAAACTTTATAACCTTTTTATTACTGAAATCGGGCGTAGAATAAAAGAGAGATCAGGTGAATACCGCTCCGGATCGTACCTGGCGCAAAGGCTATCCATAGCTATACAACGCGGCAACGCCACGAGCATTATGGGTACCTTTCCGTCAGGTTCTGTCCTTGGAGTGGCCTTTTAAATTAGTTTTGTTTTTAGTTTTTAATTTTATAATTGACTTTTATTGATTTGTGCCTGTAATACTTAAACTATTATAATATCTATCTTATATTTAGTTACAAATATGTCAAATGTAAACTGAAATATTAATATATACTTACATTATTAATTATAAAATTTTTGTCTATGGTATAACTACATATTATGTACAAACGAACGGATGTCGATAACATACTTCTGTGATTCTTTGCCAAGCAGTAATTTTTGCAATTGATATGTTACTTATTTACTTATTCCAGTGAATTATTTCCGCTATTAGGCAATAAAGTATAATATTTTGAGTATCAAAAGTGTCAAACTAACTGTTGTTGGAATCGCTCAACACACAAAATGTATACCATGATGATCTCAATGGTGTCACTATAAATAATGTGTATACAACAATTTAAATAATTGCTATTATTTTTCTTGTGTCAAACTGATGATAATTTGGTAATTGACATAGAAAATTTGGTTTGCGTGAAGGGGGTCAAACAGAGAATGGAGGAAATCTAAAATGACATAAGCCTTTTTCTTGTTTGACATTTAGTTATAATGATATAAATACATAATTAATCTATGATAAAAAAGCTGTAGAAATAGGCTATATATAATGTAAGGAAAAATGTAACCGTACACCGCTAACGTCTTTAACATTTGGTTTACCTAACCATATGACTAGGTAAATCAGGTTTTTTATTTTTCATATACTTACAGTGTTACCAACTATATAAAAAACGTAACGCAAAATCTTTTAAGGCTGACTTCAGTACGCCTAAATAATAACAACTTTTGTTCTAATATTGTTTGGAATTAGCGAAGAAAACAGTTGTTCCATACAAAAAACGTTAAAACGTCGCCGAAACGCGACAAAATATATAAGGGTTGTTTGTCTAAGACGCACTAAAATAACCCCAAAAAGGTTTTGCGGAAGTGACCTGTATAATAAGGTATTTGACACTTCAAACGCAGCGTAATAAATGTTTGACTCACAACTTCTTTTAACTAATTAATTAATTTTAATGTTTTACTAAATACTAGCAGCCCGTCCCAGCTTTTCATGGGCTATAAAATAATTCAAGTTGCAAAGAGAAACAAAATATAGCCTATGTTACTCGGTTATAATGTAGCTTCCTAATAGTTAACATTTTTTTCAAATCGATGCAATAATTTCGGAGCCTATGCGCGTCAAACAAACAAGCAAACTTTTCTCCTCTTTTTAATATTGATATAGGATAACCGCTTCTCCTACATGGTATACAACGTGTCATCTAAATGTCATTCATCACACGTAAAGTAGCAAGAACCTCATCATCTGCTTATCAGACTGGCACACCGTCACAGTGCTTCTAACCATCATTATCACGTTCCACGCTTGGTGACAATTTAACCCTTAATTCTACTGCTATAAGGCTTAAATTACCGTGAAATGTAGGTTGCTGGTGGTCCATTATTGTTACGCACTAGGTGCGTAGAAATAAGACTTTTTGTTTTATAACAAGAGATCTTATTGCATGCAGTTAAGGTCGTTTTCAGGGTGTTTGTGAAACTAACACATTAAGTGAATATAAGTAATGTTAGGTATTTTCATCGTCGTCTTTATAGCATAGGAATAGAGTCTAAATTGAGATATACTTTGCGTACAGGGGGTATTTTAAGTTAGAAAACTTATATTAGAAGAGTAATTTGTGCTTAAGCAAGATAATAGTTTCCTTTATGTTGACATTTGTGTTGTAAGACTTTAGATGACAATTTTGCATTACTGGTAGTTCTCACAGTGGACCTCGTGAACACGATTTCTTGAAAGATCGTTTGTAATATTACCGAAAGTTTATGACTTCATATGTCAACAATTACTCGACCAATTTTTTTAATATCCATAAAATCTTAAAAAAAATAGTATTCAATTGATCCGCCAAACATCGCTAGAAACAACCAGTAACGGCACTGCAAGAGGAAAAAATTAAAAATCGCCGTCTAATAAAAACATCTCGTAAAGCACGTCGACTCCGTTGGTTCGTCCACGTGGAAAGGATGGGAGAGGATCGGGCTGTGAGGCGAGCGTACTTGGGACGACCAATTGGCCAACGTCCGGTTGGGCGTCCCAAGTATCGCTGGGAGGGCCTAGTGCAGCAAGGCCTGAGCGCACTTCATGTCACAGACTGGCAGGAGACAGCACAGGATAGAGAAAAGTGGTGTCTCTTGGTGACGGAGGCCAGGATCCATTTTGGGGTCAGCGAGCCATCATAGTATAGTAGTAGTAATGAAAAAATCTACAGAATGGTACTACCTGTTAACCAAGTTTTGTCAAGATTGGTTCAAAATTAAGGCCTCTACGGTAGAATCGACATAATATGTACATATACCAGTGTAAGCTCCATGTAACGTCACTCGATTTAACGACACACTCTCTGAAGCTTCGAAATCAATTAATTTGGTTTAACTTCTATTCCATACAATGATACATTCTCTCCATTTAACGCCTCCTCTCTATAACGCCATAAAATGCACAGTGCTTCAGTGTCGTTATAAAGAGTTTACACTGTTATATCCAAATTACATACAGACAGGCGGAAGCAAATTTTAATAGATAAAGCAGAAATTTCGCTCTCTTCGCTAGTTTGCTCAATAAATACTTATTTGTTTTTAACTTTTTAAATACCGGAATTTTTTAAGTGTCAATGACGACCTCGTTGGCGTAAAGGTTACCATGCCGGACTGCCAATCAGAAGGTTCCGGGTTCGATTCCTGGCCCAGCCAACATCTTTGTGCTTAACTAAATTTGGTGGCTGTGGGTCTGGGTGTTAAATATGTATCTATTTAAAATATGTATGTATGTATATGTAGTATATCAGTTGTGTTAGCTACCATAACACGAACTAGAAATGGTTCAGTATGGGGTTAACCAGCCGTGTGTGAAATTTGTGTCCTAATATTATAAAAAAAAACTTATATTCAAATACTGGTTGCAGTTCATGTATTTTGTTCAGCAATTAACGTGGTTTACTTTTTCAGGGTTTATTTGCGGTTTTATCAAGGCACTGATCTAGGGTAACACTTCCACTTTTCTCTAACCAAGCGGTTATAATCAAGTTAGTGTCAACATTCAACGGTTTAACTGACCGCGAACCGTTACAAATGCTAAATAACAGAACTAACGAGAAAAACACCGTTTAAACGCGTTAGTACGCGTCTCAGTAGGATTCAAGTAGTCTGTGTCTAATGAGAAATTATCAGATTTTAAAGATTTATTTAATAAATAACTTAGTATTGTTGTCAAATAACAGATATTTTAACAATTTTTATCACACTAAAATTAGAAATTACATGAAAAAAAGCATTAAAAATAGTGAATTAAACCTAAGTCAGTGTCCGCGGGTAAGGTGCCTAAAATGCTAGCGGCATTACCTCGCTGGATCGTCAAACTTATACGTTGGGCGGGGTAAGCGCTAGCTCTTGGGTCATTTGTTCTGTCCACTAAATTAAATCATTTTTGCACGGCTTTCATTAATTTTAGCTCGATTAACCAAAGTTATTTATAACAGATGTTCTATAATAAAGTAAACAATTTATATGCAGAAACGTAAATATAGTTATTAAATTTTAATCGCATTTTTCAGAAAGTAGTAGAACAATTTTAATTCCTGATGCCTATTAAAACTCCCCTTAAAAGTCTTAGTATTAAGACAGTTTAATACATAAAGGTACTGCTAGAGCAGTTTCTTTATGCAAATGGGGTTTAAATCCATTACATTTAATCTGCCATATTAGAAGTTTCTTAAGATAGGAAGTTCGTTATATGAATGTCCAGCTGGGGTAAGATTTGTAATCATTCAATGTGAGTAAAATTATTCGTTGATTAATTATTGATTTAGTTGATTAAATAATGATTAAAATTAATATTACACCCAATAATAAAATATACCTATAAACCTAAAGATGAGATAATATTTCAAGAAATATAAGAATATATGCATGCTTTACCCTTTTAGCCTTAATTAGAATTAAGGTTTGATTGTAGGAAGCGAAAAACAACAGAGTATATCCAAACTAGAGTGAGAATGCCGATCCAACCAAGGCTGACCTGGAATGAACGGAACGGTCAATATGGCCATGGTACTCAGACGCAGGTCAATAACCACTTAGATGCAGAAGAATAATAACCAGATTGATAAATAAAACCCAAAACGTGTTTCCAATTCAGTCAGAGTCAGATTTACATAAATTGGTGAACTTGTTAATTAAATACATTATAACAACTGTTCAAATTCTGTTTATTCACAAAAATGACACTTAGACTTTACATTTACAGTTCTTAGCAAAACGCTCAGAAGATTATTTTATTAGACAAACATTCACCATTTTGAATTAACGACAATTGGATTAACAGCAATTTTCATAAATATAAGCTAATCTAACATCTATACTATAAGACTCTTTGTCCTGACTTATTCATTCATCCATTCATTCATCTATAGACAACGCAGAGCCCAAACGGCTGGTCTTAGGGTTGTGAAATTTGGAGGGTGTATTTGTTTTAGTATGTAGACGCGTACTAAGAACGGATTTTTGGAAATTCCACCCCTAAGGGGGTGAAAAGGGGTAAAACAGTTTGTATGAAACTTCTTTGTTTTTAAATTTCCAGCAATGAAATTTGGTATATGTATAGTTTATGTAAAATTAAAAATAATGGTATCAAGTTTTTTTTGCCAGGGGTGAACTAAGGGTTTGTATTGGGGGGTGAAAGTTTGTATGGAAAAAACTTTATTTATCAAGTTTAAGTCTTGAAAGTTGTTATGGTTGTATATTATTAAATGGTTAAATTAAAATTATATTTTTTTTTTGCCAGGGGTGCATTAAGGGGGATGCCATTGGGGTTGAAAGTTAAAAATGAAAGTTTTGTGATTTTGAACTTAGAGGTGTAAAATTTGAAGTGTATATATATTTTAGTAGTTAAACGTGTACTAAAAATAGATTTTTAGAAATTCTACCCTTAAGGGGGCGAAAGGGTGTAAAACAGTTTGTATGAAACTTCTATGTTTTTGAACTTCTAGCAATGAAATTTGGAATATGTGTAGTTTATGTAAAATTAAAAATAATGGTATCAAGTTTTTTTGCCAGGGGTGAACTAAGGGTTTGTAATGGGGGATGAAAGTTTGTATGGAAAATTCTTTATTTATCAAGTTAAAGTCTTGAAAGTTGTTATAGTTTATATAATCCTTACAATTCATTTGTAAAAATATTTACTAGGAGTGCATTAAGGTATGCCATTGTGGTTAAAATTTCAAATGGTAAGTTTTGTGTTTTTGTACCTCTGAATTGGAATTTAAGTTGGTTCACTAAGTGGTATGGTTCACGTATTTAATTTAAAATAATGGCTTGGAGAAAACGATTTAATCTGTCACATCATTCCAAAGTCGATCTACACGCGGGCGCAGCCGCGGGCAACCTCTAGTTAAAATATAAATGTTAACCAACACTATGGAGGAAGATGTGGTCCCTAGATAGGATCAAGTCTATGTGTACAGCCACAGCCACAAGATGTAATTATCCCTCTCATAGAATGTGCTCATTATAGCCAGATAGATAAATACTCTATTAAACAATCACAAAAATAAATTGCAGAAAACATTTAAATAATTTAAAAGGTAGTGCCTGAACTGGCGACCTTATTGCTAAGAGCTTCCTCTTCCTCTTCCAATAAATCTAGATACGAGTATAAGTAAATTAATATGTCTACCAATATTACATAGATTAAGTTAGATGCAGCTACACCCTATGTACAGGGTACAGTAATTAATTAGCTATAAGTTAATGTAATTATCTGTTATGCTAAATTAATAAATAAATTCTAAGAAAGTACACGAAGAAAGAATTTAGAGACGTGGCAAGGTATGGTAGAAGATTGACACTCCACTTGCGCCCGTTAACAAAACAATAATATTAGTTTAAAAAAACTAAAAAACACGCTTATCTGGTCGTTTTAAGTGGGTCAAAATCGCGCCCAAAGAAATCGGTTACAAACAAACATACAAAAAAAAAAACAAAAAATGTAATAATGTTATCAAATTAGTGTATTGTCATCGGTCCTCAATAAATCTACAAAGTTTCAACGAAATCTGGCCATTTAAAGTGGGTCAAAATCGCGCACAAAGAAGTCGGTTACAAACATACAGGTGAAGCTAATATAAAGCGTGTAAAAAAAAACAAGAAAGAGTTGTCCTTCTGCCGTTTGTTCATCAGTGCTAGACGCCCGTGCTGACCGCTGCCCGCGAGTCAGTGGGTGAAGGTCACTGCTAACGGGACTTGTGACGTCACAGCTTGCTCCCCGCATTCCTTCTACACCAACCGTGGCCGAAAAAAGACTAAACAAGACATTCGTTAGAGCACATGCACTGGAAAGTAAAATGCCTCATAAATTTTCCTGGTAAATCTGTTTTTGTATACGTGTAGGTACATGTGTGTACATTGTTGTGATGACGTATGACGTGATGATAAATAAATAAAATGTGTCAAGTAAGTTACCTATTAAACTAACTTGACACATTTTATTTATTATAAGCCGTTTTGCTTGTGATTTTTTTACTTCAGGGCTTAGGTGCTTCCGCTTTTGTCTTTTATTAACCAATTTTAATATGCTTAAAAAAATAAAAGTAGGTAGATTTATTAGATTTTACAAATGAAACTCAGATTAGACAATCTGAGTTTCATTTGTTTTAACGCCAATTTAAATTTCTTTTTAATTTAAATTCGTTTTTATTAGATATTCTCGTAGTGTGAATGTTTCAAGCTGTTTTCGATAGGCAGAAAACGCTTAAGCGATTTAAGTCTGAGCAGAAAGGAGCTTGCGGTTTTCTTAACTAATAAATAAATACTGCAACAAATAAATAAATTACGAATGTGAACGATACAGTGCTTTGTAGTGAATGTTTAGGTCAGTAATTATTTTTATTTGAGGTTTATTTTATATAATTGATTAAGAATGATATTACCTTTGATTCTGTGTTACGACAACGCGTTGTGTTGTTCTAACGCTAGAGTTCCAAAACAAGGTTGGGTAAAATTCGCTCGTTTGAATTGTTTTTTGAGAATTATTAGTTGCATTAAATTTGAATATATTTCTTTCTTAATTTTTTTGATACTGACTGACTGCTGACTGACTACTGACTTTTTTATGATACTTTACTACCATTGATAAATAATATCAAGAATTTAAAGCTATCTACTAGTGATTCACTGAAACCCGCTAACTGTTCCGATTTTCCTTTAATGTCTTGTTTTGATCAAGCCCACACTATCTAAAATTTAAAAAGGATTGAATTATAGCTTAACTGTTCAAAATAGACAGTAGTGTGTCATTTCTAAAAAAGAAACGGAAATTAATTCTGCACTTGCAGCTAAGAGCATATATTTTATTATGAGATAAGTGGAAAACTAGTTTTTTAAAAGTTCAGAGTTATCGACTGAGGCAAACAGCCAAGAACTAGAATTTATGAATATAGTGAGTACTTTGACCAACGTCGTAGTAATCACAGATAAAATTACCACTTAAAATCAAACCTATAAATTACTAATGACAATTCCAAAGTTGAACCATTGAACCAGATTTTAAATCGTTGACAGCTCAGTCGTGCATGTCCCCGGCTCATTTGCTGAAGGGTTCAATCTCCACCAATTTTTTTATTATTGACATTTTATAAAACAATTGATAACTCTATTGACATTTTATAAAACAATTGATAATTGGTAAATACTATAACTTTGACATTATATAAAACCTTGACATATTATTATTATTGACATTTTTTGATATTGTATACTTATATTCTTTTGAGATTTCTTTTAAATATTATTGCCTAGCTGTAAATCATAGTGGGAAATTAACTTATAAATTTACTAATTAATTGACATTTTGCACACCGCATATGCAGTAGCCTACAAGGGACATTTTATAATATTTTCCATGTTTTTGTATTACCTGTAGCTACGCAAATAAATTATTTCATTTCATTTCAATAAGCTCAAGCTTTTAATGAAGGAAAACATCGCGAAGAAACCATAACATGGCGGTATGGCATTTTCTAATGCTAGAGCCTGGCTAGCTACCACTCTCTAGAAATTTGTCGCGAAGCTCCTAAAAGTGTTGCGGCAACCTCCTTGAGAGCCAGTTATTCCAGACTAGGCATGTTCCACTTTGTCGCTAAATCGTGTGGATACACGCCTTTCTGGTCAAACACCTAGTTGTACGAAGTGAAAAAAATGAAGTAATTCCTTAGCTCAAGGATTTAAACTCATTCAATTTTTCAAATTCAAAATGTCTTTTTTAGCTACACAAATATACAGGAAATGTGCACCCTGTGCTTCGTTATTAGGGCATAGCTAAGACTACTTAAAATTACTTAATACTATACTTAAATGTAGTTATTATCGTTCAAATTATTAATAATTTATCTTAAAATAACATCTTATTATGAAAAAAAAATCTTTTTTTTAATGTGGTAGAATAGATTTGATTTTATTTGTGGACAAATGAACTATCGGAAATCCTCAGGCGTCGAGTGGGTGGGGAAAGTGTACCGTGGTCCTTAAGCGCTCGATCGGTTAGCCTGGATTCCGTCTGAACACACCTTGCTTACTGTTGGTTGCATTCCTAACATTAGTTTCTCTGGACCAGATTCACAGAATTAGGATGTAGGCTGAATGGCATCACCGTGAATCCCCTTATGGGTCGTTATTGGTGCCGTAGACATTCAGCGACCTTTGCACCGAGGGAGAGGGCGAGCAGAAGCTAGTTATTTCATTATTTTTAAGCCATATATTTTATTGACATTTGTTTTTGACCAAAGTTTAATGCTGACTATTTTTTTTATTAAATAAAAAACTACTTGCTTGGTACTTCACTTTTCCATATATTTTGTTACAGCTACCAACCCAGTGAATTAAAAGCGACAAAAAATAATTTAAACCACTATTCAATTGTTCTGTGGATTGGATGTCATGCCATGATTGGAGTTCAAGCAGTCGTTAAGCCAAGTCAGAGGCCTTCGGGCGGCTTGAAAACTCTCGACACCAGAGCTTGGCCACTTAGCTCATACCAAGAAGCAGAAGAACTGTTTAGCTTCATTTACGTATATAAATATATCACGAACATCTGACAACAAAAGGGTCAGACTCAGACAGGTCTCGTATATACTATGAAGTAATCTGCCACTTGTACAGTCGTCACCAAAAAAGCTGCTCCACTTTCCTTCATTTCACTTTTATCTTTTATCCGAGTTTTTTTCGGCTTATTTCGGCTCTCGGCTCGCTGACTGCTATTATCATAAGTAATTTTATTGTTTCGTATCTTGTTTTGCGGTTTTTATTCGACATAGTTTTCACTTTTGTACCACCGAAGAAAGTGCTTAATAATTTTGGACGTGAAACCTAGGTTTGTTAAATTTAATTAGACTGCGTGTAACTGTAATTTGATACGTGACTAAAGTTTTTTATTCTGTGTTTTTTTTTTAATGTAGGTAATTATTTCTCTAATAGAAGTAGGTAATAAAATAGTAGTAATAGTAGAGAGACTTTAGAAAATACAAAAATAAAATTCGAACGGCAGTACAGAGAGGGAAACCAAGTCACAGGCCAGTTGAAAACATAAAAAACGCAATAAAGGAGTAGGTATAAATAATATCAGAATAATTGAAACAAAATATTAAATAAAAACAATTTTGTTTTTTTTTTCTCAGTGTCTAAGCTCTGTTGCACTTGTATTAAGGCTAACAGCCTAGACATACAATTTAACATGTCATCCGACCCACGATAGCGCCCAGGAAATGCCACATTTGAATGAAATTAAAAAAAAAGACAATCTTTTGCATGGTCTTATTGAAACTGAATACATATACAAGGTGTCTCTCAAACGGACTTTCTACAATAGCGAGTATTTAGTTTAGTAGATAAGTTTTAAACCCAGTTTAAAATAGTATTACGAATACAGAAATCTTCAGTAAAAATAATTTTGAAAACAATGAAAACCTACAGATTAACAATAGTGTTTGGAAGGCCGAAACGTGTAGGTTAGTGGAGCAAACACCTCTTAACGGTTTGTGTTACAAACGCAAAAGGAATATTAATATATTTATGTAGAAAAACGTTAGTTGCCTATTCAATGTTACTGACCTAACATACAACCTATTAAAGACAGCTTTAGAAGCATTAGATAACTTCTGTTCAAAGATTTTTGGAAATTCACGAGAAAAGAAAAATTATTCAAATTTGGAATAAAAAGTACTTAATTTGGAAAATAAAGTTTTCCTCTTTTTCATTAAAGAAAACATTTCACTAGAAAAAAACGCGTTTAAGTTTTTTCTTTGATGAAAAGGAGAAAAATTTTATTTTCCATATTAAAAGTCATTAACTAAAGAGTTTAGTTTAACCAAAGAAAGACGAAGAATTTTTTTATATCATTTGTCTACGCTATACATTTAAATGATTCGGTGACAATACTAATTATATGGTTCTATTAAACTGTTCTTATGATGGAAACGGATTGTTTTAAACTAAATTAGATAATTAACAAGAAAAATGATCGTAAGAGCCAAGTGTCTAAGCTCTATTGCACTACTCGTATTGAGGCTAACAACCTAGACATAGATTTAACATGTCATCCGACCCACGATAGCGCCCAGGAAATGCCACATTTGAATGAAATTAAAAAAAAAAATGGTTGCCTGTAAAGTCGGTTTTACGGGCGAAGATTTTACGTGACAACGTCTGCCGCGTGCTGCGCGCGCGGCAGACCGATCATAGTTGAGTGGGAGAGAGACGCAAGGCATTCGGCGGGCCTCTCTCTCGTTCGGTGACTCATCGTAACGTTACCGGGCGTTACACTTTTTCATAAGTGACTCCCAGCCGCAACCTAATTTAAGACGTTGTCACGTCAAAAACAAAGACAATCTTTTGCATGGTTTTATTGAAACTGAATACATATACAAGGTGTCTCTCAAAGGTGTGATACTATCCTTCATACATATTATATACCAGCAGTCATACTAAAGGGTTATATAAACTATTAAAGTTTTCGTTAAAGTTCAACTTGCGATTTCTTGAATTTACGATAAAGAAAACTGCCTTGTGAACTGAATTCTAAATATATCTAGGTATTATAACACCTTAACCCTGAAGCTTTGGAGAAAGAATAAGGCTGCGGAACTGCCCCTGCCTGTCGTAAGAGGCTACTAAAAGTGGCATCAGACTCGATGGTGTATGGAGATAGGAGGGCTCCGACACCCGCTTCATCTAGTCCGGGGTGGACGATTGCGGCTTGTGACCGTCGCTATCGTTGGTGGATCGGTCAGTTATCCGGGAAGGGCCACAGCGCAGTGCAAGGACGATAATAAAACATATAAACTGGTGGACATATAATAATTATTGAATATTGATATAGAAATAGTGACATTTTGTATTGTATATAGTATTAGTAACTTAGGATTTTAATTTAGATTTATTTTAAATTTCACGCGCCTTACGGGTAAGAATATAGCTGACTTTATATATTTTAATTACATGTAACATCTTTTAATTGCTGTATTCTGTGAATAAATGATTTGATTTTGATTTTGAAGGAGGTCTCCGGGGTGTTTCCCGGAAAAACGCGGAGTCCTCCGTTAAGCGGGGTTTAGTGGGTACAAATTCCACATAAGGTATCTTGTTGAAGATTTCCCCATCGTCAACAAAAAAAAGAAGGTATTATAACACCATTCAGAAGCACCTTGTATATTCCATCTTACATAGAGCATGGAATTCACGGAGCGTGTTGTCATGCAATATTAATGCGGTGACGGCTCCATGACGGTACGGTACCGTTGGTAGGTAAAGGGGGGCTCTTACTAGGTTACTTGGAGACAGCTGGCTTAAGGAAGGCTTTATTGTAAAAATACCTGATTTGCCTCACGATTGTATTTTTGTTAACGGTATAAAAATCGGTGAACGAATATGTATTTATCACCCGTCGGCGATAAATATTTCAAATATGAATTATGTTTTTTTTTTATGCGTAATTAATTATACTTTGACAATTAAATGTGTTAGTGTTAGAAAATAAATAAAAATATCTAGAAGAAAATCTGAAATATTTAGTGTAATTCAGCTGCTGATCTAAAACTTATTCAATTTAAGCAAAGAAAACTTTATTTTTGCCTCTCTTAATTTGGTTTCAAATCACAGCGGGAGTACACTAAATATTTCAGATTTTCTTCTTTACAGTGCATTTTCGCAAAGTAACCTCACTCAGTGGGATTCCCTGAGTTTGAGAAAGCTATTCACATAGAACTTAACGTGCAATGTTTATTGCCGGGTTCTGTATACATTATGTTATTTGTATGTTAAGGAGTGGAAAAGCCACAATTGAAAAAAGCCTTGTCTAAAATTTCATACCTACCTTCATTCAAAATTTCATCTAAATAGGTCCTTGACCTGATGACTTCACCGCTTTCTGGTTAAGTACAAGCATGTTCAAATGCGACTTTGGCTGTGTCGTCGTAGGTCGTTAGTATAATTTGCAAAAATATACGTGAAATATAAAATGTTTCATATTGAATTGTAATGAATCTAATAAAGAAAATGATAACTAGTGACGTCAACCAAGTAGCATAGCGTTAGAAACGGATTGTAAGTATTAAAGGCAGATTACTGGTAACTTCGACTGGCATGCTGCGGACTTTTTATTAGCTTTGCTGCTGTTCTTAATATACATATGGTTAGAATCGTTAGAGCGTATAATTTCAATGTTGGTAATTATTGATTATGTATGAATTTGGAGAAGAATGAGATAAGATGGCGGTACGACCTCAACACACACAACCCAGACTGGAAGACCGTTGCCCAAGCCAGACAAAAGTGGAGGGACGGTAGGGAGGCCTTTGCTCTGCAGTGGGCTGATTTATAAGCTTGGATAGATGGATAGATAGATAGTATGAATTTATTTCGTAAAACACCCACTACCGCGCTTCGCTCAAATATGTATAGCGCGGTAGCAATGCTAGAAAACTTTCTTCAGTAAACATTTCTTCTTTACAATGTAAATAAATAGTAGCGTAAATGCAGCTACTAGTCTGCCCAACTATCCGCTGCACAATAGAATCTGTTTGAATCGAGAGCAATTTTTGTTTTGTTCAGTCCGGTGGCGTTTCACCTCACTTTCTACAACCAAGCACGCATTTCGTGCTTACTGCCTTTGGTATTCAGCTTGGTGTAGTTATTTTATGGGCTAAGTAGTTGAGCTCTGGGGTCCCCCGATACGAGTTAACGTCTTTTTTACTACTAGATGCACCCTGCGGTGCTAAGGGCGTTAATCCGGGATGAGAAGTAGCTTGTATTCGTATTAGAACCCAATCCAGGGGTTCCCAAGCGTTGCGCATGTAAAGAGGGGCGTCGTGAGTCGATTCTCTATTGGACACCCCAAATATTGGCTGATACCTTTTTGAGCTTCGCATTGGAAAGGAGCGTAGCATCGTAAATATTACACTTAAATTTTTTGTCTGACAAATTCAATATTTATTTTTCATTTCAATTCTTTTATAATAAAATAAGGTTATTTCATATTTTGGTGTTTTGACTTTCGTTTTTTAAGTTTAGGTTTTAATCAACTTAACCTAAGTACTTTAATTTTAGGTACCTATTTATTGCGTCTATATAGCTACTTCAAATAGTTAGCTAGGACAGGGCGCCATGAAATACATATAGGTATTAAACTTGTGACTGCACGGCGGGTTACAATAGATTGGGAACCCCTGGCCTAATCTATTTCCTTGTCAAATTTCATCGAAATTGGTCCACTAGTTTGTGCGTGAAGAGGTTGCAGACATACATGCACACATACAAACTGTCTCCTTTCTTACATCTCCTTTATTACATTACTGCATCGGGTAATGTAGAGACCAGCCATATACTAGAATTACTAACGTACCTCAAACTTCAAAAACTTATAAAAAGAACTTCGAAGTTATGTATATAAATTATTTTTTGTATGGGTGACCGATCATAGCATTTACTTCTGGAAGCTTTCGTCAACTTTTGCAACCCGGTAGTTTGTCGCGTTGTATTAAATCTTTGCATAGTTAAAAAACAACCCTCCACGCAACGCACAACAACTTAACTCTATTAAACATCATAAAAACATTAATGTTTGTACATACAACATTCGCTCTCTCAAAAGTAGCGATAGAATAATACAACTAGAGCACGCACTTCGAAATATAAAATATGACGTCATCGGCATCTCTGAGGTCAAAGTAACGGGTCACAGGATAATCGAGAAAGATAAATATCTGTTAATGTACAAAGGCGATAAAAAAGGAAGAAACGGAGTCGGGTTCATAGTCGCCATGCACCTAAAGAAAAACATAACTGATTTTATGACGTATTCCGATAGAGTTGTTCGATTAGATCTAGCTCTAGAAGATGGTACTAATATCAATATTATCCAGGTTTATGCACCCACAGGAAAAACAAATGATAAACAAAACGAAAAAGAAGTGTTACAATTCTATCAAGATGTACGTAGAGCTCTAAAAAATACAGGTAGAGACACTATAGTAATGGGAGACTTCAATTCTAAAATTGGAACACCATTGGAAGAAGAATCTGATATTTGTGGCCCATATGGTTATGGGGACAGAAATAACAGAGGCGAAGTACTCCTGAACTTTTGCTATGAACAGAGATTGTGTATTGCAAACACTCTGTTCAAGAAACCTCTAAAACGAAGATGGACCTGGAAGTCACCGTCTGGCGATACAATGAACGAGGTTGACTTTATTTTAGTTAAACAGAAGCAAAAAGTTACAAACACAGAAGTGCTCTCAATCAATTTCTCTTCTGATCACAGATTGATAAGGATGTCATATAATGCCAACATTAATAAAAAATGCCGTTCAAGATATGGTCACAAAAACAAAGAATACACTCCTATCGAGGAAGAATCGTTAAAAAACTTGATGTCTCAACAAACTAACACCGTTGAACGAGAAAACATTAACGAATCTTACCGAGCAACCTTATCGGCAATAAAACAATGTATCGCTAAACTACCGGAAATAAATAAGAATACAAAGTCTCAAATTATAACAGAAGACATCAAAATCCTTATAGATGAAAGAGAAAAATTAAAACAAATAAATAAAAGGACAGTGCAAGAAAGGAATAGGCTCAAACATATTCACAAAAAAATTGTCAAATTAATAAAGTCAAACAGACTAAAACTAAAAATGCAGAGTATGGAAAGTGAACTGGAAAGACGTAGCTCTACAAAACAAAGCCGCAAAAAATTTGACTTTACGAAAGAATGGATACAAGGGATTAACAACTCCGCCGATCAAAAAGTCACATCTAGAAATGAAATCCTTAAAACGGCGACAAGATTCTATTCAACCCTGTACTCGAGCGCAGAGCCTACTATTCAAGAACAACAGCAAGAAAAGCTTGAAAATGTACCTGCCTTTCTAAACGCCGAAATAGAACGAGGAATAAAAAGATTGAAGAAAAATAAATCGCCAGGGGAAGATGGTATATCGTCGGATACTATTATAGCAATGTTAGAGCCGCTAACACCCCAGTTAACAAAATTATTCAACAGAATATTACAGCACGAAGAGGTTCCTATTGACTGGCAAAGCTCTATCATTACCCTACTTTATAAAAAAGGCAACCCGAATTTAATAGACAACTATCGACCAATAAGCTTGCTGCCAACGGTATATAAGCTTTTCTCATCGGTTATATTATTTCGATTAACCAAAGCTTTAGATGAACAACAGCCACGCGAACAAGCTGGGTTTCGGAAGGGCTTCTCAACAGTGGATCACATATTCACACTTACTCAGTGTATCGAGCGATGTACTGAGTACAGCAAGACTCTATATTTGGCATATGTAGACTACAAGAAGGCATTTGACAGTATTAGCCACAAATACCTCTGGGAAAGTCTAAAAGAACAGGGAATAGACGGAAAATACATTACAATATTAAAAGTCATTTATAGCAACTCTCAGGCAAAAATTAAAACGGAGAAGGTTGGCCCATTTTTTGACATAAAACGCGGTGTGAAACAAGGCGACCCTATCTCTCCAAAGCTTTTTACAGCGATTCTAGAGTCAATGTTTCGACGGCTTGACTGGTCGAGGTATGGGCTGAATATAAATGGAGAGCGACTTTCCCACCTCCGATTCGCCGACGACATTGTTATTTTGGCTGATAATCACGAAGATCTGCAACACATGCTGAACTCTTTAGATATAGAGAGCCGAAAAATAGGTCTTCATATGAACCTGTCAAAAACAAAAGTAATGACAAACGGAATTCCGAAACCTATAACACTAGACGGCCTTAATATTGAATATGTCAGCGAGTATATATACCTGGGTCAGCTTATAACTTTTGAAGACTCTACCAGCAAAGAAATCGATCGCAGAATCGCCATCGCCTGGAAGAAATACTGGGCAAACAAAGACGTGTTCAAAAGCAAGATGCCATTATATTTGAAAAAACGTCTAATGGATAACACTATTTTACCGTCACTGCTCTACGGTTGCCAGACCTGGGCTATTAACAAGAAACTAATACAAAAAATTAGAATTTTTCAGCGAGCTGCAGAGCGATCGATGCTGGGTCTAAAGCTTCTGGATAAAGTAAAAAATGTAGAAATACGAAAAAAAACCAAGGTTTTGGACGCAGCATCGATGCTCTGCAAACTAAAATGGAAATGGGCAGGTCACGTCGCCCGAGCCACCGACGGTCAGTGGAGTGAGCGTATCCTCCACTGGCACCCCCGAGACGCAGCGCGAGGCAGGGGCCGGCCCCGCACCAGGTGGAGCGACGACATCGTGCAGGCTGCCGGCGCGACCTGGACTCGAGTGGCACAGCACCGGCTAACATGGAAGCAACGCGAGGAGGAGGCCTTCACCCGCATATGGGTGGCCTGACGACAAATGTGTAACTAAATTGTAAAGATATTATGTAAATATGGCAATAAAGGCTTTTTATTTTATTTTATTTTATAGTTAAAAAAATCTTTTTATGCCGCTTAAGCTTTTAAATGTCGAAAAAGTAGTGATTTAAATAATTTTTGGAAATAAACCAAATTTACTCCAAAAATCTTGCTTCTTGGCATTCTCATTCATTTTACAATTTACTTGCCGATGTTTTAAGTAAATATAGGAAAAGGCAGACTCACCAAATAAACAAGAGAATGTCTCGTCATTTTCACCAACAATTCGAACAACGCACTGGCCAGATAGAAAGTTCACTTATCACTTGACCATGTAATAACAGAAAAAATAATACTTCAAAAAAGGAGTTTTACAAAAAATTCCTTATTCGAAATGGAACCGCGCGCTTCCGGTTGCTTTTTTTTTTAGTTTACGACGGTCTGTGCGTTCAGGCGGCGAGTCGTTGTGCCACTGAGTGGGTTGTAGAGAGAACGGGACATGATTCGGTGAAAGGACACCATATAGAGTTGTTAACACCATGTAATAAATTCCGTGACAGATAAAAAGACGTTATTAATGTGCGTGGCTCGCGTGCGGTCGACCTACTTGGATAATTAGATTGAAATTGTAATAAATCGAATCAAATTTCTCAGTGCTCATTTGGATACGCATTCTTCTTGGGCCATTCTATTTGTTGAATGGTAGTATTTTAGTAATAAGTTTTTAGGTCATATATTATTTAAATAAAATATACATTTCTCACATAATTTGCTCAGAATTCAGACGGCTGTACAAAGCCGAAATCAGGGTTAATGTACTCAAAAAACAATACGAACAACTTTTAAGTACAATAGAGCAACGTTGTTATACGGGCTCTTTCCTGCAATTGGGCGTTCTTTAATTTCCCCTTTGCGTGGAGTACAGTAGAACAAATTCTGAAATCATTATTCTGTTGGCAATAAAGGCGCAAAATAACAAAATAATTTGAAACAAAAAAAACGGTTGTTCCAGTCAAATAAAATTTTATTCATGAGTCATAGTGACAATACGGATCATTTTATTTGTTCCAAGTTGTTAAATATTATTATCAAAATCAAATCAAAAACGTTTATTCGGGCAAGGGTTACATAATATGAATAAAAGTAATAGGAATTCAAAGGCTCCCAAAGTAGTTTTAAAAACTGTGTTATGAGAGCCAATTTATACTTTTGGTATAGTTATAAATTATTAAATTATATTTATTATGGTCATACCTAAACATTAAGTTATAAATTGTATTTAACAAGCACAACAATTATATTTCTTTATTTATACTGTTATTTTTATTTATTTTAGGTGTGTTGTATCATCTCTACGCGTGTCCCTTACTCCAGCTTCATCGGTCCGCGAAGGCCGCGCACGCATCTCACCCGACTCTGTGATTGGAGGGAACGTGTGTTCTAAATTCAAACACTGGTTTTGCTTTTAATTTTTCCGTTCTCCCCTTAAGGCAACTAGTGGAAATCGCATACCACAATAATTTGATTATAATGTTCAAATTTAGCGGTTCTTTTGCTATTCTAGCCGTAATATCAATTTATGGAAGTATTTAACCTAATTTTGTAGGTATTAAATAATAAGGTACCTAACTGGTTGTGGGCGATATGTCAAGCAAGCTTACAACAACTTTCTCAGCATGAAGTTTTTATTTAAATTGGTGACAGAACATAATGACAAAGACACTCAAAATAACAAATGCGTATAATAATAATAATAGTAATTTTTATTTATGCAAAAGAATTGTTACATTTTGATACAAAATTTATGTTATAAATTAAATAAAAGTCTTATTTTAGTGTTAGTTTATTTATGCAAAAGAATTGTTACATTTTGATACAAAATTTATGTTATAAATTAAATAAAAGTCTTATTTTAGTGTTAGTTTTAGCTAAATTTTGCATGTTGGGAGGCTTTAGCTTTCTAAGTAGGATTCCCCGAGTTTGACAAAGCTAGTTTCTCTTCTGGAGTGCAGTAAAAGTGGCTACTTAGAAAATATAAAAAGTAGGGATTAAAATTGAAGGATATTTTTAACTTTAGAATCAGTATTATCATATATATAAAATTTCCGTGTCACAGTGTTTGTTACCGTACTCCTCCGAAACGGCTTGACCTATTTTTTCCAAATTTTATATGCGTATTCAGTAGGTCTGAGAATCGGCTACTGTATATTTAGATTTTTTTTACTAAGGCAAAACAACGTTTGCCGGGTCAGCTAGTAAAAGTATAAAATATGCATTAGTCACTAGACAATCCTGGTAAATTTTAAACATCAGGGCTCACCACCCATCCTATTTTATTTTAGGCTATGCAATATTCAGTTTGGAGGGTTGTATAGTTCCTCCCAAACTTTGAAGCGGCGTTCAAACAACCCCTCTTCGACGGTGGAGGGGGAAGCAATACGGAGGTACTTCCGGCTACTGTGGGTAAATGCAGGCCAAGCGGGGGTGGACTTGCCGGGTAGCGGGTTCGGATTCCTGCAACGAAAGAAAATATTATCTTCTTACTTATTAATTCGGTTAAAATAAACTGACTAGCAATCATTTTTTCAGCAAGTCCTATGAAACGTGAAATATGTTTTTGTTTTAACTCTATTCCACATTCCACATTTATTGATCCAGAGATCTACCAGCTTGAAGACCTCTTTTGCGTAAGAGTTACTATGCCGAACCTTTTGATTGCTGCCAGGGTCCCGGGATCGATTCCCGGCACGGCCAACATCTTTGTGATGAACTAAATTTGTTGGCTGTCGGTCTGGGTGTTGAATATGTAGCGATTTGTATATGTATTTGATATAAAGTATGCGTATTTAGTAACAGTTGTGTTAGCAACCATAATACAAACTTAAAATAGTTTAGTATGGGGCTAACCAGCCGTGTGTGAAATGTGTCCTAATATAATATTAATTTATTTTATTTATTTAACCTGTAAGACCTAAGTATCTTTTATTTACTTATTCAGCGACAATATAATTTACAGATAAAATCCAACAATAAATTTGGGGGTCTTCAAGTCTAGAGTAAATAGGTTCCTTCAAGGCAAGCGTGATACATCTTAGACCACAGTCAAGCTTAACATCAGGCTAGCTGCGGTCAAACGTAAGCCTATTTATCCTAAAAAAAAACGCATTTTATACATAAGTAGAAACAGATAAAATTATAATTAAACTTAACCATAGTTATACTAATACTACTTTCTACTGTTTCATTGTACTAGTTTTATATGTTTTAAATATTAAATCAGGGCATCGAAACAAAATTAAATAAATTTAAATGTCAAATGAAATAATTACAATAATAATAATTCAGATTAATAATATCATATCTATCATATCATCCAATTCACACACGTAAAATAATTAATATTATGTCAAATTACAATAAGTCAAAATTAATTTAAATTTATTACAAATAACTTAAATCTAAATAAATAACCCGCCCCTAATAGTTTCCGGTGCAAAGGTGCCCATCAGACTTGCAGCGTTCCCGCGCTGTTTCATTTAATACATACCCAGTAGTAGCGAAGTTTTCCCAAACGTCAGTCATAAAGTCCACCATACGCGAGTCCCGGGACTGGGATACCGGTATGATCGGGAAGGACGCGTTGATAGAGAATAGATAGATTAGGTCATCGTGGTGGGCTGCTCCTAAAACATACACATTACATTTCTATTACTACATTTGACATTTTTAATAATATGGTCAAAAAATAAATTTATTTATTTATTCATCTTGAGGGATAGACCTTCTTAATATATATAAATCTCGTGTGACAATGTTTGTCCTCAATGAACTCCTAAACCACTTAAACGATTATAATAAAATTCGCACACCATGTGCAGTTTGATCCAACTTGAGAGATAGGATAGTTTAAATCTCAAATTATAGTCGCAATTTTAATTTATTGCTTATTATTGTCTGTTATTATTTGACAGTCACAATTATCTGTTAACTCCAAATTATTTTAACAGATGTCGTTATCTTTCGACTGGGTTGAGTAAGTAATCAATAGATGGCGCTGCTATGGTAAATCTACGAACGTGTCATATAAGCTACACTATCTATTTTTCATACCCCTAAGTGAGGCAAAACAACGTTTGCCGGGTCAGCTAGTCTTATTATATATTTTTATGTTTATAATATTGCGTGTATGGTATGTATATTTATTTTGTTAATAGTAGTTTTTGCAACTGTCATATAATGAAGGGTAAAACACGAGTGTGAGTTTATGAAACGAGAGCAGCGAGTTTCATAATAGTAACGAGTGTTTTAACACCCGTCTAATATGCAGTTGCATACACTACTTTATCTTCACTAATGCAATTAATCAAACAAGAGTAAAAGCTGACAATAGTTTATATTCTAGATTTTTCTAGCAAAAGATTGTGAGTTACTTTTGTTGCCAATTTTAGAATATCCGGAGGCGTACTAATATCATCGTCGATATAAATTTTTTCTTTTAATTTGTATGTTAAAAACAAAACACATTGCAAAACTTTAAATTCACGCGTACGTGTATTGTCACAGTGAACTTGCCGCCATTAAAATCTAACCAGTGAGAGCGCAGCTGCCAATCAGGAGCGAGCGAGCGATGTTATAATGAGATTTTACGATATCGATGTGGATATTATACCATCATGTGAAATTGCTTAAATTGCGTGTTTTGTTGTCTGCGCTATAACAGTAGTAATTATAAGTCAAGTATTGGAATCATAAGTAGAATGTAATGTACAACATTAGTGTAGATAAAAGTGATTGTGGTATTTATTGGATAGTGAATAGTGAAGCTAACCTGTAGGTTTGCCGGTAGTAGGGTCGATGTAGTGGCTGCTATTCCCAGTGTATGCGAACTCATAATAGTAGACGGGTTGGTTAGAATACACCGATATCGCGTTCACTAGCCTGTAAGAAAAAGACATTTTTATCTTAAAATTGTACAGGACGACCGATAGTTTTTAGATCTAAAATATTTTAAGTTTATTTTTTGTACAAATTATATGTTTATGTGATAGGACATTGATTGTAAAGAATAATTTATTAGGTATAATAACAGTTTAGGTATAATTTATAATTTATTATTTGACGACCTCGTTGGCGTAAAGGTTACCATGCCGGTCTGCTAATCAGAAGGTTCCGGGTTCGATTCCCGGCCCGGTCAACATCTTTGTGCTTAACCAAATTTGTTGGCTGTGGGTCTGTGTGTTAAATATGTATTTAAATAAAATATTTATATGTATGTATGTATAAGTAGTATATCAGTTGTGTTAGCTACCATAATACGAACTAGATATGGTTTAGTATGAGGTTATAAAAAATATACTCAATGCCAAGGAGAATGTAAAATATACGTTACTTGTGCACTCCAAATCCAATGATACCATCGCTATACAACTTGCCCAAACCACTGGCAGTTTGACTGTCATTCGTCAATCTACCGCTATTATGGGGTAAGTAATGTTTCCGCAATGTATCAGTGTTGTGGGGAGAAGAAGATGGTGGCAGTTGGAAGGAGATTTCACCGCGGTGTTGCCAGTCTGTGTTAAACGCGTCAGTCAGGGTAGCGTTGTTCAGGATAGCTAAAAGTAAAAAAACAGGGATAGATGAAAATGCTAAAAGTGATAAGGCCGTCTACAAAATTGCTAGAACTGTGATTTTTTTATCTTATTGTTTTTGTTTGTTTTTGGTGTACAATAAAGGATTCTTATACTGTATTGTATTGTATAAGACGACCTATATAACATGCGTTAAAAAAAGAAAACAATTGAAATTTAGTTTCATCTCACTCACACTCATCTATTTATAGGCGTATGTCCTCTAAGACTAGAGTTTATGAAACTATAAAAAATCTTTTTTAACCCGATTCAATGGACGATTTTTGTTTCACGTTTGAAAAAATATATTTGTGTAATAGACATATTACACAAATATATTTCTGTGTAGGAAAAATGAGTGAAAAAATCTAGACATTAATTTACTATACTTTTTTTGGCAATAATGTGAGTGTTGTTTATAAACTACATTGCACAAAATAAAAAAAAAATATGAAGGTCAATTTTTTATATATTATTATTGTTATATTTTTAGTATGTTGTTTAAAAACAACATTGTCCATTGAAGGGTAATTTTGAAATGTTTAAATGTTTTTCTGTTTTTTTTTCTAGTATTTTCTCATTGTTATGCGATCTCTCATTTCAATATTGGAAATTGAGACAAAGATTTCGGCGATGAGCGTAGATAAAAATAAAAAGTATTACAAATCATGCGAGTTTGTTTTGACATTGAACAATGGGCATTTTATGAACTGTTAAAAATTAAATTTCAATTCAGTGTGATATAGGCACATCAGCATATTGCTGCTCGCTGATAAATCAAATAAATTAATAAAATAAATAAATTGCGATCTCACAATGTAACAACATATTTCATGCTGTTTTACAATTCACTGCTTTTTAATCTCTAATGCCATCGCTATTCAGCGCGGTAATGCAGCGAGCGTGATGGGCACCTTTGCACCGGGGGCGAGCAGGGGCGGGTTATTTGATTAGTATTAGTTTTAGTTTTTAACATGTGACATGTATTAAATGTAAGTTTTGACATTCAATAAATGATCAGTATCTGAAAATCTCTAAGTTATTTTGTCAAAACCTTACAGAAAGCCTTCCAAAAGAACTCGTCCTTGGTCTGGCTGATGATGTAGGGCACGGGGTGGAACCTTCCTTCTTTGAATGACGTCAGAGGGTGTTCCGTAAGGAACCGCTCCTGGCCAAAGTCAAGCTCGATTATCGGAACCCACACCAGGACTGGGTCGTAGGCATATTCCTGTAAAAAAAACGAATTTTTGTTCAACCCACCGAAAATCATCACTTGTATGATATAAATCAATAAATCAATAAAATTTAAGGAATCCAAAGGCTTCCAAACTAGTTGTAAGAACTGTATATTGGAAGCCAATGTCTTCTCCCAAAAAAAAAATAATCTATCCATATATATATAGGATATGATATAGGGACATCATAAAAAGTAAACTGTTCACGTAAGACATCTTAATATTTTCGCGTAGAAAAACGGTCCCACTTACTTATTATTAAAAGTTGGAATGAGTCCAACAGTTTCGGTGTTTTCCGAGCACCATCTTCAGGGGCGAGTGTTACACGGACCGCCGCCGACGAGCCAACTTTTAATAATAAGTAAGTGTGGCCGTTTTTACGCACGCGAAAATATTAAGATGCCTTACGTGAACAGTTTACTTTTTATGGCGTCCCTAACTCCCTCAAAGAAAGTTAGAAAGGTACTACTCGCAAAAATATGTCTAGAAAATCCCACCGTCGGGTCTTCCCACCTGCGAAAAAGACTAGAAGGTTAATTATTACTTGAACCTTTCGAGCCTGCACCGAAAGGTGTAGGAAAAAGTCGTGAGGAAAACATACGAGAAACATGGTGGTAGAGTATTTTGTAGCGCACGCTTGGCTAACAATCACCCTCAAGTTGAAAAATGTATCGCCAATCACTTAACGGTGTGTTGCGGCCGCCTCTTTGAGATCCAGCTATTCCAGGCTAGGCATGCTCCATCTTAGGGCAGAGAAACGCTAACTAGTGTTGTCACGCGCCTTGCTGGTCAAGTAAAAAATATATGGTGGTGGAAGTTCGCAGCTAACATCAGAATAAACAAAATGTCATTGAAAGGACAGGCGTTTGAAGATGATGGGGTATATGGAATCAAATCAAATACTTTATTATTGCAAAAAAATAAACTTTTAGGTATGCGTATAAACTTAAATAAAAATATCCTTCTATGGAACCTCTGTTTTACAATATAATTAATACACCACTTTTTATATACATGTTTTGGCTGTATAATATAAAAAACCACTTTTTTATTGACAGAACGTGCACTGTGCAGTTTACTCGTAGGTACTAAAATACTTGGAAAATATGATTATAACGTACATTTATGGAATGACAAGCTTTCGATGTCAAGAATGAAAGATGATGACTTGTGTTTTCACCACAATAATGAGTCTACCTAAAAGTGTGTTTTGTCATTCGCATGATACAATTTTGGTACAACGGTGACTAGCATAATTTTGGCATATTTCACTCGTTCTTGGTCATACCAAAATAACCAATTTAACTTTAAAAACACGTTTATTGTATGGGGACCTTATATTTTTACTATATTACCCTTGATATTTTTTTTTAGTATTTGTTGTTATAGCGGCACGGGAAATACATATCTCGTGAAAGTTTCAGCTCTCTAGCTGTTACGGTTTCTGAGATACAGCTTTGAGACAGACAGACAGGCAGATAGACAGCGGAGGCTTAGTAATAGGGTCTTGTTTTTACCTTCTAGGTACGGCACCCTAAAACATCAAACACTCAGCAGGTTGCGTTTTACATGGCCGTTTGTTGTCGGAGGCCAGCATAGTCTGGCGCGACACCGTAAGCTCAAATACATATATACCAGATTCAGTGTTGCATACAAACACAGCACAAAAAAATGACATGAGCTTAATATAGCTATTGTATCTATTACAATATACTACGTCACAAAAAACATTTCAATTCAAGTCAACCTTACCACTCTATTTTAAGGTGGAGTTTCGACTAGTGCCGTTATAAACATAAGTTTTCTTGCTCCGCGATAACAGCTATCAATTTTTATGACCGTACGCAGTGAGCGTCAGAAAATTGAACTGTATTACTATACGAATAACGCTTAAATTCCTCAAACCTAAATAAGACCACAATCTTACTTGTGGTTTAATTTTCCTTGCCGTTTTTAGAGACATCACCTTAAATCTAGTACATTTTTGATCGAAGATCGTAAGACAATAAACAAGTATGTCGAAGAGATGAGCAACGCCATCTGTCGTCGGGACTGCCAATCACGTGTTTGTCAAAGAATATCTATTTCTCTGGGTTACTTGTTTTACTTCTACAATTTCTTTAAAAAATATTGATTTATTTAAATAGAAGACAAAATTATATATTTAGTGTACTTCCGCTGTGATCCGAAATCCAAATTAAGATAAGTAAAGGAATAATTAACTAAGATTAATTAAGATTACCGTTACCTACCATAATTCGGAAATTCTTAACACGTCTAGAGTTAATTTTTCCTTTACTTGTCTTCTTGGATCACTAAATATTTAATTTTGTCTTCCATTTAAAATGGATTTCCGCAAAGTAACGCCTGAGTCAACAAGTTATTGATTTATTAAGTTTTATTTGATTTGTACTTTAGTTTACGCTAAATTTTAAAGCTTTGTTTATTTAGGAGTAGTTGTTTTGTTCTCGCACTTTATGACACCCACCAAGCCCGCATCCATTAATGATGATGACCACACCAAATGTCGATGAGAAAACAAAAGAAAACTTACAAAGAAGCCGTCAAGTGTATTTCCAATCTCAACAGAGGTTTTAGTTCTCAAACAGTCGAGTATTTCTTGCGTGGTGTGAGAGGGACAGCCGAGCAGTTCCGCTTGCCTCACCGCCAGGTGGCGCTGGTGATGCGGTAGAGGGATTTGGGAGATCGGTGAGCCGCTCATCGATATGGCACGATGGAATAAGCCTGGAATAAGTATTGTTTAGTAAAAAAAGAGCGACTAGAGGTAATCTTATAAGGTAGGACCATAAAATACTTTTTGGAAGTAGCTATTTCAGAGTTACGGGTAACAAACATTTTAGGGCGAAGATAAGGACAGTCTTTATACACATATTACAGTTGTTTCGCTATAAATCGTAAACGGAAAAATATCGAATAAATAGCTTAAAGGCCATCCTAAGAACCACTCTAAAAAAATGTATACTTATTTAGGAACCAATCTGACTTACCTACTCGTATATGAAAAAAGAACTGGTTCAAAAAATTCTAACTAGCTGCGCCTTGCGGTGATACCTGTGTTAGTCGGGATAACAAGTAGCCTACGTGTTAATCCAAGGTCTAACCTACCTTCACACCAAATTTCATAAAAATCACTTCAGCCGTTTGAGCGTGAAGAAGTAACAAACGTACACGCACACACAAACTTTCCCATATATTAGTAGGATTCATTCAATTACAAACGGGGAACACTGCAGGGTTATAAAGCTAGGGGGGCACCGCCCCCCTTGAGTTGGGTCCGCTAGGACTGCGGACAGCGGCCTGGGCGGGGAGAGCAGCGGCAATGCGCGAAGCGGTCCTGCATCCCTGCCCCCGTCGTGAGATGGGACACCGTGAGGTTTTAGTCGGTAGTGACGGCCCCTCTGGCCCTCGAGCCCGACATACCCCGCCCGCCTCTCCCGGCTTGTGGCGGGAGATGCGTAAATGCATTTCCTCACGAAAAAAAGGGTTATAAAGCTAGTGGTACCTTTGCTCATAGGTGAGACCATGTGCAAGGAGACGCTGAAAGAGCCAGCACTATACCCCGCGATGGTGACAGCAGCAGCGTTGCCACCGAAAGCAGCGATATTACGTTGCACCCATCGCAAGGCCGCGACCTGGTCTTTGAACCCATTGTTGCCTGGCGCTAACTCGTCACCAGTGCTTAGGAAACCTGAAATTATTTTAAAGTTATCAGTTGTAACTAATTACTTACGACGACCTCGTTGGCGTAATGGTTACCATGCCGGACTGCCAAACAGAAGGTTCCGGGTTCGATTCCCGGCAGGGCCAACATATTTGTGCTGAACTAAATTTGTTGGCTGTCGACCTATATAAAATATGTATGTATGTATGTATATGTAGTATATCAGTTGTGTTAGCAACCATAATACGAACTAGAAATGGTTCAGTATGGGGTTAACCAGCCGTGTGTAAAATCTGTCCTAACATTAATTTATTTATTACTTAAATGGTGTTGAAACATCATCATGGGATCCCGTTGGTACGTTTTGGTTACGGTACCTTAGAAAAAATTAAAGCCACTTATAAAACCAGAAATCAAGAAAGTTGCAAGTTCAAAAGTACACTACTAAAAATAAAATATAAATAAACAATAACAAAATTAGGACAAGAATAACAGGGTGTCCATTCTAAATCGTCAAAACATTTCCCTGACTTTCCCTGACCACTTCTAAAATTTTCCCTGACCTTTATAGCTGTAATTTTTCGAAGTAAAAATGTTTCTCTTGCGAATGATTGTAAGAGACAAAAAATTATGTCTTCACAAACACTCTTAGAGATTTATGTTATTGGCTTCCCAAGGTGTCCAGCGTGTTGGGGCACGTGTGGCTGTTGTTTCATTGTCACCTACATTAGCCGCTGGCGATTGTTTTTCCACCACAACTACATCTTTATCTACTGCAGGAACTGATTTTGTAAAGTATTTTTATTATTATAGTTTTGGAATTTTCTATGGCAGTTCGAAATCACGTACCGACTCGCCGTCCGAAAACACTCGATGTTTTCGTCGCACGGGATCGGCAAAATTGTTATTATGCAGTAAGTTTTTGTTAAATCAGTATAGTGTGTGTTATCCATAGATTCTTCGAGATAGTATCTATCCAGTAATGTATATTTAGTGTAGTTTTGTACGCATTTCTTTAACAAAAGTTCGATCTAAAGTTCGTATCGACATTCACGGGAAAAATAGGTGCCGATTCATGTTCTCGATTTTTTTTAAGTACTGAGATCTAAACTTGTAGCCTAGACTTAAGAAAATCATTTTGTTTATACATTAGGCTACACTACGGTATTTTTTCTAGTAACATAGCTTGTGTATTTATAGCTTCACAAACGTTTATAAATTGCGCGGTGGAATCGTGAATTTTTGCGCGAGCGCTCGGACGTTCAAGGCATTTTGGCGCAGATGGCGCGGACGTGTGAGTGGCTAATTAGCTGTTGGAATATAAATATGTAAGTATATAAGAAGTACTGATGACTGATAAGATAATATTATTTTTATTTATTATATACTTTTTTAGACTTTTACATTAATTTTAAAGATCAATCATCAGAAAGTCCTGGTTTTCCCTGGCTTTTCCAGGTAGAGAAGTCATTTCCCTGACTTTCCCTGACCCTTAATAGCTTCCCTGACTTTTCCCTGACTTTCCCTGACTTTCCAGGTCCGTGGACACCCTGAATAACACAAAAGTATGCCACAAACGGCGGCATTATCGCTAGCAGCGATCTCTCCCAGGCAACCTTTGGATGGAAAGGAGTTGAAACGGACGAGAAAAAAGAAACAAAGGTGGCAATTCGGCGGCATCCGCACCAAACTAAAATTAGTCGCACTAAATTTTATAGTTTAGTGCAAAATTAGTCAACAGCTATTCGGTGTTTTCTTCGAACTAAATTTAGTTTGATTTCAGTCGTAAGCTAAAATGAACCAAATTAAGTAGAGCCACCTACGCCATCTAGTGCATGATGGCGCAAACTAAACTAAAATGTGTGCCGCTGAATCGCCACCATTAAAGCCGGGTACACATTGGTGCAATGTAACTTGTAATGCAACATGCAATGCAAGAATTTGACGTCCACATTGCTGCAATGTATCATGTAAAGTAACAGAATTCCCATAGTGTAGACGCCTTGCGCGCACGAACCGCGTCTACTACGCGCACGAACAGATTGCTGCAACTCTTGCGCGTAGCGACCCGAAATTTGTCGGTTTTTTCCCCGAACACAAAGAGGCGCGCAGTATGCGCGGAGCGTCAGTGTGGACAGGTTGTGTGGTGTGTACGGCTAGACGCGCGCGAACATGGAACAATCCATTCCTTTGCGTGTTCTTTTGCAGACTGAGCGATCCGTTCGCGCGCATCTCGGAAACAGATGTGAGTAGGTACATGCGCAGCAGTCTGTACCCGCCTTAAGGCGGGTACAGACTGCTGCAACGCAACATGCAATGCAACACGAAACGAGCATTGCATCAGTGTAGACGCGGGGCGCGCACGAACCGCGCATGTACCTACTCACATCTGTTTCCGAGATGCGCGCGAACGGATCGCTCAGTCTGCAAAAGAACACGCAAAGGAATGGATTGTTCCATGTTCGCGCGCGTCTAGCCGTACACACCACACAACCTGTCCACACTGACGCTCCGCGCATACTGCGCGCCTCTTTGTGTTCGGGGAAAAAACCGACAAATTTCGGGTCGCTACGCGCAAGAGTTGCAGCAATCTGTTCGTGCGCGTAGTAGACGCGGTTCGTGCGCGCAAGGCGTCTACACTATGGGAATTCTGTTACTTTACATGATACATTGCAGCAATGTGGACGTCAAATTCTTGCATTGCATGTTGCATTACATGTTACATTGCACCAATGTGTACCCGGCTTTATTAGGTGTCATTTTAGCGGTTAGCTCCTGCGAATTTCTGCTTACCAAGAGAAGCTAGCCGGTAGTTGATGGTGACCAGCACAACCTGCTTATCCAACAAGTAGCTCGGACCTGCGATGTCGCTGCGGCCCGATATGGAGTAGAACCCTCCAGCGTGCATAAACACTATCACAGGCAGGGGTTTCCTGGAGACGATACAGTTTTGGAAAATATTAAAATACTAGCTGACCCGGCAAACGTTGTTTTGCCTCACTTAGGGGTATGAAAAATAGATAGTGTAGCAGTAGATGACACGTTCGTAGATTTACCATAGCAGCGCCATCTTATCTTATCGCATCATATTGATTACTTACTCAACCCAGTCGAAAGGTATCGACATCTGTTAGAATCATTTGGAGTTAACAGATAATTGTGATTGTCAAATAATAACAGACAATAATTAGCAATAAATTAAAATTGCGACTATAATTTGAGATTTAAACTATCCTATCTCTCAAGTTGGATCGAACTGCACATGGTGTGCGAATTTTATTATAATCGGTTAAGTGGTTTAGGAGTCCATTGAGGACAAACATTGTGACACGAGATTTATATATATTAAGATTAAGATAGATGGTATAGATAGGATTACCTGGTTTGAGCGGGCGTGTAGACATTAAGTCGCAGACAGTCCTCATGTACATAGTATTCGGGATCTATGACAGGTTGTGGACACGCCGGACCCTCTGCTGTGGCATTCACTTCGCTCGCGTACTGCCTGATGGGTTTCGGAGGCTGTAAGGTAAGAGAGATTAGATAACAGTTATTATAGGCCTTACGAGCGTCATACTAAATTCTTCTCACACACGGCTTGTGACAGGAAATTTATTTTTTGATATTATTACGTACGTATATTTTGTAATTCGTGTATTGATATTTTCGGTCACATAAATTGGTTTATATCTTTCTTTGTTACCAACAAATTTTCGCATATAATATTAATCTTCTTCTTCGTATCAGTTAAATGACCAAGCTCTGGTGTCGTGTTTTCAAGCCACCCGAAGGCCTCTAATTAGGCTTAACGACTGCTTGTACTAAGACTAACAGCCGGGACTTACTATTTAACGACAGTCTTGTGCATCGTCACCCATCCAAACACGATGAATGAATAGGCTATTCTAGGGTAATTGTAACCTCCCCCCCGTGGGGCCCCGCATTGTCGAGGCGGGGGGGCTCAGTAACCGTGGCCTGGTCACCCACGGTGAAGCGAAGAGGGTCCCTGAGGCGGGCCACTCCCTAGACTTGTCCTCCCCATGCAAGTTCTAGATGGAGTGGCACCAGTAGGTTGCGGGACCTCGCTCCGGGGGGGTTTCGCAACTGAGGAGGGCTGCGGTGTGATTTTGGAGACACCCACCGCAGCCGAAGGTGTGGGGCCGCGGCAGGAGAGAAGTGTCGGTATTACGATGCGCCGCTCTTCCTACCTGCCGCGGCCTCGACGGGGTCGCCACCGTTGATGGCGGACGCGGTGGGGCCGCAGGGAGAAGGGAGTGGTACCACAAAATACCACTTACCCTGTTCTCTGCGGCCGTAGTGGCAGGTGACGGGGCCACAGACCTGACCCGTCACGGGGGACCTGGGACGTCGGACCGGGGTTGTCCGGCGTCCATTGCACTTATGGTCCCCGAGGTGGTTGCGGTGCACCATGTGCACTGCAAGGGGACTCATCCCCAGAGAAGGAGCCTCGCAGGCTAGCCGAGGTGGGCGGGGTGGTGGGTTAATGCGAGAAGCGGAACCTCATCCCGCCCTTTCCGGTGAGGAGGTCATCGTGAGGTTTTAGTCGGTAGTGATGCCCTTCTGGCATCGAGCCCGACATACCCCACCCACCTCCCCGGGTGTGGTGGGCATGCGTAAATGCATTTCCTCACGTAAAAAAAAAAAAAAAAAAAAAAAAGGGTAATTGTAACCTTTGAGGTGGGTCCGCTCAGACTACGGACAGCGGCCTGGGCGGGGAGAGCAGCGGCAATGCGCGTAGCGGTCCTGCATCCCTGCCCCCGTCGTGAGATGGGACACCGAGTGGTTTTAGTCGGTAGTGACGGCCCCATACATACCCCGCCCGCCTCCCCCAGGCTTGTAGCGGGAGATGCGTAAACGCATTTCCTCACAAAAAAAAAAGAAAAAACAAGGGTAATTGTAACCTGAAATCGTAGCTCTCCTACGGGAGGTTCCGCGTACCGGACTCCCCTGAAAGCGCGGATAGGGTTCCCGTGGCGTGTGAAGAGCCAGGAACCGCGGATGGAGCCGCTCGGTGTGCGGGTCACAGGAGCTCTAGATAGGTCGGGGCTTTGTGGCAGAGCTAGAGAAAAAACAATGAAGTAGAAATCAGATTTCATTTGGAAATGTTTAACTAAGTACTTCCTTTACTCATTTTGTTATTATTACCTATTTAATATATACTATGATGTACATACATTCATATTTACGAGTATTTTTATTGATCGTTAAATATATCTTATAAGAAATTCATCGGAAATTCAAAAGGTAGCGGTTGATTATTAGATCAAATTTAAATTCCAGTGTTTTGTTGGTATTGACATATGGGTCCTAGAAACTTTATTTTTATTTTTTATCAATAACTAATCGATATTCCATGCTAATCAGTTTTTAAGTTGCTCTAATTTATAGACGTAAAATAGGTAAGCATTATGTTACAAATACTATATTTACGTATCATATTTTAAATAATTATTAATATGTTTCAAAGAAAGATAATATGGCCATGCAGAAGTGTCAACGATAATAGCCAGTATTTATTAAAGTGTAAATCCAATTCACAAAGGTATAGGTACTAGTATGTTTGTTATTATCGTTGATTCAACCGGCCTTAGTCATTACAATAATAAGGAAAACATGTTTAGGTATTTACTGATAAGGAAAACAGAGTGTTAGACCACGGGAAATACCTATGTGTAAGAAATTCCAGTTTTCATACTTGGCAATCTTATAGTCTAGTCAACAAGTTCAAAAACGTGTTAAATAGACATAAAGCTCCTAAAAATATGTGCCATAGCTCATTCGATGCGGAATGACGTCTAGAAAGATGTTTTTAAGGGTTTTTTAGCATATAAAAAAATTGCGATATTTAACACCCATCCCGACTTAGTTCAACACAAAGATGTTGGCCGTGCCGGGAATTGAACCCGGAACCTTCTTATTGCCAGTCCGGCATGGTAACCATTACGCCAACGAGGTCGTAATTCTTTTAGTTATAGGCTTAAAATTAACTTACCATTATTAATGCTCTCAGTTGAATAAACATTCGTGATAAGAGTCACGCATAAGAAAATGCACACAAAACCACCACACATTATCCTGCTTCTAATTAGCACTTACTTATCTAAGTCTTGACTACCTCGTGCCTAAGGACCGAGTGAGTCAAATGAGATGTGCTAGTCTTTATATGCTTCGTATAGACCATAGATAAAGGAATTATATAAGTTTAGACGTTTTAAGGATAAGTTTTCCTTCTGAATCTACATGCTTATGACTGTCGCATCAGGATACAAGAATAAAATTGCGGTCTCTTGTCGTATAAGGCGAAGATAAGCGCAGAATCTCTATTTTGCAGTTAATTCGCTATAAATTGTAAACGGGAAATAATATCGAAATACCTTTTTAAGAACCATTCTTAGAATATTTATACTTATTTCGGTACCAATCAATATGAAAAAAAAATTGTTAAAAAAACCTAATTTTAGATTTTTTTATCAGTTTTATTTCTTATTCATAAGTCTGATTGGTACCAGAATAAATATAAATATTCTTAAAATGGTTCTTTAGACTGTCTTTAAACTAGTTATTCAATATTTTTTTACATTAAGCATCTTGTATTCAAGAGATCCTCTTCCAGAACTGAGTTTGGCAAAAAGGCTGTGAACAGGTTAGGACCGACATTATAAATAATAAACTAAATTTGAACGTCGATCTGGTGAAACTGACGAAATTCAACTGCAATCGAAGGATTACAGACCATTTACTTACATTTGATTAAGAGACTACAGAGAAGCTGTTGAATGAAATTATATAGTAAAGAATCAGAATATTACTAACTCCGATGGGGCAGTCCAAATCGCCTTCAAAGATTTTATTGATTCCCGTCCGACTGGTTTTTTTAGTAAAGGGATCAATGAACTACCTATGAGATGGCAAAAGTGCATAGAAAATAATGGTTCATACTTTGATTAATTAAATATATTATATTAAAAAATATTCGACTTTTTGTTCCTCCCATAGAAAACGCCAATTTCATATGTAAGGACCTAATAATATGGGCACTAAAATATATGCAACATACACAATATGACCTAGCACTCTACTCATCAACGCGTTATTATACGCATGCACACACACACACACACACACCCACACACACACTTCATACACTCACACACACACAATCACTACCCTCATAACATACCTACCTAAACATATCACATACCCTCTTTATTGATATTTTAAGTTCTATTATATCTACTGTCTCTGTTAAATCTTCATATATATAAATCTCGTGTCACAATGTTTGTCCTCAATGGACTCCTAAACCACTTAACCGATTATAATAAAATTCCCACACCATGTGCAGTTCGATCCAACTTGAGAGATAGGATAGTTTAAATCTCAAATTATAGCCGCAATTTTAATTTATTGCTAATTATTGTCTGTTATTATTTGACAGTCACAATTATCTGTTAACTCCAAATGATTCCAACAGTAATCAATAGATGGCGCTGTTATGGTAAATCTACGAACGTGTCATATAAGCTACACTATCTATTTTTCATACCCCTAAGTGAGGCAAAACAACGTTTGCCGGGTCAGCTAGTATTATATAAATGTGTATGTCTATCTCCTTACCTATTCAAGTCCCTTTGTGTTAGAAGTACCATTAATTTGTACCATTAAAGGATAGTTTAAATCTCAAATTATAGCCGCAATTTTAATTTATTGCTAATTATTGTCTGTTATTATTTGACAGTCACAATTATCTGTTAACTCCAAATGATTCCAACAGTAATCAATAGATGGCGCTGTTATGGTAAATCTACGAACGTGTCATATAAGCTACACTATCTATTTTTCATACCCCTAAGTGAGGCAAAACAACGTTTGCCGGGTCAGCTAGTATTATATAAATGTGTATGTCTATCTCCTTACCTATTCAAGTCCCTTTGTGTTAGAAGTACCATTGATTTGTACCATTAATGGTACAAGTGACACAGCTTTGTATCCTAAGTACCATTAGTGACAACTATTTAGGATCAGTAGTACGTACGTAAGTATGTAATAGTTCAAATTGCTTATTCTACCAAGTTGGTAAAAGAGGGAACTGTTGCTCTGCCATACAGGCTATATCTTATAGTGCAAAGCTAGGCTATATCTACCAACTTAACTTCCTAATTAATTAGCTATGTTTAAAAAAACATTGTTTGTTCTAATATGTATATTATTTGTCAATATACTTGAGTTAGGTCATAAGCATTTACTATATGAACAATAAAGATTTATTATTATTATTATTATCTTAATCTGACGCGCTCGAGATACTACAAAAAATCCCCTCTTCGGCTCCCCTACTATTAGGTCACAGATTTTCTGGATGTTTTCTTCAGTCGTAGACGTCAGGCCAGCCAGAGCGAGGGTCATCTTCAATACTCTCTCGTCCACCTTTAAATTCAGCAACCCACTTTTTCAGTCGTATGCGACGGAACAGATCCCTCAATGTCGTTGATATATCTTCGTGAATCTCTTTTGAGGTAGTTTTTTTTAAAACAGGTATTTGATGACCGCACGTTGCTCAATTTTCTCCATTCTTCAAAAATGGTGCACAAAGGCTCACAAAATTCTGCCTAATTTAAATACAGTTAATGTTATTTTGATAGAATTTTACAATTTGACAACCAGAAAGTAAACTGTTTAAGTGGGGCCAGTTATACATATAACTGAGGGTCGGATAATCGATTTTATACTGTATGTGTTTTAGGCTGCGAATTTTTCAATCCACCCTCATAATAGCACATTCGTTCACATAGACATGATCACATCTTGCTATGCGCAGATGGTACAACACTGCTTTAGACAAATTTATCATCATCCAGTCGTTCCACTTTGACTTCCACTTTTACATCAGTCATCATTTTTTCCCCAAGAATTACAGAGCTATCTTGGGAATTTAATACTATGCTATTCAAGTTCGTATCACATTCTTGTTTCACTTTGACTTGACTCAATGCTACAGATGGATTAGTTATTTCTTCAGGTGGATTTTCCACTGCTTTAGATGGATATGTTTGTGTGTTATCATCATTTGCCACTGCTTTAGTTGGATATTTTTGTGTGTTATCCTCATTTTCCACTGCTTTAGTTGGATATGTTTGTGTGTTATCCTCATTTCCCACTGTTTTAGATGGATATTTTTGAGTGTTATCCTCATTTTCCACTGCTTTAGTTGGATATGTTTGTGTGTTATCCTCATTTCCCACTGTTTTAGATGGATATTTTTGAGTGTTATCCTCATTTGCCACTGTTTTAGTTGGATATGTTTGTGTGTTATCCTCATTTGCCACTGTTTTAGTTGGATATGTTTGTGTGTTATCATCATTTGCCACTGCTTTAGTTGGATATGTTTGTGTGTTATCCTCATTTCCCACTGTTTTAGATGGATATGTTTGTGTGTTATCATCATTTGCCACTGCTTTAGTTGGATATGTTTGTGTGTTATCATCATTTGCCACTGCTTTAGTTGGATATGTTTGTGTGTTATCCTCATTTCCCACTGTTTTAGATGGATATGTTTGTGTGTTATCATCATTTGCCACTGTTTTAGATGGATATGTTTGTGTGTTATCATCATTTTCCACTGCTTTAGTTGGATATGTTTGTTTGTTATCATCATTTGCCACTGCTTTAGTTGGATATGTTTGTGTGTTATCCTCATTTCCCACTGTTTTAGATGGAGATGTTTGTGTGTTATCATCATTTGCCACTGCTTTAGTTGGATATGTTTGTGTGTTATCATCATTTGCCACTGCTTTAGTTGGATGTGTTTGTGTGTTATCCTCATTTCCCACTGCTTTAGATGGATATTTTTGTGTGTTATCCCCATTTCCCACTGTTTTAGGTGGATATGTTTGTGTGTTATCCTCATTTTCCACCCCAGATGTCTCATTTATTACTTTTGCTACAGTTTCTGACAATGGTTGTGATGGTTCATTTAACTCATTGGATATTTTTAAACTTGTTATTTCATCATCTTTTGTTGTATTCTTTGTTATAGGTGGATCTATAGTATTAATTAGAGAATTTCTTTTCTTAGTTTTGAACATAATCTCCTCTGGGGAAATATTAGTACTTTCGTTTTTTTGTATGTTGAGTTTTAATTGTACTATGGAGCAGCCAATTTCCCATTCATCTTTTTTTGTCTCTCCTAACCATTTGTGAAGTTCTTCCACCACCTGTGTATGAAAAATATTTAGATCGTAAAGGTCGCACACAATTTACAAGGCATACATTGTTTTGCCATATTAAAATATGACAAACTACTTTTAATTCTACCAAAAGTTAGTTAGGTTTTCTTCGTACGAGATAAGTAGCCACGCTCTGGGTTTAAATGGTTTCAATCCACCCGAAGGCCTCTGGCTTAGCACCTGCTTGTACTAAGACTAAAAGCCGGGACCTTTCAATTTAACGTGTCATCCGACCCACGGAACCAGATGACAATGCCACATTTAAAAAGATGGTCTTGTGCATGGCCAATTCAAACACTGTCTACATCGACCATTGCTTAGCTGCGATGATCGCGTCAGACCATCTTAACGAGCCAAGCTACAGGACTTAAAGGTTTATCTTTAAATGACAACATGTTTGAGCTGAGGGTGATGATGATTTTTGAGTATAAAAATATTTTACTTCCTGTACTCAGACATTCTGAATATACCCTAACTTTCATAAGAATAGGTTGTGTCATTCCAGAACAATAAGTAAAATGTTTTTAGTTTTATGACTTATAACCAGGCTATATTACAATTATGTTCATCATCATCATCCACAGCCCACTGCTGGGTATAACTAGGCTTTGCTCCTGTCATGCCATTGGTCTTGGTTCTGAGCCACTGTATTTTATGTTAGTATAAAACCTAACCAGTAATTAAAGTAATAATAAAATGGTTAAAAATACATACCTTCATACCTAGGGTTTCATAAAATATGTCATTCTTCCTTATTAATTGGATTCTAAACATCGGACACAAGCTATTAATGTTTTCCTTAATGTTATCAACTAATTCTTGTGAGCATGAATGTATATTGAGCTAAAATAACAAGTTTTGATTATAATTAATTTTAAACACATCAAAAAACAATTATCTGCCAACATGGATAGCTAACTCATATGACCTTTTAAACAAACTTTTTTAATCTGTCAGTTTGTAATATGAGGCCACCAGAACCAGAGTGGCCCAAACCACAATTTGTGATATTATTACTTGACCACGGCAATGCCCCTTTTCAAACCCCTAATTTCAAAGCCAGAGTGGCTCAAAAGTAATTTCGATAAATAATCATAGATGGTGCTAAAAAATATGTTATGGCATTTTGATTCTTAAAACAAAGTCAATAGAGCACACTGTTTTAGCACATATCCACATAAATTGTAGTTTATGTTTGGGCCACTCTGGTTCTGGTGGCCTCATATTATCTTTGATATTTAGATAAGGGCAAAATCTTGAATTTACAGTTTTCTTATTCTTTTCTTTCTTAACGGCTGGTGGACAGAACAAATGACCCAAGGGCTGGCGCTTACCTCGGCCAATGTATAAGCTTGGCGATCCAGAGAGGTAATGCCGCCAGCATTTTGGGCACCTTACCCGCGGACACTGACTTAGATTTAATTTACTATTTGTAAGGTTTTTGTATGTGTGTGTGCTTTCAATATAATTTACAGTTTTTATGCTATAAATAAAAAAATAGCTTAAAGACCATCTAAGAAACCACTCTAATAATACATATGTTATGGTAAAAATAAGCAATCGGTAATTATCTATACCTATTTACCGGTAATAATAAATAGATACCAATGCACAAGGCAAATGTAGTGAATTATCCTTATTTACAGGTAATTATATAAAACTCTCATGCTACCCTGCTAAATGTGAAGAAGTTTCACAAACAGCTAATGTAACTCTGAGAGAATACGCTCGTGAGGATTCAAATTTAGGTGGACAAGGTTTTTAACATTGCAATTGCACTTCAGAATGCAATTCAAATCGCTGCAAATGCAAGATAACACAACTACTTTGCAATTGCAAATAATTTTGTGGATTTTTTATTTACTGTGTCAAATAAAGATATTTTGTATTTGTATTTGTATAATTGTCCAAATGTCACAAATCTCAGACCTGCAGAAATATATAAAAGATAAACAATTTTATGTTACCTTTATTTGATTTAGTTTTTATAAGATTTTTGTTTAAACCAAGCATAAAGTTTGCGCGCCTGCGCCTTTGGTTTCTCGATACTTGACATGCCCATTTTATAATAACTGTATAATTATTGTTTTTTTTAAAGAAAAGGTTTGGTTTCTAGAAATTTGATTTGTTAATTTAATAATAATATATTGCTTTACCAAAATAGAAGGTCTGATCTCTTGATATTTGAGGAGTGTTATTGTTTGACTAATGTTTATTGTAAGCAAATTTTATTAAAAATTAAGACTAGAGAATTGTTTTTATTTTAATAAGCATTTGATTCTGATGTTTAAATTCATTATTTACTACATTTACCAAAGAGATATGATAATTTTACATAACTGCCAGTAAATGTGATTAATTTGAAAGTTTTTACAACTATTGCCACAAGCACTGGTAATTATGCATAGTTCCTGGTAATTATACATAATAACCGAACTATCCTCATTTACCTTAACATATATACTCATTTTGGTATTTCTTGGCTGGTGGTCTGGGTGTTAAATTTGTATTGATATAAAATATATATCAGTTGCTTTAGCAATGATAAACAAACTTGAAATGTTTTAGCATAGGGTTAACCAGGACACCATTGTGTGAAATGTGTTCTACTAATTACTTATTTATTTTATTTGCATATACAGCTAAAATATTTTTCTGCTTATCATTAAAGGTCTCTGCCAGCTAAGATGTAGGTATACTTACTTTATCAGGTGGCCCGTATGTGGTAAATATTCTAAATAGTTCCATTGTAATTTCTACTTCTGTTTTACCCAGTAATGGCCTTACAAAACAGAAGTCTGATGCCATATCCTGGAACAATATATGACAAATAGAGTCAAAACAGTGAAAAGAAGCAGTTTCAGTGTAGCTGTATGTCGGTTTATGCTAGTTTCTACAATCATAGTGATTTTTAATGTATTAACAACAGGACTGCCAACAAGAGGGTCCTGGGTTTGATTCCCAGCATGGCTAACATCATTGTAAATTACTAATTTTTTTGGCATATTTTTAATAGGTATCTGTTTAGGACCTGTCAGTCCATGATAAAAATATGTTGATACAAAGAATTTCATTATGTATAATATGTAGTAGTTACCTATATTAGTTGTTTGCAACCATAATACAAACTATATATGGTTTGGTATGGGGCTAACCAGCCGTGTGTGATATGTGTCCTGATTTATTTATTTATTCTTTTGAAGTAGTATAGGTAGTACCAAGTAGGTTGTTATATTGAAAGTTCAGTTAGTAAATATACAAATTTAGATAAGTTTATACTGAGAAAGTTTTTATATGTAATTAGTAGGCTTGCGCTTGACCGCATGATGTTAAGTGATATTACCGGTTCATTTTAGTCTTGAGTTTAATGTTTGTTGGCACAATTAAAATTTTGTTATATTATATATGTGAGGAACTGTTTTAGTCTTCTCAGCAGTAAGGTTCTAAAACAATGGTAACAGAGGTGCAAGGAGTTACACAGTCTGGCCAGCTGTACCTATAAGTTTCGAAGCGAAATTTTTGTAATGTCTAAAGTATAATTATACGAGTCTGTGCATAGTGAGATATTAAATTTGTTACCCGATAGATCATAAGACATTGAAAAGCTTGATGTTCCCGGTGAACTTTAAATTTGTTAATAAAACAAACGGCTGCAACAATTGGAGTGTGTTGTTCGCTGCCTCCCATGACTAGGTATTATGCTTTTCTCAGACGGCGTTAGGAGCTATACAAGATATAGCCGACAAGTAATCAACGCCCAACGTATAAATAAAAGATAGGGCCACCACACAACACACACTTTGGAACATAATTCACAACACAGATAAGTTAAAACGTACGTAGTGTGAAGAGTACATCAAATCAAAACTCTTTTCGAAGCTTAAAAAGTATAGTCTGTGGTACAATACAAAGAGAAGACAAATTTGTGTCCTAGGGACACAAGGAATAATTTTACATAGCCGTAGACGGAGAAAACAATAGACTGAGGTACTGTGTAACCACACATGAGATAGCGATATTTTCGGACAATGTTGCTACTTTAGTAGAATTTCATTGAAGATAGGGATATAGGGTTAGGGTTTACACATTATAAAGAAAACGACTTAAGATTATAATTCTACGTTTAATAATTTTTTTAACAAAATCCTTACTCTTTCTTGGTTTCCACGCTTCACAAATCTCTCTATTAAACTCTTAAAATGGTTGGAACAAATCCTGGAATATTGCCTTGGTTTCCCATCTTATCTACCACATGGTTGTATCCAAATCTCTACAAGTTCAGCATTCTGAAATATTAAGAAACTAGCTGACCCGGCAAACGTTGTTTTGCCTTAAAAATATATAGTAGAAGATTCTCAGACCTACTGAATACGCATATGAAATTTGGTAAAAATCGGTCAAGCCGTTTCGGAGGAGTACGGTAACTAACATTGTGTCATGGAAATTTTATAATTCTTTATTGGACACATAAATAAAAAAGGCACAGTAAAAGACAATTAACTTAAAATTAGTGTACCACAATTGCCACAGTAATCAATAGATGGCACTGCTATGGTAAATCTACGAACGTGTCATATAAGCTATACTATCTATTTTTCATACCCGTAAGTGAGGCAAAACCTAGTTTGCCGGGTCAGCTAGTATTATATATTAGACAGCAGTTTAGCTCTGAGAAGAACTTTTGCGTATGTGTAGTTAAAAGAACAAAATAAAAAAAAAAACCCGAAAATTATTAGACTTTGCGCACGACCACTGCGATGGGAGCCAACCTCGCGACTGAGCCAACCTTACTCATAGATCTAAACACCCCTCTCCCGCACACGCCCTCTTCGCAACGGGCCGTGCAGCAGAAATCGTAATATTTTAATTTCACCATAACTTCAAAGCCAAACGTCCAATTTTAATCATTCACAGACCAAATATTATCAACACAAACTGTTCTTATTGATGAAATAATTTATTTTGATAAGGATTAATAGTGTATTGCTTAAAATCGCTTCGTAAATAAGCCATTATTTCTCGTACAAAGTAAAGGATAAAAAATGGTTATTGTGGGTTATTCCTAAGAGATAAACATATACCATCACGGACTTTTTTGTAGACCTTTTTAAGTTGTACAATACTGTAGTAAATTGTTTTGATCTATATTGTAGGATCCAGTCAGCGTTTGCAATGTAAGCGCAAAAAAAGGGTTTTTTTTTACGACCTCACATTAAAAACCTCAAAAATTGTAGCCTATGTGTTATTCTGATGTATAAGCTATAGCCTATGTGTTATTCTGATGTATAAGCTATATTGTAGTAAAGTTTCATTCAAATCCATTCAGTAGTTTTTACGTGAAAGAGTAACAAACATACATCCATACATCCATACATACAAACTTTCGCCTTTATAATATTATTAGTAGGATATAATTATATATGGTAACTTCATGTCAAATAACTGGGCTTAACTTCACTGGGCGAGCGCGGACCACATTAGATCACAATATCGCTTACCATGATGTGAATTAAGATCAAGCGCTAGCCCATTTAGTATAAAAAACAACGATTAGCGAGCGAATATTTCGATGGAAGTAGATTAAATTAGTTAATCAAGGACTGCTTAAGCAATTCTCATGTTCAGTGCAAACCGTTTTTGAAAAACTAGGGGAAAATTGAAAGTTAGATTATGGCAGCCCTGATTCAATTTCTTGTAGGTTAGGTTTTTATTTTGCTTTTGCATGTTTTGCCACTTTGAAGTAGAACTTTACATCCAAATAAGTAGTACCTGAATTAATCCACTTTAATTAATATTTGGATTGATTTTAGAAGATATGTTGTATATAAAAAAGGCCAGTACCAACCTGTGAAATGTAACATCACATAAACCTTGTTCTGTTCTATTCTAATAACCCAAAATACAACACTGCACCATTCTGTCGATGTCCAAAACTATTCACCGCGCGAGGATAACACTTACACTTGAATTTATACGATAATTTTTCGAAAAAACACAAAAATCTCTGAATTGCAGCAATGTTTCACACCATGTCCTAACAACCTAACTGTCGAAAATGCTTGGAGTCAAACAGTTACAGCGACAGAGAGAAAAACAGTATAAGCTTTTCTCTTTCACGCATGATATTTTTACATATGGCTGTTTCGCTGTTGAGTAAAAGAGATGGAAATGTGACTACGTCTATTGGTTTCTCTGTCTACGTACATAGCGAAAATAGTGTCGAAAATAGGGACCAAAATGACATGTTATGTTTATATGGCAGCACTGATTTGTTTATTTTACTATATGGCAAGAACGAAATTAATTATATGGTAACACGCATATAAATACCCTATAAAACAAACGTAATAATTTTATTTCCAAATTATAAGTCATGAATAAAATAAATTTAAATTCCAGACTATACCTGTCCACGACACACGACATCCTATCCGTAAAATAAAAACCCACTAGCAAACTATAAGACCAGTGGCCAAGACCTCTGTTCTTAAAATATCTAAAGATATGTATAGCTCTTGGTTGTTAGCCCAATTGGCTTTAATGTTTACAAAGATTGTTTATCAATAACTTGTATTCCCATTTATTACAGTATTTCTTAATGGATTTGTTGATGGATAGTCTGTGATATTTATTTGCTTGTTTAATGATTTTATTTTAATCGAATGACAACTGCACCGTACATACAAATTCTTAATCCAAATCACAGACTTCTTCTCTCGCTTTAGAAGTCTGTGGTTAAAATGGACAAACAAAGACTTTGCCGTTGTTTGCTGGTTTAGCTAAGGTGTTGTATATTTATGTGAAATACTTCTTGTAATTTGGAAAAATAGGTCAATTTATATTTGTGTATACTTGAATTTGAACTTGAATTAAAAACCTGGTTCTTATCTAATTCCTACTTAACAATTAAATAACTTTTCGTAACAATGTTTAGTCAAACTGGAACCAACCTAAGTGTAGAAGTGGACTAAGAGAATGCGAAAAAAAAATTCTAAGTCTCGCCGACTTGCTAAGGTTACACCCCAAATATAAGTATACGGGGATAAGTACTTAGTTTTAATTTTTTCACCACGGAAAACATACAATCAATAATGAACATAAACATCTTAATCCAATCTGCGAACAATATGAAATTATTCATATCGTTATTTCATATTAATGAAATAACGTTGTAAATAGTCAAGTTAGACTTTTGGAGTAAAGAAAGCCGCCAAAGGCGCTGAATGTTTATCTTAGTCTGAAATGTTCGATCTTTTCATGCCATTACATGACCGAGGAGGCCACAGAGATTGGCCATATCTCTCCAAACACATTAAGACTATGATGAGAGATAATAGAGTTGAGTACAAGTATCCTCGTCTAGCCCTCACATTGTTCCAAAGAGTTGCAACAATTGTACACCGAATAGTAAAAGGCGTCATAAACAAAAAGTATGCAGTGTACATGTCATCCCGATGACAGCAACTAGAAATGATGAGTTATTCACGTAGAGCGAGAAACTCTCCGTTTACGGTTATTCAGATACCTCCTTATTCATTATGACAATGATACTTAATTTATTCTACTAAGACCCCTGATGGAGAAATCAGACAGAAATATCATTGGAATTGTATAAGATATTCATGCAGTTTGGGCCACCAAAAACTACCATAATGCATGGTTATAATACTGACTTTGACATTGACTGCAGATGTTCAAAATGTAATAGACCAGCTATGTAAGCTTTAAAATTGAAGTTCAACATGCTCCGGTCAATTAAGAGCTGCCAACAATTGTTGTTGACAGGTTTCTATTACCTATCATTTAATTAGATTTCGAAAATGCTCCTTAATAGATTAAATTACATAATTATAACTTAGCTATACTTATCTAAATGGAGGTACCTTGAAGTGTGGATTATCACAGGTTGGTTACTTTTGATGTGAATAACACTGCTAACGGTTACCTGCTGGACTGCCAATCAGAAGGTTCCGGGTTCCGCCAACATCTTTGTGCTTAACTAAATTTGTTGATTGTGGTCTGGGTGTTAAATATGTACCTATCTTTATAAAATTTATATGTATGTATATGAAGTATATCAGTTGTGTTAGCCACCATGACACAAACTAGAAATGGTTCAGTATGGGGTTAGTCAGCCGTGTGTGAAAAGAAAGGAGTGGTACCACTAACTACCACTCTCCCTATTCTCTGCGGCCGTAGTGGCAGGTGACGTGGCCACAGACCTGATCCGTCGCGGGGGACCTAGGACGTCGGACCGGGGTTGTCCAGCGTCCATTGCACTTACGGTCCCCGAGGTGGTTGTGCAGTGCATCAGGTGCACTGCAAGGGGAGTCATCTTCAGAGGAGGAGTCTCGCAGGCTAGCCGAGGTGGGTGGGGTGGTGCGTTAATGCGAGGAGCGGAACCTCACGCCACCCTTTCCGGTGACGAGGCCATCATGAGGTTTTAGTCGGTAGTGATGCCCTTCAAGCATCGAGCCCGACATACCCCGAATAAAAATATTTATTCACTAATTTATGTAAATTTAAACTAAAATTGCCAATGGTCTTTTAGATAAGATATACTTTTAATTTATTTAATTTTAAAATATTTTGTATATGATAGACATACAAATTTGCCTCGTGTAGAAACTTGTGTTCTAGGTAATTCAACTTCGCTTAGTTTACTCACTATGTTTTTATACCAATTTACGCTTACCCGCTGTTTGAAAAGTTGTTTAATGTAAAACAGCAAAGTTTTCTTTGTTTGGCGATAAATTACCAAGTTCCATAGAACTCTAGAAGTTTTGGCATGGAATTAACGAACGTTGTCGATCCGACCGACAATATTACAAGTCTTTTGGAAACTCTCCCTGATGGATGTTCTTTATAATTAGAGTAAAATATAATTTGTGTAAATCTTGTGAATATCATTTTAGTAACGCAATTTGAACCGCGGCTATTTGTAACTAGGGCATTTTAGCACCTACATCTAGACTAATAACTCGTTTGAACAAAATAATTGGCCAAGTGTATGTTGGGTTCGCGCATGAAGGGTTCCGTACCATTGTTCTATATTATTTTTTATTTTTTTATAATTTATTTTTAATTTAATACACAATTCAACATTCTGTGAACATATAGATGGTCTAACAACTATCGTTATAAAGATCGAGTAAAAACAAACAACAAAATATGTTTGTTGTATGAGAGCCCCTTTCAAATTGTTTTTTTATTTAAATTTCATAATTTATTTTGATAGTTATTATACATTTACTAGCTGACCCGGCAAACGTTGTTTTGCCTCGCTTAAGGATATGAAAAATAGAAAGTAGCCGATTCTCAGACCTACTGAATACGCATATAAAGTTTGGTAAAAATAGGTCAAGCAATATAAGAAAATATGTTTTGCGAAAATTTTGTGTTTAGTGTCTAGCATCTCTATAGTTATTGATTTATAGCAAAAATACGAAAGTAACACGTTAATTGTAATGGGGTCCCCCTTTATATTTTTAGTATCTGTTGTAATAGCTGCACGGGAAATACATATTATTCTTGTGAAAGTTTCAACTTTCTAGCTATTACGGTAACTGAGATACAGCTTGGAGACAGATAGACAGACAGACAGCAGATTCTTCGTAATAGGGTTTCTTTTTTTATAGATACCTAAAAATTGAATAAAGACCCAAACCGACCCAAGCCGAGATTTTCGATGATTTAAAACAACATTGGAGACCATAGAGGCTAAAATTCTTGACGTATATAATTCTTTTGTCACGAATTTTCAAAAGTAATCATAATGTTATTTATTATTTTATCTCACCATCTTTGCTCTTCGTTATCTCAGTACAAAATTTGTTTTACTTCGGCTAGAAAATCTCCTTGGTGCCGAATTTAACCTATTTTAATTTGTTAAAAACTCAGATTCAGAGCCTTCATGGTGTACTTTTTTTTTTAATTTTTCTTTACACGCGCCATTTTCTTTGTCAAGTTTGTTAAACCCTTAGTTTCCTTATTTTCAACCTCTAAGGTTATTAACTATTTATGAGGTAGGAGGCTAGTGGGAGAACTCGGGCGAAGACTGGTGGATAGGACGGGGAAACCCGTTCTCGATCGTACTTGGTGCAGAGGATGGCCATATCATAATAAAAAGTAATTTATATTACTATTCATCGTGGAAACGCAGCCAGTATTATGGGCACCTTTGCACCAGGAACGGTCATGGGCGGGTTTTCCTAACATAAAAGTTTTTTTTGCTATGTTAATGTAATTTATATGTATTACATAAGCTTTAGATATAGCATTATATTTTATGGCAGAAATTTAGGAAGAAATATCTAATATAAAACAGTATTAACATGTACAAGAGGATTGAGCCTACTGATTAAGTTTATATTTTTAAATATTTTATAATAAATTTTTAAATTTAATACCTAAATTTTTTTTTGAGGTATGTGCTATAAGTAAAGCAAGCACATTGTGTTGAAATGGGATTTATCACGGCTCCGGTAATACAGGCGGTGGCTGATTCGATTCCCGGCGCGTGGCGACCGTGAGCGGAATAATGTGCCACTGGGGCTCAAACTTTACCAAATACATAAGTGCACAGCGCTTTAAAACGATAAAGCTATTTTTTGACACGCTTTATATTAGCTTCACCTGTATGTTTGTTTGTAACCGACTTCTTTGGGCGCGATTTTGACCCACTTTAAACGGCCAGATTTCGTTGAAACTTTGTAGATTTATTGAGGACCGATGACAATACACTAATTTGATAAAAAAAAATGTTGTATTTTTGTTTGTATGTTTGTTTGTAACCGACTTCTTTGGGCGCGATTTTGACCCACTTAAAACGACCAGATAAACGTGTTTTTTTGTTTTTTGAAACTACTATTTTTTTAAATTAGAATGCCCAAACAGGGCTGGCTCTGTTTTTGAAATATATAGGCTTGCGCTTGATCACAATTCGCCTGATGGTAAGCTATGGAGAGTTTGAAGCCCTAAAGGCTTGAACGTTCTGATAAGGTTCGACAAATTCTAGAGATTACACCTGAGATCTGAATATTTAATTATTCTCGAAGACGTCTTGTAAAATGCACTTTTTAATTATTTACCTATAAAAAAATTACCTAAAAGCTTCCACTGCTCCACTTAAATCGCGTAGGAACACCTTAACTATATCAAAGACAAATTATTATATTAGTACACGAAAAAACCAGCTGAGAATGGCCACTGAACCAAAAAATCAGGTCTATATTAAACAAATAGTTGTTAATAATAGTTGTTTTGACTATGGTGCAGAACGTGCCGTCTCTTTCTGGCCTCCTAAGATGAAAAGAGACGGGGCTTCTTTAAATTTAGTTTAGTCGTGTGTGCCGCTGAATCGCCACCAATGGTTCCCAAGTTTGACAATCTGTATCTCGCGTACGTGTCACGATCACTGTGACACCGTGACGTGACAGAGTGACACGTCGTCTACAAATGAGGATGATACAAGACAAACGATAAGTGATGCTATAGGTATAGTCGCTTTCAGAATATATTTTCCCTGAACCTTCATAGAACAGATGACAAAATTAAATATTTAGTGTACTTCCGCTGTGATCCGAAATCCAAATTAAGACAAGTAAAGGAAAAATTAACTAAGATAAATTAAGTAAGATTAATTAAGATTAACGTTACTACCTATCACAATTCGGAAATTCTTAACTCTACACGTGTTTCGCCTAACCACAAGGCATCATCAGGAGATGCTGACTCTTCGAACGACAAGTCGAGAGATCATAGAACCGCGAATACACTGTTAATTGGAAACTGTGTTCTATTTTTAAACCCCGTCGCAAAAATTACGGGATGCTGTAAATTTGAAGTGTCTCTCTCTGTGTGTGTCTGTGGCATCATATCTCCGATACGTATAGACCGATTTTGATAAAACTTTTTTGTTTGAAAGGTGTAAGTCGAGAGTGTACTTAGCTATGTTTGATGAAAATCGGACCAAGATGGCCGTCGACTTTCACAACTATCAAATGAAAGGGTTTGATTAGTAGAATACACACATTGTTATAAATTATAGTTAAGTTATACGTAGTTAAAAATGAGAGAGAGAGAGAGAGAGAGAGAGAGAGAGTTTTATACGAAAGTATTTGCCATTTGAAGCACTTTAAGTTTTTTCCCTGTTGTATTGTCTTTTTTCTGTATAGAAAAAAAGAGTATCATTTATCAATCGATTTGTTCTAAGTTTTCTAAATATTGTTATCACTTAAAATATATATAAAAAGTCCGCCTTTAAGACATCTCATTTGTTACTTAATTCAATTATATACACGCGCGCGATTTTCTATTTAGAAAATCTACTTGAATTAGTTTCCTATTCATTTCTTGACGTTCAAACAGATTTCCGACTTGGTCTTGAAAATAAAAAATAAAACATACCTAGTTAAATTTTATTATCAATATTTATTACAAAACACACTGCATGTAAAGCATAAACATCTAAATGTAGCGTGCGTAAATACTTATACAGATTAAAAAAAAAAGCATAAACATCCCACTATACGTTCCCACTGCTGGGACTCGCGGCCTTCTCTCACAGGAGAGAGATAGGCCATAATCCACCACGCTGGCCAAGTGCGGGTTGATATTTCCTGACATTGTGGCCCTTAAACATGTCGGTTTCCTCACAATATTTTCCTTCACCGTATAGTGAGTGCAAATCCACACATAACATGAAAAACAAGTCATGAGCGTAGGGCAGGTATCGAACCAGGGACCGTCTGATTCAAAAGCAGACGTTTGTCCCACACTCGCTTATATTACAAAACAGCACAATGCAATATAGTCCCGCAAGATAAATACTGTAAGCATTATAAAAGGGTTTGTATACTAATCTTCAGAGGTACTCGCATAACAAATTGTAGCATCTTACTACTAACATACTCGAACCACTATAGTTCTGTTGTGAGCCTCTCTGCATGATTTCTCTCGGGACGCCGACCTCAGTAACCTTCCGGAGTCCATTCTCAGCTGGATTACCGTTTTGTGTAATACCAAGTGTTTTACTAACTTAGGGAATCAACCATCATGTGTGGTATGGTAGTTGGTGTTTCAGCTTTAGCTATGTTCTCACTTTATCTAATCTAATATATAAAATTTCCATGTCACAATGTTAGTTACCGTAAACGGCTAATTTTTACCAAATTGCAATGCGTTTTCAGTAGGTCTGAGAATCGGCTACTATCTACTTTTCGTACCCCTAAGTGAGAAGCTTTGTTCACCCTTAATTTTTTTTTATCATTTCTTCTTCTTCTTCTTTTGAATATGGCTTTCTACGGTCGGTATGGCCACAATTTAGTCAATGTCGCGTGTTGTGTTGCAGATTTTATTATTTTTTGTTTAATTTTTTTTTACAATGTGACATTGACATGTGACATACAGATAACCCTAAATTTTTACTTTTTTATCAACAACCCCTATTTCTTTATGGCCATTTTAGTAATTTAATAATTTTCATCCCGCTCGATAAGATAAGTGATTATGATATGATATAGTGAGACAGTATTGTTTTAAAATAAAAGGTCATCAAAAAAGCTGACTTGTTGTAAAAGAAAAAAAAAAGTTGAAAAAGTAGCCGTGCTACGCCCGTAGTGCGTCTACGTCGTAGCCCATATTCTACGATTCTCTTATTGCTCTAACTTCACGTCAATCTAAATAGTTTGATATGCCATAAACGTACGAGTTAGCACTATAGTACGTAATTACATTGAACAGATTTAGAATACTAGTAGCTAGGTGTTTTTATATTTTAAGATTTAATGAGAATTAGTTTGTAACCTAGAAAGTACCTAGACGTATGGTTTTAAAAGACGCTGTTAGCCTAAAAATCTGTATAGTAAATTTAAGTTTATGTTGTACATAATAAGGCTGCATACACGAGTATAATCATTTCATGACATTGAAGTACTTTAAAAATGAAATGAAATCAAATAGTTTCATAGGTGCATTAAAACCAATAAATATTTAAAATGCGTGGTTCAACCTATGTATGCCTTACTTCCTCTACACACAAAGAGTAAATTCTTAAATTTCTAAGCTAACCCAAGCCGTTGTGCTAGGTACTGACATACTATTTAAAGCAGTATTGTTTTTAAACATCATGTAACGTAAATTACGTGGCCTAATAAGCCAATGTAAACAATGTAGGCTGGAAATTATCAACGCACGGCCTATGACGTACAATATTCATGAAATTCGACGAAATTGAGCCAAAATTCTGTTTTCAGTCTGCCCGGGCCAGCTGATATGCTGTTATAGCCTAGTACAGGCAATTTACAGTCAATTGTTCATTGTTATACCAGTTATGATTAAAGTTTGACCTATTTTAAGGTCTATGTATTAAACGGTTCTAGTTTTGGGCATAAATATTTATATTAGTTCATTAAACACTTAAGATATAATATCCTAGTGAGGTACATATGTAATTATATAGTTTTCTTTTAACTTTTCACTTGGGTTATAATATTGATTGAAGTTAAATATTAACAATGATTAAGAAGCACTGACAAAGAAGGTTGTAATGTGTTATTAGGTCACATTTTGTTTAAAGTATCTCTAAATACATCGCGTTCCATTTTCTCAATCACCAAAAAGTAAACACTTTTTAAAATGCTAACCGATATCTGAACCTCCACAAGACGTTCATACACTACATGACAAAATTAAGTTTCAACTTAGTTTCAGAATATTATTTTGTTAAAAAAAAGTATATAGGTACACACCTTGATGATTTCAAGTGTTACTTGAAGACATACCTAATTTGAATTAAGTTGCCCGTGCTTAGTTTGTATGTTTACCCATTAATGGATTTACTAAAAGGTTGAACAGGGCTCCTAAGAAGCCTAGGGTGGCAAATTATAAGGAGCGGCAAAATTGGCCAAATATTTTTGCTCATTGATGAAATAAGGATCAAAAATATTACAAGTAAGTATATTAATTTAGAAGGTGGATTGCAAAAAAGTAATGATTAATTAATTTATTTTACCTACGCTAGAGTGGTAAACAAGTCAGGCACAGTCCAATAAAAAATACTTCTTCTTCTTCTCCGTATGAGCTAAGTGGCTGAGCTCTGGTGCCGAGAGTTTTCTGACCGCCCTTTGATTTACTAAGACGTAACAGCCGGGACCTTCAATTAGACGTATCATTTGACCCACGGTAGCACCCCGATGAAAATGATAATATAAAAACTTTCATATTCATGGTCACCCATCCAAAGACTGTCTGCATCGATCGTTGTCGTTTAGCTTCGGTGATCACGTTAGACCACCTTAGATAGCCAAGCTACGGGAGCTGCTACAGAGTAAAATATACGAAACGTAAGATGTGTCTTTAATTCGCTCATACAATGTAGCTTGAACCTGAAAGCAAGTCACGTTCTAGATATAGAAAATTGGTTCGTGCTTCACAAGACGCCATTTTTGAAGATAAACTATTGAAATAGACTCGCGGTAATCTACTGTGGAGCGGCTTAACGATGTATTGGGAAATGTGGCTCAGGACATCGGGGAGGTACTGTATGTAATACCTACTAGATACGGCCCGCGATGTTATTTAAGTTTTGCTGGGGTCATCAATTGTGGGCAAACGTAACTATGTGTTTTTATGTGTGATAACTTTGTTAAGTCACTGTATTTCAACTTTTTAAGGCATATTTGAATAATGTATGTATAATCAAACAAAATAGGAACACAGATAACATATAATATACTCGCGATTACGAGCTGCCCTTGAGAATGGCACACTGATAATGCTGAAACATGTCGGGCTAATAGCGACAAAATAAACATAAGAAGTAAGAGTTTATACAAATATTTGTAACTTTGTATAAATGCATAATTAATACATTTAATTTAATTGATAAGCTTAGAAACTAGGAATAAACTCAAAGCACCGTATCCGAATTTATCGTAGATATGTATGAATAGCAACAAATATGTATTTACTTCCCATTAAAATTATAATTGCGAATCTTTGTATGTAAATGAGTAAGTAAGTTAGGCAGTGTTAGTAATCGATTTCAATAGCCATATTTCCATATACATTTATATAAAATGTGATACTACGTAGCCCACTGTTTCTGATTTTGCACTAATTTTTTTTACTTAGAATTAAAATTTAGTTTGATAGATCACGTGATAATAAATAGGTACTTAGTCTGTTATTTATTGTGGAGAATTAATGGAACAATTAACAAATAATGTAATAATTAAGGATGGATAAATAGTTTAGCATTAGCAATTACGTTTGTTGTCTAACTAGTGTATGGTAGATATACATAATTATATGCTAGTCTGTAGGTACATTTAAGTACATTTAAGTGTTACTAACTGTACCTACTTTCGAAACTTCTCTCTTCCCTCTTGCGTGAAAGGGTACAGTAGTTTGAATTCAGAGACTACATAGTGGAACTAACTTCGTGTCTAAGTTAAGATGCCTTCATTAGTATACTCTGTACTCGGTTCCTAAGTTAACAATCGTAGAGAATTCACGTACATAGTTGGAATTACTCGCATGAAGATTACCTATTCACGGTATAAAGAACGGTGAAAGCGGTGTCAGTAACATGAAGAAAATTAATGGATTTATTTCTTCGTTTAAATAGTTAATTACCAATACCGATGCCCTATGGTCTAAGATCCGAGACTACATCGACCTTCACCGACGTGATAATAGAATAAAATTAATTTCATAATAAATTTAGCATCTTAGAAATATTCTGTCCAGGATTTTTTAGGCAACCTATTTTTAATCCATTTTCTAATTAACTTTATTCAATTATCACGTCGGTGAAGGTCGATAGCTCGGATCTTCTACTTATACTGAAGCAATATATTGATGTAAAAATAACAAACTTAAATATCTAACTTTCTTCTAATATTATTTTAAATGTGAAAGTTGATAAAGTTGTATATAGATGTGTATAATTATCCAAGTTTGTTACTATTTCACGCTCAAACAGTTGAACCAATGTACATGATTTTGAATCCTTCTAGCGTATATAATAGCCGGCAAACAACTTGAGCAAAAGTCGACGTAGAGGGGGTAAGTTCGCGCATGTACACTTCCGGACATATTTTATTGGTCAATGTTGAAATATAAAAAATATATATAAATAAATATTGTGAAACATTCTTCATAAAAACAAAATGTATATACAAAAAATATTTATTTTACACAATAAAATTAATATTACACATTCTACATTGAAAAAATTACAATTCTCAGATCTTTTTTTGCCTGGTGTCCTAAATACGGTAAGCAACTCCGAGTCTTTGCTTTCTTTTATGTTTTTTTTTACGGTACTAACAGACATTTTAGTTGCTTCCGCAGTCTTTTTTATAGTTTCCGTTTGTTTTGTATATTCCTGTTTAAGGAAGCAATACACATCATACATCATTTTACTAGCTTGTCTCTTCAGAACTGTGTTATGTTTTGGCGGCATAGTCAGAAATGTTTTAAGTAGGTATAAACACAATATAATAAAAAACAAAGTTACAATAATATAAATGAATATAAAACTTTAACAACAAAACTTCTTAACTCGAAAGAGGCTATTCAAACTGCACGCAAGTGTAATCGATGCCAGTACAGATGCTAGCGGGACAAACGCGCGGCGCGGGGGACAGCGGCAAACTGATAGGCCAATCGCGGGGCCGCGTGCCGACAGAATGCCCCCGCGCACCTCTCCTACCACCAATGATACCTTAAAATCGTCTAATGCGCACTCAAGGTCTTTGCTCAAGATGTTTGCCGGCCACTGTACCCTAAATTAACACAGGTTTATTTTAATCCTGGATCTTCTGGTGTTTACCATGAGGCGCAGTTAGGCTAAAAGAAAATATTAAGCAATAATTTATGAGTTATGATTTTTTTTTTTTAAACACATTCACACACGGCTAGTTAGCCCCATACTAAACCATTTATAGCTCGTATTATGGTTGCTAACACAACTGATATACTACATATACATACATACATATTATATATAAATACATATTTAACACCCAGCCAACAAATTTGGTTAATCACAAAGATGTTGACCGGACCGGGAATCGAACCCGGAATCTTCTGATTAGCAGACCGGCATGGTAACCTTTACGCTAACAAGGTCGTCAAAGATTAATACTAGATGTGCCCACGCGTTAATCCGGGATAAAGAATAGCCTATGTGGTATACAGGGTCAATATACAGGGTCTAAGCTAACACCATACAAAATTTCATCGAAATTAGTTCAGCTGTTTGAGCGCGAAGAAGTAACAAACATACACATTTACACACTAACACACTCTCACAATCATAAATTTAGTAGGATTACCTATATTTTAACTAGCCAGTTATTGCTAACCTTTTAAGGTGTGGAAAATACTAGTTTGATACGATGTACCAATTCGTTATCTTGATTAAAAACATTTTTGTACTTTTAAGCGTTGCATGCCAGGCAGTTCCGTTCTTCACAGATGGTTTAACATAAAACTGCTCTCGGCAAAACATGGACGTTAAATTCAAAACTACGAATCCTCGTTAATTTTACAGCAAAAGTTTTGTGCGGAAAAAACGTTTTGCTTTGAAAGTACACTTGTGCTAATTATTGTGCAATTTTACTGCTTATTTTACGAAGACGCGTGTTTTACTATTTTATTAGGGGTATTTAATACTAAAATAAATAAATACTATCGTTATAATTTAGTTTACACTTATTGTTAAGCCGGTAGAGGACGACTATTATTAAACTGACAGATAAAACTAAATAAATGAAAAACGAGTTAGTTTTTTTGAGATTTCTGCAAGACAAGGCTGGAATCAAATATAATTTTCTCAAATAAGAAAATAGTTTTATTATATTTGGTAAAGACCATACAGCTTTAGAATTGTAAGTCTCCGCCTCCTTAGGTATGGAAAATATGAAAAAGTATTCTCATAAACTCCTTCTGCTATTAAAATAAAGTAGTCTTTTACGACAAAACCATTTAACCCAAAACAGAATTAACCATTCAGCAAAGCGCAGTGCATCCGTTTCCATGCTATAAATGCATCAAGTTTTTCAAAGCGCACTTTGCGTTTTCCCCTTGAAATATAAGCGAATTAACCAGACATAACCAGATATAGCTGAATATAACTAGTTACAAGCGGATATTCTGCTATGAAACAGATTAGCAGTCATAAGCTTCGTTCTCGCTAAAGAGGCGAGCACACGAGAAAATTATAGTTTACCTGGCAAGCGTTGTTTTGCTTTAAAAATTTAAGGCTGAACAACCCTTATCACTTAGGGGTATGAAAAATAGATGGTAGCCGATTCTCAGACCTACTAAATCTTATATTTAAAATTTCCATGTCACAATGTTAGTTACCGTACTCCTTCGAAGCAGCTTGACTGATTTTTACCAAATTTTATATGTCTAAAGAAAAACTAACCATTCTAAGAATATTCACACTTATTTTGGTACCAATCCTATTTATTAATATGGAAAAAACAGGTTAAAATAATAATTTTAGATTTTTGTATGTATCACTTTTATTTCAAATGCATATGTCTGATTGGTATCAAAAATTAGTATAAATATTCTTAGAGTTTTTCTTTAGACAGTCTTTAAGCAATTTTTTCAGTATTTTTGACTATTTCGGATGTATAACGAAAATCTGTAAATTCAATATTTTGCCCTTATCAACGCCCTCTTAATTTCCGTCATTCAATGTATCCAAAGAGGCTGCATATTACGCCAAACTGAATTATTCAAATGAAAAAGTTTTCGTTCACCACAAATGTATAAGAACGAAGAAAAAATTGAACAATGCTTGCTTTCTTTTTTTTTTTCATGTTCGTTTTATGTACTTTAAAAATATGTATGTGTCTTCTGTGTCTGAAATAAATTTGTTCTTTCTTTCTTTCTTTAACAATATTTGCATTTTGGCCTTAAAAGTATTATTCCGCGATAAGATGGAGGCGCCAGCAAACGGTTGTAACAACATGAATTGGCAATTGCGTGCAGCTGTGTGTGTGCCACTTTAAAGTTGCAAGTCTGTTTCTCCTCTCTTGCCAGTAATAAAGGAGCAGACAAAACGCGATACTATTAGGGGTGTCTGCGTGGGAAAGCTGTGTGGAGATACCTTGGTAAAGGCTTAGAGCAAGAATGATCTTGCTTTTCTTTAATATTGTCAGTTACTTTAAATAGTTAAGAAATGTTTGATCACCAATGACATATCGTAGAATTAAGTATTTGAAATATTTATGAATTTGCGATACTATTAGGAGTGTCTGCTTCGGCAAGCTGTGTGAAGATAGACCTTAGTTAAAGATAAGAGCAAAAATTATCATGCTTTTCATTAGTTATATTCACAGTTGTTTTCAAAAGTTAAGATTTTTTTTTCATCAATGGCTAATTGTAGACTTATCTTCTTCTTCTTCAACCTTTTCCCACTAGGTGGGGTCAGCACAGCAAGTTTTCCTCTTCCACACGATTTTGTTAGCTGTCATATCCACATTCACTCCTTTTTCTTTCATATCCTCATTTACACAATTCAGCCACGTGTTCCAAGGTCGACCTCTACTTCCGCTACCTCGTACAACCATATCCATACTTCTCCTAGTCACATGCATTTCCTCTTTACGCATCACATGCCCATACCAAGATAACCTTCCGCTCTTAACTTTTCAAAGTAAACCAACTTGAACCAAATTTATATGTTGGGTGCAGGCAGCCTTAGTTCATTCATGATAGTTTGATTTACAGCTCAGAACCTAATGTACCGTGAATGATTCAAGCGGCAAACCCAACTATTATCTGCAAAACTTTTTCTCTCGTTTTGATGAAATGGATTCTCCAGCAAGTTTTACTTGTTTTATGCTTATTTTACGCAATGCAACTTGCACTTTGCAGTCACTGTTGATACGATGCATCATCTAATTAATTTATTTCCGACATAAAAACTATATTAAAATTTATTTGTTTGGCGATCCAGTGCGGTAATGCCGCCAGCATTTTAGGCACCTTACCCGCGGACACTAACTTAGGTATAATTCACTATTTGTAAGGTTTTTTAAATTTTTAATTATTGTGTTGTTTTTTTTCATGTAATTTTTAATTTTAGTATAGTCGAAATAAATGGTTATTAAATTTTGATGTAACACAATCCTACAACAAATTCAAATCGAAAATTATTAAGCTGATAACATCTGCTTTAGCCATGAAGCTGGAACTACTACTAATTCTTAGCCCAATTTTACAAGGCAAAGCTGGTTGTTGAAATACCTCCACAGATAATTCGCTCGTTTTCAAACCAGGGCCTGGTTTACGTTAATACAAATTAACACCCCCTAAGCAGGTGTAAGTAGGCGATGTGATATACAGGGCGTTCCGAGACAAATAAATGTTCCCAATTTTTTTTAACCCTGCAGCCTGGGTGAAAAAATAAGGCTGTGGAACTGCATTTGCATGTTGTGAGATGCGATTAAAGGGGCATTAGACTCGAGGGTGTTCGGAGATGGGGCTCCGACACCCGCATCTTCGTGTCCGGGGTAGACGTCGACGGCTTGTGACTGTCGCCGTCGTTGGCGGATCGGTCAGTTATCCAGTAAGGGCCATACACAGCACAGTGCAAGGAGGTCTCCGGGTTGTTTCCCGGAAGAACGTGGAGTCCTCCGTTAAGCACCTAAGTAGGTCATCGGGGGGGTTTAGTGGGCACAAATTCCACATAACCTGGCTGCGCCCCATTGTGGCCAGGTATCTTGTTGAAGATTTCCCACACGTCAATAAAAAAATTGGTCTAGTCTCAAAATTTTCTTCTTCGTATGAGCTTCGAGGCCAAGCTCTGGTATGGAGAACTTTTAAGCTGTTCGAAGGCCTCTAACTTGCCTTTAGTACTGTCCAATTAAAACCACCTACTAAATAGCTCCTTGCATTTTGTTCACGTTGTCATTTAATTATTTTTTTGTAACAGAAAACAGTTCTTTGCGTTTTACAAACTGTTCAAAATAGTTGTTTATTATAATAAGACCAAGACGTCTAATATGGCGTTCCTATTTAAAACATCTTGTATAAGTAGAGATGACGCGAGTGTGTGCTTATCTTCTTGGAAATAAGATAGGTACGAATAAGTAAGGACTCGGGGCCCTACTACGAGCGAATGCTTTTTTAAATGTACGAAATAGTAAGGGCGAGATACGTGTATATAGGTTTGTATGAAAGAAAGAAAGAAAGAAGAAGGATAATAAGTAGGTACCTACAGTTTTATTGGTTGTCTGACGATTTGTACCAATATACTTGGCATTGCTGTGTTTATGAACAGCAGGCACTTTTTTACACCTTATAGTTAGGCATTTGACAGCAGGGAGCATGGTCACACTCTGGTCCAAGGGAGCATGCCTAGCCTGGAGTTATTGGCAGAGGTTTTATGTTAAACTATAGTTTTTACTTATTTTCGGTAACAAAATGTTTTTTTTTCCTGAGAAATAAGAAGTGTTACAGCCATCGTACCTATACATTAGAATCGGCCCTAATGATGGTCTTGTACATATCTACGTTTTTTGTTGGACGTATATATTAACATGTAGTCAATGACTATGATAGACTAAAATCTACATGACTAGATTTTTAAATTGCTATGTAAGTAAGGTAGAAGAAAGGTTTACTAATAGTAGTCCCCTAACTTTATCACCCGTGAGAAAACGACAGGTGGTACTGAAATTAGACTGCAAACGCCAGAGATCTTGCCAGAGTATTATTATCTTATGGTAACGACAATTTTCTTAGGACACTCTGTAAACACACCGTATTATTTTTTAGCGGGATTAGGTCGGTAAATACTGTCTTTTAACGGAACGGAACTTAAATGGATTTTTCCAAGTGTTTTAGAGTGTGGTGTAATTTTCGTAAGAGCGATGAGGCGAGAAATTAAATTGGTCTTTTTTTGTCGTAAATTGGTATTATGTAGGTAATGGGATTATCATGAGATGATGCCTGGTAATTGTTTTCACACTGTTTGTAGGTATGTATTTGTTTTGTTTTAACTATATTACGCAGTGCACGGTATAGGGAGAAGAAGTCAATCGGAGAAAATATGGATGGAATGTGTGAAAAATGACTTAGAGAGAAAAATGTGAGTGTGCTATCGACGGTTGATAGAGGAGAGTGAAAGAAAGATATTAGCTGTGTCCTGCCTACCTGACTCAGATAAAGAAGAACTATTTACGTAATTTGCAAAAAGTTTCAAATTAAAATAAAACGTTTCACTGAAGTTACTTAACTAAAAAGGACGCAATGATTTCATTATATTTCCAGTGCCTAAACTGCGCTGATCAATCCCTTTGAGCCTAGCCTAAAACAATAACATAATCATAAGAAAAAAAAAATCGTTTCCATTCTTTCTAAATACTTTTAAGAGAATTACAAACCGATGTAATAGTGGCCTGTGTAAATGAAGACAATTTTTTGTGTTACAGAAGACTTTGTTAGTAATTATCTTCTTTGCCTTCACCTTTTCCCACTATGTGGGGTCGGCACAGCCCGTTTTTTGCTTCCACAGCAAAAAGTTTTTTGCTGTGGAAGCAAAAAACGGGCTTCTGTCAGCCGTCATATCTACAGTCACTCCTTTCTCTTTCATATCATCTTTCACACAATTCATCCACATCTTCTTAGGTCGTCCTCTACTTCCACTACCTTGTACAATCATATTCATACTTCTCCTATTTACATGCTTCTCCTCTCTTCGCATGACATGCCCATACCAAGATAACCTTCCGCTCTTAACTTTCTCTGGCATAGCTTTCGCTTTCAAACTTCCTGTGTTAGTAATTATAGTTTATTAATTAAAAGTTAAGTATATTATGTACCGCATTGTTGTCTACGACGCACACATACTTAATACTCATTCATAAAAGTACGGAAAACCCTTGCAAGTGGCCATTTTTATAACCGCGTTCAACGCAATCCCAGTTTAACCGAGCGTGATTAATATTCTGACGGTACAGGGCTCTCGTTTCACTATAATAAGCAATGAGTTATTGTGTCGACGTAATTAATGGCAGTAGCAAACAGATTGTTTTTAGCAACGCGACTGATCGCAAGTTGCTGACAGTAAATTGTCAGGCGCGTTTTAGAGGGAAAATAGGTATAGTACACAGACCGGACGTAAAGAGGTTTAAATCTGACATACTCTAGCATGTGCTTACTGATAAGATATATACCAAATTTAAAATCATGGTAGGCCACAGAAAACAGCCTTTGAATCGTTTGTAAGAATGGTGTAGTTTAATAAAAACTAAAAATATATTACTTAGGTATAGAACAATAAAATTGGTTTTTGTTCATGCAATCAAACTTATAAGCCCTTGTTGACTAGCATCTTTATAAGTTTAGTTTACAATTTGACCAATGCTTTAGCTACTAGACTTTAAGCTCGAACTGATATTTAATAACCAACCTGGCTTACCTTGGATCCAATGCTGGATGCTGATACCTACCTACAGCCTTAAGTCTGCAAAGCCGAGTGAACGCTAATCGATACGACAGAGCAGATAACGGTGTTATGGTTTAATTAACGAGCTACATGTACGATCCTAGTAAATATACGACTATTTTGGAAACACACAGAAATTATTTAAGACCATTTTCATTTTACTCGAGGTGTATCGGATATCTTATTCTATTGCATGCATTCTGCGAGTAAAGACAAATAGAAATATTCCTTGGTGCTATAAAATAATAAATAAATATACTTTTACTACTACAATTCCAAATTTAATTAGTTGTATTAATAATAAGTGTCGGTAATGGTTTTGTGAGGAGTATGTCTTGCTAATTTCAGAGCAAAGCTTGCCGGTGCGTATTGCTGTGATTATTTCAACAGGGAACCTGTAACATAGCTGTTAATTATAATGCCGTTAAATATAATAAAAAATAGCCATAAGTAGGTTGGTACGCATTGCAAGCTAGGCAGTTGGATAGTATAATTTGAGAAGTTAGGAGAAAGACATAAGACTTTATCTCACCATAATTCCCAATACCTATTAACTCTCTAAAAAAATAAAAATTAATAGCCAGCAACCAAATTTTAAGTTGACACTGGCCACAAACTAAAAAATAGACTCAGATCCGAACGAGAGGTACACATTCGGTTTCTTGATGATGATTCTTGTGCTATTATATTTATCTTTTCTTTTGAAAAGAAAATATTTAGCCAATAGTCCTATTTAAATTTCATCTACAAGATTCGGTATGAAAATTAAAGTCGGTTTTTGTTGCTCACGTTCTATGACTTATGTTGTAGCAGTAAAGATCATTTTCTAAGCCCGTATGTTGTGAGTAGCTCGGCTCAACCAGGCTTAATTAACTGATGTATTGTACGACACGTGATAACGCACGTTATCATTACCTTGTACCTACATGGTTACCTACTAACGATGTGTAGCTTGTGGCTTGATAATGTGCCTTTCTTACCGTCAGTAAAACTCAGGGACTAAATTTGTTTTTGCCTATTTTACGAGTACAGTAGAATTTACATTCAGAATTTTCTGAAAAAAAAAAACTCTTCAACAGCTGCTGCTGTAATGTAGGATTTTCTTGGTAACCATAAGTAAAGGCCTGTTCTGTTACACATTTTTTTATTGTGTATTCTTTTGTATACTCGTATATTGTATACTCGTATACAAAAGAATACACAATAAGCTCTTATCCAGGTTTTGCGTGAATATAAAACCTGGATAAGAAAATTATCCAGGATGTAAATAAAATAAAATAGTATGCATATAAAAAATTGTGGTTGGTATGAATATGACTACATCTCATAAATTTTCGATTTCTGGTAACGTTTAGAGGTATACAGTTCTTAGATTACTATAGTACTTTGAAGCAATTTAATACATTTACGATCAATAAACACATATGTACATTTTAAAAAATAGTGATTTCTTGGTAATCTCTTTTCTAAGTAAATAGTAATATGCATGGATATGAGTTGCTCTACAGCCAAAATAATTGACGGATTTTATCGTTTCCAATGTCATATAAAAGCTTGCAAGCGCAAAAACAAACATACAGTGTAAACTCTATATAACGATACTGAAAGGACTGTACATTTTATGGCTTTATAGAGTGTGGTCGTTAAATGGAGAGAATTTATAGATTAGAAGCTAAACCAACTAAAGCCAATTGATGTCGACGTTTTAGAGAATTTGTCGTTAAATTGAGGGACGTTACATGGAATTTACACTGTATGTAGTTGTTTATGGGAAAATAAATAATTAAATAAAGAAAACCACTCCTTGGACCAGAAATATATTGTCTTTATAACAAAGTTAGATATTAAGTTGTTGTTTGAATTGTTTTAAAAATATCTGCCACATAAATAAGTAATTTACGCGATATGATGGTTTTGTTATGTCATTATATCTAAATTATGTACTTAAAAATAGAACATGATAGGAAAACGTTTAAGAAATGTTTAAAAAATTCCAACAAGTATTAGTAACAAGTACTTTTTAAATATTTTCTACCAAGGTCCTTAATACCTGACCTATTTAATGATGGTATATAACGCTTACTCATATAATATTCAATAGTAGATCAAACAGTCAACAAGAGTTCTTGACTCATCATGTTACTAAAGTTCTGTTTTACTGTAATACTGTATAAATTAACATCATTTTCTGTTATGGCAGCACCGGCCTCGTTTGATAATATCAACTTTGAACAAGCTTTAGGAGGTAAGCACTTTTTTATTATAGTTGTATTTTAAATCTATCTTTCTTCTTAATATATATAAATCTCGTGTCACAATGTTTGTCTTCAATGGACTCCTAAACCACTAACACCAACCAAAACACGATTATAATAAAATTCGCACACCATGTGCAGTTCGATCCAACTTGAGAAATAGGATAGTTTAAATCTCAAATTATAGTCGCAATTTCAATTTATTGCTAATTATTGTCTGTAATTATTTGACTGTCACAATTATCTGTTAACTCCAAATGATTCTAACGATGTCGATTCCTTTCGACTGGGTTGAGTAAGTAATCAATAGATGGCGCTGTACCCCTAAGTGAGGCAAAACAACGTTTGCCGGGTCAGCTAGTACCAATATATAAAGAGGAGAAGTTAGATTTTTTTGTTAATTTGATAGGCGCAAATAAGCTCCAAAACCACGACCGATTTGAAAAACTCTTTCACAGGGTCTTGAAACAGGGTCTTCACTCACGAGAAGAGAGATATACCATAATCCATATATAGATAGGCCATTATCCCCCACGCTGGTCAAGTTGACACACGTCTTCGGATAATGTGGTCCTCAAACATGTCGGTTTCCTCACGATGATTTCCTTCGCCGTAAAGCGAGTGCAAATCCACACATAACTTGGGAAACAAACAAAACAAGTGTAGGACCGAAATGCATCCAGGGGCCGTCTGATTGAAAGAAATAAAGAGAGAAAATTATTAATTGTGAGAAATTAAACCACAGGACAAAATATAATAACTAAAATAGGACACATAATAAACTTAAATTAGTCACAACACAGCCTCAACTCAGCATAATGCTGGTTGCTGGAGAGCAACCAACGCTGGTCTTCCGTTGAGGCTGGCTGTGACGTCACGCACGATACACAAAGATGAAGTACAATTATTTACATACAAGAATATAGAAATAAAATTGGATTATAAAAGGGAACATAGAGGTAGATAGACAACCGGTAACAAATAGATATAATCATAGATTGAAAAGCAGACGTTTTTCCCACCGACCCACACTCGACTTTTTAGTACTGTATGTCCATATTTGGTCTTAAATCATCAACTCTTTACAGATTTAGGAATCGTTGGTGGCGAACCGATAGATATAACTCAAGCCCCTTACCAGGTGTCTGTGTCAGTTGAAAGTGAAGGTCGAAACCTTTTCCTATGTGGGGGAACCATCATTGCACCGGATTTCGTCCTTACTAGTGGAATATGTATTATGGTGTATGTTTATAAATACCTTTTTTTTAATAATGTATTGAATTTCAGAAATTGAGGTGTCATTAACATTTGACTGGGCCGGCGTGGTGCTTACCAGCAGGCAAGCGATTGATTTGTCTTAAAAGTCACTTATTACGTATAATAAGTCAGTCAAATGTTAATGACACCTCTATTTCTGAAATTCAATACTCAGAGCTTCGCCAAATTGTGCTTGTCGCCCGGACATGTGACATACATATATCTTATTGTATATAAATCTCGTGTCACAATGTTTGTCCTCAATGGACTCCTAGTCCACTTAACCGATTATAATAAAACTCGCACACCATGTGCAGTTTGATCCAACTTCAGAGATAGGATAGTTTAAATCTCAAATTATAGTCGCAATCTTAATTTATTGCTAATTATTGTCTGTTATTATTTGACAGTCACAATTATCTGTTAACTCCAAATGATTCTCACAGATGTCGATACCTTTCGACTGGGTTGAGTAAGTAATCAATAGATGGCGCTGCTATGGTAAATCTACGAACGTGTCATATAAGCTACACTATCTATTTTTATATTAATTATAGTGATGGCTCTCAGAAGCGGCTTCCGGACGGCCGTCGCAAAAAAGACCTACCACTACTGAAACCTATGAATAAATGATATCATAATTGTCATTAACCTGTTCTCACATTTTTTTTAGCAAAGGTTTAATTGAGAATGTTTTTTAAATCACGCCAAAAACTCTAAACAGAACTACTTCTGAATAATAGTTCCGAAATGACATTCCAGTTTAGAAGAGCTATAATCTTTAATAATTTGTAATCAACTTATAAAATATATATTCGATTTATAACTATTTTTTAATGGAGGCTAATAATTTTATTCATACTTGAATTCCAGTTCTGAATTCCTCATGTACTCGTATTTAGTTCTTACAAGGAATGTGAATAATAAACTTGTTCAATTTATCGCTATTTATTTCAGGGCAGAATTTTTTGGTAATCATATTTTTATCAGAGCCGGTTCGAATTTTAACTACACAGGAGGGGTTATAGTGAATGTCTCAAAACATGATATCCATCCTAAATGCGACTTAGATACTGGTAATTACGACATTGGGCTGTTATTTTTGGAAGAAAAGTTGGAATATGGAGATACAATACAGGCAGTGCCATTGGCTGCCATTGGAGCTGAGCTTCCGACGGGTACTAGTGTGGAAGCTTCAGGTTGGGGAGAAACTAAAGTACGTATGATATTTTTTTTTATGGTCAGCCCCTTACTGAACCATTTCTGGTTCTTTTATTCGCGTAGAAAACGGTCACACTTACTTATTATTAAAGTTGGAATGAGTCCAACAGTATCGGTGCTTTCCGAGCACCATCTTCAGGGGCGAGTGTTACACGGAACCGCCGCCGACGAGATCCGCGCGTGCACTGCCGGTCATCGAACCCCGCGCTAACACATTTCTAGTTCGTATTATGGTTGCAAACACAACTGAGATAATACATATACATACATACACTAAGCCTCCGCTGTCTATCTGTCTGTCTCCAGGCTGTATCTCAGAAACTACAATAGTTTTTTAGCTATTGTGGTTTTAGAGCTAACATTTTCACAAAATATGTATTTCGCGTACCATCCCCATTTTTTTGTATTTTTACTATACCTACCTATATCAATAACGTTTCCTTACGATGTTTTCCTTCACCGTAAAGCGAGTGCAAATCCACACATAACTTGAAAAACAATTCATTGGTGTAGGGCCGGGATCGAACCAGGGGCCGTCTGATTGAAAAGCAGACGTTATTACCACCGAGCCAAACTGCTCTTTTATAAAAGAAATCAAATTATAGGCAAGTATATATTTCTGATTTTGAAATAAAATAATCTAAAATTTGAGATAACTTTCGATAAGTTATCAGATCGGTGGAGTCACCTATTTTGACTTGCCTGTTTACACCTGCTTACCAGGTAGTTATACACTGAAATGAGTAGGCAAGCATACCGAGGCATATTCTGTGTATTAAAAACTATCAGTGAAATAAATTTCATTTGGTTATCAAAAGGATGAAGGTGATGAAAAAAAATCGATAAAAGTTTATTTAATTAAAAATAGCCATGAGCACTTTTCGATAGGCAAGCAATTTTAGGCATATTTGTTTATAAAAAATACTTCATAAAAAATACGTCTCATCTGGTTATCAGATCGGTGAAGGACGATCTTCCACGGCTCTTAGACCATGTTGTTTTCTAGGAAGGTGGCGAAGCTCCGCACGACTCTCTACGTAGAGTTAGCATGTCCATGATAGACCACGAGCAATGTAAGAAAAGCTACAACAGTACATATATCCATGTTACCGACATTATGATTTGCTCCGGAGTCGATGGAGGAGGAAAAGGTGTTTGTGGGGTTAGTTCATATTTTTTAAACCTTTTAATATATATTAAACGCTTTAACATATGTACTATTAGAATGAGAAGGGAGTGAATGTAGAGATGACGGCTGATAGAGTGGCGTGGAAGAGAATAACAGGCTGTGCCGACCCCACCTTTTTTTTTTTCGTGAGGAAATGGATTTACGCATCTCCCGCTGCAAACCTGGGGGAGGCGGGCGGGGTATGTCGGGCTCGAGGGCCAGAGGGGCCGTCACTACCGACTAAAACCTCACGGTGTCCCATCTCACGACGGGGGCAGGTGCCGACCCCACCTAGTTGGAAATGGTAAAGGAGAAGAAGAAGAGTATATTTCTAAAAACTGTTTAAGGTTATCAGATCCAATTATGGTATTAGTATCTGTTTACTGAATTTCTGTGACAAAAACTAATCTCGCTGTGCCCGCCAACTCGGCCGTCCCAGACGAGGTGGTGGTAAGTCCTTGATGCGCACAAACAAACAAATAAACAAACAAATTTTTTATTTCAGCAAAAACATATTTACAAGAAGGAGAATAATTTAAATATAACTACAAGTAGGTAAACAAACAAATAGGTTCTGTTTAATGCCGTAAGGAGGAGATGTATTGAATAGTCGCTGCGCTTAGCACTAGGTACCAGAAGGTCCTGTTATGCAGAGCGACAGTGAATCCTAAGACCTGACTGACACAGACCGGACTGGAAGACTATTACTTAGGATAGTAAAATGAGAAAGGATGATAAGGAGGCCTTTACTCTGCAAGGGTCTTATATAGATTAAATAGAGTTAGGGCTGGATTGATTTGTCAGAATCCTTAGTCCTCGATGTATTTAGTTGTATGTAAAATATTTTTAAGTTAATGTGTACTTAATTATATGACGCCTATATATATTTAAAAAAAACTGTTCCTTGATTTGTGAATAATCATGTTATATGTATTTTTGTTCTGTTCACGGAGTTTTCGTAATGTATAAAATGTGAATAAGTACTAATTCAAGTAAATAGTTTAAATACACTTGTTTCTCTCATATAAGACGCATTATTAAAGTGTATGTGTTTGTTTACGTTCTTTAATAAAGAGGTGATTCCTGCGGCCCTGCGATACAGGCTCCTGGTAGTCCTATAGCAGGGCGTAGTGCTCCCTACAGCGTACCAGTTTATCTTAAGGTATCATGTAGACGTAAGAACTTATGTACGTACACTTTCTTGTTTTTACAAATAATTTTTATCTTATCTTATCTTATAACTGCTATACAATGTTATGAGGAAACCCTGAACTAAGCTCAACATTCAATTCATCATATATAATCACAACTTTTTACTTTTCGTGTATTGGTCTGATAAGTAATTTTAACAAGGCGACACTGCTAACTTTTATCTGTTAACTACGAAATATACTATATACTATAACCTCTGAATAACCAATGGAACAACATGTGATAGAGGCTGAACTAGAAGTTTGTTCACTGACTAGGAAGTAAATAGTCTTCTGGTAGTACACGTCACGTTGCATACGAAGATCAAGGTTTTATCTGAAGATGCAAAAAATTAAAAGAACTACACTGATAATACAAGAAACGCCGCACTGCGCTCCAAAACACGCATCATAGACGTTGGCCAAGAGGCAGCCGAACTGATGTGGAATTGAGCTGGGCACATCAGCCGGATGTCGGAGTATCTGTGGGCTAAACGCACCATCCAGTGGGTACCACAGAGCGTCCGACGTCAACTGGATAAACACTGCAAGAAATAGCAATAGATCGTGATAAATGGAAAGAGGGTAGAGAGGCCTTTGCTCTTCAATGGGACAAAACAGGCTCATAGTAATAATGTATAATACACGGATAATAACGCAGTTCTTAAATAAGGTGTTTAATGTGTAGTGTTTTGCAGGATGACGCTGGTGGACCGATTATGTACAACGGAGTCCAGTATGGCATTATATCTATGATACATATAGGTTGTGCCATAGCTAAATATCCTTCAATTAGTACTAAAATAGCAGCTGTAAGGGAATGGATTGATGAAACTATGCATGAAGAAAGAAATAAGAATATGGAATATTACAAATAATGATGGAAATATAAATTAAAATGGTACTATGTTTTTTTTTTAATTTTTTGTATATATTTAAATTGAATTCAATATAGTTCGTTGTAACCTATTTCTTGTGAATATATTTAATAAGTACCATATATTGAGTCAATATTGTGAGTTTTTTAATTATAGATACTCGCGTAGGTGAGGAAAAACAATAGTAGATTGAATAATATTGTAAAAGAAAGGATCAAACCTTTTAAATTATTTATTACAGGTTGATTGAATTATTAAATATATTCAATAAAAGTTATTATACCGACTATTATATTATACAAGCTGACCCGGCAAACGTTGTTTCGCCTCACTTAGGAGTATGAAAAATAGATAGTCGTCGATTCTCAGACCTACTGAATACGCATATAAAATTTGGTAAGAATTGGTCAAGCTGTTTCAAATGAGTACGGGAACTAACATTGTGACAATTTTATACATAAGATTTTTATTGTTTATGTAATGTTTTGGTAAATAAATTATTTATATTGTATTACAAACTCTTTTTGCTGATGAACTAGACGCAAACATGCGTAACTATAACAATTTAATACACGCATGAGCATGGTAAAAAGTTATCCTTCACTATAGATTTTTTTGCTGACTAGTTAGTACATAATGTTTGTATAACCGGCTATCACTTACGTTTATTTTGTCGGAATTAAACCGACATGTTTCAGTACAATCAGAGTGCCATTCTCAAGGGCAGGAACACAGCCAACGTACGTCCGCAGTGACGGGTGGGCCTGCACGAGTGCACGAATGCACTGAGTGCACACTGATTGTGCTGAAACATGTCGGGCTAATACCGACAAAATAAACGTAAGTTATAGCCGGTTATACAAACATTATTCTAATATGCCTTACGAAAGTTTTAATACAGTAGTTAGTACATCTATAATTTTCACCAAACATAGGTAAGAAGACTTTCCGTAAACACCATTCAAACAAATAATCTAAATTAGTAACATACACAGGTGCGACATAATATAATGGTTTTAATATGACCTAAAATCTAAATAATGTACTAGAAAATACAACCTATGATAAGAATAAGAAATAAGTGGCACACATACCGATAGCAACATGCATTTGTTACTTCTTTTTAAATATTTACTTTCAAGGTTCTGAATACCAAGATATCTGGCATATTTCAAGATCGAATATAACGCTTATAACCTATGTTTCTTCATATAATAATCAGATAATAGATCAAACAGTCAACGAGAGTTCTTGGCGTTAATCACTATTGTACTTTAATACTGTATAATGTAAGATCGTTTTCTGTTATGGCAGCACCATGCTTATGCCATAATAATAATAGTTTAAAAAAACTAAAAAAAAAACGCTTATCTGGCCGTTTTAAGTGGGTCAAAATCGCGCCCAAAGAAGTCGGTACAAACAAAAATACAAAAAAATGGAATAATTTTATCAAATTAGTGTAATGTCATCGGTCCTCAATAAATCTACAAAGTTTGAAGGGAATCTGGCCGTTTAAAGTGGGTCAAAATCGCGCCCAAAGAAGTCGGTACAAACAAACATACAAACAAAAATACAAAAAAAATGGAATAATTTTATCAAATTAGTGTATTGTCATCGGTCCTCAATAAATCTACAAAGTTTGAAGGGAATCTGGCCGTTTAAAGTGGGTCAAAATCGCGCCCAAAGAAGTCGGTTACAAACAAACATACAAACATACAGGTGAAGCTAATAAAAAGCTTATAAAAAAGCGTCCCCCATGCATTCTAATGCATATGAGCTTGTTTAATTATATCAAATAGGAACAAACTTTAGGAAGTGGGGACTTTTTTATTGTAATTTTACAACTTGACTAAAATGCTTCACGTTTTTTATTAGGTCAATAATAATGAAAATATTTTTATTTTTTATTAAACTTGAATTAGAATGTAGAGACGTACATATTGTAGTACTCTAACGATTCACTAAATTAAAGATAATAAAACTGAAAAAAACAATAAGATATTTTTATAAGATTTTTCTAAATATGCGCTATTTTGCTCCCATACAGCCTTAACTCTCATGCTTATGTCTATTCTCAATTGGGGGCGATTCAGCGGCACACACGACTAAACTAAATTTAAAGTAGCTCTGTCTCTTTTCATCATAAATGACCAGAAAGAGATGGTACGATCTAAACCATAGACAAAACATCTAAAATCACGTCAAACACGTCAGATTTTGACCTGATACAATTGGGTGCGCTCTAAAATCGCTTACATTTTTCATATTTGACGTGATTTTAGTTGTTTTGTGTGTGGGTGACATGCCGTCTCTTTCTGGCTACCTAAGATGAAAAGAGACGGGGCATCTTTAAATTTAGTTTAGTCGTGTGTGCCGCTGAATCGCCACCATTGTATTATCATAATAACTACCTACTGGAATGAGCACTTTCAAGCTAATGTATTCAAGTAAAGTACAGATATTCAAAACGCTCATTAATAAAATACTCTCCTGGAAATTTCATGAATTATCGAAGCCACGATTCCGTACAGAAAATTGGTGCAAAATTCGTGCGAATTTCGTATTTCGTGTGAAATTAGTTCGGCACACGTCGGCGCCTGTAATTTCGCAACTGAATAGAGGACAATTTGTGACGTCACTAGCAGACATTGCGCACCACGGAGACGGAATGGAGGTGTCAGATTATTCCATTCATAGTTCACTCTGCAGAATTGCCGCGGAAGAAATCGAGTTATCTCACTGGTCTACAAACGGTTTACGTATGTATTTTTGTGGTAACTTTGCATTGTATACAAACAAAGGCTAAAAAAAAACAATAGACGCTCAACTTCTTGTTGAAAATTGTTTCATTGAAATTCGTGTATCGAATGAGACACGTAGCGCCATCTATCCGTATTTTCTTGATATGACTTCACTCGGTTTACTATCTGCAATGCAATAGTCTCAGAATACAGAAAGAAAGAAGAAAAAAAAAGAAGAAAAGTTCTTTCTGTATTCTGAGGCAATAGTTGTATATTGTTATATCACTATGCGACCCCAGAGCGTTGCAAAACGGTTTGGTGGCAACTAGGTTGCACGTGCGATTTGGAGCGCCATCTAGGTTTCATCGGTAATTATGGCAAACTTTCACGCCCTGCTTTATTGTACGGGAATCAGCAATCCTCTCTAGTATTCTCATACAAATAATACAAATAGGATTTATGAATGAAGTTTGATCATATTGAAGTTAAACTAGGACTGGAAAAGTTTGAATAAAATAAGCAATAAGTAGGATAATGCGAATTTAGCCATATTACCTAAAAGTCTGAAAAAATGGGTATAAAAATAAGAGCTTGTAATATTTATTTAGCTCAATTTTAATTTTATTCTTGTAGAAAATTTGTTGAGTATATATATTTTTTTTTTTTGCACACGGTAACCGTAAATTCGTTACCGTGTGCAAAAAAATATATCTATATACTCAACAAATTAAATTTTCTACAAGATTTGTATTACACATTCATTGATATTTGTTTTGGAGTTTTCTAGAAAATAAATAGCGAATTTTTGAAGTGATATCAGCTTAGCCGGGCGTGCGTTTAACTTAAGTACCATTAGGTTCAATTCCCGCTAATAAGCTTGAGCTTTTAGTAAAGAAAAAACATCGTGAGGAAACCATAGCAAGATAGTAGGGCATTTTCTGTCCCCCCCCCCCCCCCCCCCCCCTTGGGGCCCCGCATTGTCGAGGCAGAGGGGGAAGGAGGGGGGGGGGTCTCAGTAACCGTGGCCTGGTTACCCACGGTGAAGCGAAGAGGGGCATGTGACGGGACCTAGGACGTCGGACTGGGGTTGTCCGGCGTCTATTGCACTCACGGTCCCCGAGATGGTAGCGGTGCACAACGTGCACTGCAAGGGGAGTCATCCCCTGAGGAGGAGTCTCTCTCAGGCTAGCCGAGGTGGGCGGGGTGGTGGGTTAATGCGAGAAGCGGAACCTCACCCTGCCCTTTTCGGTGTGGAGGCTATAGTGAGGTTTTAGTCGGTAGTGATGCCCTTCTGGCATCGAGCCCGACATACGCCACCCACCTCCTCGGGTGTGGTGAGCATGCGTAAATGCATTTCCTCACATTAAAAAAAAAGGATATTTTCTATTCATCAGACGGCTAGCTACCGCCCTCAAGTTGCCTCTCATCAAGTTAATTTATTCTAGCAGTCTCTTTGAGAGCTAATTATTCTACACTTTTCATGCTCCTTCTTAGGCTTTAACTCATGTTAAGCGTCCTGCTTGTCAAATGGCAAGTTATAAAACATGTAAAAAAATACGTAAACTCTGATTAGTGGTAAGATGTATCGCCTCCAAAAACTTCTGACATCCTGCACATATTGTGTTTGGTTGAATTCCACACATAATTATTTGTGGCCGCAACGCAATATGTTTCCGAACTGTAGATGACAATTAACGCACCAAATGGGTCAGAACTTGGCGGAAATTACCGGAAACGAAGACCGATAATGATAATCTTTCAATATTGAGTTTATTGCTATATTATTCTTTCAATATTGCATTTATAATACTCGAATTCTAGAACATTGTTTTGATTGTTGCTTGGTGCAAAAGATAAAAGATCTATAGCTATTCAGAACGGTAATGCATCTACGTGTATAAAGCCTTATAGCCTACGTATAGTATATTGCCAAAGTACTCACTTCGGCAAAAAAACGTTGGAAACAAATTGACTATCTATCTTCATCTTATATATAAAATTTCCATGTCACAATGTTAGTTACCGTATTCCTCCGAAACGGCTTCGTATTCAGTAGGTCTGAGAATCGGCTACTATCTATTTTTAAGGCAAAACAATGTTTTCCGGGTCAGCTAGTATTTTATATTTTACATAAAACAAATTATTGGCACAATAATAATATTATTATTTTTTATTTGTATTAGATTTAATACACGTTTATGTTTTATATAACTATCTAAGAACACAATTCCAATTTATTAGGTCAAAATACATAATGTCATATCATCATCATGATATAAAAAAACTACAATGTAATTCATATGTAAATATATCGTTAAACGAACTAATTAACCCTTATTCCTATTCTATGATGGGGGCGATCAGACCTGCACTGACAGCCTGCAAGAGGCGTATTGTACATTTCCCCCTACCAACCTACCCAAGCCATCTAAGCTCCTTAAAATAGCGGAGCACGGTCTTGGGTCGCTGGCATACCTGTTCCACTGTCATTGCGTCAGTTGTGGTACTTCTATTAAAACAGGAGGCGTCCTAGTATAGCGTCGTGTTTTGTTGAGATTCTCTGGCTAGTCCGGTTTTCTCTCTTGTTTGGCTTGTAATTAATTAACCCGCTCCTCCTCAGACTCATTGCAAAGATGCTGAACACGCTAGCTGCATTACCGCGTGGAATTGCGATAGCTAAACCTTTGCACCAGGAACGACCTGGAATAGGAGTCACCAGATACATGATTGAGCATCAGCTTCCTAGCTGGCCTAGTTTCTGAGAAAAAGCCTGGTGACAGACAGACAGACAGCGGAGGCTTAGTAATAGGCTCCAGTTTTTACCTATTAGGTACGGAACCTTAAAAAATATAGAGCAGAATGAGGATTGCTAAGTAATATTTTATGATTATTTAATAAGGAATATTATAAATTTCTCTACAGACAAATTATCGTGCGTAAGTATATTAATTATACATTAACAGGGTGTTCATATATGAATACTAAATTAAAACTAAACTATATAACAGAGAAACCTATTTAGATAGCAAAATTAATGTATCGCACCAAATTAAATTAAATCAAATGATCTAAACGATTGACAGAACTATTACCGCTTAATTAAACATAAATAATTATTAATAGTGACTACAGTGCAAAATTAAGCAAAGCGCATGTATATACGTATGTAGTAATAATTGTCTAGCACCTGTTGCTCAGCTAACTAAGCTGATCTGACGCGATCATCCGATCATCGAGGTTAAGCAGCGTACGTTACGGGCAGTCATTGGATGGGTGACCATGCACAAAACTGTATTTTAAAAAACTGTGGCATTTTTATCTGAGTGCTACCGCGGGTCGGATGATACGTTAAAATGTTGGTCCTTGCTGTACGTTTTAGAACAAGCAGTCGTTAAGCCAAGTCAGAGGCCTCCGGGCGTCTTGAAAACTAGACACCAGAGCTTAGCCACTTAGCTCATACGAAGAAGAAGAAGATTGTCTAGCAAAAAACTCACACACACACATACACACGTGGGGTTAATTACAAAACTTTATTCATTGCCAGTCGAACTCGCATCAAACGATGTTTTCTTTCCTTGTACCTCTTCCAATGCTCTCTGGAAGACTTATTTAACAATATAACAATCGTCGGTAACACCAATCTGAATGCAAATATCAAGTCAAAAATCAACAAATAATGTATTCCTAAGCCATTCCATAAGGATAGTTTATAATAATAGCAAACGCTCACTCCATCGCATACTATTGCTACAGATATTAAAGAACTAACATGACTCAAGTGACGCCTAGAAATGTTTTCTTTACAACAAGACAAAACTGACTGAACTATTTTAACAAATAACACCAAACAAATGAACATAACGTAGCATATACACAAAGTATTGCAAGCAAATGCAGATAGACCGTCTATATATTTCACTATTGTATAAATAGCAATAAGAATTCCATTTAAAAGTATGACAGATATCGTAACGACACGTTTTTCGTAGCTGATTTTATGATTAAAAATTAAAACAAGTCTTAGGTACGCTATAACCGTTGCATTGAGGGACCAGCAGAGCGTTAACATAAATAAGCAAATGCTTGTAAAATAGAATGTTTCCGCGTTAGTTTCATTGAGGGAGAATCCAATGCCCAAAGCGCACCAAAATAAATGCACAGTTCCAGACACCACTAGATTTACACTGACGTAGTTCTGGAGAGATCTCCAATGAGGCATCAGGTACCACGCTCTTATTAACAAAACTGAACATGTCACAGAAATTAAAACTCCTACATTTAAAACAATTGGTAGATACCCAACTACTATATGCGCCCATAGCTAGTTTTTTTTTTTGTTAATTTGTTTAGCTTAGTGTTGAGAAACGTCCGTAAACAACAACTCTTTAGAAGTTATTGAAACTAATAATAATAAATTAATCAATTTTTAGATAGCACTGTGTTTAATAAACATCTATTGATAAATGCGCGAGTTAATTAATTGAAATAACTGACCAAGTGATAAGCCAATTTTTTATGGATAAAACGTTTGTTGTATGGGACTAAATGTATACATATTTTATTTCAATTTATTATGAATTCCCGTTGTTAAAATGTATATAACTACACTTAACATTTGATTTAAATTTTATTCTTTATTTATTTTAAAAAGTGAATACAATTCTAAATTTGCTGTAAACATTATAAAACGTTTACCAGTTTTTGTTATTTGGGCGAAGAAAAATATTGCTATAACAGCAACAAAAAATTTCGTCTGTAGGAATTTCAGCTGTCTAGTTATCACAGTTCATGAGTGACTTGGTAATAGACGGAAGGACAGACGGTCTGCGAAGTGTTCGTAATAGCAGGGATCAGAATACTAGAGAGGATTGGTGATTCCCATAAAATAAAGCGTGGCGCGGAATTTTGCCATAATTACCGATGAAACAAACAAAAAAACCTAGATGGCGTTGCAAATCGAGCATTCAGCCTAGCTGCCGCCAAATTCCGCAACGCTCTGCAGTCGCATAGTGATATTAAAACGATAGTAGATTGCGAGAGCCCAGTGAAGTCGATCGTACTACGTGTATCATTTGATACACGTAGTACGATTTTCAACAAGAGGTTGAGCGTCTATTATAGTTATTAGTCTATGTATCTGTCTATGTGTCTAGGTTATATACGAGTAGTTTTTGTTATGGTCCCGTTTGGGTACGGAACCAATAAAATATTTTTTTATATATTATTATTACTTATAATGAAGAAGGCTGAAAGTTTTATTAAATTGTTTTGTTTATCAGAATGGGAGAATCAGTGCTAAAAATTACATACCTATAAGTGGAAATCATACAGAAAGTATTTTCTAATATATAAAATTTCTATGTCACAATGTTAGTTACCGTACTCCTCCGTAACGGCTTGACCGATTTTTACCAAATTTTATATGCGTATTCAGTAGGTCTGAGAATCGGCTACTATCTATTATTATTACCCCTAAGTGTTAAAGGGTTGTTCACACTGAAATTTTTACTTAAGGCAAAACAACATTTGCCGTATCAGCTAGTAATTTTATACTTTCTATGTAGAAAGATAACACTTTTTAAAACAAAAATTGTGCACGGCAAAGCGTCGTTTTACAAAATGGCGTCGTCTTATCTGCGGCGCACCGAACATGACATATCGCCATCCGAATATGACGGCGAAAAATGAACATTGTTATTTTTTGGCTGGAATTTTCCAAGCTAAAACTTTTATAACCGATATTTGCTTTAATAACGTTAGTACTAATCAGAAAAAGCAATGGCCGATTATCGTTTACCCAACCTTCACCTTCCGAGTACTAATAGTATAAATGCGAGAGTTTGTGTGCTAAGTACGTTTATTACTTCTTTGGCGGTTGAAGCGTGAAGAAGTAACAAACATACACACACACAGATTTGTACGAAACAGAAACGAACCGGTTTGACAACATTCCTAAATATATGTAATTCACGTGTGAAAACTGTGTTCAAATCTGTTGTGTATTATCGAAGTTATAACGTACCAGACAGACAGACATAAGTTATAAATAAATGTTTATTTTTGGTTTCTGTTATTCTTTAGTTTTATTTTTAAATATAGTTGTTATGTACTCACAGGTAGACACAGATATTTTTCCTGTGTTACCACCATCTTGAAATACGATGACAGGCGATGATAGACTAGATTCTTAGTAAAATACATTTACTCGTATGTGAATGAAATTGTATAGTCAGTTAAAATTTTAAACGCCATTAATTAGTTTTTAGCGTAAGCTTCAAAGGTTTTATAGCTTTTAATATAAAAGGTTATATATGACAAATCGTGAAAAAAAAAGCCGTGGATAAGGTTATTTTTTTCTCTATACATTTCATCCTCTGTATTAGACACAGAAGTAATTATTCATCATAAAAGTTGGAAAAATCTTCTCGAAAACTTATTAAAACTTTTGTGGTTCAGCTGAGACTTACCAAAAAGCGTATTGAACATTTAAATCCGCCTGTAACTCTAAGGAGAATGGGTATAAGTCTACTAGCTGACCCGGCAAACGTTGTTTTGCCTCACTTAGGGGTATGAAAAATAGATAGTGTAGCTTTTATGACACGTTTGTAGATTTACCATAGCAGCGCCATCTATTGATTACTTACTCAACTCAGTCGAAAGGTCGACATCTGTTAGAATCATTTGGAGCTAACAGATAATTGTGACTGTAAAATAATAACAGACAATATTTAGCAATAAATAAAAATTGCGACTATAATTTATATTATTATAGTCGCAATTTTATTTTTTGCTAATTATTGTCTGTTATTATTTGACAGTCACAATTATCTGTTAACTCCAAATGATTTTAACAGACTGATGTCGATACCATTCGACTGGGTTGAGTAAGTAATCAATAGATGGCGCTGCTATGGTAAATCTACGAACGTGTCATATAAGCCACACTATCTATTTTTCATACCCCTAAGTGAGGCAAAACAACGTTTGCCGGGTCAGCTAGTTGTTTTATATATAGCCCGTGAGAAGCAGAAAAGGGGTGCTGGAAAAATATGTGTGTTCACAAAATTAATACAATACCTACTACTATGAAATATAAAATAACGCAAATTTTGACACCATTACGTATCTTATCGCCTGAATCTTGAAATCTAATTTCATTTTATGTAATTTGATGTGATTACATTATGCTTAAGAACTAACTGTGCCCTCCGGTATTACTCGTGTTAATCTCAAATAAAAGTAGCCTTTATGTACCAATTATTCCAGAGTTTAACATATCTTCATAATTTGTTTCATGAAAATCAGTTCTGCCGTCTGGGCCTGTGGCAGTAATAAACACACACACACACACACACTTTTATAATATTAGTGTAATGTGATGACAATTTATCAAGTGAAAAATTTTAACTGCAATAGGAAGTTGTATATGACCAATTTTGTTTTCGAAGGGAGATAAAATCAAATTGACGACCTCGTTGGAGTAAAGGTTACTATGCCAGACTGCCAATCAGAAGTTTCCGGGTTCGATTCCCGGCCCAACCAACGTCTTTGTGCTTAACTAAATTTGTTGGCTAAGGGTCTGGGTTTTAAATATATATAATATTTTTAAAATATTTTTGCATGTATATGTAGAATATCAGTTGTGTTAGCAACCATAATACGAACTAGAAATGGTTCAGTATGGGGTTAACCAGCTGAGTGTGAAAAAAAAATTAAACCTTTTTTAATATTTGATATCATGTTAGATGGACCTTTCTATTATTCCTTACAAATCTGCGCAGTCATAATCATTGCGAAGTTTGAACCTTAATTATTTGGAAATCGCAGTTCCCGATGAACAAAGCCGCGGGCGATATAGAGTTTATTAATCGTAGATGGGTATCAGATTTAAAATTTCTTCTCAGTGAACTAATAATAAATAAAAGTTTATTTATTTATTTTACATTCAGATATTTTTTGCGATTAACAATAGATGTAATTTTATATTTTATTCAAAAAAATATAATAAAAATTATACATGTCAAAAACATATAAAGTTAGGAAAACCCGCCCATGACCGTACCTGGTGCAAAGGTGCCCATAACACTGGCTGCGTTTCCACGCTGAATAGCAATGGCTATCCTCTGCACCAAGTACGATCGAGAACGGGGATCCCTCGTCCTATCCATTTATTATTTATTTTGAAAAATAACTAGAATAAAATTACTCGTACTTACAATCAATAAAAATTATAAATCTGATTTTAATTTGAAAATCGGTCCAGTAATTTCGGTGCCTTTAGGCGTCAAACAAACAAACAAAAATATCAAACTTTTCCTCTTATTAATATTAGTATATATTTTGTCCTCCTAATATCTTATTCTACTTCCTACCTATATAATAATTGCTAAAGTTTGTGTGTGTGTGTGTGTGTGTTTATTACTTCTTCGCGCTCAAATGGCCGAGCCGATGTTGATGAAATTTGGTGTGCAGATAGGTTACACCTTGGATTAACACAAACTACTACTTTATCCCGAATACAGTGTGGTTCTCGTGGTATACGCAAATAACTACAAAATCGATGTTATACCTTCACACTCCAACGGCTGGACCAATTTAGATGAGATTTATTATGAAGAAGGTTTTGCCTTGAATTAACAAAAAAACATAGGCTATTTTATATTGCGGATTCACTTCTTTTAATAATTAGGATTAATGCGGGTAAACCGCGGGGCGTAACTAGTATACTATAATATATTAGTAATGAAGTCGGTTAAAAATAAAGTAAAAGTAAAAAAGCCTTTATTCTATTGCATTGCATTTCATAAAAGTTATATTTACACCTTTTCATGCAAAAGTAGCCGCTTGGGCATAGGCCTCCCCCGCTAATTTCCAACTCTCTCCCTCGCCTGTCTCATCCATGTTGGTCCGCATATCTTTAGGAATAGGTCCCTCCATCTTTTCCTTTGTCCTGGAAATCAAAGGAATCCTGGAAAACAAAGGATATATTATAACTTGTTTTCGATCTGGGTTGTTGCGGACTGCAGTTCAACGTTCACGTTCTCCTCACATACTCACTCTCACTCACTCGTAAAAATATGACTTGTCCATAAATAAAAGGTCTAAGACAGTCTAAGGCATGAAAACTTTCCTTGTTATTCGACGCCTCGCGGGCGTCTTCTGAATATATTTCTATTCGCCTCAATCCGTGGTTTTAGTATTGAGAGGAAATCAATTTTCCGTCATCAGAAAAAAAAATGGACAATGAATATGAAATTGTTAGTCTAGTAGTTTCGGTATGACTCTTGTTTTACTACTTAATGATAAATTCAAATTCAAATCATTTATTTCAGACATAGTCCATATCACACAATTATAAAAAAAGAAACACCCGCACTTATTTATTTCTCGCTCATTTATAATCTACTTTTAGAAGAATAAGTAATCATGGAAACGTTTTGCTGTGGCATTTTTCTGTGCCACTGACGTAGTAAACTAAAATTAAGCAGTATGTTTCTTATTTTAGATTATTAGATAAGTCCTAGTTTGTAATATTTTTGTATTCATTGTTTTATTTGTAGTTTTATTTGTTTTACTGTCTTGTTAGAGGTTAAGTTTATTTTAAAATGCAAACAGGTTGAATTCGACTACTTAGATTCAGGCCTTGCCTAGTTAAGTAGTCACAAGAAAATATGTAATCTAGTAATAAGTTAGTTAATAAATATTTTTCATTTTCATTTTCATTTTTCATGTGCACTATGTATATGACATACCTTGCAGTCTGGGCGAAGAGAGCAGCGGTACTGGGCGAAGAGACCAGCAGCATTGGGTGCAGAGAGCAGCGGCGTTACGCGTGGTCCTGCGTCCCTTCCCCCGACGTGAGATGGAATGCCGTGAGGTTTTAGTCGGTAGTGACGGCCTCTTTGGGCCTCGAGCCCTAAATACCACGCTCGCCTCCAACCAGGTTTGTAGCGAAAAATACGTACATGCGTTCCTTCACGCAAAAAAAAGGTATATGATAAACCTTGGGCTCAGCCAGCATCCATCTACATCCATCTACTAAACCCAAAGTTATTTAAAACGGGTTGGAAAAAAAGATTATTTTTAAAAGTTCTTTATAACCCTGCGTAAATGATGGGCTTGGGTTTTGTCACTTTTATTACCATTAATTCAGTGTTAAGAATCTTTAGAGTCCGATAACGCGATAGTTTTAATTTTTGAAAAATAGTCGCCTACATTTAAAAATGTTGAGCTTCAGAAAATACATAATTAAGTAATTAAAACAAATCTTACTTATTTGCAGGTAACTTTGTCTAGAATCATTTGAGTTTACAGTTTCAACGTTGTTAATTATTGTTTTATATGAATTTATTTCGTGAAATATCTACTGCCACGCTTCAATCGCTTCGCTCAAGTGTATCTTTCATGTATAACGGGGCTGAACTCTGTACAGATTGTAGTGGTGACAGAATCAGGAAATTTTTTGCTAATGTCCTGAACATAATATCATCAAAGTGCATAGACATAGCGTGAGACTTTACTGTTATTACTCATGAGCGAAACCAGTCTGTAGGGTGACAATTATTTATGGTAAGCAGCAAACTTGCTTTTCAATACTAATAAAGATGGGAATGTTTGTAAGTATGTATATGTATGAGATGTAAAGGAAAGACACCCTAACAAATACTATGGCTCTCGTAAGAGCTAGGTGTTTGAACTCTGGTGTTGAAATCTTAAAATTTTGATGGTTTTGGCGCCAGCAAAACAGAATGAATTGAATGAATTGCTGAGCTAAAACAATATTAAAATGAAAGTTTAAAATTAATTTAATTTAATGTTACATGTAACGGAATAAATGAATCTTCTTCTTCTTTACCATTTCCCACTAGGTGGGGTCGGCAAAGCCTGTTTTTCGCTTCCACGCCACTCCATCAGCCGTGATCTCCTTTCTCATTCATATCCTCCTTCAAACAATTCATCCACGTCTTCTTTGGTCGACCTCTACTTCCGCCATTATAACTTATAACGCAATAAATTAATATTATATTAATTTATAATTAATATAATATGATATGCAATAAATTAATATTATATTAATTTATTAAAGGGTCTTGTGTAATAGTATTTTTTTTTCACAATAATAAGGTACGCCTACACAATTTGACTGACAAATAAGACGAGTGACTCAGAAACTTGACTTAGCCAACTCTTACGAAGATGTTTCTAAACTTAAAAAAATGGTTGCCTGTAAAGTCGGTTTTACGGGCGAAGATTTTACGTGACAACGTCTGCCGCGTGCTGCGCGCGCGGCAGACCGATCATGGTTGAGTGGGAGAGAGACGCAAGGCATTCGGCGGGCCTCTCTCTCGTTCGGTGACTCAACGTAACGTTACCGGGCGTTACACTTTTTCATAAGTGACTCCCAGCCGCAACCTAATTTAAGACGTTGTCACGTCAAAAACTTATTGTTACCCTACCCGGCCGCCTTTGACGCCTGTACTTCATAGCATGAGGCGGCCGACCTAGAAACCGTTATCTTAAAATGAAACCTGCACTGTGTATACCACAGCTCTTAGCGGAAAAATAATTATGAATACAGGGTAAAAATGTAAGGAAAAACTTTTAAAAGTAAACAATTATTTTAGATTTATGACGACCTCGTTGGCGTAGGCTACCATGCTGGTCTGCTAATCAGAAGGTTCCGTGTTCGATTTCCGGCCCGGTCAACATTTTTGTGCTTAACTTAATTTGTTGGCTGTGGGTCTGAGTGTTAAATATGTATTTATATATAATACGTATGTATGTATATGTAGTATATCAGTTGTGTTAGCAACCATAATACGAGCTAGAAATGGTTCAGTATGGGGCTAACCAGCCGTGTGCGAATGTGTAAAAAAAAAAGATAGAAAAGTGTGAGAGTTACTTGGGTTAGTGACCGTGAATAATGTATTTTTACATATTAACTTCTATCATCTTATATCATTTTTATCTAATCTTCTTATATATAAAATTTCCATGTCACAATGTTAGTTACCGTACTCCTCCGAAACGGCTTTGTTGATTATTAGCAAATTTTATATGCGTATTCAGTAGGTCTGAGAATCGGCTACTATCTATTTTATAAGGCAAAACAACGTTTGCCGGGTTAGCTAGTCTTATATATAAACTTTTCCATGTCACACTGTTTGTTACTGTACTCCTACGAAACGGCTTGACTGATTTTTTACCAAATTTTATATACGTAATCAGTAGGTCTGAGAATCGGCTACTATCTATTTACCATACCCCTTTTATTTTTTTATTAATAGAAATAATGAATAATGCATAACAATGTTTTTGCCGGGTCAGCTAGTAAGCTTATAAAATAATAATTTTAAGCAGATAACAAATAGGTTTTTTTAAATACTCGTTTACTGTTTCCACATTATCTAGCCTAGATCTAGCATCAGTAATGATTATTAATTAACACCTTACCTTCCGTACCTATAACTCTGCAGATAGCAGATGTGTAAATAAAGAAAATACTATTAATCAAAGAAATCCATAAAATAATATACAACAAGTCAATACAATCGTTTATCAATGAATTAAAAGTTACATAAAACAGATAAATTATTGATAAACATGATAACTGATAAGTTTTATAATTTTGTTCTACAGATTTCAGTTTAATTAGATTAGTTGTAAATGGTGCTAGTTGTTAATTTAAGGTATTAAAATGGCAAAGAAGGAAAAATCGGAGAAAGTTGAGAAAAGTAAAAAAGAAATCGTCAAAGAAAATACCAATAAAAGTAAGAAAAATGGCGGAGGCGGTTTATGCAGAAGTTTGTTTAATTGTGTAAGTTTAAAAATGACGTATTATGAATTAATAGATAAGAAAGTGCATTAAAATGTACTCGTCCTAAATATTTTAAAGATATTTTGTAACAGTTTTATTGATTGGTGGCTAACCTATTGAATTCTTTGCGGAAATCCATTGTACATAGAAGAAAGGTTGCAAATATATAGTGTACTTCCACTGTTTCAGATTTCAAATTAAGATAAAATAAAGGAAACATTTAATGAAAACACAATGTTTTACAAATATTTTAATGTTTCAATTGATTATCTTAATTTGATTTTAGATCACAACGCAAATGTCTTAATAATAAATACAGTTTTTTGACGACGATCCCAATATCAATTAGTTATTTACATAGTGATGGTTTGCCAAAAAATTCGAATTCGCGACAACCATGGAAGAAGAATGAGAAATATTTTCAGTAGACACATAAGTAAGAAATAAGTTTTATATAAAGAAGTAATCTTATTTTTTTATATTAGGATACATTTCACACGCGTATGTACCCGGCTGGTTAACCCCATACTAAACCATTTCTGATTGAAATTGATGCCGGGAATCGAACCCAGAACCTTCTGATTGGCAGTCCAGCATGGTAACCATTACGCCAACGAGGTCGTCGAACTCGTATAATATAAGTAAATTTCAATATTTACCCACTGACCTCTTGCCCACTGATTATACTCGTAGCTCGATTCAATAAAAAAAACTTTAGATTTTTGCTTACAAGTACTTTTTTAGTAATGCAGATAGGTACGAGTAAATGCTATGTTAAGTACAGTTATGAATTTTAATAGTAATATTGAGAGCCAGTATTTCCAGACTATGCTCCACTTTAGGTTAGGAGTGTCGCAAAGTCGGCTGGTTACGCACCTTGCCTAGGAGTAAAAAAAACATGTTACTTTTTCTCTCTTTCGGATTTATAAATCCATGCTGATCGGCAGGCGTAAATAAAATGTAAACAATTTAGTTAGATAACACTCGTTATCAGTGCCTAGATGATGTGGAGCTTATTGTTAAATAGTAAACACATATCGGCGTTAAATATTGCACATCAACATTTGAAAAGATACACTCGGGTAATATCGGTTTCGCAGAGCGATGACTTCGCCTTTTTTTCTGTCGCACGAATAAAAATTGGACTGAGATAAGGATATACGAAGCCGAAATTAGCCGATTGTCTCTTTCCAAAGATCGATGTGCAATATTTATCGCCGGATACCGTACTGGTATCGATTTACTGACGTGTCTTTATTTAATTAACTGTATTATGATAAACTTCGTTACTAATTAGGTGGCTACTGATTACACGATTTCGTAATCAATCATTGGTTTTTTTCATAAGTATTTTAAAATATAACTGATAGGAATATTTTTTATGTTCGTATGACTGATTGTAGTAGTTTATGCAACTGTCATATAATGAAGGGTATTAAAAACGAGCGTGAGGTTCTTTACAGTAACGAGTGTTTTAATACCCGTGTTATATGCAGTTGCATACACTAATTTATCTTCACTAATGCAATTAATCAAACAACAAGAGTAAAGATTCACGCGTACGTGTATTGTCACAGTGAACTTGCCGCCATTAAAATCTAACCAATGTAAGCGCAGCTGCACGCGCAGGGCCAATCAGGAGCGAGCGAGCGATGTTATAATGAGATTTTACGATATCGATGTGGATATTATACGATCATGTGAAATTGTTTGAATTTGTCTACGCTATAACAGTAGTAATAATTAGTCAAAATATTTATCATATTTTTAATTATTTTCATTTTCAAGTATTGGAGACATAAGTAAAATGTTACAACATAAAATGTGAAAACACATTTCAAATCCAAGATAGCCGTCATCGCAAAATGACATGTCAGGGGTTCTTTTTTTCACATTTCACACACGGTTGGTTAACCCCATACTGAACCATTTCTAGTTCGTGTTATGGTAGCTAACACAACTGATATACAAATATAAAGATACATATTTAACACCCAGACCCACAGCCAACAAATTTAGTTAAGCACAAGCAACCTTTACGCCAACGAGGTCGTCAAATAATATGTATTTAATTGACATTGTTTTTTTTTTTCAGCTCGTCATCCTCACGTCAATAGCTGCTGTTGTTGTGTCTATAGTAGCTTTCCAAGTATACTCAGAAGTAAGCTATGTGCCACCGATGCCAGAAATCGACTTAGAAGAGTACTGGGGACCAGAGGGCACCAATTTCAAGGATACCGCCATAAGACCGTACAGAATTATCTTTACTGAATCTGTGAGTAACTTTTGGGTGAAAATCAAAATAAACTTGAAATCTTCTTCGTATGAGCTAAGTGTCCAAGCTCTGGTGTCGAGAGTTTTTCAAGCCGCCTGAAGGCCTCTGACTTGGCTTAACGACTGCTAGTAAACTAAGACTAACAACCGGGACCCACAATTTAACGTGTCATCCGACCTACGGCGACACCCAGATAAAAATGGTTTTGTAAATGGTCACCCATCCAAAGACTGTCTGCATCGACCATTGCTTAACCTCGATGATCGTGTCAGATCACCTTAGTTAGCCAAGCGACAGGCGCTAAAAAACTTGAATTAATTTTTTAAATTAATTAAGCGCAAAGACGTGCATCAACCAACCCGCATATGGCCAGTGTTATGGATTATGGCCTAAATCTCTCTTCTCGCGAGAGAAGGCCCAGAGTTCCAGCAGTGGGAACAGTTGTGTAACTGTATAAAAATAAACTGTATACATTCTAATGTTTATTAAGAATAATGTTCAAAATATAGACCCATAACCAAACATGTTGTAACATTAATGTAAGTTATTCTATGGTAAATAAATATTTTTATTATTATTATTCAACAATGTTCAATGATTACGAGAAAAACTAAAAAAAAACACATTTATTAATTACTAGTTAAAACTAGGGCTTGAAACTAGCCACACGATATCAGAGTCTTAAAAAAAACAGCACATGAATTTTGTATTCGTTTTCTGTTTGTTTCTGAATTGGCGGAGAAGTTAAAATTGAGTTAGTTCAGCTTCGATTCTGTTAGCAAAGTCGATTGAGGTTTAATTTCCGGATTGACTTTGTACTTTTTAACTGGCAAGCTTATTTTCTGAGATTATTTGCGCCAGTATCAGCGTATCTGCACTTATAATTAAAGCAAATTATTATGTACTCTTCCTTTTAATGCACATTTTTAATTCTATTAGCTTCAAATCATCTAAGCAATGTATTTATACCTAATGACAGGGAAATAACCGAACAGGAAGAAAAATTCATAAATGATGCTCTAGCTGCTACACACCAATTGGACTTACCCATCAAATCCTTTACTAAAGGGGAGGTAGCTAATGCTATAAGACAGTTAAAATTAAAGAAGACTCCTGGGTACGATTTAATTACAGCAAAATGCCTTAAGGAACTGCCTAAAATGGGAATAACTTTCCTAACATATTTATTGAACTCCATTTTAAGAACCAGTTTCTTCCCACCTCAATGGAAAGTTGCCACAATCATTATGATCAACAAACCTGGGAAGCCAGAACATGAAGTGACCTCATACAGACCAATAAGTCTTCTACCATTAACCTCTAAATTATTTGAGAAGCTGTTTCTAAAAAGACTCATGCCTGTTGTCACAGAAAGAGAACTGATTCCTTCTCATCAGTTTGGCTTCAGGCAAAATCACTCTACCATCGAGCAAGTTCATCGACTAGTAAAAAAGATTCGCCAAGATATGGAGGCCAAAAAATACTGTTCGGCGGTCTTCCTTGACGTCACTCAAGCATTCGATAGAGTATGGCATGATGGCTTGCTATACAAGATTAAAACATTACTACCGTATAACTATTACACCATGATAAGATCATATCTCACGCACAGATATTTCATTGTAAAAATATGTGAAGATACTACACCCCTCAACATTATCAAGTCCGGGGTACCACAAGGAAGCGTTTTGGGCCCAGTGCTATACCTGTTGTTTACAGCAGATCTACCTGTGAACAAGTCCTCAACAGTAGCCACATATGCGGATGATACAGCCATCCTAACTTCACATACAGATCCACAGCTTGCTTCACAGTTGTTACAAACCGATCTACACAATGTGGAGAAATGGTTAAAGCTATGGCGAATAAAAGTTAATGAAACAAAATCAGCCCACATCACTTTCACTCTGAAGCGGCAAACCTGTCCAGAAGTAACTATGAATGGTAACCCAATACCACAGGTGGATGATACCAAATACCTAGGAATACACCTTGACCGAAGACTTACCTGGCAAAAACACATATTTTCAAAAAGAATACAACTTAGCCTAATACTACGAAAATACCAGTGGATGCTGGGCAGGCGGTCCAAACTAAGCCTGGAAAACAAATTATTGATTTATAAAACTATATTAAAGCCAGTATGGATATATGGCATCCAATTATGGGGTACAGCTTCGAAAACCAATCTAAGTATTCTACAACGATTCCAATCCAAAGTCTTGAGGATGATCACCGATGCTCCATGGTATGTCACCAACAATGCTCTGCACCATGACCTAGAGATACCAACGGTACAAGAGGAGGTTAAAAATACTGCCCAAAAATATCTAAAGAGAATCCTACAACATCCAAATGAAGAGGTTAGAGAACTGACCAGAAGAGGGCCTCCGCGGAGACTAAAAAGGAAGATGCCACAAGACTTAACTGAATAATAAGAAGGATGCGTCGTTGGGCGCATACCTCAACAGTCAATAATGACACAAATGAAGCTTATTGTCTCTATGGACAGATTGCTCCAAATAAAGGATAACAAAAAAAAAAAAAAAAATTCTATTAGCTTCTAGCAGTCCTGTAGTACATTCGAGCATTTGATTAACATAAGTATTACTAACATTTTTTTTTAATAATCATTTTATATATTTCTATAACAGTCAATTTCCTCTATTTTAGTACATTATAACTGCATAGGTATTTAAAATGCAGGATACGTAATTGCATTCGAGTTAACGACATTCTTACCTAAGAAGCATTGAATTTAATTCGCATAATAATATCTATCTATTAAAACACATACGATGAACATAAGCAGTCCAATACGTTTCCACTGCTGGGTCTCGGGGCTTTCTCTCACGTGGAGAGTGAAATAGATCATAATCCACCACACTGGCTAAGTGCGGGTTGGTGGATGACACATATTTTCGGATATAGTGATCCATGTCGGTTTCCTCACGATATTTTCCTTCACCGTAAAGCGAGTGCAAATCCACACATAACATGAAAAACAAGTAATTTGTGTATAGCCGGGATCGAACCAGGGGCCGTCAGATTGAAAATCAGACATATTCCTACCAAGCCACACTCCCTTATAAAAAAATAACACACACACACACCATTAAACACTAAATTTACCTAGTGTAAAAAGCTTGGTTGCGTAAATAAATCTACCCAGAATGCTGGTAGAAAACTGATCCTAGATTATATCTAGATTATTCCTAGATTTATTTGAGTTTTGATTCTTTTCAGATGCAAGAGCAAATCCGAACCCTGTTTGAACTGTATCGGCGGAACACACAAAATAATCGCGCTCAAGTTAGCTTAGAAAAGTCAGCCTGGACTTACGGAGTTAACTCGACGGACTTTGCCACTTTTATGACCAACTGGATTTTCGACTACAGCTTCAGGGAACGGTCGAAATTCCTGAACAAGTACCCGCAATTCAAGACTAGAATCCAGGGATTGGACTTGCATTATATGCATGTGAAACCTGAACTGCCGAATAAGAATGTCAAGGTGAGTATCGTTGTAAAAGTGAAAATAAAAGACAATAAATGGTTTATGGTATATTCTTTTTTATGTCATTTAATCTTAATGACTGATGAACTCTTTATTTCGATATCGAACATTTTAAATACACTTTATTGTTTTTTTTATTGTTATTAATTATACCATATTTAAATATAATTTGTACCATATTTTAAAAGAATATTCTATCATTAATGTGGACATGAAAAAGAAAGAACTGAGTGAGTGTGGAGATGACGTCTGATAGAAGAGAGTGGAAGAAAATTTGCTGCGCTGACCCCACTTAAGCGGGATAAAGCAATGAAGAAGAAGAAGATTCTATATTTAAAAAATTGATTATTTGTTTTGATATTTGTCCTGACTCACTGATTGTTTTTTTAAATAATACAATGTTTTTAAGGTATACCCTTTGTTGCTACTTCATGGTTGGCCAGGCTCTATCCGAGAGTTTTACGAAGTTATTCCAAGGCTCACCAACGTGAGGGAAGGATATGACTTCACATTTGAAGTCATAGTTCCTAGTCTGCCTGGATTTATATACTCTGAGGTAAATATGCATGTATTATTGTATTAAAATGTATTTATTCGTATATATTTATCGCACCTCATGTGTCTCATGTTTTTTTGTATAAATAAACAAAGCCATTTATTCCCAAGAAACTTAAATAACAGATCATGGGTTAATTAAATCTATATTAGTTATATTAGGTTGCCTGGTAGAGATCACCATAGGTGATAAGGCCGCCTTTGTACTCTATGTGTATTATATTTCCTTAATTTAAGCTGTTTTCTTATGTGGTTGTACTATAAAGTAATATTCTATTCTATTTTATTAGTTTTAATTTCCACTGTTTATTTACAACTTTATAATAAAGCGTCTTGAGGCATCCAAATATGGGTGTAGGCCTCCTCCATGCGTTGCTAGGACATCCGATCTTGAGTTATGACATACATACATTATGATGACTTTAAAATCTAAGGTTAAGCTAATTTCAACGCGAAGAAGTAACAAACATACACACTTTACACACAAACTTTCGCATTTATATAAATAAATAAAATAAATATTAGGACTTATTTCACACACGGCTGGTTAACTCCATACTAAACCATTTTAAGTTCGTGTTATGGTAGCTAACACAACCCATATACTACATATACATACATATATATTTTATATAGATACATATTTAACACCCAGACCCACAACCGACAAATTTAGTTAAGCACAAAGATGTCGGCCGGGCCGGGAATCGAACCCGGAACCTTCTGGTTAGCAGTCCGGCATGGTAACCGTTGCGCCAACGAGGTCGTCACATTACTAGTAGTTATAATATTAATAGACATATTAATAGTTATAATATAAATAGCCTTTTGCTGTTGAGACTATGGGAAGTTGGGGTGCAGATGCGAGGAGGCTAGTTAATGAACTCGGGCGAAGACTAGTCGATAGGACGGGGGATCCCCGTTCTCGATCGTACTTGGTGCAGAGGATAGCCATTGCTATTCAGCGTGGAAACGCAGCCAGTGTTATGGGCACCTTTGCACCAGGTACGACCATGGGCGGGTTTTCATAACTTTAAATGTTTTTAAATGTTTTTGACATGAATAATTTTGACATGTAATATATTGAATATATTGAAATTATAATATATAAATAGGATTCAATAGTATAATAATTTTCCAGGCTGCAACTAGACCAGGCATGTCACCCGACAAGATGGCAATCATCATACGGAACCTGATGCACAGGATTGGTCACACTAAGTACTTCGTTCAGGGTGGAGATTTCGGTCATCTAATCGGCTCGCACCTGGCCACTATGTTTCCGGATGAGGTGTTGGGATTCCATACAAATTTTCCAGGTGTGTTTTGTGACTATTTGAACTTCTTATATAAATGTCCGTGGCGTCTTCAAGAGTTGAAGGGCTATGGACATTCTGGCGTGTTTTTGATGGAAAAAGGCTCAAATGTTATTCTAATTATTTTTATATTGCTAATAGCTGACCCGGCAAACGTTGTTTTGTCTCACTTAGAGGTATGAAAAATAGATAGTGTAGCTTATATGACACGTTCGTAGATTTACCATAGCAGCGCCATCTATTAATTACTTACTCAACCCAGTCGAAAGGTATCGACATCTGTTAGAATCATTTGGAGTTAACAGATAATTGTGACTGTCAAATAATAACAGACAATAATTAGCAATCAATTAAAATTGCCACTATAATTTGAGATTTAAACTATCTTATCTCTCAAGTTGAATCGAACTGCACATGGTGTGCGAATTTTATTATAATCGGTTAAGTGGTTTAGGAGTCCATTGAGGACAAACATTGTGACACGAGATTTATATTTATTAAGATGATTGATATTAATGTTGACATTTATTATTCTTAAAGTGTATTAATTTATTGTTGTATGTATACTATGGTTGAAAATCTGAAATTAAATCATTTTGTTTATTATCAAATAAGACTGTATAATAAATCCAACCGCTTATTTTTTTTACAGATCTAGTGTTAAGGTAAAGACATTTTTTCTTTACTTTTATTTCTACAGACCACAGCGGACGAAAAGTGAAAAAAATGATACTTATCAATATATACTTTAATTTCTGTTTTTAGTGAACTTTTCTAAAGGCGCCAACTGGTTATGGGTTCTGGGCAGCCTCTGGCCAACCGCAGTAGCACCAGGCGTGGAAAGTAGGATGTACCCGTTGGCCAAGAAAGCAAAGTTCCTCATGGAAGAGTCAGGATATTTCCATTTGCAGGCCACTAAGCCTGACACTATTGGTAATATTTTCTTAATATTATTTACATAACAACATCTTACGTGAACTTATTCATTTTGATTCTACTCATAGGAGTTGACATACTCGTAAGTATGTATAAAGGTATGTCATTGTACTTTGTAAACTGTTATCGTAAGGCATATTTTATGTTTGCGCGAACAAAAGGTCACACTTACTTAAAAAATGTTAGACCTACGCTCAACGGGTTTCGACGTGTTACGAGCGTCATCACACGGACTGGCGAAAAATATAGTAAATCCGACGCTTTTTAAGTGTGTGATTTATATCATCATCATCATCATCATCATCAGCCTATGTTCGTCCACTGCTGGACATAGGCCTCTCCCAAGGCACGCCATTTGTGATTTATAATTTACACTCAATTATTTCTGATTCTTTCAAAACCAGAACGAATAAAGTAAATAACATAGTAGTAATTTGAGATCTGGCGCAAAGATTATCCATCGCTATACAACGCGGCTCATGTGTTCCATTAGATTTTGTCTGGAGTGGTCTTCTTAATTAGTTTTGTGGTCCTTTTTAAGAAATTATTTTGAAATGTTTTAAATACAACTTAATATTTTTGTATATCAGCGATAATTAATTAGCATATAAGAAAGTATTTGTTACAGTAGGCTTTTCACGGTTTAAATACCCATTTGTGAATTAATCAAGTTAATTACAGTTCGAAGTGTATTAAGTTATAATCTTCTTATTACGTATATGACGTGCATGAAAGACGGTGGTTAGAATCACACTCTTTATTCTGTAAGAAAGAGGCGGGTCCCAGCCGCGCCTCGCACACATATACATAATCTGTAACACTTTACCCCCTTTAACATAAAAAGCCCGAAGGAAAATGAAATGTAATACTCTCACTACTCTTAAAACTGTAAACGATTGTTGATTATATTATTATATTAACACTTCTATTTTAGCTATAGCTCTTCAAGACTCCCCTGTGGGTCTCGCCGCTTACATGGTTGACCGGATCATGATTCTCACAGATCCCAAGAATAGGAGGAAGACCATGGGTGGTTTAAACAAACACTACAGTTTGGAAAAACTCTTCGACAACATAATGTTGTATTGGGACAGTAAAAGTGTTGGCACTGCGCTGCGATTGTTCAAAGAAACCATCAGAGCTGGAGATGTTCAGCAGACTTTGGCTAGGTAAGTATTTTGAATAACTTTATTCGTATGACTTTATCGTACGACCAAAGCCATTATTATAAGACCAAATTCTACCAGGATTTATCAGTGACCATTATGTAGCAGTGGTTTTATCAAATCAATTTAATTCACGTAAAAACAGATACGACTAATGCACGTTACACCTTTTATAGAGTGTGTCTTATTTTCATACAGGAATATTTGTATTTTTTCCTTTCGAATTTCGCTTATTTGTCATTCTTTGACTGAAATTTGCCCGTAATATAATATTATTTAATCCACTGTGCTGCCATGTTACGGCTGCCTTTTGATTGGTGGTGATGATGATTTTTATGTAATAATATAATCTTAATGCTATCCTTAACGCAGTATACAATTTATTAAACTTTAACTAGGTATCAAAAATATAATTTTATCCTAAGGTCAGTCAAACCAATATAAGGTTTTCTGAATTTTAAAAACTATATTAGGTTTCGTTTCTTTAAAGCTCTGTCCATGTACGAGACAACAGACAATATCATACATTCTACTAAAAATTTAGACCAATGAGATCAGTTGTTTTGTTATACCTACAACTAAACGAAAATTAAACTGAAACGTATGTTTGGGTTTGAAAAAACCTTATATCAGCCCTACAAATCAGTTTTTTTCTTGACAGAATTCCAACACCAGTTCCAACATGGGCTCTGCGTATGAAATTCGAATTCGTCCAGCATTCTGACTTGATACTTCGTCTGAAGTATCCTAATTTGGTAGGATCTACAAACCTGGAGAACGGCGGTCATTTCGCAGCTTTCGAGAGGCCCAAAACTTTTGTAGATGATGTATACAAGGCTGTCAGTGCCATGCTTAAATTTAAGAAGTGAAGGTGACAATAGGCTTGCATGTGCTTGGTTGAACATCAGGAATAAAAAAGTTAAATTTTAAGTTTTGTTTACTTTTCCCAACATAAATAAATTTTGTGTATATCTAAGTACGTACTCTTGAGAAGTAATATCTAAAAATATTATAGAGGTTATAAAACATTTTTGAACGTGTCTAGGTGTATCTTTCTAGTAAAATAACTTTTCCTTGTGCTAAGACCTTTTTTATTGGTTAAGCGTGTTTTCATTTACACAATACGATAAATAATAACTCATACAATTGTATAACTCATACAATTGCATTTAGAAACTTAACGAAACAACCTCAAACGCACTCAAGTAATTGTGAACAGATGGCATCTTTATTTCAAGTTAAGCATAATCGTTAAATAAGTTGATATATTTCCAAGAATCTGAAAAATTAAAAGTAATTAAGAATCAAAATAATTCACTAAGCATGACCAGGGATCAGAATACTAGAGAGGATTGTTGATTCTCATATATTAAAGCGTGGCGCGGAAGTTTCTCATGATTACCGATGAAATCGACCGTGCAGCCTACCTGCCGCCATTAGTAGATAGTAAATTGCGTGACCCGAAAGAAGTAGTTTCAAAAAATAACAATAGATGGCGCAAAGTGCATCAAACGATACACGTAGTACGATTTTCAACAGAGGTAGAGCGTCTATTATATTTAGTAGTCTATGGCATGACGAAAGCGATAATAATAAAAAAGTTTTAGGAGTTAAACAACTAACAAAATTAAAAACTATGCATATTCCACGTAGTGCTGCAGTTCTTCTTTACAAATAATTTCACATTATTTGAATTTAAAGAAAACGAATCAGTGTATCATAATAACCATAGAGGTGGACATAGCTCACGGTGGAGCAGTAGATAGTGTGTAGAACCTTTTAATGATAATGTAAAAAGAAATAAAAATATTAACCGTCAATGTTGTGTCTCTTGATAAAACCAGTACGTTCATTGGCTTGTACTGTGCACGGTGGATGACCAATACGTTATAGAACTGGGTCAACTCTATAGCCAGAGGCTCGTAAATGGAGTGTGTACATCGAAGCAGCTGGCTTACCACGTGACGTGTTTCTAGCATCTGGAAAAAATACGAGTGAAATAGTAGGTACATGGAAAATCTAGCCTAGAACGCAAGCAACAAGAGCCAGTAGTGAAAATCTAGGAAGATGAGAGAAGATTAGAATCTGTGGAACAAAAGAGCTTTAGTAAACACTCAAATAATTTTGAGTGTTTACTAAAGCTGATAAAGATATGCGTACGATGTTCAGTATTGCTTCGGACCTCTGTGATCTTAACTACCAGCATCATAAAAGCATAAAATGACAAACATCCTCTATGTCAGGGATATCTGGAGGAAGATGAAACGGTAGAACACTTTCTTGCATTTGCATTGCGAAGCTACTAACCATACCAAAAAAATCTGTTGTTTTATTTTGGTTAGGCTGGTAAGAAATATCCACAGTATGCTCTAATCGGAAAAGTGCTGGACTCATTGCCCTCGTCAAATTAGGAATAGAATTTAGTAAAAGAAATGTCTAAAAAGTCTTCTTTTTTAGAATTTCAAAAGTTTTCTAAAATAAGCATGCATGTCTTCAAGATCATATAGTCTTACCTCCATGTGAGTAGAATGACAAGGCTCGATGGTCGTAATCAACGTAAGTATACAAAATAGACACCATACACCACCCAATACACCACCCAATACTCTCTGGAGCGAAATGGGATCGTCCTGGTCACTCACCGGATTTACGTTATTAACTGCAAATTATTTACATTTAAATCACATTATTCGTTGATATCTAATGCTAGAGAAAATTATTCAATAAATAAGTAGTTTTACGAGAGCGAGTGGCTTGTGAAGAAAGTGTTATCTTCTTTGATCGCTTCGTATCAGTCTTTTTTTATTATTATTTAAGTGAATATTAAAGAAGCAAATTACATAAAAAAAAAACACACACACACAATGAAAAAACCCCTTACAAATCGTAGATTAAATCTAAGTCAGTGTCCGTGGGTAAGGTGTCTAAAATACTGGCGGCATTATCTCGCTGGATCGCGAAGCGAAGAGCTGGCGCTTACCTCGGCCAACGTATAAACGTTGGCCGAGGTAAGCGCCAGCTCTTGGGTCATTTGTTCTGTCCACCAACCGTTTGGACAGATCAATAAATAACTGACGGGCGTTGGGGCCCCATGGCCCCAAAGTTTCAATGTAATGTAATTAATGTACAGACACTCGATTTTTAATGTCTTATGTCCATTGATAGTGTTATAGAGAATGGGTATAATCTGCCACGTGCATTTTTTTAAAAATTTGATTACAGTATGTTAAATATATATACTATTTTTAGTACGTACGTATATTTGCAAAAAAGTAATAATTTCTAACGATCAAATGGAAAAATATGTAACTTAGGACCATCATCAGTGTTCCACCATAACAGTCGTTTACAACCCTCACGATCAGACTAGCGGAAGAATATGCGTGGCAGATTCGTCGAACTTGCTTATGGTGGTTTGACTGTATTCCTACATTTCCAACGATTTTAGCTGCAAAAAAATATATTTCAATCTTATCTCAATATTTCAATCATATTACAAAAAAGTCTTAGGTTAGGTACATAATAATCTTAAGCATATTATGAATTCTCACATGGATTAAATTTTTGCTATTGCTATTTCTAAGGCTAAATTTAAAACTACAAATGTACTTATTTAGCATTGTTTTTACAAAAAGTATTTATTATTTTTGATTTTCAGCCTTTTATGTTCCATTTGTGGGCAAAGGCCTCTCTTCCCTCACAGACTAAAAAGAATAATGCATAAGTCAGTAGATACTTATTATACATATTTGTTTTTCAGATAGATAAGAAAACTTGCGTGGGTATCTTTTTCCAAACTCTGTCGACATATAGCCGATGTCACCGTCTACTATGTACGAATTGTTAGCTGCATATAAACTGTTTCTCCCTAGAAGCACTTGATTTTGGAGTTCCATATCTTTAATTTCTGAAACAATAGATAGATGAACGCTATATTACAACACAAATTAAAGGAAAACCTTCAATTTAGTTATAAATGTGGAGATGACGGCTGATAGAGTGGCGTGGAAGCGAAAAACAGGCTGTGCCGACCTCACCTAGTAGGAAATGGTAAAGAAGAAGAAGAAATAATTTTGTTCATCAAGTTCATAAAAATTACAGGCCATGTAAAGAACAACCCTAAGTATGTACTCGTATATATTTTATAACAATTAAGGTACCAATCGTAAATATACTTAAAAACTGAGTTTATGATCTAAAAACTAACATTTCACTTTAATTTAGTAACTGAAAAAATCTTAATAGACCGAATCAGCAACACTGAAATCCGACGACGAACGAAAGTTCGAGACGTCGGATATGCAGTCATGAACCTGAAATGGAGCTGAGCAAGACATTTGGCCAGACGATGTGATGATAGGTGGAGCAAAGTAATAACAGAGTGGTGGCTAAGCCTAGGGAAGCGGAACGTAGGACATTCAGCGGCAAGATGGGTCAACGAGGTCCAACCTGAACTAGATTGGCACAGGACCGAGGCATATGGCATGACAGGAGAGGGGCCTTAACCCAGCAGTGGGATAGAACAGGCTGTGGATGATGAATTGAAAAAAAAAAATCTATTTGTAAGTGTATTTGGTACCATAATTCGTGTAAATGAATTCAAGGTCTGTCTTAAGACGGCTTAGAATTTATTTTTAGTAATATGAACTTAAGCTGATTTATAACGATAAATCTGAGTAACGTTCAAGATTTAGCTAATATATGCGCCTTTATACCTCGAAGTAGTTCTCTCAAACGGCAGTTAACAGCTTCGAAACTGCAACGAATCCTTATTATAAACAAGTTGTACAGGAACGTATGCAGTTGAATAGTCCAGTAGTAGTTGAAGTACAATAGGAGTGACGCATGTTTCCACACTATAAAAAATCAGAGCCAAAAACATTTTTGAACCGAATCTGGTGCCTATTATTCTATTCTTTTGCTTCTGGTATAGGATCCCGCTATAAAACGACCTTCACCGAGCTGGTTAATGGATGAAAGACATTTTTTATCAAATAAAATATGTCAATCAATATATTCCGAATGGGTTGTCTAAAAAATATCAGTCCAGAATATGATTAATTAACAATTAAAAAAAAAATTTTTTTTTTCAAATTACACTGGCTTGGTTAATGAACAAATTCCATTCCAATCGAAAATATGAAACCTATAGAATATAGAAACATTAGGTTGACTAGTTATTTCCCGTCACAACTCTTTGGTAGGCAGGTATAAACAGGTAAATCGATATTAGTACTACTCATTCGTTGCTTCTATCTCTTTGCTTTTTATCGTTTTAGAAGCTGGCGTAGAATATGTACTTTAAAGACCTCATTCGATGGCCATCAAAACTAAACTCATATGAATGTTATCAAACAATTTGAGATATTAAATGACTTACCGTTTATGTGTGCCCAATTAGCTTGGTATTTAATTACTATATCAATAATGCATATAATAAATACAAAGACGACCCAAACAATCATTAATCTATAGGGCTTCGTGTTTCTCCCAGTTATGTCTAAGTAGGAGTCAACCTGGAAAAAGAAAGCCAGAATAGAAAAAATATTTTTCAATTAAGAACTTTTACGTTTTGGAATATATCTGGTTATTATTATGCGCTGCACTTTCACAGTTTACCGGAAAGCGAACGACAGTTTTCCGTGCCTTGCAATAAACCGTGGCATTCATTAAGCGTCAGTTACTGATTACTTTTTAACTGAGTTTTTCCCAACCACCATCACTGGTTTGGGGACAGATTTAGAAGTTGTGGTCAGGAGAAAACCATCATTCCGGTTCCCGGTCTCAGGCCTTTGGAAATCCCATCTTTAGAATTATCCAACTTCTCCGAAAAGTTGCGTGTAATTTAAAGCCTAAAATGGAAAACTTATGGAAAATTTAGGCTATTTTAGAACGCACCCACTAAAACTACCCACATTTTCCATATTTGGCGTGATTTTAGTTCTTTTGTCTACGGTTCAGATCGCGCCGTCTTTTCCTAGTCACTACAGATGAGATTTCGTACGCCAGAATCACCAACGCCAAACGCTCCTTAGAACTTTTAGTTTCATAATACCTTTTGAAGATTGTGAATCGCAGGCAAGAGCTGACGCCACTTTCTTGACGCTTTATAAACTATGACGCTCGTGATGAATGATGTGACTACTTCGTCACAAAGACTCGCTATATTCCATGTTACTCTCTGTATGTTTGTTATATGCAAAATACCTCTATTCTGGATAACCATAGTTATGAGGTGTGTCAGGGCTGAAACAATTAGTGCTATAAAAAAAGGGTTTCATTATGTGCATCAGCTTCTATTCTCCTACTGCTGGATAGAGGCCTGGTATCCAGCAAGAACAACTTTGCGGTCTTCATCCAGTTTCAACTAGGTATGACTCTGTTCTGTTCCAGTTGGCCTGACGATGTCATCTTATCATCGGGCTGGCAGTCTGCCACTACGTCGCCAAAATATCTTTTCAAATCTTATTTTACTTTTTTTACACAAAAATCTTAGCGGTAGAGTAAAAAAGTACTTGAGGCTTTCAAAAGTTCTGTACAAAGCAAGCTAGCTGTGAGAATATGTATAGATCTGAGAATATAAAAAGCCAGACACTAGTTTACATACTAGTCATTCAAACATTAAAAAAAAAGAAACTTACTACACAAAATAATGTAAATATATCCAAATAACGATATAACGGGAGACACTCTAATACGCCAACCTTTACCATCTCGGGTGAAGTTCAGAGGAGCAATGCCAAAAAACCTGGCGATGCCCAGAAAAAATACAAAGATGCCTGATATATTACATTCTGGTTCCATCTTAGTGTATCAAATCTTTACTCCTGCCTGCTATTTTTGCATGGAACAAGTGATCAACTTAGTTTTTCGTAGGACGCAATTTTTCAAATGATTTTTGTAAACACAGATCTGAAAAAACGTGAAAATGTTAATAAAATATTTTTTAATAACTATCTTCTGCAGACTAAAATATTCTACAGTCTTCTTCCTTGCCTTATCCCATTAAGGTGGGGGGCCGCGGTATTGCTATAAAACAATAAAAAAATATTTGTGCGCGTACGCGAGTTACCTTGCTCCGTTACATCAAGAAGGTTTGGGTTGAAATGCACGAAATGCAAATTTTTCAAACCAGTTATATTTCTAATTTATAAGTCTGTTTGATACCAAGATACGTAAAAATATCTAAAATTATTTTTTGAACCACTTTTATTTCATATGGAGAAAAAAAAGTGGGTAGTGCGGCGTACATGTTGTTGCTCCGTATTTTAAATTAATATCTTTTTAAAAACGTTCGTATCAGCTAAACAATTACATTGTATCAGTTAAAAAAGTTGTGATTAATAAGTGGAATCGTTTTCAAAACATTTGTTGACTGATTTGTTGTGTTTTCAACACCCGTTTTGTGAGTTGCTCAGCCGCTGACTTGTTGATACGCCATTATTTGTTTTACCGGTTGTGTTGTGTTGTGTGTACTATAAATATGGCTAAATGCAGTGTTTGTGGAAAGTTCGCGTCAGCAACGGGAGTTATAACGTGCCTAGAATGCAAGTGTGTCTTTCATAAACAATGCGTCAAGGTCAAGGACACCGCGACAAGCCTTTGGAGATGCAAACAGTGCGCAGCGAAACCACTCGTTTGTAATGATGAACCACCGGCATGTCCTGATCCTGAACGTATCCCTGGTATTCCTTGCGGTTCTCTGTTACCTTCACCAGCTTCGGTTCCAGTTTTGTCGGACACAGCAGTTCTGCAGCTGGTTAATGAAATGAAATCTTTTCGTACATGTATACAAAGTTTCAGTGCAGAAATTGCAGAATTTCGGGCAGAATTTGATAAACTTCGATCAGACTATAAAGCTATGAAATCGGAACTCGAAACTTGTGATTACAATGTTGCTTTTTTGAGTGATCAAGCGGACGAGTTAGAAAAAAGACTGAGCTTATTGGAAAACGCTGCAAGCAATAATATGTGCTGTGAGGCGATGCAGGCGAGCCTTGAACAATTAAAACACGAAAACAATGACAGAGACCAGCAGATGTTGGTCAATGACATTGAAGTAAGGGGCATTCCAGAGGTTGCCTGTGAAGACCTGCGCCAAGTAGTACTGCATGCTGCGCGTAGCTTAAAAGTACCCGTCGAGATAGGCGACATAGCGGAAACATATCGCACTGGGCCGAGGGTTCGTGCAATAAAAAATGTCGATGGAAGTAGCACCAGAGTGGAGGAGACAGCGCGCAGCGGGCCGCGGCCTGTGGTGGTGCGCTTCACTCGGCGCGAGCCGCGGGACCGGCTGCTGGCGGCTGCGCGGGCGCACCCGCTCGCCGCCGGTGACCTAAACATTCCGGCACAAACAGGAGCTAGCCAACGGATCTACTTCAATGAGCGGTTAACCAGACACAACAAAGCGCTATTTTACAAGGCCAAACAACAGAAAAATAAATTGGGCTGGAAATATATATGGACGAAATATGGCAATATACTACTAAAACAGAATGACGGTGGACAAGTGTATCGCATTAAATATGATAAAGATATTAATACGGCCTTTGGTACAGACTAAATTCTTATAAATGTGTTTGATTGAGTTTGTACCATTTTTGTTACTCAATATACCTAATAATTTACCTACTCATGATAATTCATAGTTGGTTGTATATGTTTTTTTTTTGTTTTGTAAAAGTCAGTAGAATTACTTGTTTTAATATTTACTGTATATGTATAGGTACTAAATGTATTGAATTATTTGAAACATGTATTTTTTTTTTATGAATATTGTATGTATATATATATATTTTTCTTTTATAACTTTCTTCAATGACTATAAAATGAATTCAACACTATAAACTTAACATGTATAATTTTTCTTTGGTAACCTATTTGTGTCAATTCAAATTTACTTTTAAAGATATTGATATAAATAATGTACTATTATGTGTGTACCCACACTACCTATTGTCTTGTCTAAATAAAGTGTGAAGGAGCAAATTGAAAACCAGCGCTGGGGTACCTGGTACCTCCAGCATTATGCTGAATTTGCTCCTTTTGTGCACATAGGCTTATTTTATAGTAATAAGAAATTGTATATATGTATATTTTTATGTGTGCACAATAAATAATTTTCTTTCTTTCTTTTCTTTAAATCTAATTAATGCCAAAATAAGTATAAATATTCTTAGAGTTGTTCTTGTAAAGCTGTATTAACAGTTAATGCGTAGATAATGCGTTAGTATGAACGTTACGTAGTAAGAACTAGGTAAACCAGAGTCACAAAAGCCGACTATATTACAAAGTCTTTTCATACAAGTACGAGTATAATCGTATACTATAAAATTCGTAAATCCACAGCTCTGTGTTTATTTTATATCGAGAAATACTTGCGTTTCCACTCACGTCTCGAGCTAAAGTCTATAAAGAAACGTGTATGCACTGTGAATTCGATTATTTACACCTTTACTCCTATTTTATGCTATCCATGTTCAATAATGTAGTAAAACCCGATCGTTTGTCCTGTTGATAGTGGTGTCTGAGATTTTTATTTCTCGCGGTAGCGCCTGTAGCTTAGTCAGCCGACTAAGGTGATCTGATGCGATCATTAGGGTTAAGCAACGGTCGGTACGGACAGTTTTTGAATGGGTGACCATGCACAAGACCGTATTTTGAAAACCAAGGCTTAGACTTTCGGGTGGGTTGAAAACTTTCGACACCAGATCTTGGCCACTTAGCTTATATAAAGGAGAAGATTTCTCGCGGTTATTCAAGCGTGGAATTTAGAACAAGAGAAGAGGAAGAACAATACCAATTTATCTCCTAAATTACATTTCTATGGTCAAAGTTGCTTTTTACCGAATAGCCCAGTTTTTTGTCTATATCGTAAATATTAAATCATCACGAAAATAATATTTATTTCCTTACACATACTACATGTAAAGGAAGAATATCTCAACACTTAACTTGCAATTGACAGCAATGGAATCGATATTGACGTCTAAATTACGCAATCCATATTATAATTGAGGTACTGCGTTTTTAGGGCAATGTTTAAAGTTTTTATGTATTATTAAACGTTATTACGAAATGTAAGTTTATAGTTTTCAAAATTTTATGATAAAGTATCTACGGCACTAAAATTAAATGAATTTAAAAAATATAAAACAAAACACATTCTGAGAACCGCCCGACGCGATTCAACTGTTTTAATCGTACGCAGATTATAAACAAAACACATACAAAACAACTTTCCTCACCATAATTACCACCATAGAAGATATTATCACTTAATTCATGTTTTCTGTTCAATATTTATACAGGGAGTGGGTTGGTAGGCTTACAAACAGTTGGTTGTTTAATGAAGCCGACTATATACACTGGTGTAATTAAACAGGGTTTCAAGTAACAGACTGTATTTTGTATCATCTAAATAAATAAGTTTGTATCCAATCAATTTTTATCTTTAAAAATATGAATTTATAAATGATGATAAATAAAAGAAATAAATGCTATCATATGTGTTTTAAGGGTTTATGCTCGTCATGTAATAATAGACAGTAATCTTTCCAATACCATGTTATTAATACTGTTTGTATAAATAATACTCGTATTTAAATAATTAGATTGTCGTAATCGTAATAAGAATTATGTTGAGTTACATACTAACGTTGAATGATAAAATAAGAGCTTTGTTATTTTATTTTTAAACAACAGATTACCAAGGTATATTATATTAAAACATAAATAAGACTAAAACTGAAATACACTTAGAACTTAAGGTCTAAATTAGACAGTTTTTGTTATTTCGCTTTTGTTTGGCATAAGTATTTTGTAAATGTTACATCACGGGAGAAGTCATTGGCTTTCGTTACAGTTCTGTGAACTAGTTCGAAAGCCTTTGGACTCTTATTTTATATTTGTATCTCTTACTTGTGTCACAAATAAAGAATTTTGTATTTGTATTGTATAAGTTATTTGCATTATAGTCGCCCTTAACACGTTTTACACCAGTAACCCTGTTTCATTGTGTATTTGCTTCCATACTGGTTGTAGAAGGAACTTAATTACACTCATTTCAATTTTTGTACATATACTTAAAACCGTTATAAGGTAAATTTTAATGTACGGATGCGAAGCCTGGACACATACACAAAGTAAAGCATATCGGCTCCGTTGATTCGGCCCGGATGGGAGAGGATCGGGCTGTGAGGCGAGCGTACTTGGGACGACCAATTGGCCGACGTCCGGTTGGTCGTCTCAAGTATCGCTGGGAAGACCTAGTGCAACAAGACCTGAGCGCACTTCATGCCACAGACTGGCAGGAGACAGCACAGGATGGAGAAAAATGGCGTCTCTTGGTGTCGGAGGCCAGGATCCATTTTGGGTTTAGCGAGCCATCTTAGTAGTAGTAGCAATTTTTGTACAATATTAAAATAACAGGTTCACATATTATTAACTGCAGTTTCAGTTCTATTTCAGTTTATTTAATAAGTACAAAATAATTAGCACATGCTTACTTTAAACTTTATACACTGTATAATATTTAAAGTTAGCATGTAGAAGTCCCTCACAAATAATATTTTGCTGAAAATGTTGTAACTAAAATGTGCATACGTAGTTCTTTAATGCCACAATCAATTTTAAACATTATACACTGTATAATGTTAAAACATACACTGTACATACATTGTATAATGTAAAAACATACACTGTACATACACTGTATAATGTTAAAAGTATCTAAACATGTAGAAATCCTTCACAAACAATATTTTGCTAAAAATCTTCTAACTGAAATGAGCGTAGTAGTTCTAATTATTCCGCAATCAACTTTTGTATTCCTTCTGAAACTGAAGGAAAAACAACTATATAAATAAATATTACACTGGCTTTGAAAAGCCCTATTTACAACCAAATCCTAAAAAATAACGCTCTATTCAAGATCCCCGATCAAGTTCCTTGCAAACTGAAATCTCGCGCGCTACAAATCGAATAAGTGGGACGCCTCATTCGAATTCAGTGAAAGAAAATCCTGGAGTTGAGAATTTATCAGACAAAGTCCTTAATCTAGCTAGACTGAAGCCAAACGCACATTTATAGACACTACATTTAAAGATTCTATCCATCGAGTAAGCAAAGTGAGCGGATCTCATTTTTACATAATTTTAAAATTGTGTTCTTGTAGCCTTCTTGAGAACAAATTTTCCAGACTAGGCATGCTCGAACTTAGACTAGTGTCGGGTCGGGTGTCGCTTTGACTAGCGTCGCTGTACTCGTGTCGTTTGAGGCCGTTAAGAACAGCTGTTAAGAGTAATAAAAAAACTATACTTTGTTTTACATCAGCTGGCAATTTCAAACACCGCAATTTTCAATTACTCTTAATTAAACTTTATACTCTTAATGAAATTTTATTACAGGTGTTATAATTTCATAGATTTTGTACGAGTAGTAGAAAAAAATATATATTGAGTCCAATGAGGCACTTTCCATGTGGAGTATAGTTTTAATATATCTTTGGTCAAATAGAAGCCTGTAGCTCAGCTAACTAAGGTGATCTGACGCGATCATCGAGGTTAAGCATCGGTCTAAAAGTCTGGGTGGAGAACCATGCAAAATACTGTCTCCAAAATCTAAGCGCTAGCGGGGGTCGGATGGAACGTTAATTTGTAGGCCCTGGCTGTCTTAGTACAAGCAGTCGGTATGCCAAGTCTAATGCTTTCGGGCGACTTGAAAACTCTCGACAACAGAGCTTGGCCACTTAGCATTTGCGAAGAAAAAGATATAAATTAATACTTTAAATAATATGATAGAAAAACACACTTACTCATACTCGCAAAGTATGAGTAAAGACCACATACTTTCCATCAGATGAATTTGTGATCAAGCGCAAGCCCATTTATTATAAAAAAGGCCACATTCGCTTAAACATTTTGCTAAGTCTGTTTGTTTATTTTGCAGTCAGTTACTTTGAATTCAATTCGATTTCGATTCGATTTGAAACGTGCACTCACTCGGTGTTTCTAAAATACGTAAAGGTACGTGATACGCGCTTCCTTGTATAAGTTTATTGCTACATTTAACCCCCGTTAAAGGACGAGGTGTTATAAATTTTACGTGTCTGTGTGTGTGTGTGTGTAACATCGTGGCTCCTGAACGCATGAACCGATTTAAATTTAGTTTCCCTTTTGTTTAAAAGTTGCATTAAACGGTAGTCTTCTTAGCTTTGTTTGTGTGATGAAAATCGGTCCAATATGGTAACCGCCACTACGAGTATATGATGTTTTTCATATTTTTCACAACTTCTTTAGTATAGTTATCATTTGAAAAGCTTTGACAAGTAGAATGCTATACTATAGTATACATTTTAAATCCAACAAGGCCAGAACTTCTTTAATTTTTAAAATTCTTAATTTTTTATCCGATAGATGGCAATTTTTTATTTCACGGTTGCCAATTGGTTTGCATCGATGATCGCGCCGAATCGCTTTAATTAGTACGAAAAGTACTCCATTTTTTGTCAGTGTCTTAATGTTAGCTCAAAAATATGTTATTACTGTACATTACCATTATACTGCTTGTCTGCCATAATAAGGTACTAATAACAAAAAAAAAAATCCCCAGGTATTCCGAAATCTTGTAAATGTCATTACAGTTGCTAACCAACATTCATTGGGTTTCAAACTTCAAACATTTTCTATTCATACCATTGAAAATAAAACTTCATACCAACGTTTCAACCATAGACCACCGGTGTAATTAATATAGATACAGTTAATTAAAAGCTAGCCGAAAATTTTTAGACCTTTATCCTTTATTTTGACCACACTGGGAAAAATATTGATAACACACTTGTCTTAGTTAAAGTCAATAAGTGAAACTGAAAATCTTTATTCTATCCCGTATTGTGCTGATTCTATCGCAGATTGAAAAATAATCCTACTAATATTTTAAATTCGAAGGTTTGTGTGTGTGTGTGTGTTATTGTGTATGTTTGTTACTTCTTTTCCCTCGAACGGCTGAACCTATTTCGATGAAATTTGGCATGGAGATAGCTTGTTCACTGGATTAACTCAAAAGCTACATTTTATACCAGATTTACGCTGGTAAAAAAAATGCGCGGCCTTCGGAGTGCTGTTAGAGTTAAATAAAATATAAGTTACAAAGATATACTTAATTTTGGATTGTTTTTTTTGGTGAATCCGTAAATAATTTGAAAAGAATACATGTAAATAAGTTCAAATGTCACTGTAAAACAAAATAATAAATGGCTCGAAATTTGCATGTTTATTAAATACAGTAATTTATATTATACACGCTAAGAAATAATATGTAATCACGGTTCCTTAGTAAAAATAGATAAATAATGTCTGAGCGCCGTGATTATAAATAAGTAATATTATGCTATCATACAACATCGCATTTGAGCAATATTTGCTCAACGCATGCATTTGAATGTCAGCGCTGGCTGTCAATATTTGGTTGTGCTTCTAAAACAATTATTATTAAAATTAAAATGAACTATATATTACCTGAATTTGAAAATTGAGATAATACGTTCCTATATTCTACCCTTGATTGTGGTAAACTTTTGTCATATACACAGTTTTTACGTGGCACTTTGTCATCTCTTGCGTTTTGTTTGGATCACGGTCGTCTAGTAACTAACTAACAAGTCAACACATTTTGAGGTTTCAATTGAGTTTTGTAAAGAGATACTTTTTTGTTCGACTAGTGGACTATTAGATAGACAGTAATGTCTACACGATAGCTTTTCTTACTGTTATTATTTCTTTCTAAACTTTAATTTGGTATCTATAGAGAGGTAATCAACATCACTCTCATACACACCAACTTGCAAAAAACAGAACCAAAGCTCAATGATGCATCCTTTGCAATCGCTCGGTCTCTGTCGCACTCGATCTATCTAGTAGGAGTGAAAGAGATGAAAGGTGGTTATAATCTGTCAACAAGTATACGCTAATTGCACACTCGGGGTTGAAGAATAGGGTGACAATGATTTTGGAAATATGATTAGGAAAATGAATAATTTTAGAATTTTATTGGTTATATTTTTTAGTGCGTCAAGTAAATCTAGGCCAAAACATTATTGTCTAAGACTTTTAGAAATTCAGGAAAAGACAGCTTCTTTACACATTTAATTATTTAAGAAAAGTCTTATTACCTAGTTTGTCTATACGTAAAGTCTATATGTCAGTTTGCATCGATGCAAGATGAGTTATTTAAACAATAATAAAATATATTGCTAAACACATGGCATCTGAAGTAAAAACTAAAAAGTTTTTTTACACAGCAAAAATGTATCTCGTATGTAATGTCGTAGCATTTTTCTCCAAGTAAAATGCTTGTGATTTATCAATTATAATTGAATATAGTGACTGTGTAACAAAAAAATATGAATTATAACGTTTTTATATTTCTTTCTTATTTAAAATCTAGTGTGGCTCGGTGGGAAAAACGTCTGCTTTTCAACCAGGCGGCCACTGGTATATGTATCTATATATCTCGCTCCTTGTTAGAGAAGGCTCTGAGTCCCAGTGGGAGCGTATAGTGGTCTGCTTAAGCTTTTACTATGCTTTATTTTTTTCTACAGTCTTGCCATTCTCCAAAGTTATGGTCAACGTGTCTCTAGCTATCCTCGTGAATACGCGCCGTTAATTAGTCAGTTTATTAGAGATTCAAGTGTTGTTTGCGGAGGCTGCAGTGAATACATAGGATTCTATTTTTAAAATAGGTATTTTTTTAAATGTTAAGAATGAGCAAACTGGTGACTATTGTTGTTATGACTAAAGAGTTTTTACACACATATAAGTAAATGTAATGTATGAAAGAAGTATTAAAAGTGTTTTGTTACTGGCTTTTATCCTACTTATGTTATAAATGCCAAAGTTTGTGTGCAAGCGAGTGTGTGTATGTTTGTTACTCCTTTGCATTCAAACGGCTGAACCAATTGTGATAAAATTTGGTGTGAAGATAGGCTAGACCTTGGATTAACACATAGGCTACTTTTTATCCCGAAAGCAGCTGTGGGTCCCGTGGGATACGCAAATTACTTCAAAATCTATGTTACTCCTTCACGCTCCAACGGCTAGACCAATTTTCAAGAGATTTACTATGAAGATTGGTCAGACCTTGGATTGACACATAGGCTATATAATATGTGAGGCGACCGCTCATCATACTGAGCTATTATCGCTTTAAAAAGATATAGATTTTATAAAGACACAATGTAATCGATATGAAAAAGTCGATTGTAGTTGTGGCTATACTATTATTTGAATAAAAAATGCATAAAATAGCGCTTTTGGTGGGTATATAAAACAATATAAATCAGAAAAGTACTACAAATCTGAGAAGATAGCATAATATCCAATTGTAACAAAGTAAATCAAATCCAAGGAGAGTTTGGCTACAATGTGCAGTAAAAGAGATTTCAGTGTAAAAGTGGTGAGAATTGGGTATATTCTTTTAGAGCATGCCTATGTTAACTCCTCTTGAATTTTGTATGTTTTATGGAAAACGGGATTAAATTGCACGGATAAAAGAAAAAAGTATATATAAAAGTCCCTAACAACATTTCTTCAAGCACCAATCCCCTATCTGTCATACTTTTGGAGATCCCATGGGGTGCTCCAGGGTCAGTTTCACTTTCAGATATATTTCAAATTTTCCCAACGTTTGATGGTATCCTTTTTATAGCAGAGCCTTGCAAGTACCGCGGTCATATCCACTTTAATTAGCTGTTGTGGGGTTAAACCTGAAATCGCCAAGAAATATGTATACTTTCTTCAGTTCATTAAATAAAAAGTGGATATGGTCATATACATAATTAATATGGTATAAATCATATTTCTCCTTATACTTATATGTAAATGCGTTTACTTCATCTTTGTGTATCGTGCGTGACGCCACAGCCAGCCCCAACGGAAGACCAGCGTTGGTTGCTCTCCAGCAACCAGCATTATGCTGAGTTGAGGCTGTGTTGTGACCAATATAAGTTTACTCACTTTATTTATACGTACTCGTATATTAATTATCAACTATTACTTGTTTTGTTTATTTTGTGTTTTGCTTTATTTTTCACAATCAATAATTTTCTTTCTATCTTTCTTACTTTAATCCACTTTTTATATGGAAATGGTAAATATCTGCTGTTTGTTTTGACGATTACTTTAACCACGGCTTCGGTTTAGTACAAGTGATCGCAATAATATTGATTGGACATTGGAGTCAATTGAACGGCGTGCTAAAAGGCGTCAACGTCAATCTTTGCAAGGCAAAGTTGCAAAGCCTGGAGCATCGCCTCATTGTTGCCAGTTTGTCGGTATTCTATCGGTTACATTTCGGCAAGTGTGCGAATGAATTATATGAAGTAATTTCCCCGCCCCCTTTCACTATCGGATGAGCCAAGGCGGAATCGGTTTACAGTTGAGGTGCCTAAGGCACTGAGCTTTGAAATTCCTTGCCGAATTCCCTGTTAAAAAAATACATCTACACTGAGCAAAGGAGTATAAATGAAACAGGACAAACCAAACGAGCCCTAGAATCGGCGGACGTTCAATCCAGATAAAAGGAACCGATACTGTGATCCAGATGTCTTTGTTCGCCTTGATAATATATAGGGGATAAGAAAACGTATTCTTTAGTCATCCAAGAATGTATTTAAATATTTTGAAAAGTCCTGCGTATATGATAGGGCTACATTTTTTATAATGACGACCTCGTTGGCGTAATGGTTACCATACCGGACTGCCAACCAGAAGGTTCCGGGTTCGATTCCTGGCCCAGCCAACATCTTGTGGGTCTGGGTGTTAAATATGTAAAATTGTATGTATGTATATGTAGTATATAAGTTGTGTTAGCTACCATAACACGAACTAGAAATGGTTCAGTATGGGGTTAACCAGCCGTGTGTGAAAGGTGTCCTAATATTTAATTTATTTTATATTATTTTATTTTATTTATTATAAGAATTGATTCAGTGTAAGAATTCTTAGAGTTCCAGTTGTAAAACGCAATTAGGTAAAATTCACTTGCTAGTTTTTTTTTTTAAGTAGTCATCTTAAGATTTTAATATGTAATGTTTCTAAAAGCAAATATTACTTTTTGTTGTACGTAATGAAATTCCTGAGAATTGTTAGGGCTTAGAATTTTAACATAGTTAATTGTTGATGTTATATGATTTTTTTTCGTGAAATTCTACTCCCGAGGTTCAGGCACGTTCAGGAACTTGGCACAACATCGCCTTATGAAACGAAACGCGTGCGGTAAAGTTTCTATTGATTGTAAATACAGTGTAAGCTCTTTATAACGACACTGAAGGGACTGTGCATTTCATGACGTTATAGAGAGTGGTCGTTAAATAGAGAGAATGTACCATTGTATGGAATACAAGCTAAACCAACTAAAGATTTCAACGCTTTAGAGAGTTGGTCGTTAAATCGAGTGACGTTACACGAAGTTTACACGTAATTTTAATGGGATTTTCACCTTATTATTCTTAAGTCATATTTATTTATTTTTATCATTTGATTTAAAATTGACAATTTGTATACTATAAGTAATGGGTTAGGGCGTCAAAAAAAAAGAATATTTTTTATCCTACTTTTAAAATTATATTAAAATCTTGTAGCTATCTCTATATCTATTTATGTACTAGTGTACATAAATAGAAATAGATATGTATTGCGAGTAGTATTGCCAAACAATCTGTTTCCCGAAAACTAAAATCTAGCGGTTTTCAAGACACGAGTGAACAGGTTTTTTCTGGGCAAGCGCGTTCCACCTTAGATCACAATATTGCTTACCATCAGGGGAGTTGTGATAATGCGCAAGCCCATTCAATGAAAAAAAAATCTGAGAACAGTTAACCTCACGAACTAAATAACTTAAATTTCTTGGAACAACGTTTATATAATTATTGACACCCTAACCTCAATTGAGATCGTTACCTACGCGAAAACTAATAAACAAACATAAAGAGGGGAGCGAAATTGGCTCCTTAATCCATAGATTTTACTCGCAATTTTTTTATAATTTATTATTTATGAAATTATCTCAAATTCATATTGGACGGCGTTATCTGCGACTGAACCATTAGCAAGTTAGAGTGGTCAGGATCTTCGAAAGTTTGAACCTAGAGTACCAATTATCGAAAGATTAGGGCTGGCAGTAAACAAAATATCTTGTTCAAAACATCTAATTAATGCGAGATATTATAACCGGTTTGAAAACTATTTAATAGATGGTTATATCGCGTCCTTATAGGACACCTTCGAGTCCACACGTGAGTATTCAAAGGTGGTTCTACATGGATAACAGTTAAGAACATCTGACCCTATACTTGTAGAAATGTGCTAATACAAGCGTTACTGTTTTGGGGCGAATCTGCGAAAACCTAGGTTTTTTCGATTGTGCAAACCACAATCATTTACGGAACGGGTCTAGTTCTCAGTGCAAGTGCTGCTCGCCAGTCCAGGGAGGCACAAAAAAACAAAAATATAAGTCCTATAACTAAGCAGTCTGGGATAGTAACCATTACACCAAAGAGGTCGTCGAAAGGATGTAATGGAATAATATATGGTATGAAATAGCAATAGGAATATTAAAAACAATGTTCTGTTTTAACATTAACTCTTCGATTAAAAATGTACTAGATTTAAGGTGATCTCTAAAAACGGCAAGGAAAATAAGACCACAAGTATGAATGTGGTCTTATTTGAGTTTGACGAATTTAAGCGTTATTAGTATAGTAATACAGTTGAATTTTCTAACGCTCACTGCGTACGGTCATAAAATTTTATAGGTGTTATCGCGGAGCAAGATAGCTTATGTTTATTACGGCACCAGTTAAAACTCAACCTTAAGATATTGGAGTAAGGTTGACATGAATTGAAATATTTTTTGTGACGAAGTATATTGTAATAGATACAACAGTATAGTAAACTCATGCCATTTTTTAGAGCTCTGTTTGTATGCAACACTGAATATGGTATATATTTGATCGAAGCATTTACTACTTTTTACCCTGAATTAACTCGAGTAATACCGTGGGACGCAGCTAGTATTTGCTTTGTGCAAACACCAATCCCAAAATTGGAACGTTGGATCCAAGATTGGGGCCAATAATCCCAATGTTTGTCACCGGTATAAGAGATTATACAACCCTAGTGCAGCCAATTTCAAGTTATTCGCTGAACGTAGTTTTCGAACTGAGTGCTGCGCTATAGGTACTTACTTAGTAACTTAGATCCAAGTGTAGTTTCGACTGTTTCTCAGCTTCGAATTCTAAGTGAAGGTAATGAAATTCTCTGATACTATTAAAACCAGTTTACTTTAGTTTACGGTAGCCGCTCTGGTGGTTTCAATACAAGATAATTACTTGTGTCACTTTGTTAACTATGACAAATTGGGATGTGTGGTGTCGTATTGCATTATACAACTTAAATTTCTTTCATTTGATTTGATCTTACAACTGATGCTTTTACAACAGTAGATTGTGAAACAAAAATGACATACGGCAGTTAAATATAATATATACATATATATATAAAGGATATATTTCGCACACGGCTGGTTAACCCCATACTGAACCATTTCTAGTTTGTGTTATGGTAGCTAACACAACTAATATACTACATATACATACACACATATTTAACACCCAGACCTATACAGCCAACAAATTTAGCACAAAGATGTTGGCCGTGCGTTGGAATCGAACCCGTAACCTTCTGATTGACACCATATCAAGAGGAAAGATAAGTAGGTATGATGATGATTGATGATCAACGCCAGAACGACGGGCAAAATAAGTAAGCTTGAGGTGTTTCACTGTGTGTGTATAATATGTATCTGGTATAGAAGCTTAAGAATGGTTTACCGATTTACCCTTGTTTTTTAAGTGGTTTTTACGTACGTTTGATGAAAATTGACGACGAGTGTGTGTGTTGTGTGTTTAAGGTAATCGGAAGGCGCAATCAGAATCATCCCACACCGAGCCAAGCGTCTCATTGGTTTAGAAACTGCAGTTTCATCGGAGAGAATTGACCATTGTTCGTTGATTTTATAAGTCATCGGCACGATTCGTTGTTAGTATTTGGTGTTCTGACGTAATCTGTGTATGGTGTGGTAGGCTCTAGGAATGACATCGGTTCAAATCAAATTAAATAAAAATTGTATTTGTACTTGGCAACAATAAACTAAATGGTTTAGTAAACACAACTTACGTAATGAATGATAAGGACAATTTATATTAATTACTAGACATTATTTTTATATTTAAGCAATATGTTTTTGTAACCTTAATTGTTTTGTACTCTTAATAAAATGAGTGTGTGTTTCGAAATATTGGCCACCTTAACTTATACTTTCATCAAAATAATTATATTTTAAATGGTTTTATTAAACAATACAGCTTGGTATTCAATTTCTAAATGAAAAACACCAAAGTAATTCGTCTTTATACTGTTGATTGGTTGTAATGCAATTCAAATACCAATTCTCTTCTTCTTGTCCATACCGTTTGCTATGCATGAGGCAATACGTGGCGACGGATTACCCACAACACCTCGAAATTAAGCAAGTTAACACGGAACCCCAACACTACCGGGGACGCTGATAACTTAGCTTCTACTTCATTTGGAAGGCAAGAACTTAGATAAGTAAAGAACATTACATGACACCGGTATTAAGTTAGTAATTACATTTTTAATGCGAACTCGGTAAAGTGATAGAAATTGCTACAAGTGATAAGGCCGCCTATTGTGCAACAAAATTGCTGGAAATGATTTTTTTCACTTAATGTTTTTGTTTGTTTTTGGTGTACAATAAAGGATTCGTGTATTGTATTGTATTGTATTGTGATAATATAAAAAAAGCGAGAGTGGATCGGTGGGAAAAAAGTCTGATTTCAATCTGACCGTCCCTGGTTCGATCCCGGCCCTACTGACATGTATTTCAAGTTTTGTGCGGAATTGCACTCGCTTTCGAAGAAAAACATCGAGAGGAAACCGACATGTTTGAGGACCAAAATATCTGTAGACGAGTGTCATCCGCCAAAGCGCATTTGGCCAGCGTGGGTGAATATGGCCTGTATCTCACTCTTTGTGAAAGAAGATTTTTTTCCAAAATGTGTATTTAAGAACCCAAATCTCAATAAGGCTTTACTATCTTACTTTATAGAACAATGCTCTGCATATCTATAGTATGGGTATGGAGGCATCATTTCTATATAATCCGTAAATCCATAGCTTAATGACAAGCCGTGGCAATTTACTGAGATAGGGATATGATTCCAGTTAAAGGCCTTGGATTAGATACTCATTAAATCTGAAAATTGTTGTAAAATTTATCCGCAATTCGATGCATTTTGTGTATAAAGGCAAATGAGATGATTTTCTGCAGTTATACTCGTATTTGGTACAAAAGCTTCGTCTGTAGTTTTGTTTTTATGTGGTAGGTACATAAAATATTAGATTTTCACTTTCAAAAGTCAACAAAAAACATTATTTGATTTTTCCTATTTTAAATGAAATTGTTTCAAAGGTTTATTTAGTTCTTAAGTATTTTTAGATCCAAGATTAATTAAACACAAACAGATTTATTTTCCAAAAACTTAAAAATATATGTGTTCGTATATAATTACTAATTAAAACTATAGGTACCTTTAAAAGACTAGAGATGGAGGCAAAGGTGAACAAAATGCTGGCAGTAGTATTCAAAAAATATATTAAATATTTCAACAATTATGTGTTAATAACTGTAATAAGAATAAGAGATATATATATATTTTTATAATCTTAATATATAAAAATCTCGTGTCACAATGTTTGTCCTCAATGGACACCTAAACCACTTAACCGATTATAATAAAATTCGCACACCATGTGCAGTTCGATCCAACTTGAGAGATAGGATAGTTGAAATCTCAAATTATAGTCGCAATTTTAATTTATTGCTAATGTCTGTTATTATTTGACAGTCACAATTATCTGTTAACTCCAAATGATTCTAACAGATGTCGATACTTTTCGACTGGGTTGAGTAAGTAATCAATAGATGGCGATGTACCCCTAAGTGAGGCAAAACAAGCAGCGTTTGCCGGGTCAGCTAGTGTAATATATTTTTTATAAAAGGGTAAAATTGGTAGTTCAACTAAAAGTAACTTAATGCGATTGCGTCATATTTCCGGAACACATTCTCATTACATATTCCGACGCGCTCAATATTAATGCGCGCTACAGTATGTAAATTGATTGATAAATGGCCATACAACGCTCGGATCGGTTTCAGAAAATTGTTGTACAACGCTGTTTTCAAATCTCACGTACTACATCATAACGCTTTTAGTATACCTACGCATTCGCATGCGGCAGCGAAACGAAGAAAAATCTGTAAGTTGTATGGCATTTCGCATATTATGTTATGTCTCGCTTTACTATATAGCTAGATGAAATAGTTGCGTCTTTGTCGGTATTGTTTCGCAAGTAACTACGAAATGGTCGTTACACAGAGGCAGCTGTTTCGCTAGTGGAGTTTCACATCGCATAGCGATACCACGTGTACTGTCAGAGAGGTCTGAATTTCGCAAAATGGAAGCCGAAAATATGAAATGACAAATTCCTTGCTAAAGAATTGCAGTATACTATCGTTCCGCAGATGTTTCGCTGCCGCAATTATTTCGCACAAAATCGCTGCCGCATGCGAATACGTTGGTGTACTAAAGGCGTAAAGTAGCTTTTGTTACATACATGGTTTAGCTACAAACGCTTCTTTCATTGGCTTGGCACCATCAATTGGTTCATCCATTATGGAGCTGATCGTACTATGGCACAGACAGGCACACATAATTATACAAACACGTTTAACTTATAACATCCCGTTATTTTTGCGTTTGGGTTAAAAATACTTAAAACCAAGAGTTGACCGGCTTCATTTAGGCTAGTGCACTCTATCGCTGTCCGAAAAGCTCAACATCAGACGGTTTGTGGATAAGCGCAAGTCTATTCAGCATCAAAAATAGACCTCGAAACCAACAAGTCTCAACTAATGAGGTAAAGCGATCCCTAACGATCCGAGACAGTGAATAATCCCCAAAGAAGATCGTTAGGGTATTTTAATTTCGGCGAATTAATTTGATGCTATTTTTCAGAGGTTTCTGGAGAACCTTGCAAAGGCGGTTAAAATAATATTACGTAGATGTTATAAAATTTGGATGAGATAGAAAAGAAGATAATATGGTATACTATGGATCTGTTTTATTAAATAACTAGCTGACCCGGCAAACGTTGTTTTGCCTCACTTAGGGATATGAAAAATAGATAGTGTAGCTTATATGACACGTTCGTAGATTTACCATAGCAGCGCCATCTATTGATTACTTACTCAACCCAGTCGAAAGGTATCGACATGTGTTAGAATCATTTGGAGTTAACAGATAATTGTGACTGTCAAATAATAACAGACAATAATTAGCAATAAATCAAAATTGCGACTATAATTTGAGATTTAAACTATCCTATCTCTCAAGTTGGATAAACTGCACATGGTGTGCGAATTTTATTATAATCGGTTAAGTGGTTCAGGAGTCCATTGAGGACAAACATTGTGACACGAGATTTTCATTTAGAATTACATAATGTTACTTGTAACCCTTTCATTTGATTGAGGAAATGCATTTACAATCCTCGGGGAGGCGGCGGGGTATGTCGGGCTCGGTGCCAGAGTGACGACCACTACCGACTAAGACCTCCACGGTGTTCCCTCGCTGCGCCTTAAAGCCGGGGGGCTGGTACATGTACCAGTACATGTACTTTTAAATTCCTTCGTAGACTTTTTTTTTCAAACTGAGATATTTTGTCACCGCACGTTACTCACTTTTATCCATAATTTTAACTTTTTAGCAACTCGTTGCACAAAAAAATTTATTACATGCGAACGAACTGACAAAAAAAGTGACAGTCTGCATAAATATAGTGTGATAGACACTCTTTAATTTGAATATCGAACTTGATCCAAAAAGGTTTCATATATATGCACTTCTAAGAACTTTTTGATTCACCCTCGTACGTACTCTTAAGCCACGTTACTTGTAATCCTGGGTGGGTCATTAGTTGTAACGATGGCAGTGGCTAAGTTTACTTCCTTATAGGCTTGATATATTTTGTAAAGTAAATCCTTTTTACTCTCATTGCTACATACGCTTAATAACAGTAGTATCAAATACGATAACGTTATCTTTTTTACACTTACGTACCTAATGGTTCATGAAAATATTATGTTATGACAATATTAATATCAGTGTTATCATTATAATCAACAAACAGGTATATTTGTGTTACACTTGAACCAGTTGTGTTATTATGCAATGGTTATCATAGCCGAAATAGCTCAGTTGGGAGAGCGTTAGACTGAAGATCTAAAGGTCCCCGGTTCAATCCCGGGTTTCGGCAGTTCGTCTTTTTGCTTACAATTATTAAAACTTGTTTTAGTGTTATCAAGTTTTTATTTAAATATGCTGTAAAATTTTTCAAAATGAGTCCAAGCTTGCATGCAAGCATGATCTTATATTGTTAAGGTTAGAAGTTCCTATGACCACCTTCCGTCTTCATCATCAGACCCTGGATAAGACAGCACCAAATAACTCTAGAGTCCTCCAGATTTTTACATAATAATCGAATTTGAATTGAATTTGATTTCTAGAAGGAGGATGGATTGTTTAGGAATACATAATTTTGAACTACTCATTAAAGATTCTTTTAGTATATCTAGAACACTGTGTTACAGAAAAATATAAATATGACTTCAATTTTAATAAAAACAGGTTATCGTAGTAGTACCGTCTTAGGCTTCGGTATCAATACAGCTCCGTAGTGACATTTTATTGAATTGTCACCGAAAATACCAAATTTGAATGCAATCAAACAACGGCATGTGGGTGGTATCTAATTCAGATTTGTGAGATTTCACTCGAACGATACAACGCAAGTAAATAAAAGATTGTAAAAATATGAAGGTCACAAACAATACTGATTTATTTCGAATTAAAAGAAAATGTAATATTTTCCAATTATGATTAAATAGCAAATTTTCTTAAACATAGAATTTCTAATCACTTCTCATTCCTAAACTTAATCTGTTATCTTGTTTGTTGCAAAATAAAAGACAAAATTACTAAATTTTCTCATCCAAAACTTTCTAATCATCGTGGAATTATGACAGCGTGGAATCTTGCAAGCAAGACGGATTACCGCGTCGTCTGGCTCTAGGGTTTATTTGAATTACACTTCTGTACGTAGATTTACTGTGGTGTCATTATACAGAACCAAATACAGTAAAACAATTTCAACTGTGGAACTTTTTTCCGGAATCTCTGTTTCATCTGAACTATAGCCTCACTGTCTTCAAGGCGAGAGTGAATCGGTTTCTTCTAGGGAACCGGGCTCCATCCTACGTCGCAACATCACTTAACATCAGATGAGTTTCGATCAAGCACAAGCCTATCTATCATATAAAATAAAAGTGATAACATTTTAACAAAACCACAAAGGTATATACGAGTAAAATACTAATCATAATCAAAAGATCATAATAATTAATTGTGACGGTTACACGTTTTTCAATTGTGATATCCATAGTAAATGGTAAATTATAAACAAACTGTACAAACATTATTTCGCTTCACCTAAACTGTTGTCTGTAACATAACCAGCCCACTATATGTTCCCACTGCTGGGACTCGGGGCCTTCTCTCACGAGGAGAGAGATATAGGCCATAATCCACCACGCTGGCCAAGAGCGGGTTGGCGGAAATTGATTTGTCTGTAACATTAAAACATTATTGTTTTATGGTCTTCTTTTTCATATGAACAAACTGACCAAGCTTTGGTGTCGAGAGTTTTCTAGCCTGCCTCTAACTGGGTTTAACGACTGCTACTACTACTAACAACTAAGACTAACACCCGGACCTACAATTTATGCACGATTGTGCCCAAAAATAATTGCCAATTTTTTAAAACAGTCTTGTGCATGGTTACCGTTTCAAAGACGTGTCGATCGTTGCTTAACCTATGATGATCGCGTCAGATCAAAACAGTTAGCCTAGATATAGGCGCTACGTTTTGTAGTATAGCTTTAGACGCAAATGCAAAGACTACAAACTTATGTAGTTAATTTAAACAGCTACGGTTTGGATACACTTGGATAGAAAATTTACATAACTCTAGATATAGTAAAAAAATACTATTTGAATTGATACTTTAATAAAAAATGAAATTTCAGGGTAGCCATACTGTACCACATCTGTAAGTTGGTCGAGCTTGTTGATGGACTTTGAAACTGGATCCCACTCTTTTTATCCACTTTTTTATTTACGTCGTTGAATTTTATCGAGTTCTCGAAATATGAGCAATATTATTTCGATGGAATGGATAAAGTTGGTATATTTATCTTGGAAATACAGCTGTTAGTGCTTTCGTTACTGAATCGTATTTTTACTCGGGTAATGTAAGTACATATAGAATGTGGGGGTTTTCACTGTTCCCAAAATTTATTTATCGGACAGTGAGTATAAGTCCAATCAGTTACTAACAAGAAATCGTCACTATTCGTCAACTACTCGTACATACAGGTAGATCAAATCTTACAGTTTGAGATTCTAGCTGAACAGCTGAATGGAAATAACCAAAAGTCTTCGGTATTATACCTAAGTTAACCTAACCCCCTAAACAGTCAAGCAATGTATCAAAATGGTACATTTATATCGATTGTTTTCTGTTGATAATTAATTTAAGTTTTGGTGTCCTTATTTAACAACCCATCACTGAAAATCGCACCAAAATTGTACTCGAATTTTGGAGATCAATGCCATCATTGGTTTGCCACCAAAAGGAATATACCGGTCTTCGTTCCAAAGTGCGTAATCATTGTAAGCTTCTTTTTTGAATACACTCACTTTCAACAACTACAAACTACAATTTCAATATTTTAATTCTCTATTTTCTGAGCTTTATACTTTTTGCCAAGAGTGTCTCCTTATTCTAAAGTTTTCAAAAGGTTAGTACATTACTTCAGACCCAAAATTTTGCATCGAGTCCGTTCGGCAGTCGTGTAAAATTGTTTGTAAAATGCAATGTACAGCGCTATTTCCTTGAAAGAAAGAAAACTCAATGACTCCCATTAGTCAAAGCGGTGGGAGATAACGCAGAGCTAAAAGCAGATTTTAAACTCTCCTTGGACTGAAAACTCCTGTCACCCATATATAGACCACAAGAGAAGAAATCAAATTATAAATTATTAAACACTCAAATGAAAGAATAAAACGGTTTACGGGCAAGAGTTTTACGTGATTTAATGTTTTATAAAAACCTTCAACTTGGCCTAGTAAAAGAGATATAGATGCGTCACTTGTTTTGTGTTATAAATAGATAGAAGATTGTAACAGTGTGCGGTGTGACCACGCCCAGCTGGTAAAACACCAAGCTGTTTTGTGTAAAAAATAAGATTACATACAACTTCGCAAACTAAGTACAATAGAATCCCGTCCAAGGTCGCTACCGCTCTCCGCCTCTATCAGTTTAAGGTATTTTTTTGGTGTTAATATTGTTAATAATGTACCATGTGTAGATCAGCAGCCAAAAAGCGCCAATACAAATTCAGATCTTCACCACGATCGGTTATCATAGCAATGAAAACAAATGAAATTTCTATCTCTAGTAGATTGATTTTCCGACGTGAATCGGTTGCTCATTCGACTTTTTTTTTGTAGTATGTTATCGTCAGTAAACGAGTAATGGCGTATAAACTCTATGGCAAGAGACCCGCGCGAGACAAAACATCTGCTTTGCAATTCAAACCGGCACGCCTCATTTGACTGGCAAATACTTGCGAATCTGAAGCTTACTGCCACTGCTTGTATTCTGGTTTCCTCTTGTAGGAAAACATCATTATATCGCACTAGAAAATGGTCTAACATGTACCTATTTGCCTATTAATCTTCTTAATATATATAAATCTCGTGTCACAATGTTTGTCCTCAATGGACTCCTAAACCACTTAACCGATTATAATAAAATTAACACAACATATGCAGTTCGATCCAACTTGAGAGATAGGATAGTTTAAATCTCAAATTATAGTCGCAATTTTAATTTATTGCTAATTATTGTCTGTCATTATTTGACAGTCACAATTATCTGTTAAATCCAAATGATTCTAACAGATGTCGATACCTTTCGACTGGGTTGAGTAAGTAATCAATAGATGGCGCTGCTATGGCAAATCTACGAACGTGTCATATAAGCTACACTATCTATTTTTCATACCCCTAAGTGAGGCAAAACAACGTTTGCCGGGTCAGCTAGTAAACGATATTATTTTTAAATAACGTTATTGAATAATTTTGCCTTGACTATATTATCAAAGAAAGTTATACTAATTCTCAAGTAATATTGAGTGTATTTGTTGGAAAGCGCAGCAAGTTCCCACGGGAATGTATCTTAGTTATAAAATAATTTTAAGAATAGCGCGCACATGTTGGGCCTTTAATGTTTCAAACCTTAGAATTATTGCTAATAGGCAATTTCTAAAAAGATATTGTTCTCCATTTCTTTGTATTACGATGTTAGTTAGGCTTTATTATTTTATGATGGGTTAGTTTCTTTGACACCCCGCCGACTAATTGTTGCCTTAGCGTAATTCTAAGAGTTCGGCATCGGCCTGCCGGCACAGATGCAATTCGTGGAAATGCCCAACATAGTGTTGCGAGTGGCGGGGAGCGACAACGGCTATATAGAGCGCTGCTCCAACAGGAGCGAGTTAAGTTCCAATCCTAGTCTCTGAGCGCTCGCCCAAGCGCTGCCCGCCGCGTTACCTAAGTTAGAATAAGATGTTCATTTTATAACCTTTCTATCCTCAAGTAAACTTGTCTTTTAGTTCAGCACTGTACGTTAAGTGTTTTAATATACACTCCACCCTCCGTGCAACCAGTTTAGGATCCACACATCCGTAGTCGAAGGACGGATCTCCAACAGTTTCGAGCCGGATCCAAAAGTACGTGGTGGAGTAAGTGTTAGACATTGACATGTGAGTGAACTGAAAGCCTTTGTGAAGTGAAATAGCAAATGGACAGAATACTATCGCGTTGCTGTAAATTATGCTGTGTTTTGGCTAAGAAAACCGCGTAACGGTAAGCCGCCTAATACAACACGTAGCGACATGTTTGCTCAGACTTCTTATGCGCAAGATCCGAGCATGTCTTTAGTGCAGATAAGACGATGTAGCTCCCGTTCCAGCCGCGTGTCGTCGCAAAGTAGCAGAAGATTGAGCTACTTACAGAAATGTTTAAATATTAAATATGAATGTGAAAAGGAGATTGTGCGTATGGAAATGGAAGCACTCGAAAGAAGACTTCGCTACTTGCAGGAGAAAGAAAACTTAGAGCTACAGCGGTTAGAAATTCAGAAACGACTGCATCACAGAAAAACTGAATTGGCAGTATCAGAAATCGAAGCAAACAGCAATGACAGCGAGAAAGCACCTACAATATCACTGACATCACAGCAGTTAAATTCTACGACAGTTAATACGACGCTTCAGCGTGCACCGAATGTAGAAGCTGTGTCATGTGTGGCGTCTCCCGGTATGGCTGTGCCGAGCACAGAGGGCGCGCCAGAGCGCACATGCGATAAAAATGATATGTCAGTATCAAGGCAAGATAACTACAAATATCAGACGAACGTGGCGGTCGGACTAGGTTCCTCAGCGTGTCGGCCTACTCATAAGGGGCATGTGAGGCAGGATAAGAACCACATACGCTGGGATAAAGGAACCAAGGAACTTCAATCTTCGTGTGGTGACACACGAGTGGACCTACATGCGCAGGCGAGGTCCACGGCGGCGTCGGAAGATGGCGCTCTCCGTCACGCTGCGAGTAGCGACGAGAAGAGAGCCGCGCCGCTACCGGTGGAGCGGGACAACCGGGAACGCAGAGGCAGCCGAGACGACCAACGATGGATGACCGGTGAGTCAGTTGCTTCTTTGTGTGATGTTGATAGTAGCGGGAGTAATTGTAACGGGCAGATTTTAAACGGGTCAGTGAGCCGCAAGGTGGTTTCTCCTACAGACTGCGATGGTAAGGCGCAGGGCGCGATCGTAGTGGACGGTTTCACAACAGATTACCGTTCCCGTAGTAATCCCATAAAGGTCAACATCGAGAGCAACGTTGGTCGGAGTGACAATCCGGCAAAGCCTACAAACATCGTGAGTAGAGTCATAAAGCACCAAGTCTGTGTAAAACCGCCAGGTATTAGCAGCCACAGACAAGATATCAATAATGTTAGTCTGGACAATGATATCTCGAGTATTGCGTTAGACACCGGACAGGTAGACGTTCGGGCGAGTACGAGGTGCCTACGTGTCGGTGACGACTACATTGGAAGTCCAATTGGTGATTCGGTAAGTAGTCAAATTGTCACTCTTGAAAAAGGGACACGTGGATGCGGCAACCTGCGTGCCGGAACGCGTTCGGTGGAGCGTCGAGATAAGCCAGCGGCCGAGATAGAGCGACTGGTATGTTCAGACCAACTGAGGTCATCGGTAACTATAAGTTACACGCGTGGCAGCGACTACTATAGCGAGAATCTGCCGTTTGAATCGGTAAGTAGTCAGAATTCAGGTGCAAGTGCTCACAGTGACGAGATAACGGAGAAAATGTTGCAGCCAACACGAAAAAAGACGAAAAGGTCTAAATGGATGCAACGCGTTATCTTATTGGATCGAGGTAAGGATCCAATTCAACCTACCGATGTCGTTTTTGACAGCGGTCAGTGTACAATGCATGCGCATGATAGTGATAGCAACGAAGTAAGCTCGGTGAGGTATGCTTCACGCGAATTGATGGTAAGTATCAACAACGTCGCTATTTGCATGGGGCACGCAGGCCCAAGTACTGAAAACGTCGGGATAACGAAGAGTATTGATGAGGCGAGGCAGACGCGGACTAAACGGTCCAAGCGATTGCCCAACGTTATCCTATTGGATCAATGTAAGTATCCAATTGCATCGACTGATGTGGTGTTAGACACCGGTCGAGCTATGGAAACTGCGCGTGCTAATGACGATGCCTACGTTAAAGAAAACTGTTCTAGTGGGCTAATGGGGAGTTCACATAAAGTCATTATTGATAAGAGCACGTGCCAGGTACGCAGCGACAAGCCCAGGCGAGAAACAGGTATGAAGAATAATGAATCCGAGCGAGTGAATTTGTGATTTTGTATTTGATCGAGGTAAGTGTATAACGAAAACCACTTCTTTAGTAGCGATCACCGATTGTCCAGACTCAACGGCTAGTGTTGATTACACACAGATAACGGAGCTATCAGGTTATGAAGTTCCAGAATGGCAAACACTGCCGATGGTAAGTATGAGTCCTATCGAACAACCGCAACAATGTTTCACTCGGATGAATGAAGAACCTGGGACGCTATGGACGAACGGGGAAACCGCTGTACAATATCTGATCAAAGGGGCAAGTACCATCTGGGCTGGGGAAATCACCATTGCGGAGAAAGACCAGTTTTCATTTCCCATAGCACATTTAGATGTTGACAATCAATCAGATCTTATTAGTAAGCGTCTAGACCAATTAGAGTGTTGTTTTGGGTCTAGATATGAGTCACATGGAAGCAACTGGCGCCGGTTTTCATCAGCGGAAATTTCGGCTGACTATGCGTTTAGGTTGTATTGTATCCTACATGGTAGAGAACGGTATTCTGGCTTCTCTTTTCTTCGTGACCCGCAGATGTGGAGGACGGAGTGTGACGTCATCGAGGTCACCTACGAAGATTTACTGCATATGGGGCACGCTACGAGTCTGCCTGCTACACCCATCGCTGCGCCTCTGTACGACGAGTCACACAGCTCTGCAAAGGAGAGCGCTGCCACAACGCAACGAGCTACGGAGCAAATGCTCGCGAGCATATGGTCGCGCCAGCGCCATAACGAAGAGAGAGCGGAAGACGGGGATCTCAGACATGCGCTATGGATGAAAACAAACCATGTCACAAGAGAACTCATTGTGCACACTCAAAAACGCAGACAGGTGACACCACACATCCTATGTGACACAAACAAAAAATAAACAGGGTGCTGCAGAATCCGATGTCAGAAAGAATATTTGGTCGGCGAGTCTACGGTCTACAGATGTCACCAGCTACGGTAACAAACCTGCCACACACCGCTTTCGGAGCACTACGCGAGAGGTTTCTACACACGTCGTCGGGTTACGGCGGGCAGCAACGAGCGCCGCTGCATGAAGATGCGGATCATCGGCTGATTGGACAATATCCAGCAAGCGCCCTCACAAGCTACCCGGCTACACTTCAAAGGTTATGTGCGAGTGTAACGTGTGTTAATGGACTTTGTGTAGTCGTAGTGTAAGCATAAAATTATAATTAAATAGAAATAAGCGGTGTTCCACGGATAATCCCGTGTAGGCGATGTACCTACTATGTATCAGCTGTAGGTTATTAAGCGATTTTAATACAAATATAGTAGGCGTAATCATTGTAATATAGGTATAGTAGTAGCAACGTATGAATGACCGGACTCAGTAATGCGTGTAGCGGACATTAAGACTTCGCACGGAATTCTACGTAGACCTGTTGCTAAGATTGCTGTGCTTCCCGCTGATAGTGATGTAAACGGCTGGACCCTCTTACAGGGGGGAGAATGTTGGAAAGCGCAGCAAGTTCCCACGGGAATGTATCTTAGTTATAAAATAATTTTAAGAATAGCGCGCACATGTTGGGCCTTTAATGTTTCAAACCTTAGAATTATTGCTAATAGGCAATTTCTAAAAAGATATTGTTCTCCATTTCTTTGTATTACGATGTTAGTTAGGCTTTATTATTTTATGATGGGTTAGTTTCTTTGACACCCCGCCGACTAATTGTTGCCTTAGCGTAATTCTAAGAGTTCGGCATCGGCCTGCCGGCACAGATGCAATTCGTGGAAATGCCCAACATAGTGTTGCGAGTGGCGGGGAGCGACAACGGCTATATAGAGCGCTGCTCCAACAGGAGCGAGTTAAGTTCCAATCCTAGTCTCTGAGCGCTCGCCCAAGCGCTGCCCGCCGCGTTACCTAAGTTAGAATAAGATGTTCATTTTATAACCTTTCTATCCTCAAGTAAACTTGTCTTTTAGTTCAGCACTGTACGTTAAGTGTTTTAATATACACTCCACCCTCCGTGCAACCAGTTTAGGATCCACACATCCGTAGTCGAAGGACGGATCTCCAACAGTATTACTCGAAACGTTTCCCATTAAAACCACTTTACTAGTTTACCTTAAGCAACCGACCTTTGATCCATCATAAGCCTTACCTATTCCAGCATCAAAGCGAAACTCAGAAGCCTTATTGCTTTTCGATCACCAATTTATCGAATTCAAAAAACAAAATCATAAACAACTTCAACTCGTCTCGCAGTAATCGCCTGCAATCGAGTCAGCATCGGTAAATCGAATTATACGAACACCGACTTGCTCGCTGTCCCGAAAGTCCGTTAGTGTACCGCTTCAGAAAATCTAGTTAAACTCAATGAAACTTTTGTTTGGTGCCGCTATCTGCATTAAAACTTTATAAACATAAAAAACATGAACATTTTAAAGTAAATTTTAGTGTCTTGTTTATAAAAACGATGCGTATTTGATAGGTATTTCATTAATACTCCAAGTAAAGTGAGTTACGGGACGCACTAACTTTGTCCGCAACTTCGCATGCCTAGCTTTGCTGTTTTTTTTTCAGAATTGTCGTGACATTCCTTTTTCGAAAACATCCCAGTTGCCAGCGTAAGCTGGATTTGAAATGTCAGGTTATCTTTAGGGATTGTACGAGTTATGTTTTGTTGTTTATTTTTTAATTTACTTATAACTGGTTTTCAGGGTTCCGAACTCAAAGGTAACATACGGGACCAAACATACTTAGTCGGCTGTCACCAAGGTGTGTCTAAAGTTATAACTTTAGGACAAAACATTTTTGTAATTTATTTACGTCTGAAATGAAAAGACTGTACTGTGTGATATGACAGCAGATTTAGTGAAATGTGAAAAAAACCGCATAATAACGCGCTTTTGAAAAATGTAAATAATGAAATAAATATAAATGTTGGTTTCACTAAAAGCGAGTGTGGCTTGGTGGTAATAACGTCTACTTTTCAGACGGCCCCGGTTCTTTCCCGGCCCTACACCAATGACTTGTATTTCAAGTTATGTGTGAATTTGCACTCGCTTTACGGTGAAGAAAAACATCATGAGGAAACCGGCATGTTTGAGGACAACAATATCCGAAGATGTGTGTCATCCGCCAACCCGCACTTGGCCAGCGTGGTGGATTATGACCTATATCGCTCTCTTAGTGAGAGAAGGCCCCGAGTCCCAGAAGTGGGAACGTATGGTGGGCTGCTTATGCTTATGCTTAAATGTTAGTTTCATACTATAAAACTTTTTTTTACAAACCATTTTTATTGATTGTTCTGAACTTTTAAGGCGCGATCCACCTCGCTCTTTGGCAGTTATTTTATTTATTACGGATTCCTATACTCGAACCCGGTGTCGAGATATTCACCGAATTCCGTTCATCAAAGGAAAATTCCTAGATTTTTCCTGAGTCACAAAATAAAATTATTTTTATAAAATTCATCTAAAACTGTCTCAATTTAACATTTCCATTTTGGTGTTTAATTTAGTCAAATAAAGACAGTATTTCATATACAAAATGTACGGAACGTTTTCGTTTTAACGATAAAATGCGCAAACGGGTTGGAGTCAACTATATTCTATCTTTGATGTCTATAATAGTTTATTTTTAAATACATTATACATGATAATATAACAAAATTGGTATTAATATCCGGTCAATTTAGACATGACAATCCCAGCAAGCTGTATATCAGTAACATTTTTCAAAACATATTAACATATAGATACTTTATAATTTCTTCTAAGTCGGTAAACTCTTGACAGAGCGGTCGTGGTCGTCATGAAGAGTAGTAGTGGATGAGACAGACAGTACACGCCTCACGATGCCTCGCCATTTTTCTCTGTTAGAGGTCATCCTGGCGCACTCATTTAAGGGGGTACCCACGATTGTCCTTATTTGGTCTGTCCATCGAGTGGGTGACCTCCCGCGCGGTCTAGTACCCTCTACTTTGCCCTGTACGACTAGGCGCTCTATGGACAGATTATCACGCCTCGAAACATGACCAAAGAAGGAAAGAACTTTATAATTTATTCTTGTTGAAAACCGCGGTTTTCACATTTGATCTTAAGCGGAGATCGAACCGACACCTTACGAGTCGTAAGGCGACCGCATGCCCAGCTATGCTGTCATAGCTTGAACTCACTAAAACTGCAATAATCAAACTCAGTTCAGTTTTAAAATATCTTTATTCCAAAATACAAATAAACAGCAACAATGGTAGTGTAAATTACTTAATCCTAACATATTGCAACATGAAGTAATTACGTTTTTTTCGAGCTTATTTGCCCATATAAAACTTGCAAAATGATTATTCTAATCGGTTAACAAATTGGTTAATAATCAAACTGCGTGTGGTTAAACTCCTAGTAAAAAAGTTAAGTTTAGTTGTAACTCCTTATATTACTATTACCGCAACATGCTCAAAGCATTCGCACAAACTTAGACTGACGAATACATAAATGGCAGCAGAACATAAGTTTCAACTTTAAAATTCATAGTATATAGACGAAAGAAATGGTACTTATTCAAATTTTAGTATTATGGTGAATGTTAAGGGTTTGCTATGAGATTAAGCTTAACCAACGTCATCAGCATTATGCTTTTTAACCTGCTCCTGTTGTGCACATTCTTGTTAGAATTTGATAGGTGTAATATTAACTATGAATACATGTATAATGTGTATGAAAAATTTAAATAAATGCTTGCTAAAAAAATAAATTCGAACATACAAATATTCGACGAAGTAGAAACAAGCTTCGAGACATATTTCAAAGTAAAATTGTATACTCAGTGTTATAAAAAGATCTGTGTTCTGTGTTACAATTTTCAGATATAACTTAAGCTACAAAATTTTATAAAAAAATCAATTATTTATACTCGTATATATGATTGGAAGGAACATAATTCTTGCAAAATTTCTGTACCTAAACAGTATAAAATTCTTATCAAAATTTGGCTTTTCAGGTGTTTTCTTGATTATTATAACAAAATAATGACATCATTAACTGACTCCCAGCATACGGTACCAAGAGGGATGTAAAACAATAGCTATTTGTTCCCCGTGCCCAAGTTTTCATCCCTTACACAATATAGCTTACGTAGCCCGCTCATTCATTCAACCCCCTTAGCGGGCCTACAGCTTATACGATTTGCAAAAGTGCGGTTTATTATGGCCATTTATATCTTATAGAAAAACTTTGAGTAAAATCATTCACTGCTGATTTTTAAGTACGTCATTGCATATAACACATATAAGTACAGGGTGTATTTAGAATAAATAATTATACAGTGTAAATCGTCACTCGATTTAACGACAAACTCTCTAAAGCGTCGAAATCAATTGCCTTTAGTTGGTTTAGCTTGTATTCCATACATATATTATTTCCATTTAACGACCACTCTCTACATACGTTATATAGTTCGGTAGCATAATATTCTTGGTGAAGATACATTGATGAAGACATTTAAATAGTAGTTCTCAGAATAGTAGACCTCACGAAGAACATTTTTTGGTACAATATTTGAAATAACCGAAACTTCAGAAACCTCACCAATTACTTCAATATTTAAACCAACCCTTAAACATGTAGGTAAATTTAAACTACTTAAACCAAAAAAATAATATTACGTAAATCCCCCAGTCAATAGTGCAGCAACATATTTCCCCCTTTTTTCTGGGAACCACTCCCCCAATCAAAAATCTACTGAGCAGTTTTATCTGTACACCAAACTTTGTGGAGATTGGTTCAAAATTACGACCAACATACAAGTTCAACAATTCGGACAAACAGACGAAAGCAAAATTGTCTAGTCAATAGAAAAACTTATCTCAATCGGTCAAAAAGTCACAGTTAATGTATATTATTAAACATAAAAAATCTGTAAAAGTGAATGTCCTTCCCAAATGTGGTAGTACCAGATATTCATAAATAATAAAGGAAAAAATTGTGCACCTTAAATAATCGCCTGAACTGTATAACCGGTGCATTAAGAGATATCAAAGATGAGACAATGGTCTATTGTGTACAGAAGTCCACAACGACTGTTGGATCATTTATATCGCTTTAATCATTGCCTATCGAGGGTAGTTCTAGTGGCACAGAGGGACAATTAGAATAAGTGCGGAGTGCCTTGTTATGTGGTTGTGAAAAAACTTAGGTAAAAGAGTCGGGAAATAACTCCTATTTCTAATGTACTTTATATTGTTTTGTTTTCAAAATTCTTTATTAACCATACACATATTAACAAAGTAAAAGGTGGAAACTGTCTGCACTTAGATGTATCTTATTTAATATTGCTACTTACAGACTATTTATCTTTCTTAGCTCTTAAAAACAAAGTTTGAAAAAATTTAATGTAAACACGCTAAACACTAAACACTAACCTATAACGGTGGTGTCGACGAAAGTTGATTTGCTTACCTATTGTGCCAGGTTCACATTTTAAGCCATTATTATTTACACTTATGCCACTAATCACTAGACTACTTAAAAAACGTACTTTATATTGAAAGTTTCCAATACGCATAAATTTAATTTAATTATAAATCATTGACTATTCAACGGGGGAATGCTGCCAGCATTTTAAAAACTGCCACGCATGAGCTTGCACGGTGTGCTTACCCTAATTTAAATTGTAGAGTGTATTTAATTTTCAATTAATTTTGACTAAGAGTTTGTAACTAATATGTAAATAAATTTATATAAAAAGGATTTCAACTTACATTTGCAATAATGAAAAGAATATTTTTTTTTTATATTTTCTTTCTCGGGCAAAGCGCTCAGTAGATATTATTCCAATAATCTATTGCAAATATTGAATCTTACCCTGAGCAATCCATTAAACTAAGAACCACTTCGCCCCTATTACCATACAACTAAAGTTCAAAGTAGTTGAGTCTTGAAAAACAAACTATCGTCTTAATGGAATTGGTAGAAGACTGTAGTTTCTTAGAAAATACGTGTGAGTTACGTCGTTTTGAAATTAAATGTGTTTGCTTCTTAAACCACAGATGGTAATCTGGATCCTATATACTTAAACTTAATATGTTTACTATATTATTCAATAATACCTACTAAGAGTAGTTAAATCCATTACTTTATGAAATCAGATGCTTCTAAAAAACAATGGACTAATTAGAAATAGAACTCCATATATAAGTAATTTCACTACATTAAAATTATGTGTACTCACTAAAGATAATTAAGGCAACGTTATTATTTTATTTAAAAAAGGAATATTCTAAGAGGCCTGTTATGAAATGTAATGCCTTCCGTATCTAAAAGGTAAAAAAGGGATCCTATTACTAAGCCTTCGCTTTCTGTCTATTTGTCTGATACCAGGCCGTATCTCTTAGAAACCGTGTTAAATAGGAAGCTGAAATTTTCACAAAATATATATGTAGATGTATAATATTCTTTTTCACAATAAATAATTAAATAAAGATAAAATGAATATTTAAGAGGGCTCCTATACAACAAACGTATTTTTTTAATTTTTGGTACGAAACCCTCCAAGCACGAGTCTGACTCTTCACTTGGCTAATTTTTTTAAATACCAAAAAAGTGTCAGGATTCGTCGCCAAAAATTTAATAAGATAAGAAAATATAAATACGTTCCAAAAGCTTTTATAAGTTCTATGATCAAAACCTACTTTAACTGCAAACTGTTAGCAATTCTGGTAAAAGCTTTGGAACGTTTGTTTTAAGTTAGTTTTAAGTGTTTGGTGTGATTGTTATACTTTTGGTATAGTTTTTCGACTCGTTTTACTTTGAATATACTTGGGTTTGGGGTTTTTTGTATTGTTTTTTAATGTATTTATATAACTAATAATATTTATTAAGCTAAGAATTGGCAATATGAATGACAATAAAAAACGTGGAGTGAGTATTATTTAAACTTTTCGATTTACAAACTCTTTTATTTTACTTATATAAAGTCCATCGGGTGTATTTTGAAAGCATTCAATAGAGCTAAATATAATAATTAATTTTTCGTTAAGATAATTTACACACTTCAAACTGGGTCGCATTTCAAAATACATTTGTTGCACCATAAATGCAATTCCGCCTGCCCGAATTTCCTTCCACTGTCGAAGAAAAGCGCGAAGGCTTTTACGACCTTTGTCGTCCGAACCTTTTGGTTTTTTACTGGATTTCTTGAATTTGTATAAGCTTAATAGTATATTATTATCTTACGCTCTAACGTCTCTTTAATACCATCTACCAACAAAATGAGTTTTTTTTTAAATTTCTAATTTACTTTCGGAAGCACAGCATTTTTTTTTGTTTTAAAACGTCTAATTTTCATATCATAAAACTGTCTTAATAGTAGATACTAAACAAATTGTAAAACGAGTCATTTATGCAACAATTCTTATTCGAACCAGGGTATCACGGATTAAAAGTCCAACATTATCTACTACTCATATAACTGTCCGTGGATTGTTATAATCCACTGCCTTGTACTAGTCGTAGGTTTACTTCTATATTGTAACGCCCGTTATGCATTTCCGGCATCTCCCAACGTCACAGCTCCAAAGTTAGACAGTTTGTGATAAGCCTCGGTTCCGACACCGAGAATACTCGTCTAAAGCTTCCAGTTCCTCCCTAGATAACTCCTCTGTGAAAGATTCATAATAGGTATTGTTGATAAAAGAATTCAGCTGTTAAGCATAAAGCATAAACAGTCCACTACACGTTCCCATTGCTGGGACTTAGGGCCCATTCTCACGATGAGAAAGATATCGGCCACTTTTCAAACATAAATACAAATACGAGTAGCATATACTTTTCTTATTCAAATTCAAATTCGTTTATTTACATAAATGACACTTACAGATAAACCAAACGTATCCCTTAGACTAGTAGAAAATTAAACTAAAATAAATTACAATACTAAACTATTATTATGACAAGGCTTAAATGCTACAAAGATTAAACAAACTATTTACTATGACTTTCATTCAAAGCTAGACTTTCTTCTCTTTAGTGTTTTGGACTAGCACCAACAAAATCTAATATTAGATGTATAATAGATTATCTATTCAAGTAAGTTAGTTATTTGTAACCCATTTCAGGCCGCTTTATGAATTGAATTCTATTAAACCGTAGAACTGTGGCTCTGATACTTTATAAAGCCGTAATTATATTAAATTTAGAGAAACTACTTAAACTTCATTTATCCTCATTTTAGGGTCTCATACCCAAAGGGTACCAACGGGACCCTGTTACTTAGACTTTCTTGTCCCTCCGCCCGTAGTTAATGTGCGGCAAAAGGAAATGCATCATATTTTTCAGTATTTCTTTCAGTATCTATTTTTTTTTTTACGTGAAGAAATGCATTTACGCATGCCCACCACACCCGGGAAGGTGGGTGGGGTATGTCGGGCTCAATGCCAGAAGGGCATCACTACCGACTAAAACCTCACGACGACTTCCTCACCGGAAAGGGCGGGTGAGGTTCCGCTCCTCGCATTACCCCTCCACCCCGCCCACTTCGGCTAGCCTGCGAGGCTCCTTCTCAGGGGATGAGTCCCCTTGCAGTGCACATGGCTCACCGCAACCACCTCGGGGACCATAAGTGAAATGGACCCCGGACAACCCCGGTCCGACGTCCCAGGTCCCCCGTGACGGGTCAGGTCTGTGGCCCCGTCACCTGCCACTACGGCCGCAGAGAATAGGGTAAGTGGTATTTTGTGGTACCACTCCCTTCTCCCTGCGGCCCCACCGCGTCCGCCATCAACGGTGGCGACTCCGTCGAGGCCGCGGCAGGTAGGAAGAGCGGCGCATCGTTATACCGACACTTCTCTCGTGCCGCGGTCTCACACCTTCGGCTGCGGTGGGTGTCTCCAAAACCACACCGTAAGCCCGCCTCAGTTGCGAAACCCCCCCCCGTAACGAGGTTCCGCAACCTACTGGTGCCACTCCATCTAGCACTTGCATACTGGGAATATCATGGTGATGGTTGGCGCAAAGCGTTTTGTACGAAAGTTTGGAACTTCAACTCTGTATCGGTGTCTCTTCACTGAATCTCTGCTCATATCTTTAATCGATATTTGAAGTTGGCTAAAAAGATAGAACCGCATTTTTTTATTTTTTTTTATTGATGAATAGGCTTACGTTTGACCGCAGCTACACGCTTATAGAAGGAACCTATTTACTCTAGATTTGAAGACCCCCAAATTATACTTCTCGGGAAAAAGAGACTCAGGAAGAGAGTTCCAAAGCTTTGCAGTTCTCACAATTATTTAGCTTTCAACGTAATTTGCAATACTCGTGCTACATAGGTACTTCTTCCCTTACATAATATACTACTTTTTGTGTTGTTCTTCCAGTACCTAGTTTGAGAACCGCTGTGTTGTCTGAATAGGTAATTGAATTCCGCTATCATTTGTTATGGAAGTCTAAATAGAACAATCGAATTGGGACTACGAATCTCGTATAATAGGGATTCATTAATTTTCAGTTTGCGCTCAAATAAGTAGGCAAGACGTGGATGTAAATAAAACGCTAGATGATTTATTAGTATTTAATCGGCCTTTTAGATTTATATTTTTTGTATCCCAAAAATTAATAACAATGAAGATTTAAATGCGTTTAAATTTCGAGTTCCGTCACTTTTGAATACGAAATTTAACTAAAAGGTAACGCCAATAACTCGCACTGCTGATGCGCTATTTTCTATTGCAATTTTTGTGTTGTTCTTCCAGAATAATAATCATATTATATTTATATTATATTTTTTGTTCATTTTATTAGTTATTTTTTATTAGTACCTCTACTGATTAGAATGAATAAATTTCAAAGCACCACATCATGGCTATGACTAAAGTGCCATCCATGTATATACTTGTCTAATTCTACTGTTAATGAAAGCGTCTACATTCGTTTGTTTAATTTAAGATAATAATTACAGCATTTCGATTTTGGTCTTTTTTAGCTTCTAATTTAAATAATATCAGTAATATAATTATTAAGAAATAAGGAATTATGAAGTAATCTTAATATATATAAATCTCGTGTCACAATTTTTGTCCTCAATGGACTCCTAAACCACTTAACCGATTATAATAAAATTCGCATGTGCAGTTCGATCGAACTTGAGAGATAGGATAGTTTAAGTCTCAAATTATAGTCGCAATTTTAATTTATTGCTAATTATTGTCTGTTATTTTTTGACAGTCACAATTATCTGTTAACACCAAATGATTCAAACTGATGTCGATACCTTTCGACAGGGTTGAGTAAGTAATCAATAGATGGCGCTGCTATGGTAAATCTACGAACGTGTCATATAAGCTACACTATCTATTTTTCATACCTTTAAGTGAGGCAGAACAACGTTTGCCGGGTCAGCTAGTAGTTTAATAAGGGATAGATTTCCAAAATAAAGTATCGTATCCAGTGTCTGTATATTCTTGTAATTTCAAATAACAACAGTAACTGTGGATAATTTGCCGCTGTATTGGACACGGTTTTCGTTGTTTCGCATTAATTCAAGTTTTCCAAAATAGTTTACTGTTTGTGTTCATATTGCACACGGAGTTTTTTAGACATTATACATACCTAGATACATGCAACAGACACAATATAATAAAATAAATTACAGGAAAAAGATTAAAATAATATGTACAAACTCAAGGATAAAATGAAAAGAACAAGAAAAATCAAAACACTCAATAATTAATATTAAAAGTACCAAAATCAGTTCAGCCGTTGGAACGTGAAGAATTCACATTCAAATCTAATTTTGACGAAACAAAACCGCCTTCTAATCCATTGAGTAATTTGTGTCTGTGTATAATATAATAATAAATATTGGGACACATTCACACATGGCTAGTTAGCCCCATACTGAACCATTTCTAGCTCGTATTATGGTTGCTAACACAACTGATATACTACATATACATAGATACATATTTTATATAAATACATATTTAACACCCAGACCTACAGCCATCAAATTTAGTTAAGCACAAAGATGTTGACCGGGCCGGGAATCGAACCCGGAACCTTCTGATTAGTAGACCGGCATGGTAACCTTTACGCCAACGAGGTCGTCAATAGTCAAGTATTAGTTTGTTACTTCGATTTCGATATCATTTGGTAACCTACATTAACGCATTAACTCTATAATAACTTATTTAACCTCAGACTAACGCGAGTGACACCGCGGGGCGTAGCTAATAATGTAATGTAGTAATGATATCTCTAGAAGATGTATGGAAATTGTAGTGCAAGGAGGAAGAGCAAGAGCCCGACCGAAAAAGACATGGATGGAGTGTGTGAATGAAGACATGAGAGAGAAAGGATTGAGTGTGGAGATGACGTCTGATAGAGGAGAGTGGAAGAAGAAGACTGTGCCGACCCCACCTAAATGGGATAAGGTGAAGAAAAAGAAGAAGAAGATTGAAACAACGAGTATTTTAGCATTAAAATTTTTACCCCATGTGCGTCGGTCCTTTTTCGTATCATTCAAGTGAGTACAGATAATTTTATTTTAGGTTATTCAGAATGCACTTATATCTTTTGAATTTACGATATAACAAATACCTTTTTCGAAAACAGCCGTAAAGGAGAGTTATATTAATTTACACTGTCGGACAGCATTTTGTGTCAACCTTCACCAAAGTAGTAAAATGAAATAAAATTCATAACGTCTTAGCCGAATCTTATGTGGAATCATGGCTTTTAAATTAATTAGTTTTTTTGCTCCCATATTTTTGTATATTACTTTTTTTTTGTTATTATTTTGCACAGTGTATTAGTGTAACTATACAAGAAAACAACCCAGCTCATCCCACTGGCACTGTTTTTTTAGGTAAGATAAAGTTTTAGAATACGGGTTTTTCCCGACCAATTGTTACAATTTATAATATTCAAAATTTAATTCGGTATAAGTTTTTTAAAGTATTGTAGATCGCTAATAAACCTGCCAAAAACAAATTAAACTTTTATTTAAATTTTCTTAACATATGAGCAATACATAATATTACCAAACGTTTTTCTATCTGTTTAAAAAATAATAAGAAACACACGTGCACATTTCACCGTTTCTACGGTTTGGGATGCTTTACATAAGCTTAGTGACCAAGCTCTGGTAAGAGAGAGAGTCGCCCGAAGGTCTCTGACATGGCTTAACAACTGTTTGTACTGAAGATAATAGCCGGAAGCTAAAATTTAACGTGTCATGCGACCCACGGTAGCCCCCTGATGAAAATGCCACTTTTTATACGACAGTCTTGTGCACACCCATCCAAAGACTGTCCGCATCGACCGTTGCTGATCGCGTCATATCACCTAAAAGCCGAACTACATTTGCTATTGGCTGACAGTGTATTTTACTGCCTTGCGAAACGCATGCAAATAAAATTTGAAGGACAACTGCATTTGCATTTATTATCTACTTTACTCACTTTATTATAAGGTTTAATAACAGAAAGCTATCAAATAATGCTCAGGTGTGTAACAATACACACACACATCAATTAAAAATAACAACGACACTTAATATAAAATTATCACAGTGGTCCAGTAAAAATACGTTTATGAAACTACTTACCTAATTAATACGCAGGCCTTTAATAAAATGACGTAAATTCTTTCTCATTGTTTATAAACATTTTAAATTGTAAAATTTAAGCATAAAAGTGTTATATAGGATTGTTTTAAATATGGATTACTTTCCACCGCTTGCGAGACAGGTAATATTTATTGTTATTATAAAATACGAGTAATTATTTTTTCGTTCAGCTGCGCTAAGTTGCTTTAAATAGAAAATACAAATCAATATCTTTTTAAAATTAATAGCCTAGAGGTATAAAGCATTTGTGAGCAGTATAAAGCACTTCTTGTTATTTTATATTATTTATTATATGAATAATTATCTTATATATAAAATTTCCGTGTCACAGTGTTTGTTACCGAACTCCTCCGAAACGGTTTGACTGATCTTTACCAAATTTTATATGCGTATTCATTAGGTCTGAGAATCGGCTACTGTATATTTAGAAATTATTATTAACGCAAAACAACGTTTGCCGGGTCAGCTAGTATTCTTATAAAACTATTTCTTCTCAAAATAGTTATACTTACGTTACTCGTATTCATTAATTTGGTTACCTTTATTTGAAGAGTAGTTAGTTGGTGTTACTATTTCTTTAATTAATTTTTACTGTACAACTTCAGGTTTTTGAATGTGACTGGGGTTTAAAAAAAATATGTATCTATAATTATGAACTTTTTGTTACTTTATTTTTTATTTAAGGTTTTAATAGGTATATTTTCTGTTTACTGGAGTTGAGTTTATTAATATTTTTGCGAAGGGGGCTCCGAAAAAGTGCTACAAATTCACCAGTACTACAATTTCCGGTTAAATTGAGGTGGCAGAGTGACACACTTAGTTGGATGACGTGCCAAGCTTGCCGACTTTTAAAATTTTCGACTCTACGGTTAACATTTTAGGGTGCAAATTTGGAATGGGCTAGCACGATGTTTTTATTATCTAGATATTGAATTGTCTTCTGATTCCTCATAAAATAACATATACATAAAACAATTAGGTACATGCAATACCCCACTTGCTGTTTTGCTAACTTTAATAAAACTGTGATAAGTAAGTCACTTTTATATTAACAAACTTTCATATTATGACACCTCAAACGTAAAATTTCATAGCTGTTTAGACTGCAGAAAGAGAAAAAAGGATTCTCAAACACACATGCAAACATACGCTCGAAAGAATTTTTCTTTTGCCCGTGAGATAAAATTCAGTATCATTCACACTTAAAATTTAATCTTAATCTCGTGTCACAATGTTTGTCCTCAATGGACTCTTAAACCACTTAAGCAATTATAATAAAATTCGCACGCCATGTGCAGTTCGATCCAACTTGAGAGATAGGATAGTTTAAATCTCAAATTATAGTCGCAATTTTAATTTATTGCTTATTATTATCTGTTATTATTTGACAGTCACAATTATCTTTTAACTCCAAATGATTCTAACAGATGTCGATACCTTTCGACTGGGTTGAGTAAGTAATCAATAGATGGCGCTGCTATGGTAAATCTACGAACGTGTCATATAAGATTTTGACTTGTAACTTTGGTGTTATCAATAAATGATTTGTATTTGTATTTGTATAAGCTACACTATCTATTTTTCATACCCCTAAGAGAGGCAAAACTATGTTTGCCGGGTCAGCTAGTTGAAACATATATATTAAAATATTTCAAAATTTTATTGCAGTAAAATTAAATTATTAAATTAATACTATGTACAAACTCAAAGAAAAAAAGAAAAGAACCAGAACATTGAAAACACTCTACAATAAAAGAAAATAAGTAACTCTTTCTATCGACCTCGTTGGCGTAATGGTTGCCATGCCAGACTGCCAATCAGAAGGTTCCGGGTTCGATTCCCGGCACGGCCAACATCTTTGTGCTGAACTAAATTTGTTGGCTGTTGGTCTGGGTGTTAAATATGTATCTATATTAAATATGTATGTATGTATATGTAGTATACCAGTTGTGTTAGCAACCATAATACGAGGTAGAAATGGCTCAGTATGAGGCTAACCAGCCGTGTGTGAAATGTGTTTTTAAAAAAAAAATTGATGAACATTATTTTTATTTTCAGTTGATAGTAGCAAGTTCGCCCCAACTGGCTGCGCTTTCAGTGGGCGGGCTGACTGGATATCCAGCCGTGCTACTGAACCAGCTCCAGGGACAAAACAGCACTATCATATTAGATCTGGAATCGTCTTCGTGGGTTGGTCAGTACAATTTTACAATTGCACTTGCACGCTCAAACGGCTGAACCAATTTAGATAAAATTTGGTACATAGATAAGTAAGACCCCGGATTAACATAAAGGCTATTTTTTATTTTGGATTAACTTGGGTAACACCGCTAGTTTAAAATATATTTGGAACTTCCATTGCATACCAAATATATTAAATTATAATAATTATGTAGCTTCCATTGCATACCAAATATATTAAAATATATTAAATTATAATAATTATGTAACTTCCATTGCATACCAAATATATTAAAATATATTAAATAATAATAATTATGTAACTTCCATTGCATACCAAATATATTAAAATATATTAAATTATAATAATTATGTAACTTCCATTGCATACCAAATATATCTTTGAGATCTTACTTATCTCAGTACTAAATTTTATCGCAATTGGTTCAGCCGTTTGAGCGTGAAATAGAAGCAAAATACACACTTACACACAAACTTTCGCATTTATAATATCAGTAGGATAAGCAGAGGAATGGCCTGTTAATTTTGATTAAAATCAGCTTTTGTTACCTCTGTGGTACTGTAACTACATGTAAATATGGCCGTCATAAGCAAATAGGGTTCTCTGAATAAACCTACTTAATGAAGGACATCCATGTTAACGTCATTATCAAAAAGGTGAAACGACTGTTACTAAATAAGAGAATAGTTTAAAAATATTTGATTGCTTTTATTAGCTCTGATGTAGGTTTATTTCATACTGTAGTTATTATAAGAGAGTGTTCGTAAAACGTGCAATAAAAAGTTTTTAATTTGAAGTTATCACTTTACGCGTTCCATAAATAAACCTTTATTCCAAATAAAGTTTACCTTTCTTTCGAGATGCGTACGATACGATACTATACGATGTTTTCCTTATATTTGTTTCAGCTTCCATCCACGGTCTAGCTGGTATCCCAAGCGTTCTAATCCCGACTCTCATGCAGTGGAAAGGACGAAAGTTCGCATTCATCGCTGCTTGCCTCAGTACCCTAATTGGCTGGATCCTCACATACCTCGCAAACGATATCGCCACAATCCTTATTGGTGAATCATTCCACGGATTTGGTGGAAATAGTTTGATTGCTGTTAGCTTAATAACGATCAGCGAAATGGTCGATCCAAAATTTAGAAGCACGTCCATGCTTATGTTTGGAATTAATCAAATGCTCGGACTGGTCGTCGTCACATTTGCTGGGTTTTTTCTTCATTGGCGGCATGTTAGCTTAGTGATGTGCGTCCCTACACTCGTATCTTTACTGTTGTGCTTCATTTGGCCGGAATCTCCATCATGGCTGGCTTGTCGAGGGGAGTTTGAGAAGTGTGAATCAGCATTTGTACTACTTAGAGGAACTAACAAAGAGGCTACTAAAGAGTTAACTGAATTAGTACAAGCGCAAAGAGAGACCTTGAGACAAAATTCATTGCAGAGTTCATTAAACGAGTCAGTGGTTAAAGATGTATGGCTAAGATTAATAAGAAAAGACTTCATAGTGGCTATGGCGTATGTTGTTCTAATAATGTTCACTTTTTACTTTAGTGGCCCTCTGGTTATTTTTACCTATACAGTTGATATTGTATCTAGCATCACCAAAGACTCTGATTTCATTTGCTACCTCTACTTAGATGTCGTTATTGTTTTAGGTTCCATTCTTGGTGTGATTTTAGTAAAGCATTTCAATAATAAACCAGTGATTCTATCTAGTTTCTTTGGATCTTGTGTTTTTGCAATTTTATGTAGTATTATATTATACTTGAAAAAATATGATGCTATTCCAAAACAAGCTTTATTAGTATGTGTATTAGGGTATATGTTTTGTTGTATGTTTGGCAGCTGTTATTTAACATTTAATATGTGTACTGAATTAATTCCTGTAAAACATAGAGGCTTAGGTGGAGCTTTGTATATCGTTGTATCATGTTTATTTCATTCAGGCTCCTTGAAAATTTCACCTTATTTGTTTGAATCTATTAATATTTCAGGAACTTTCTTAGTTTTTGCTCTGGTATTATTATCAGGCGTTATACTTATTTGGAAATATGTACCAGAAACCAAAGGAAAAACTTTACAAGAGATCGAGGATTTTTATAACTTTGGTGGAGACAGTATCAAAAATAATGTATTACTGGAATAAAACATATTCATATAATGTTCTTTTTACTTTTGTGATTTAATTGTTAGGTATATGGCTAATCGATTTCTGCGTTTTCTTCCTATATATTTTCTTTTTCTTCCTTTATAATTTCATATTAAAAAAACGCCTAAACCCTTGCGCAAAAACTTTATGGGATAAAACTGTAATTTCTAGATTTACTTTTAAGTTAACGTATGTTACGTTCTCTAATGGTTTACAAACAAAAAAAACTGTGTAATTTGTATATTAATAATATAGTCAGTATAATTAAAGAAATATCAGATAACAATTTTGCTACGTTTATTACCTTCTACCTATCCACTTTCAGTAATAATCATGAATATACATTTCTACTACAAGGCTATTCTACTATAAGATAATAATCTGCTAGTAATTGAGTATCGCTAAACCTAAAAGCAACAAACGAACGACTCAAAGGAAGCTTAACTATGCTCAATGGGATTCAATATCAATACAACATGTCAATACGTAAACTTCCGGTTTCACTTACAGTATGAAAACAGTATGCTCTTTTCATAGTAAGTACATTATTAGATATTTCATAGTATATACATTATTAGATATTTCTCATAAGAAATCTAATACCTATCTAATAATAAGGAACGAAGTTCCTTATCGCGCGTTGTGAAAAGGGGCTAGACGGAAAAAATCTTACGAAAAGTTGTCACGACACTTTTTGCTATAGTATGCTATTGTAAGCTGTACGGCGTGCGCATTTTTCTCTCTCTTTCTCTCTCTCTCTCTATAGAAAGCAGACCTTATATTTTCTATGAATGAGAATAATTATAAAATAAAATGTAAAGTTCATACTGTTTATATATCAGTTCTGTCACGAGTTACAGACTAAATAGAGCGACGGATTCAGAACGCCCCTCCAGAGGCCGAGGCGGGTGACAGGAAGCGGAGATACTATCCTCTCCCTCTGTGGGATTTATGTACTATTTGGATTACTACCGTACTTAGTGATTGTCATGTTTAGGATTTTCTTTCTATGTTCATCTTCTACGTAAAACGTCAGTGTTTCACGTTTCTCTCTCTCTATCTCTCTATATCTTTCTCTCTCTATCTCTCTATATATTTCTCTCTCTATCTCTCTATATCTTTCTCTCTCTATCTCTCTATATCTTTCTCTCTTTATCTCTCTATATCTTTCTCTCGATCTATCTCTCTCTCTCTCTCTCTCTCGCTCTCTCTCTCTCTTTCTCTCTGTATGTGTGGTGTATTTGTATGTCTGTGGCATTGTAGCTCCCGAATGGATGAACTGATCGTATTTTAGTTTTTTTTTTGTTTATAAAAGGCGTGTGAGTCGACGGTGTTTTTAGCTACATAAACGGTGTATAACGGTGTACGTGCGTTGTTTATATCTGAAAAAAATATTGATCAAAGATGGCGGCCGGCGCGAAATGGCAAATGACATATTTTTACAATTGCCTCAATGTGGGTATAAAATGAAAAATGCTTGATTAGTTGTTTATTATTTTATTTCACAGTAAAAAATATATTAGGACACATTTCACACATGGCTGGTTAATCCCATACTGAACCATTTCTAGTTCGTATTATGGTTAACACAAGTGATATACTTCATATACATACATACATATTTAATATAGATACATAATATTTAACACCCAGACTGACAGGTCTGGGTGTTAAATAATTTTGCAAACTTAGTTCAACAACAACAACAATATTTTATTTGCCTTTAAAGAGGCAAGACTACTAACAAAATAACATAAATAGATACAGATTGCACTATGACAGGAAGATGTTGGCCGTGCCGGGAATCGAACCCGAAACCTTCTGATTGGCAGTCCGGCATGGTAACCATTACGCCAACGAGGTCGTCTTTGAAAATTTTGAATTTAAAATGACCGCCACCGCAAAATATTGAGTCAGGAGATTTTAAATTTATACCTGATGCAAACGCTTAATGCCTTGGCAATATGCATTTACGTATATAAAACAAAGTCATTTAAAGGTAGGGTAGTAACCGTCAGTTTTCTTTTAGTAAGTATAAAAAGAGTAAAGTTAAAAACTTTTAATATGGTAAGGTAGAATTTGATTTATAATCAATCAAAGTTGCGAAGTTTCTTACAGCTACATAATTGAGAAGCAAACTTCTAAAACCAACTTTGGAGGACGCTTCGTAATTAAGTGCGGATACTTGTTATATAATTCAACAGATTTTCAAAAACTTTTGGCAAAGTGTAGGTATCGTGAAGTTTTTCAAATTTTCATGAATTGTTTTAAGTATTGTTTAATTTTAGTATCGTGTGCCTCGTCAGTAATCCTAATCCTATCTGATCAGACTTAAATAAATAATGAATGATTAATTATAGCAAGCAGTACCGGGTATGCCTCTAGTCGTACGGAGCAGCAGATCTTGTCATCAGCAGAGCAAATTGGATCAGCAGAGCGCCGGTCAAGTTTTTACATAATTGTAGTTGTTTTCTATACGTCAATTGGTAAATTAATTATTTCCTAAGCACAACCTGAACCATCTAAACTGCTATTAAAATAGGCTAGATAGGTACATATGGATAGGAATAGAAGCATAGAGAACTAATGATAGCAAGAAAGGCGATGGATTCAAGAAAGATATAGCATGACGAAGGAGAATGCGAGAGGCGTGCAAGCGAGAACTGGAATGAAAGATGTAGCGTAAATCAGGCCCCAGACAATCACTTATAGGATAAAAAACCCCGGACACACGTTTCGAAAAAACTACTTTTTTAATGGTCAATTTAAAATAATTATTACGATTTTCTAGAACAAATTTATAAATAACTTATTGACTCAGGCATTACTTTGCGGAAATCCATTGTAAACAGATGACAAAATTAAATATTTAGTGAACTTCCGCTGTGATCCGAAATCCAAATTAAGACAAGTAAAGGAAAAATTAACTAAGATTAATTAAGATTAACGTTACCTATCACAATTCGGAAATTCTTAACTCTACACGTGTTTCGCCTAACCACAAGGCATCATCAGGAGATGCTGACTCTTCGAACGACGAGTCGAGAGTCTCTCGACTTTATTTAACAATATTTAGTTTTGTCATCTATTAACAAATTTATAATTTTAGTAAAATATTTAGACGAGCTAAGAAAGGAAGAAACTTGATGGTCACCTTGTAGATTTGTAATTCATGAATTTTATTATGAAGTTTTCAACAAAGTTAAATTGGGTTCTCGTGTCGCCTCAGAGCTGAAAATCACAAGACTTCTAAGCCCCATCGCACATTACACAACGCTAACCTCCGACACTAATGTTGCTCGGTCCGTGGACATTCTACAAATTTATTTATTTATTTATTTGGTACTGTCACAGACAAAAAGTTGACAATTACAATTTTACTTAATTAACAATACCACTATAAACTTTAAGTCCTATTACGACTGTACACAGCTTTCGTTATAAAAATTTAAACACAAATATAAATATATAAATTACATCGTAAGCGATCTACTTAAAAAATATGATAGTAAATAAAAAAAAAATGAAAATTGAGGTAAGGTTTAGATTAAGTTATTTCATTAATAATTAACGATCTAAAAGAGGCAAATGTAGTCGAAAAAATGTGTTCAGAAATACGTTAGGTTATTGTATAAATATATTGCACATTCTATTTAAGTGACTATACGTTATTTCGTCGTCGTCGTTTAAATGTATGCTCGTTACAGCTAGGCATTTGACCAGCAGGACACGCAAAGTTTTAGCTGCCGCCCTGGTAGGCAGTGACGCTCTGACCGATGATGGAGCATGCCTAGTTTGGAATTACAGGCTCTGAATGAGCCAGCTGGAATACCGCTAGGTACACGGTGTCTGATTTCCAATTCGATGGTGGTAGCCAGCCAGGTGAGCACTAGATAATGCTCTACCATCATGCGTAGTGGTTAGTTAGATTAGGTTGCCGCAAATTTAAGTCCAAGATAATAATATAGGCATCCTAGCGACGGGAGACGGCGATTTATTTATTTATTTACATTGCTCTACGGCCGAGACCAATTACAAAGCAAGTTACATTTAAATGACATTAAGTTAAATTACAATATTACAGTTACTATACTAAGATTAAAATAGTCCAATCATAATCCTACTTCCTACTAATATTATAAAGGCGAAAGTTTGTATGTATGGATGTATGGATGTGTGGATGTATGGATGTATGGATGTATGGATGTTTGTTACTCTTTCACATAAAAACTACTGAATGGATTTGAATGAAACTTTACCACAATATAGCTTATACATTAGAATAACACATAGGCTATAGCTTATACATCAGAATAACACATAGGCTACAATTTTTGAGGTTTTTAATGTGAGGTCGTAAAAAAAAACACATTTTTTGCGCATGACTGAATCCTACAAGATAGATCAAAACAATTTACTACAGTATTGTACAACTTAAAAAGGTCTACAAAAAAGTCCGTGATGGTATATGTTTATCTCTTAGGAATAACCCACAATAACCATTTTTTATCCTTTACTTTGTACGAGAAATAATGGCTTATTTACGAAGCGATTTTAAGCAATACAGTATTAATCCTTATCCAATTAAGCATCTTAAATACATTGTGCATTTAATAAAGATCAATATGGCTTTTTACAGCATGTAAATTAAATAAATATTTTCGAAGATATCACAGATTTGAAATGCAGAGTCATAGTAATATGGCGGGAGCGGGGTAGGTGCGGTGGGGAAGAAGTGGCTCATCGCTGAGTGCGCGACCTACGAACGCGGGCAGACGGGTGAGGGCAGACGTCGTTGACGGTTGTGTCCGCTTTGCGAATTTTGAAGGCACTAGCGATTTGATAAAAACGTATGGTCGCCTACTTTAAGTAATATAGGCCTAAGGTTAGTTATTGCCAGGTTTCTTTTTGGTTAGGAGTAACACGTACAAAAAGATACTTCATTTTTACGAATTAGGTACTTCATTGATAATTCAATTACTATATAGATAGGTTACTTACAGTTAATTATAACAAATTATATAAGGAATAAATTAAAATTGCGACTATAATTTTAGATTTAAACTATCCTATCTCTCAAATTGGATCGAACTGCACATGGTGTGCGAATTTTATTATAATCGGTTAAGTGGTTTAGGAGTCCATTGAGGACAAACATTGTGACACGAGATTTATATAAATTAAGATAAGATTATTAATATTATATGTATGTTTTTTATTATTCTTTATTGTACACTACGTCCTTCTTTAGTCGTTTATAAATTCCTTTCCATCCAAAGGTTGCCTGGAAGAGATCGCTTTAAGCGATAAGGCCGCCGTGGTACACTAATTTTAAGTTAATTGTCTTTTACTGTGCCTTTTTTATTTATGTGTCCAATAAAGAATTATAAAATTTCCATGACACAATGTTAGTTACCGTACTCCTCCGAAACGGCTTGACCGATTTTTACCAAATTTCATATGCGTATTCAGTAGGTCTGAGAATCTTCTACTATATATTTTTAAGGCAAAACAACGTTTGCCGGGTCAGCTAGTAAGTATATATAAACGTAATTAAAAGGAATTATAAAACAATTGAATTACTAATTAAATTAACAAGGTCAAGAGATTAACACATACAATATACAATATTATATATGTATGAACTTATATAAAACAATTGAATTACTAATTAAATTAAATTAACAAGGTCAAGAGATTAAAACATACAATATACAAAAATTAGATACCTCCTAAGTCAAACAATAAGTCCACAATTCCATCGTCTATTTCGTTATTATCGTTACATAATTTCTTTTCACAAAATTCCAAACATTTTCTTGCGATGCTTGCAGCTTATTATAATTGCCTGTGTACGAAGGGCCTTATAAGTGCGGGAAACATTTTGATAGGATAACTTCCTTATTATTAGGAAAAAACTTTGCTTGCCCTTTTTCTGCGGCCAGCTAAGTTTAAGTTCTTTTTTTTATTGGAAGCCAAAATAAAAACTAAATGATTCACATATGCAATTCTTTATTTTATTTATTTATTTCCATAGCTTCTCATGTACACAAGTTATTAACGTAATTCTACTTATGTACCCTGTTATCAGGTGGAGTTAGGGTGTATCTATATAATTATGAACTTGTAAACTACCTTAATTAAAAACTTATTTCGAATAACTTTTTCTATCTTTAGCAATTACTGAGAAAAAGATATATACTAATTATGAATTGAGTTAATTTTAAACAGTGTAACAATATAACATAAAAATAGTTAACAATGTGTATATATTGTTTTTAAGTTTAATAACGTTTCATGTCATATTATTATGTTTTATGGTAGAATTCACCAAAATTTAACGCTCGGTGAGCTATAAATATGTTACTCTCATATATTATATTAAAGCAGATGATGAAATATATCAGAATCAAACTAAACATATTCGCGTCTTCGGTTTAGATTAGACGTGTAATACGCCCGTCTGCTTCTGAATAAGTTGGAGATACACTGAGTTTCTATATTACGCGCAGAAAAAAAAATACTAAAATAATTTCTTACAGATTTCATATTTATAATAATAATAATAATAAAGCATTTATTTGACCAGTAAACACATACACTGTTAAAACAATAATAATACAGCCTTATTTAATTATTATTACAATTGGACGTTCCCATTTTAATTTGATCCCTATGTCCCACACTAGAGAAAACCCTGTGTTGTGGGACATAGTTCCTTCACCGCCAAATAATACCAGTTGAGACAAAGAAAGATGACGATGACCATAATTTTATTTGATGATCCCTTAGGGAATATTTCACAATTTTGACGGAATATGTAAAAACAGTACGTTTGAAAACAACATTTGACAGAGGAAATAGAAGAAAATAAGATGAAATAACAATACTTCGTGCTCATACTTCGGGCATATAGGATGACATATTATGACCATTCTATATAGGTATTCTAACGATGCCTGGCTTGGGTGTGGTTTGGAAGCCCATAGAAAACAAATGAAAATAATATGACAATCATGCATACATAAAATAAAACATTATATGTTAACCTCAGAATTAATCAGGCTGAAAAAATATCGCACTGTCCAAAAAAGTTCCCCAAGCATAAACGTACTTACAACCTGCAGTAAGATTTATAGATTTGTCTTCTACATATTCATATTTAATAAAATAAATAAATCAATAAAAATCTGCCTGCAAAAAATGTGATTTTGGTGCTCAAAAATCTTAAATCTTAATATATATATAAATCTCGTCTTAATATATATAAATCTCGTGTCACAATGTTTGTCCTCAATGGACTCTAAACCACTTAACCGATTATAATAAAATGTGCACACCATGTGCAGTTCGATCCAACTTGAGAGATAGGATAGTTTAAATCTCAAATTATAGTCGCAATTATAATTTATTGCTAATTATTGTCTGTTATTATTGGACAGTCACAATTATCTGTTAACTCCAAATGATTCAAACAGATGTCGATACCTTTCGACTGGGTTGAGTAAGTAATCAATAGATGACGCTGTACCCCTAAGTGAGGCAAAACAACGTTTGCCGGGTCAGCTAGTGTTAAATAAAATTTCGAGGAAAAGTTTAATAATAAAATCCTCGCTACATACACTTCCACCTTTACACATCTCATCCAGTCGTTCATAATTTGCGGGCCGCATTAAATCCCATCTCGGTACAAATCAAATATTTAGCGGGCCGCAGTCGAAGGCGGTTATGAGCAAGTGCTCATAAGCGGCGATTCCATATGCCTTGCTTATTTATTTATTGGGCGTATAATTTTATTACGAGAGTTTATATTGTAAAGTTTTTTTTTTTACTCTGAATAGGCCAGCGCTTGACCACAATTCACCTGATGGTAAGTGATATTGAGGTCTACGGTGGATCGCGCTTACCTAGAAGAAACCGGTTCACTCTCGCCTTGAAAATCGCTAGATTGTAGTCATTGGGGAACAGGGAGTATGTATATATGTGGCAGAAACAGCCTACCATGCGTTCCCACTGCTGAGTCTTTTCGTTTTTTTTTTGCTCTATACAGTTAGGCAATAGACTAACAGGGCGCGTGACCTCATGAGTTAGCTACACTTTAGCTTGAGGTGGAGCATGCCTTGTCTGGAATAACTGGCTCTGAAACAGGTTGCCGGAATACACTGTCAGGTGCTTCTTCTTCTTCTTCAAGTGCCTCTCCACTACTAGAGGTTGGCCGTCAGCCTACTGAAGTTCGTTTTATCCTTTGCCAAGCGAAATAATTTCTCAACGCTGGCAATTCGTTTCACTCCCGTATATTTCGTAGCCACGACTTTTTTCTACGTCCAACGCGCCTTTTTCCTGCGATTTTGCCCAACGTTATGAGTTGGAGCAGCTCATACCTCTCGTGTCGCAAGACATGACCGAGATAAGATTGTCAGGTGCTTGGCGACAGATTATTCTACATGGGGGTGGTTGTAAGCCAGACGAGCACTACTTTTGTAGGAGTGTTCACGAGGAGAGAGATGTAGTCAATGATAAACCCCCCGAAACGAAGTTCAGGTTGACAAGATGACGTCTTCGGCTTTTGGCTCCTTAGAACAAGTGGGTTTCCTCACGATGTTATCTTTCACTCTATGAGGGAGTGTATTTTCTATACATAACTTAAAAAACAACTCATTCTGATGATTTAGACAGAAGATAGACAATGAAGCCACATAAATACATTAATTTTGTGTTCTTGTTTTTATTGTATTGGTGAGTACTTTAATGCTAGCTATTGATTTCCAGGATCTAATGCCCTAGATTTACCCTAGTATTCATGAGTGTATTGGCAGTGTAAGTAGTTCTAAAAAAACGCTAATGGAACAGCTATTGGAAATTTAACGAAAAATGCAGCTGCTGTATTTAAAAGTTTAAAAATATAAAGAGTATGCTCAAAATAGATGTATAAAGAATCTGGTTAGTATTCACACAATTTTCAAAAAGTGCAGAAGAAAACGTTTTTTCAAGATACACAAAAGGTCTTTAACCTCAAAATATTACTAAACTAAAATAAGGCATTAGATAATGTTCCTTTATCAAAAGACAAGTTTGATATCTACATTTGAGAACTCATTATCGAGATCTCTGGAAAAGTTAAATTGACTTCCCTTGTCGTTACACCACAAATTTAAACTTAACAAAGGTACTTGATACAGCATTTTACGCCTTATTTCGTAGCAGTAAAGAAGTCTAACGATTATGTAGTTTCTATTTAACTTGGTCTTTTGATAAAGAATAAATAGATTAATAACGATGACAAAAAGTAAAATAAGGAGTATTATTACTGTTGTTATTCTATTAATATAAAACTATGAACTTATTATTTATATATATTCAGAAAACAAAACTTACATTCTTTTGCACAATTCATGAAAGCTTTTCGCTGCTTAAAACATTTCTAATAAATAAATGTACATAAAAATAAACCAAAATACATGTGTACACATAATAATATGTTGGTTCAAAATAATAATACATTAACTACTTTGAGTATTTAATTAACTTAACTACATCTTCTTATATCTTTCTTCTTATATATAAAATTCTCGTGTCACAATGTTAGTCTCGATACTCCTCCGAAACGGCTTGACCGATTCGTCTGAAATTTGGTAAGCATGTTAGGTAGGTCTGAGAATCGGCTAACATCTATTTTTCACACCCCTGAATAATAAGGGTGGTCCACCCCTCAATTTTTTTTTTAATTTTTTTGACAAATTTTTTTATTGTTATTTTTTTATGATACAATATTCAAAAATACATACAACCCAAAATTTTTACTTTTGTATCATCAACCCCTATTTTTTTATGGCCATTTTAGTAAATTTCTGTGTCACAGTGTTTGTTGCCGTACTCCTCCGAAACGGATTGACTGATCTTTACCAAATTTCATATACGTATTCAGTAGGTATGAGAATCGGCTACTGTGTAACGTTTTTACCCCTAAGTGATAAGGGTTGTTCACCCTTAAATATATTTTTTTATTTTTTCGACGAATTTTTTATTTTATTTTCGTATAAAGTGGCATAAAAAAAACATATAACACTAATTTTTTACTTTCTTATCATCAACCCCTATTTTTTTTGGCGATTTTAGTATTTTATTAATTTTTCATCTCGCTTGATAACTGATCAAATATAGTGTACTTTAAATAAAAATCTATCTTTTTTTTGAAGATTATAACTCACAAAATTAAACCTGATATACATATGCTTAGTATTACCAATCTTAAATACTTAAAATTTGCTGCGCCTTTACTTTACTGGTGAGTGAAATGCCACACTGTGCCATGGACTGAAGTCGTTCTCCTGTTTCACTCACAAATTTCTTCTTCAAAGACTCCTCTCACTGTTTACACAAATTTCGACCTTCGTTATTGTTTATGTATCGTATGTAGTAGTATTGTTTATAATTATCATTTTGCTATCTCAATGTAACACTCTTATAAACTACTAGCTGTTGCCCGCGGCTCCACCCGCGTGTAAGTCGCTTTATTGCATAACCTCTCCTGCACATTACTGTTTTAAAAAAATGTATTTTCATCTGTGCGCTACTGTGTATCGGATTATACGTTAAATTGTAGGTCCTCTTAGTACAAACAGTCGTTAAACTAAGGAAAGGGCTTAAAAAACTCTCGACACCATAACTTATATGAACCTGATCACTTAGTTCTTACGTAGAATAAGTTATAAAATTTGATGTACTAATAAACTAGACCACGAACGTATGAGCAAAAAAATTTCAACAAATATGATGATGACACTACAAATATTATGAAATTAAATTTGTTCTGCTTTGGACTTCTTTATGCTCAAACGGCTCAAACAAATATGCTAAAAATTTTCGCGCTCGCTTCGCTCGCGATTAGTCCTAGGACGTTTTGGGTCATAGCTTACGACACTACAAATATTATGTAATTTGTTCTGCTTTGGACTTCTTTATGCTCAAACGGCTCAAACAAATATGCTAAAAATTTTCGCGCTCGCTTCGCTCGCGCATAGCTCGCTGCGCTCGCATCCGGCTCGCTTCGCTCGCGATTGGTCCTATGACGTTTTGGGTCATAGCTTACGACACCACAAATATTATGTAATTTGTTCTGCTTTGGACTTCTTTATGCTCAAACAGATATGCTAAAAATTATCGCGCTCGCTTCGCTCGCGCATAGCTCGCTGCGCTCGCATCCGGCACGCTTCGCTCTCGATTGGTCCTAGGACGTTTTGGGTCATAGCTTACGACACTACAAATATTATGTAATTTGTTCTGCTTTGGACTTCTTTATGCTCAAACGGCTCAAACAAATATGCTAAAAATTTTCGCGCTCGCTTCGCTCGCGCATAGCTCGCTGCGCTCGCATCCGGCTCGCTTCGCTCGCGATTGGTCCTATGACGTTTTGGGTCATAGCTTACGACACTACAAATATTATGTAATTTGTTCTGCTTTGGACTTCTTTATGCTCAAACAGATATGCTATAAATTTTCGAGCTCGCTTCGCTCGCGCATAGCTCGCTACGCTCGAATCTGGCTCCCTTCGCTCGCGATTGGTCCTATGACGTTTTGGGTCATAGCTTACGACACTACAAATATTATGTAATTTGTTCTGCTTTGGACTTCTTTATGCTCAAACAGATATGCTAAAAATTATCGCGCTCGCTTCGCTCGCGCATAGCTCGCTGCGCTCGCATCCGGCACGCTTCGCTCTCGATTGGTCCTAGGACGTTTTGGGTCATAGCTTACGACACTACAAATATTATGTACTTTGTTCTGCTTTGGACTTCTTAGTGCTCAAGCGGCTCGAACAAATATGCTATAAATTTTCGAGCTCGCTTCGCTAGCGCATAGCTCGCTACGCTCGAATCCAGCTCGCTTCGCTCGCGATTGGTCCTATGACGTTTTGGGTCATAGCTTATGACACTACAAATATTATGTAATTTGTTTGGTAACGGCTCGAACGGAATCGCTAAAAAATTTTGAATGCTAAAACTTTGGAAAAATATCATTACTAACCTTAAAAAATTTACAATGGAATTGTATTATACAAATAACAGACTTCAAAATCATACCTACATTTATAAATTTTAACTGTATCTAAAAAGTGAAAAATAATTTTATGCCTACACATAAGTACCATCGAAGACTTTATTTGATTTACTTATAAAAATGCTATTTTCAAGTTTTATTTATCCTGTATTCTTGGCGTCGGTGCCATCTAAGAAGAACAAATTAAAGTTTGTTAAAATAGACACTATTAAATAGATATGGTTTTGGAGTCGGTTATTTGTTTTAAAAAGATTTTCTAGCATTCCAATATGAGCTCAATATTGAAAATAATGCTCATTTAAAAGAGGCAATTGGTGCTATGGATAAGGTTCACACTATAGCAAAAAGATTGATGTTGTTTGTTATTATTCCTGTCGTAATTAATATGTGATATGTAATTTTAGGTAATAAACTATAAAAACTTGAACATAATATTTTTTGGCGTTTGTTATTTTTATATTTCTTTAACGTTTGTTCATAGCGCTCCATACCGATTTCACGCATATACCATACACACTTATAATAAGTAAGTAACATTTTAATTATACTAGAATTTGTCTAGAAAATAGAATAAAAATAATTAATAAGGCAAAACAACGTTTGCCGGGTCAGCTAGTTCTACATAAAATTAACACAAAAATATATCGCCAAACAATTAATTTATTATTAAATTAATTAATACAAAACTATCTTTGCTTGTTATAGAAGTTTTCTATATCTTGTAAAGTTTTGCCTTTTGTTTCCGGTACTAGTTTCCAAATTAATGTAGCTCCCACAAACGATATGAATGCGTAAATAATAAATGTTCCCGAAACATCTATACTTTGAAATAAGTATGGCGACATTTTTAAAGCGCCTGAATGAAAAAGGCAGGCTATAATAACATAAACACCTCCTCCTAGTCCTCTATGCTTCACAGGAATTAACTCAGCAGATATATTAAAAGTCAAATAACAACTGCCGAATGTGCAACAAAATAAATTCCCTAAAACACATAAAAGCAAACCTTGCTTAGTTACCCAAGCTAAATCTTTACAAAATATAAAAACACTCGATAAAACTAAGAAAACTCCTGATCCAAATAAGCTAGCAAACAAAATAGGCTTGTTATTCAAACGCTTTACTAAAATAATACTTAAAAATGAGCCTAAAATTATAATAATATCAATATAAACGAAACAGATAAAATCTGAGCTACCAATGGTAGTAGCTATTATTTGAACCGCATAAGTAAAAACAACTAATGGACCACTAAAATAGAAAGTGAACATAGTTAGTGTGACATAGAGAATAGGGACAAAAAAATCTTTTCTATGAATCCTAGACCAGAGATTCTTGAAAGGAGAATGATTCAAAGACTGTTGTACGGCTGTTGCTTGAAGAGATTCTTTCTGTGCTCGAATCAATTCTCTCAGCTCTTTAGTAGCCTCATATCCAGTTCCACGAAGAGAAACAAAAGCCAATTCACATTTCTGAAACTTTCCTTTACAAGCGAGCCACGGAGGTGACTCCGGCCAGATAATTGTCATTAACAAAGCTACCAAACAGGGAGCAGCCAATATAAGACTGACAGCTCGCCAGTCAAGAAAGTATCCAGCAATGGTGACGAACACAAGGCCCATCATTTCGATAATACCAAACAAGGCCATGGAAATGCTTCTATACTTTGGATCCACCATCTCACTAATAGTGATGAGGCTGACGGCATTAAGGCTTCTTCCCCCAAAACCATGAAAACATTCACCAGCGAGTATGGCTGTGACGTTCTTTGCGAAGTAAATAATAGTCCAGCCGAGTAAGATGCTAAGACAGGAAATGATGAACGCGAATCTTCTACCGCGCCACTGCATTAGACACGGTATGAGTACGCTCGGTATACCGGCCAGACCATGGATGGATGCTGTAATGTAAAATAGAAAATAAATTAATATACGAGTAACGAGCAAGTTCACTCGGCAAACGTTGTTTTGACATATTAATAGCTTTAAGGTGCTATGAGAGCAAAATGGCATATTTTTCAGTGTTAAGAATAGTTAGAACTCCAAAACACGATTAAGTAAAATGCGTTCCATAGTTTAATTGAATATAGTCGTAGTATAGTATAGTAATAGTATAAATATACTCGTTATAAAATTTTAAAATGTTGTGCTTCTGAAAATAATACAGATATAACCACTTTTGTCCTCAATGGACTCCTAAACCACTTAACCGATTATAATAAAATTCGATCGAACTGCACATGGTGTGGTGCAGTTCGATCCAACTTGAGAGATAGATAGTTTAAATCTCAAATTATAGTCGCAATTTTAATTTGTTGCCAATTATTGTCTGTTATTATTTGACAGTCACAATTATCTGTCAACTCCAAATGATTCTAACAGATGTCGATACCTTTCGACTGGGTTGAGTAAGTAATCAATAGATGGCGCTGCTATGGTAAATCTACGAACGAGTCATATGACTACACTATCTATTTTACATACCCCTAAGTGAGGCATAACAACGTTTGCCAGGTCAGCTAGTATATTTATATGTCAGCATAAAATCCTATTTTTCAAGCTTCTTTAGTACTTAAATAGAATCAGAATAATTATTAAAATAAAAAATAACAGCCACATAACAGGAAAATAATGTAATTGTTTAATATTATTATAACGACTTGAGTCATAACGGAATCAACGTGATCTGGCGTATTTTTTACGATCGCGACAAAAAAAAAAGAATATGAATGAACACAATAAGAATATTAAATTATGGAAAATAGTATATGTAAATGAGAATATTAAAATCAACTGCATAGTTTTTTTTATTTCGACGTTTATGTAGTTTCACTAATATTTTTTTAGTTACAATTACTACAACAATTTCATACAATAGAAAAATATTTGAAACACTTATAACACTAAATTAAAAACCTCAATAATTAACATAGTAAGAAAAACATAACTAAGGATAAGTATAACTGGCGACCATAATATGACTAAGAGCCAAGAACGCTAGCAGCAATCCCGCGCTGAATCGCAAGTAAAATCAGCTGTGTAAAGAATCAACGAACGTTCCTGTGATGTCATAATATAGCATAAGAATAAGCAGCCCACAATACGTTCACATTGCTGGGACTCGGGGTCTTCTGACACGAAGAGAATGCTGGCAAAGTGCGGGTTAGCGCTAATGACACGCGTCTTCGGATATTGTGGTCCTCAACCGTGTCGGTTTTGTCACGATGTTTTCCTTCACCGTAAAGTGATGTCATACATATTAATTAACCTAAAAATATATACTAGATGAAGAGCCCTACGAGCCGAACATCTCAGACCATGTTCTATCATATTTTTGCTGCTTGGAGTCTTCTGCAGATTACTGCATGTTAATTGAATATACCTACCTATACCTATTCCTAAAGTCTCTGTTCTTCCTTTGGTTGCCTGAATGAGATCCTATTTAACTTTTTTTTATTGCTGTTACCTTATTACTTCATCATGTATCAGCCAACTTTGAAAATTATTTTTAATTGAAATTATTGTGATCTCTTGTAAGTTTTATCTAATTTGATCTAACTATTTTAACAATTGAAGTCATTTTTCCATTTTTATCTTACTCATACTTCAATCACAGTGTTCATATAAAGACTTTATCCGTCTATCTATACCTGTAGCAAGCAAATCAAGATACATACCAATCCACGATGATGTGTCGAGATCTAGTACAATAGAACTATGATTGCCATTGAGTTGGTTGATCAGGACTGCAGGATATCCGTTTGAACCTCCAACTGAGAGAGCAGCTAGCTGAGGGGCACTAGCTACGATCATCTGTGAAAATGTAACAAAATTCTTCAATATTTTCGTGTAGAAAACGGTCACACTTACTTATTATTAAAAGTTGGAATGAGTCCAACAGTTTCGGTGCTTTCCGAGCACCATCTTCAAGGGCGAGTGTTACACGGACCGCCGCCGACGAGCTCCGCGCGTGCACTGACAACAGCGTGAGTAAGTGTGACCGTTTTCTACGCGAAAATATTAAGATGCCTTACGTGAACAGTTTACAATGTTTAAAATTCTTCAAGTTAGATGGAATTGGGCGAATGAAAGAGAGATCAGGTGAATACCGCTCCGGATCGTACCTGGCGCAAAGGCTATCCATAGCTATACAACGCGGCATGTAGGTACGGTAGCATATGGGTACCTTTCCGTCAGGTTCTGTCCGGAGCGGCCTTTTAAATTAGTTTTATTAGTGGTTTTGTTTTTAATTTTATAATTAACTTAATTAAATAAATAATTACGTTAAAGTTAGATGAATAATTCATGACGACTGGGTCATAAGTAATTGATGCAAATATTTTACTTTAGCGCTATAGTACCGTGTTGAGCATCGTATTTGAGCAATGCGCCTGACGTTTGGCAGGGGATTTTCAACGAAATAATTAAAAAATAAATAATTAGAGTTAAAAAAGAATGCTCTTAATGAATAAATATGACTAGTAAATATTCTCCTTTTCCTTAAAGTGATATCCCTCATTACTGAGGATCGTAACTCCTCTGCAAGTATTATTCATCTAAGGTATGATAGTTGACGTCCATATTCTTCCACGTGACCTCGGATTTTAAAGACCTCAAACAATTTTCCAATTTTTTTTTACTTTGATGTAAAGCGTCTGCAAAATCCACACATGAATTGTCAACAAAATATACGAGTAGTAGGTATAGTAAGTAGTAATAGGGGCCGATATGGAATCTGAGACAGTCACATATAAAAACAAACGTATTTATACTATGACAAATAAAATATAATATAGTGATTAAAAATAATCTAACATCATCTATTTCTAATTCTAATTTGAAGTGGGGGTGATGAGACCTGCACTGACATCCCGCTAGGGGCGTATTGTGCATTCCCCCCTTACCAGCCTACCCAAGCCAACCGAGCTCCTTGAAATAACGGAGCACAGCCCTAGGTCGCTGGCATACCTGTTCCACCCCTGTTGCGTCAGATGGTCTGTTTGTCTGAAGATTAGCAATGGAAGGCGAACTTTCATCTTGAGCTGCTATCATCAGGCCGTAACTCCTTCTGGTTTGTTTGGTGGCCTCACAGTGCAGTAGCACGTGCTCTACCGTTTCATTTTCCTCCAGACAGCCAATGTCCGTCGCCCCTATTTTATGTTGGTGGTAGTTGAGATCACAGTGGCCGGTAATGATGCCGACCATCATACGTAGATCCCCTCTTGTGAGTTTTAGTAAATTATCTAACATCATCATCATAATCCACAGCCCTCTTTATCCCACTGCTGGGTATAGGCCTCCCTCTGAATGTATTATGTCCTCCACCTGAGTCGATCTTGTGCAGTCCTCGTCCAGGTAGGACCTGCAACTTCAGTGATATCGTCAACCCATCTCGCCGCTGGACGACCAACTCCTCGCTTGCCAGTTCTCGGTCACCACTCGGTAACGGCTTTACTCCACCTATCGTCATTTCTTCTAACCACGTGTCCTGCCCAGCTCCATTTCAGATGCATCACTGCTAATCCGACATCACGAACTTTCGTTCGTCGATGGATTTCAGTGTTGCGAACTCGGTCTTGGAGTTTGATGCCGAGCATGGATCTCTCCATGGCTCTCTGTGCAACTCTAATTTTGTGCACAAACCTATCGGTGAGTGTCCATGTTTCGGCACCATAGGTGGGCAGAACACATTGGTTGAATAGAAGGATAATTTAACAATTATTATATAAATAACTGCGAACAATTTTGCTTTGTGTAGTTTAGTATGAAAACCTGTTCTCACAAGAGTACTTTGATAAATCTTACCTGTCTCGCCAACGGACTTACCAAGTCCATTATTAATATACAACTGTATTTAAAATATTCTTGTTTATTTTTATCAAAGCGGCTGAACCTCTGCTGAATATAGAACATACTAAAGAATCGCTGAGAAAAATAATCTCAAGTATGAGCAGAAGAAGTTGTTAATTGTTTGTTTTTAAGTATACCTATTGTAATTAATATGCCTATTGTTATTACTGTAATGTTTTCTGCAAATCCTTGTTTTAAGCATTTATTTATATTTACACGGTTTGAAAACAATTGTACTCGTATAGTATTATCCTATACATTTCAAAAAATAAAAAAAACTTTTGAAAATTAGAGAATCTACTGAAGAAAACACTGAAACAATAGCGATAAAATTTACGTGCACCCGCAAAATGAAAAATAACCAGCATTATTGTTTATTTGTTTACATTGTTTGTGTTTTTCGAAAGTTTCTTTTAAATGAAGTTTCGAATAAAATAAACACACAATTGCATTATTAATCTTAACCTTAATGTTTTGTAGTTAGATAAGAATTAAACATTTAGAAATACATTTTGGTCGTTTAAAAAATATTTATAAGATTTAGAATTCGAAAAATAGGTATTGTATTGAAATGCCCGTATAAAAATTAAAAACTATTGTATTTTACCTACCTAGCAAATAGGAAGGAAGATATTTTTGACTGACATGACTTGTAATTTTGAAACTATGTACCACATTTGACATTCATACGTCGTCTTATCTTCCGGCACCTCGAGTTAATGCTGGTGCGTAATTTGAACAATTCACACACTTCTTTAAAAGTTATTTTGTATATGTAATTCTGATATACGACCTATATTACTAAGGATTTTCATTAAAGTCTATTCCCTAGTTTTTGTGTGAAAAAAGAACAATCATTATTATTATTTATTATTATTATGAGCCTGTTTTGTCCCATTGAAGAGCAAAGGCCTCTCTACCCTCTTTCCAAAGAACAAACATACAAACATTAAAATACAGACATTCATGCAAACTTTCGCGCTTATAATATTAGTAGGAAGTAGGATGTATGTGTACGTTTTTATCATTAATATTCAATTTATGCGTCACCCCGTACGGTTGATTCCATATTGCGATCAGATAATGCGAAAGCCACAAATCATACAAATTGGAAATAAATTGTCTCCAAAATTCATAACTCAATAACTGTGTTCGTGGTGCGAAACGTCGACCGGTCACGTGGTATAAGGTAGCACCTTAATTCATAAGCTGAGCGTTTTTGTAAAAATAATATGTTTTTTTTTTTTCAACCCATGACACCAAAACGACGGTGTGTTCTGAGATTGAGGTATCTGTGTGTATGTGCGCGTGTGTGTGTGTTTATTAATGTGTGTGTGTATGTATGTATGTATGTGTGTGTATGTTTGTGTGTGTATGTATGTTTGTGTGTGTGTGTGTGTGTGTGTGTGTATGTATGTATGTATGTGAGTGTATGTTTGTGTGTGTGTGTGTGTGTGTGTGTCTGTCTGTCTGTGAATTCATAGCGCTTAAAGGATACGTCAAATTTGATTCCGAATGTATTGTGTATTACTTGTACTTTAGTGTTCTTAGCTATATTTGATGAAAATCGATTCAAGATGGCCCCCGCGCCTTTACAAAATGGCGCACAGTACATTTTGACGCAAAGCATTATGGTTATGATCAATAGTAGAAAATCCTAGGCAAGGATAAGAAACTTTTTTATTTTAAGGTGAGAATATTAAAACCAGCATCCTCCCAAAATATATAATAAGTTGAATAGCCTACATATAGTGTATTATTTATAAGTTGTCAGAAAAGGGCTACTCAACCACTTCATAGTACAACCAAGAACATGCCGACAAAGTAACTAACGCCCAAACTACAACCAATCTAGAATATAGTGGAAGTTTTCCAACAATTTTCCAATCGCCTCTCTTATAAACCAGACTCCCCCCTAAGTTTCAAACTTGGAACATCGCTATCATTTGCAGCTTCCATGCTTCCCCACAGAATCACCCACCCCTAGCAACACCCCGAACCAACCCTATTCAGTATCGTTTTGGCTTTCACAGAGGACGGTCGCGTTGAATTTTCTCAAATCCGCGGGAAATACGAGACCATCTTTCGAGCGAAGTTTTGTTTTTAAATTGAAACTTTTCGTGTGCCTGGATTATGTTTTAAAATTTTGGTGGAATCAAATAAGGTTGAAAATATTTTAATTTTACTAGGTAAGTTAAAGAAGAAGATAAATAAAAAAAGAAAAGCTAGTACCTTAATAACTCGTTTGTTGTTATTTGTATAATGAGTTTGTTTTTATTATTATCAACATATGTAACTTAATTTGAAAATTTCATAGTTAAACTTTGTATTAATTTAATATTACGTCCGAATTTTATAATCAGAAGCTGTTTAAATCATATTTTCCTTAAATTAAATAAACCTCACGCGTTCGTTTTTATTGGTATTGTTTTGTTGATACTTAAAAGTTTCTACAGCATAAAAATACATTTCATTTGCTATGTAACATAATACTTAGAACTTGTTATGAAACAATTAATATGTAGGTAATATTTTTTTTAAGATGCTGTACTTTACTACAAAAGCTTCTACGCGGCTTAAACGACACAAACAACAAAAATAGCTAGAAAATAACTACAATTTCTTTATAGTGGTTCATCAGAATATACTCTATGGCTAAAAACTTTTTGCCTCAGATGTGTGCCAAGTTTTGGGATAATTTCTTGGGAAATAGTGACCGTTTGAATGCAAAAGTATAAGAAAAGAACTATTTAAACGAGTACTAAACAGTGGACGCCTGACTTTCTTGCTTCTACTCTTAAAAGAAACATTCAATTAAGTTTATAAAGTTTTCATTTAGATCATTTATCTGTAATATATTTTTGCCCGCCTTATATACAAGAAAGGAGCTTACTATATGTACTCTTATCTATTTCCGTTATATGCGTCATTTAAATTATGAGATATATATTTTTTGTTTTCTACAATCACATACCCAAAAAGCACTAACAGGTACCCTATTACTATGTGTTATTGCATTAATCTAGTTATGTTCTAAGAATCAATAAATGATGCTTGTCTTGATGTTTAAAGCTTAGAACTAAACTGATGCTGTCAATAATTAGAAAAGATTTGTATATCACGAGCAAAGGTTCATTATCCAGAATGAAAAAAAAAACTATTCAATAATTTATTATTAGAGAAACTTAAAACCAGTTAAACTTAAATTATCAGTTAAACTTAACTTGGCTTGTACTATTGACAAACACCGTGTCAGACCAGCAATTTGCTATTTGGTAGGTTGCATACAAAATCACGGTAAAAAAATTACCAAACGTGACCGCTTTCACACCGTTCTCGCTTCTGTAGGTGTTCAGCTTTACAGCTCCAAGAAACGTCAAGTCGTATTTTACCTTCCTCCGTTATAGTTCCTTGACAAGGGTGAAGATGGAAGATGCGTCTTCAAGATTATTTCATAGACACATTTCTAGTCTTGGTTTAAACCGAGCATTATCTTGCTTTGCTTGCATAACTGTTGTTGATCTGATGCTATTTCTAACAGACAAAGCTTTGTTTGCCGTGTACCTATATTTTAGCTAGTAAAGTGGTATTTAACTTACGATAAATCAGAGTAACTTATTTATGCTACGAGACTGGAAAATGCATACCAATATCCTAACAAATGAAATAAAATTTAAAATAATACATCTGTACTATTCATTAATTCATCTATAGGCAACGCAGAGCCCAAACTGCTGGTCTTAGGAGTGTGAAATTTGGAGGGTGTATTTGTTTTAGTATGTAGACGCGTACTAAGAACGGATTTTTGAAAACTCTACCCCTAAGGGGGTGAAAGGGGGTAAAACAGTTTATATGAAACTTCTTTATTTTTGATCTTCCAGCAATGAAATTTGAAATATGTATAGTTTATGTAAAATTAAAAAAATAATGATATCAAGTTTTTTTTGCCAGGGATGAACTAAGGGTTTGTAATGGGGGGTGAAAGTTTGTATGGTAATTTAAATTTTTGAAAATTTGTATGCAAGTAATTTATTCAATGGTTAATATACAATTAATAATATATTTGCCATGAGTGCATTAAGGGCGATGCCATTGGGGTTGAAAGTAAAAAGTACACGCGGGTGGAGCCGCGGGCAACAGCTAGTGTATATATAACATACAAATAAAACTTGGGTTTGACATGTAACTATTGTATCCTACTCATCAAGCCTGTTTTATTTGACACCCATATTGGTAAAATTGCGGCAAAATATGTATTGGCGGCCATCTTGGATCGAGGCTACGATGCCACAAATACGTGAAACTTGTAACACCCCATTGTTTTTGCGTCGTGTAAGTCCCCTAAAACGACGCAAAAACCGGATTACAAAATGAACACCTGCTTAACTTTAATGGCTTAATGCATATAGATATTTTTTCTATGTGTTAGGCCCTTGGTCAGCAGGGTGCTTACTTACTCGAGTTAGTGACAGTCTGGTCTAAGGTGCAGCTTGCCTAGTCTGGAATAATTGGCTCTCAAGGAGAGTGCTGGAACACAATATTAGGTACTTGGAGACCAATGTTAGCTAACGTTATCCTGAGGATTGTTTTATATTACCAAGTAGTTGTTTTGTATTCTCATGATACTTATAGAAAAAAACAAACATTCCCATTTTAACTTTTAGCAATCGCACTTACTCGTACAAGATAATTTCGGATACGGCTATTTGCCCAAGTTTCATAAAAACTTGTAACATTACCGGAAACAGAGAGAGGAGCTGGTTAAAAATTAATAAGAAAGGAACGGAACGGAAGCGAAAATGAGTAAAATGCTTAAAAGTTACGGCAACTCTTTTGAAATTTTCATTCGGTGTGGACCTCACCGGAAGGGTCCAGTGGCCCCACTGGATGCATTATATAAACTCAGTGCAAGCAGTAAGGACGGTCCCCTCTATTTTTAAACTGGACTGAAATAAACAACAATAGGTTTTGAACCGTATTAGACTATGATCGCCTATGACCAATTTTCATTGGTGGCGATTCAGCGGCACACACAAACACATAAACGCGTAATTTTACGTAAAATATTTAACGTAATTTTACGTCAAATATGGAATGTGCAGGCAGTTTTAGAGGTGATACAAGTGAGTGCCATCTAAAGTTGCCTAGGTATATTATCTACATTTTACGTGATTTAAGTTGTTTTGACTATGGTTCAGAACGTGCCGTCTCTTTCTGGCCACCTAAGATGAAAAGAGACAGGGTTTCTTTAAATTTAGTTTAGTCGTGTGTGCCGCTGAATCACCACCACTATCTAAGTATGTGTCTATCTAAGAAGCGCTGACTTTCGGATAATATAGTATACTTAGTAGACGTAGACAAATTGCCAGAGCTTTTCAGCTTTTAGCATCGTTTCGATTTGATTCGACGTCGTCATATCATATGTCAATATAAATGATGATGAGAATATTTATTTAATGTTTTTTTTTTAATTTAATCTAACTAGTATTTTAAGTTTTAAGTTATAATTGTAGTAAGACTTGCCTTTAACGTATGTTATTTATGGGTAATAAAGTTTTGTATTTCTGTATGTATTGGAGTGACGTAAATTGTAGTCAGTGTTTTTCGAAAATATACGTAAATTTCATACATTTTACGACAATTGACGAATCGGATTGCGAAACCTAAAGCGATGAAAGCTTCTGTAGGCATTCGAATCCGACACACGATAAGTAGAACGATTTCTTACTGTAAACCGTAAAAAATCACATCAAAACTATAATTTTGCTACCACATGTAAAAAATAAAGTTAATATGACTTAAGTACGGTTAAAAATAAATCTCTTTTATTCGTAAGTACGACACCACACCACTCTTAAGTGCTGCATAATGAAATGCATAAGTGTCCATACTGAAAATAGTGTGTCCCTATTTGAAGGTTCGAAAGGTATTCTTACCTCGCCAATGGCCGTTATTCATGAGATTCAACTTCCGTTTTGTAATAAGAAATTATGTAGGAGTGCGTAATGGCGTGAGAATACAGATTACTTCCTTCTGATTCTGAAAACAATGACTGCTGAAGTTAGTATTGATACAAGCATGCATGAGTTTGGCTATTGAGAAAAACATTCCTATTGGACAATTAGTTTGACCAAAGGAATTGGCTTACGGGAAGAATCGACATTCATATTATATTAATTAAGTAGTCATGCTTTGTTTTTTTTTGAGAGTTAACAATCCATCACCGTCTCAAACTCGTTATATAGTTAAAAGACAAAATATATATCCGGAACTTACAATGTAGCTTGTTATGACTCACAGAAACTTCCGAATTGCTACATTTACAAAAGTTTTTTTGTTACTGTGTCATCACGGATGATTGAAATATTGAATTGATTAAGTTGTAGACAATACATCATCATCAGCCTATGTTCGTCCACTGCTGGACATAGGGCTCTCCCAAGGCACGCCACTTGGCCCTATCCTGTGCTTCTCTCCCCTATCCTGTGCTTCTCTCAATACATATATATGTTATTTTATTTAGTTTTGTGCTGAGCTATAAATATATTCAGTAAAGCTTTTATATTGAAACTTAATTTAAGAAATTAACAACTGAAATTGCATAATTATGTAAACACAAATATACTTGCATTTTTGGTAAAAATTTGTTAACTCATACTTTTGTTAGTTATTAGTTAGCACTCTTGGCAAAAATTGTGGTAAAACGGAATCTGAAAGCTGTATTCTTTGTTAAAAATGACCATGGAGAGCACTTTTATGATCTATGGTCATACAATATTCATACTTATGGCAGGTTGTTGAGTCGGGTTGCAAAGTTCCCTTTTTACCGTTGGTCAAAGGATACTTTATAAAAATCAATTTGAAATATGCTTTTTTTAATATGGCAGAAAATTACTTTCACATTCTTTTTTAGTTCCGATGACTTAAATTCAAGGTAAATATATATAAAACGTTATATAATAAATAAATAACTGCATTTTACGTGAATAATAACTTGTTTTTATGCTTTAGATTTACGAACGAACGATATTGAAAATATATTTGTCTGTGTCGGATATACAAAAATTATATCAGAAAGCATTGAATTAAAAAATCTTGATTATATTTATGATTTACAGATTTTTTATTTATTTTGAGATTGCTTTATTCACGTGAATTACTGATACTATGTAGAAAAATAAATCTGGATATCATAAATTAAATTTAAAAATACTTATTTTTAAAGTTTAACAGTGCCTTTGAAAAAGGTACCTATTCCAATTTGCAAACTATTTAAATAAATAAATACTAGGACACATTTCACACACGGCTGGTTAACCCCATACTGAACCATTCCTAGTTGGTATTAAAGTTGCTAACACAACTGATATACTACATATACATACATACATATTTTTTATTTAGATACATATTTAACACCCAGACTGACAGCCAACAAATTTAGTTAAGCACAAAGATGTTGGCCGTGCCGGGAATTGAACCCGGAACCTTCTGTTTGGCAGTCCGGCATGGTACGCCAACCTTTACGCCAACGAGGTCGTCGATTCTTATTAAATCTTATATATATGTATGTCGCGGATTCAATTAGATTAGAATCAGCGTGGTCGTCGTCGTTGTCTGCCATTATAGGTGCCATTTTAATATTGTCACAGGCGCTGTTTCGTGGCAGACTGAAGCACATTCAAGTCAAACCGCGAGTGAACGCACTACTGACAAATAGGAAACAACTTCATTCGTACATTCACCATCGTTTCTTCAATCAGCACAGATAACAAACTCTTGCGTTCACAGTGCTGCCATTTGATAGGATGGAACTACTAATCGAATAAATTAAAATAAAACATTCCTCTAACATGTATACATATATAAGTAACTAAGCTACTAGTTTTCAATATGAATTCAATATAATCATGTCATAACACTGCTTACTCGTACGTATTTTTATATGGCGCTGTTAAACTAAACCTTCCTTCCCAAAAGATCATAGCTGTAACCCTGTTAGTTTTCCCTCCGTAGATTGTTTATTTCCACTATCACACGTCTTTCAAGTTAAAGCCACCCGTAGGTTGTAAATCATCTGTCTCCCCGGACCTGTGCTAGTAATTTCCCCCGGGTCTGCCCGACGAAGACCTTCGGACATTTTAGCCTGTAACTTGACAGTCACTATCCAATGATACTTTGATAAACGACAGTGGAACAGTCACGTTCTACTACCAATAGGAAAAACTTAGTGCTGTGATTTATTTGATTTCGGATACAAATTTATTTGATGTTGTTAGTTTTTGTTGTGTATGGATATGGTTAAAAAGTACCAATTGCATTAAAATGTTTTAAAGCAGTTCTAAGTAAATTATCGAAGAAGTAGTTTTTTATATCCTTTTTTAATTATGTTGTTTCTGATATTGAATGGAACAATTGGGTATTTTATGCTTGCTCTTAGAGTATTTGAAAGTTGAATAACAAATCAATTGCCTTCAAAATATGATCTATCATAAAAATATGTTTTCACAAATCTACTTCAACTTAAAAACCAAATATAGCAATTTTGTGTTACGCGTGTCAATAGCAGAATAGATAAAACTAAGGGAAAAACAACCAAGATTCAAACAGGCTCAGAACTTCGAACTAAAAACATTTTAAAAATATGTAATGAATATGATTTCCATCAATTAGTCTCTTTCTTAAACATTTTGTGTAGTAAAGTATTATCATTGCCCTTAGGGTACGGAACCCCGAAAAGTTGTCAGTTTATTATTTTCGTTCCAATTTGTTGGTTTGTCAGTTGTCACTTTTTTGACATGGGTGAAGACGGGCGATGGTCAAACGCCACCAGGTAGAAAAACTGATTTGATATTGGAAACTTTTTATTTTACATATAACTGTGTCTCTTAACACAACTATGTCATTTATGTATTTGATGTCTCTACTGCAACAAAATTATTCTACTTACTACTAATATTGTAAATACGAATGTGTTTGTGGGTGTATGTTTGTTACTTATTCACGTTTAATTGGCGGAACCGATTTGGTCTAAATTTTGACGTTGTGGCAGCGTTTTAATCCAAGGTGCATTTTAATTTAGCGTTTAAACCTTGGATTAACACACAAGCTATTTTTCATCCCTGATAAAAGCAGGTAACACCGCGGGCGCAACTTACACAGCTCTACAAAAAATCTATTTTTTTTTTGTTGCCCTGGATATTATCGCAAATTCTTACGTTTTTTAGTGCCCAGATTACGAATATATTCATAAAATTACTAAATTTGCTCGTTTCTACAAATTGAATTTTGAACTATTTATTGTAAAAATTTTAATTTTCAGTCATTTGATGAAAAAAACACGAGCAGATCTTACAAAATCATTGATATTTTCACGAATTGCGTGTATAAATAGACCCAAAATCATCATCATATCAAAGGCAACAAAACTACTGTAGACCAGTGTTATTAATATTTTGTATGCTTTGTAACAAAAGCATAATAAGATAAATATAAAATTAGACAACGTAAATTGTATGCAAGCATTTTTGCACATGATTTGTTTTGAAATTATTTTGATTAGTGTGATGAAAAATAGGATAACAACCAATTTAACCCCCTTCTCTTTTTTTACAAATCGGTTAATTAAAAAGAGTAGAAGGGCCCGGCAAGTTTCGACATCGCTTTGACAGTTGTTTGTGCGGCAAATGTGTTTGCGTTTGGTTTTCAAAGAAATATTTTCTCTGAAGGGTTTTGTGGAAAATCTGCGATACTGACATAATATTGTTATTCCTTTGGAGACTGTGAATCTAAGGAGTATCAGAGGGCTTTTGAATTTTTGAACTAAATAAATAAGAAAGAAGGATGTCGTTTAGATACGTCAATCTATGCGTCTATTAGATCTTCTCTGTTATTTATATCGTTTACCAGTTTTGCTTTCCAACACTTCCAACTTAAGTTGAAAGAATAATATATTATGTATAGTCATACAAAGTGCACACAATTCGCCGTCCCCGGAGAATAAAATGATAACTGCAAAAACTCAACTTTTCAGGAGAGCCAAAAAACATGTTTTTGTTAATTTCTCAAAAAATACTAGTCGGAGGCAGATGGTTCTTACCTTTATGTAAAGCTAATTTTTTATACATACATAATACTTCAATAGAACACAGATATAATATAACATATTAAAGATATTTAAAAAATAAGAAGTTAGTCAAAATTAATCATAAGTTGAGTTGTATAATGTCACTTATCATTTTATTCTCGGTACTTTCTAGTCAAAATTTGATATTGTATCACTGTCTTGTCATTTTATTCGGTAGTTTATTAGGGTACAATTGAAGATGATAATGCTTTAATATCGTCTTATTCTCCTTATCATCGTCTAACTCTATGTTGTTTAAAAGCTATTACAATAAAACTTTGTGTGGTAAATATTCACTAATCCTAATGTTACTTATATTAAATTTCGGCCATCATGCCTCAGAATCTGGTCATGCTTTGACATAAAACATTAAAAAGGACACAGTTTTTACAAAACCAAAAAGAAACGGTAATTTCTATTGAGTATTATTAGTTAACACTAATCAGCTATTTTCTATAATAGTGAATAAAAATCAGACTTGAAATCACAAATCACTTTGTAAGCGTCTGGATAACTTAATTTGTTATATGCCCTACTTTAAAAGCCTATTGAGATCATCATGCAAAGCCTTGCTAAGAAGAAGCTCAGTGCATAACACTTGCAATTCGAGCACATGGCTTGGGATAGGGCTTGATATAGCCTATTGACTCATACGTTACTTTGTGGAAATCCATTGTAAATGGAAGAAAATCTGAAATATGTGGTGTACTTCTGCTGTGATCTGAAAACAAATTTACACCGGCAGATTTAGATCAGAAGAGCAGCCATCAATGACCACCCGTATAGACCGTTCTCTCAATAAGTCGGAAATCCACACACGGAAACCAGAGGGCAAAGCCTTAGAAATGTCGAGAGAAACCGCTAGAAATTCTCCGAATTGCTTGATGGCCTTACTCCAGATGTGAGTGGCATACACTAGAAAGTCCCCAGTAGATCGGTTCCGGCAAAAGCCATATTGTCGATCACTGAGGAGGTCATTCGCTTCTAGGTATGCCAGGAGCCTGCGATTCAGAACACGTTCCATACTCTTACAGAGTACAGACGTTACTGATATGGGCCTGTAGTTAGCAGGGTCGGCAGCGAGGGACGGCAGAAGTTAGGTTCGACCGCTTTAGCTAGGGGCCAGAACGCTTTACTACCCGCCGGGTACGAAGCCAGTTTGGTCCCTATTCGGCCAATATGGTCAAAACGGGCCTTCTGTATAACCTTCTTGCAGGACTTGGCAGCCTTATTAAAAGCTCTCTTTTTATCACGAATATCAGATGCCTTACGCTGCCGAGTTTCAGCCCAGGCTTGGTACGCCAGATGTTTTTGTGACTCAGCACGTCCACATTCAGGCCCAAACCATGCGCGAGCCTTACATGAAAATGGTGCGTCAGAAAAAGGAATAAAATATTCCATGCCCTTACGCAACACATCAGTCACGGCATCAGAGCAGGCACTAGGGTCGCTAGAAGAGAAGCATATAGGCCGCCAAGGGAAGGATGCAAAGAAAGATCGCATCTCATCCAAGTCTGCTGACTTCGTCGCGCCACAGCCGCCTAGAGCCTTTTGGGCTAGGATCTGGCAGGGAGTAGACAAATACAGATTTCACCAAACAGTGGTCGGATCGACCCAGTGGCGATGAAATCGCGTACCGGCCTAGATCAGTTGTCAGCAGAAGGCCTTAGCAATAAGGAGTATGAGAGTCAACGTCGGGTACCCGTGTGGCTCCTTGAAACAGCTGAGTGAGATCTAACGTAAGAGAAAGTTTCCTAGTCTCTCGTCCAGCATGGTTGGTGTCTAGGTATGGATACAGCCATTCCTGGTGATGGCCATTAAAGTCCCCTAATAACACAAGCTGAGCCGTCGGGCACTCCTGTGAGCTTCATCCGCCCTCTCGCTGAGGTAGTCAATGAGCCTAGTTGTCTCCAAATCTTCGCTGTGCGACCGGTAGACATAGGCATAGAGAATTGTCTCCACGCCTGTGTCCACCAGTACCCATAGCACCGTGATGCTGGGATCTTCAAATTTACGGAGACGCAGAAAACAGATGTCGTCACGGGCGTATAAGCATACGCCCGCGCGTGGTTTGAAGCTGTGCTCCAGGGTGTACCCTGAGTAGGAAAGGTACGACACGTCGGACGGACATCTCATTTGGGTCTCCGCAAGAAACAATAGGTGAGGTCTGTATGTCTCAAGATGGTGGTGGACAGAAGCGAGATTTGAGTGCAACCCCCGTACATCGTATTACTATACAGAAGTGCACTTTTAATGAGAGGGTGCGAAACCGCTGTGTAACCTTTTAATAATATTGTTTTTTATCATGATTCAAGAGGAAATGATAGGTAAAAGGCAGCAGTTGAACGAGGCATTCCATGACTGCTCATGAGTTATCTTTTCACGCTTTTAAGGTTTTATGCTTGTTTTGTCTAAAAATTATGTCACTACATGAACCCCTTGCGGTATGGTCTTTTATTCCTACTAGACTGTGATATTCATTGTTTTCTTCTCCTAGTTTTAGATCCTGATGATTAGGTATCTTGCTCATAATATTATCAGTGACCGTTTGTTTCGACAATATACTATCGGAAGTATTATTGGATGTTACATCTAAACCAATGGCTTCATTAGATGGTGTTGTTTATTTTTTTCAACATCAACATCGTATATTAATAGTACTATAATATGAGAATGACGACTGATTGCCAATATTTAATTTTGATTTATTTTTGAGAACAACTCTGTTTTATTGTCCTTGATTGCATGTATTTGAATAAGTGTTTAATAAAGGTATGTGTAAATAAACAATAACACTTCGGGAGAATCCCTGCCAATTTTATAGCTGCCATTTCAAACTATTACAGTAACTTCTAAGTGAAAGCAGATCATGACAATATGTTTTGCACCACGAATAGTTTTACTAACAGAACATTACACGAAGCGCACAGATTGTTTTGTACGAGAATAAAATGATAACTGCTATTATCACTATCCAACCGAACATTTTTTACGAGAATATAACTTCATGACTGTTTGTCATACTTATAAGTTTAAAAATATTTTGATAATATAACAATACCATTATATTCTTGTAACTTTAGGCATCGGTCTAATACTCGAATAACATTGTAATATTTTATATTTCCGTAAATAACAGTATTAGAGTCACGAAAAAAATTTAGCAGATGTATCAGCACCCACAGATATCAAAAATTGAATAACACTAAAATGAAGATAATGGCAGTTATCATTTTATTCTCCGGGGACGGCGAATTTTAAGAATTTGTTTTAATTTTTTTTTCACCCACGAAAGAATGGACATAGGTATATGCGTTTAAAGTTATGTGTTATAATAAATAGTTATCATTGTCATATTTCAATCTACTAGCCCGATTTCAAGGTGATTTTTAACAATGGGTTGAAATTTGATTTATGCAAAGCCTGTCTAATCAATTTTTTTGCATACTATCTGAAAACTGACCAGTGGACGCAGTAGTTTATATTTTTTGTTTAAAATAATATATCATAATATTTATCTCCAAAACGTATTTTCCGATTGTATTGTCATTATCAGTGATTAGTTCAGATTTGATCGGTGCTTGTTCTCTGATAGGTGTAACAGTGACAATTCACTAGGGAACGCTGCAGTATGCATGCGTTTCAAGTACTAATAAATATTGTGCTGCGGGATTTTAAAGTTTTACATTTAGTACTTGTTATTTTAGCTTTGTGACAGAACTGCGGTCGAGAAAAATAGCTGTTAAGCCGCCTTTATATTGATAAAACTTACACACTTATTCTTCTTAATTATATAGGTACATTTTAGGAACGCTTCTTTTTCTCGCTGTTTGAAGGCTTTCCGATATTTTTGACAATCAAGTCCCCAATCTATTTTTTGAGTATTATCCGACTTTGCGCCTAATTTTCTCTAACACAAGGTCGATTATTAAACGGGAATTAATCAGGCCTCGTACAAGTTAGGCAGACGTTTCAAAGATGGGATCCTTGTGATTAGAAATGTGCAATGTTTGCAGGAAAAGATTTAACGGTTTGCTTTCGGTCGCGTCAAGTCAATCCTTTGGGTATTTTCTTTAAGATTACACTTCGCATTTTGATTTTATACTGTTATAATTATATCTATTTGTGTAATGTTTCAATGTGTTACAGGTATGTTTCGCTCAATCAATTTGACGACTTTACAAAGTCCTTAGCTTGTCCGCATACCTGTGTTTATAAGTACTCATCATATTTGCTAAAATCAATAAACACCAACTAGAGTGCAAGGTTTAAAAAAGCCTTGTATTTTTTTTCGAAGAAAAGCATTTCGTTACCAGAAGTATTTTTTCTCGTGGATTTTATAATATTTCATTGTTTTTAAACCGAATAGTTTTGGCTTCCTTGAGATAGCTGTGGCCTACCTGTACAGAGTATCGACGTCTGATTTGGCTCTAATGCTGTTTCTAAGAGTACAAAACAGGAAAGTACAGTTAGTAGAACAGAATAAGAACAAAATTATGTAGGAAAAGATACTGTAGAAAAAAAAGTGTTGTAAAGATAATAACGTGCAGCGCTATCAAATTGCTATCAAAAATATGCTAGCTTACTTCATAAAATAAAATAAAAAACCGGCTACATAAAGTCGGTGGCAATTTTATTGACGTCCCATACCTACTCGTTTTTTATCGCGTATTTTGTACAATAATTTTAACTTTACTGAGTGAGGTTCAAAGGCAAAAGATGTAAAGTTTATTCAAATAGAGTTTGTTTGAATGGAGATATATTTATGATTGCTTTTTATGAGTTACACAGCCTAGCAGATTAAGATAATTTAACAAGAGAATGAAGAGTCTCTTGATAACCGTGGCTGTATATTTATAATATTTAAGACTTATAAGTACGTGATGAAACATGAGTTCACACCTTTTTTATTATAAAATAAACGATTGATAATTTGAAAAAACTTCTGTCTAATTTGTTAGAATATTTATTCTAATTTGATACCAGTCATACTAATGAATAAGAAAACTAAAATATCCAAAAAATCTTTTACTAAGACTAATCGGGACCTACAATTCAACGTTCATCCGACCCTGGGTAGCGCCCAGATGAAAATGCCACTTTTTAAAAGACACGATACGCACGATTACCCATTTAAAGACAGCCTGCATTGACCGTTGCTTAACCTCAATGATCACGTCAGATCACCTTAGTAAGCCGAGCTCCAGGTTACAGTGTGTGACATATTATTATGTTTTATGTTGTGTTATGTACTTGGGAATATAGTTCGAACAAAAACTAGTGGATAAACAGAAAACTACAAGCAAGCGGTTATACGAGCTCCTATGAATAAATTTTCTTGATTTTTACCTACGTATGCGATGGCTTGTTTACATAAAAAGATGTTACAGCGGTTGGTTATAGATTTTCTTGCTTGCTAAGCTTTTCACACGAAATGTTTTTCAATTTATCGTACTAATAATAATATGATGTAGTTTTTCAAACATTTCCTATCGCATAAATGTGTACCTACAATATTTACGTTTATTACGTCATGTACTTTCGTCATTTAGTTACAAGGTAAGTTGTTAGCTGAACAAGATGTGCTATAATTGTATCGTAGTGTGAGATCTCTGATGTTCTGCATTACAGGCCCCTTGAGGTACCTAGCACAGAGCACAGCGAGCCTCAGGTACGACACAGCCCTACACTCACATAGCTATAAAAAATACTTTATGTACCTAACTCTAAGATGTATACACAATAAACGAATTTAAATGAATGTGTGAATTTGTCAGTTAATGTGTCAGCACGTTTATTCTATTTTTAGTGCTTCTTTGTGCTTAAATGGCGCAACGGATTTCGATCAAATTTGGTATATATCTTATCCCGGGATTAAGAAGTGGGCTATTCCACGGGGTGTAAAGTAGCCTTTATGTAAATCCAGAGTTTAAGCTTGGATTGATTTATTTCTATTTGTATCATATATTCTTCTTCTTCCCATTCTTCTTGGAAAGAAAAGAAAACTAATGAAGAAGTACTCTGCCTAGTACAAGAACCAAGAACCATAATAAATACAATAGACAACAGAAGAGGAAAGATGGTTGGCCACCTTATACGACCTGACAATTTCATTAAAAATATCGTAAAGGAAAGATAGAAGCCAGGAGAGGAAGAGGAAGACCTAGAAGATCATATTTAGACCAAATTAAAGAGAAGGCGAAAGTCATGTCGTATAGGGAGGTCAAGGATTTGGCTAAAGACAGAACTACCTAGAAAAAACTCCACAGACTCGCCCCCAGCTCTTAAATATTGAATGAATGAATGAATGTATCATATATTGTGTCAAATGATTTTTTTGATATATTTTTTACCATATCAAGTTCAGAACAGCTAAACCTTTTAGCCGACTGAACTTGATATGGTAAAAACATATACACACATACATTTACGTATTTATAATACTAGTAGAATCTCTTCTCAATTCTCTCGTTTCGTGTAATTTATTACAAGACCGATCAAAGAACAAGTCTCTTTGATAATTAGATTGAATTTCCATGGAATTTTTTTGATATCATTTAGGCCAATTTATGAGAAAATTAGCAGTAATCAATATTGCTTTTTATTAAGTTTTTCAGTGTGTGTATTTGTAACTCATTAATGCTCTAAGGACTAAATCAAATGGGATTTTAGATCACTGTATTAAAACTTTCGTAAGGCATATTTGAATAATGTGTGTAGGCTCAGCCCTTGAGAATGGCACACTGATTGTGCTGAAACATGTCGGGCTAATACCGACAAAATAAACGTAAGTGATAGCCGGGATTTAAGATGTTATGGATGTGGATTTCATATAAGCTTTTTGCGATACAGGCTCCTGCTAGTCCTTCAACAGGGCTAAACCTACATCATACCAGTTAATACAATTTTAAGAAATTAATTATGTACACGAAAGAACTTATGTACCTGCATTTCCTGTTTTATCCTATCTTTTACCCCGGATTAACTGAAGTAAGAATGCGGGATGCATCTAGCGAAACCTAAATTGAAACTTTAGAGTTCAGACATCGAAAGACTAAGTTCTACAATGAAGTACTAATAGGACTCGTGCGTTCCGTTGGAAACAATTCAGGGCAGGTTTTAATTGAAACATTTCCCAAAAGTTTCCAGATTGGAAGCAACGCTGGCCCGAATACGTCAGCTCGAACTAGGAGGCTGCGGGCTGCAGCGGCGAAATTCATAAAGGTTTTCAGATTGTGCGAAACAAATTGTTAAAATCATTGTTTTTTTTTATTTTCACGACCTCGTTGGCGTAATGGTTACCATGCCGGGCTGCCAATCAGAAGGTTCCGGGTTCGATTCCCGGCACGGCCAACATCTTTGTGCTGAACTAAATTTGTTGGCTGTTGGTCTGGCTGTTAAATATGTACCTAAATGTAGTATATCAGTTGTGTTAGCTACCATAATACGAGCGAGATATGGTTCAGTATGGGGTTAGCCGTGTGTAAAATGTGTTCTAATATTTATTATTATTATTATTTATCATGCCTCTTGGGCAAGCGCACTTTAACTTACATCACAATATGTTTCACCATCGATGAATCATGATGTGTGAATAGGTGAATCGTGAGAATTAAATGTAAAAAAATGAGACAAAATAGAAGTGATGTCTTAATTCTTTTCCCGGGATGCTATTTTTTGTGAACATTGCATGCCTTAAAGCGAAGAGAGTGAGAGTCTTAAAAATTTAACCTTTAGTAACCTGATAGATAGATAGATCGATTTATTGCAACAAAAATGACAACATGGTGGCGCTTACTTAACCCATAGTCTGTAATAAATGAATTAAATTTGATGTTTTTGCACTGCATAGGATAATTTGATATGTCTACTAATAATCTACTTTACAAGTTATTTTTTTTTTGAAATATATACAAAACAGTTTAAAAACTGTTTATGAAACTGTTATTATACTTATGTAGTGTTGTAAATAAATTAAAAATATATTAAAAAATACAAGAATCTAAGTATCGCTGATACTCGTGTCGCAAAGAGCAAAAAACACTGGCTGCAATCCCACGCTGTGTTGCAAGCCCTTAAATGTATTTCTTTAACAATTTTGTTTTCGTTTTTTCAGAGCATCATCAACGATGAAGAATATTTGGAAGTTCACTATAGCTGCTGTTTTCTTGCATGCATGTGAGTACCTACTTATTTTTTTATTGGTGTTACATTTAATGTTACTTAAATTCAGTTAAAGAATAGAAATAGAATAGAATAATTTTATTCATCATAACGTATCCTATTATAAATACAATTAATATTAACAACAAGATACAATATGGACTTGTCAATTACAATGTACAATGCAAACGAATTAATAATACAACAACAATAAAATAAAATAACATCAAAGAAAAATTGTTTAAAAATCAAAAATGTCAGCTGTAAAGATGTTTTACATACTACAACTAGGCATTTGACCAGCAGAGCACGTAATTTCACGGATGAGCGACACTCTGGCATAAGGTGGAGCATGCCTAGTCTAAACCTGGCTCTTAAAAAGGCTGCCGGAACACACTTGTGGTGCTTGGTGCCAGATTTATCAACTCAAGTGTGGTTGCTAGCCAGGCAAGCCTAGAAAAGGGCTCAACTCCAAATAGAATCTTTTCTTCTTAGTCGTAGCTTCATTACTGAAGGTCGTGTCTAATACGGAGTGTCGATCACTCTGTTAACGATGGTCTTCCATTGTTTCCTGTCCTCGGCGGTCTTAAAAGCTTCGGCAATAGGTAGGCCAGTGAGCGTCTTTACGAGGTCTGACCAGCGGGTAGGAGAGCGACCTCGCGTTTTTTTTCCGTCAACTTGGCCAACTACCACGAGCTTCTCGAGCCAATCAGGGTTTCTTCGAGCGACGCTGGTAGCAGAGAGTGTGAAATAGAATAATAAAATGTAAATTTAATTAACTAAATAAAGGTCCTTTCTTTCAAGTCCCGGCCTTCAGACGAATCGGTAAAATATTTCACTTTAACTTTTTTTACATAATATGAGAAAATGAAACTGGCTTTAAATTTATTTATAAAATTTAAATATTGGGACACATTTCACACACGGCTGGTTAACCCCCTGAACTGAACCATTTCTAGTTTGTATTATACTTTATTATATATGTTGCTAACATTACTGATATACTACATATATACACAAATATATTTTATATATAGATAAATATTTTTACATAGAAGAACGTAAAAATGGCGTACTTACATAGATAGTAACAACCCAAGACGTACTAATAAACATATTTGGTATCAACAACAACCTACGCACACATACAAAGATTACCTCGTCACTTACACACACAAGCTCACTGGCGGACAGAAACAGAATTTCATACATGTATTGCCTGAGGCTACTAATTTCAGCTTGCCGCTGACTTGATATTAACGTTATAATATGAGCAGAATATACACACAGGAATGTAGGCAGAGGTGTAACTTACAAATACAAATCATTTATTGATAACACCAAAGTTACTAGTCAAATAATATGATATCAACACAAAAGTATATGATATGTATCCATGTCAATTTTCAATTCTAATTCTAATAATATAATATCATTACAATAGTATAGTATGATATTAATCAAATGTCAATTGTCACATCTAATTCTAGTAATATAATATCATTAGAATAGTACATGATATGAATCAAATGTCAATTTTCATTTCTAGATAATCATTAATATTATAAAAAGTTTTATCTAATAGCCAAACCCTGAGTCTAGTCTTAAAGCTGGCGGTGGAAGGTACATCCCGGACAGTCGCAGCCTATACTTGTAATGAAAGCGAATGTAAGTAACTATTATCATAGACTAATAAAAATTATAGACGCTTAACCTTTTGTTGAAAATCGTACTACGCCTAACATTCGATACACAAAGCGCCATCTATTCGTATTTTCTTGAAACAACCTCGATTGGGCCACAAATTCTTTTGTATGGTATTTGATAGGTATCAGCAATCTTTTCTAGTATTTTGATCCCTGCTATTACGAGTATAAAGGAAACAAATAATATACAACATTAATATATATCTACAAAGAAAAAAATTTGAGTAAAAATATTTACACGTTAGTACATCGCACAGATTTTATGCAACTGACTAAGTTGAGAAATATATTTATGCCTTAATGTACATTACAATGATGGCTCCTGAATACCGCGTAACATACGACGTACATCTTACTCGTATGTTGGCGGATACAGTGCCTTCCTTTGGACTCTAATGTTACCAAAACAATTCCAAATATTCATTTTAATATAAATAAATACAATATATTTATATTTCAAATTTATGCTTGGTGCTCGATATTTTTGACGACCTCGTTGGCGTAATGCCTCGTTACCATGCTGGACTGCAAATTAGAAGGTACCGGGTTCGATTCCCGGCACGGCCAACATCTTTGTGCTGAACTAAATTTGTTGGCTGTCGATCTGGGTATCAAATATGTATGTATGTATATGTACCTAGTATATCAGTTGTGTTAGCAACCATATTAGGAACTAGAAATGGTTCAGACGGGGTTAACCAGCTTTGTGTGAAATGTATCCTAATATTAAAAAAATAAATTTTACAACCTATATTGAAATCAAAAGTCATGAATCTGAATTTCTTATTATTCTGCTTTGTAATTTTATATCACGTTATATTGTATTAAATTTTACGAAGGAAGGAGAAGCGTCACGAAGATCACATAATCTGAAAGGGTGTGTTCCACCAACCTGTTGTAGAACAGCGTGCAGAATTAAGGCCTTTATCGCTTTTGCGAAAGAAGGCCCCGAGTTTTATCAGCGGGATTGTAATGTGGACTGCATATGTTTACATTTCAGCTGAAGTGAAAGTGAACATAATGAAATGAAGCGCTTTTTAACAATCAAATCTAGAGGATAGCCATTGCTATTCAGCGTGGAAACGCAGCCCGTGACTTACTGAACGTATCCGGGTAACCAAGGCACCTTTGGTTTCCCTAACTTTAAATAATTTGACATGTATAATTTTTACTATATTTATGGACATCAAATTTAAATATTTAAAATCTACACATGGATTTGAAAAGAGCACTTGTGTTACTTTACGTAAAGTGAAGAAACAAGAATCATTCTTACATACATTCGCTCGAAAAACATAACCTTTTTAGCAGTCGGGTAAAAAGATAAGTAAACTGGATTAATAAAGTCAAAGTCAAAGTTTTTTATTGATAAATTTTTATTTTTAAATTTACACGTCATAACACATATTAAATAATTTTAAAACATATATAAAATAATATAATAATAAATTTTAATATTAACAATAGTTAATAAGCCTTAGGTATATTATATACGGTTTGTACAACCGTCAATTTAGATTTTTTAAAATCCTAAAGAATGTACTACGTGATCCAAAACGTACTGCAACATATAATTCCCGATAGTGACATTTTAATTTCGAAACTCGACTGAAAACTCATAGCAAAAATGTTGGAAAAAAATATTGTACGTAGGTAAGGTGCCGCGAAAAATATGAGATATCTTTAGTATTTAATATACACGGAAACACGGGCAGAACATTCACTCTTTTACCATTCATTCGTTCACCAGTTCACATCCATTCGTTCATTCATACAGCACAACCGTACATAAAGCGGGCTTCCATTCATTATGTTTGTAATGAGCAGAGAATTCTCGTCACAATGAAATCTGGGAATTGAAAAGAATTTCGGTATCCCGTGACCCCTTTTCGTGTTTGGAGTTAATGAGAGGTCTCTGTTCTTTTTGTTCGCAGCTTGTATTGTTTCAATGTACTATATTTTGATACGTACCCACTGACAATGTTCTCAAGTAAAAAAAAGCACTGAAAGTAAAGTTACTTCTAAAAGTAGGTAATTGAAGGCAGCGTATTTTTTTGCTTGGTGTTTTTCTGTGCGCACTACATATCAAACTTTAAGTATTTGGTAAGTGCTTTATTTGTTTTACTAGCAAACCAGGAAGCTTCGCACGAGCTCTTAAATAATCTGAGTAGCAAAGAAAAACAAAATATAGCTTATGTTACTCGTGTAGCTTCCCAACGGTAAAAGATTTTTTCAAATCGGTCCAGTAGTTTTGGAGCCTATTCGCGTCAAACAAAGAATCAAACTTTTCCTGCTTATAATATTGGTATAGATAATTATATTTATCTTGTATTTCACTGAATTGAATTGTTAATTACGAACAAAATTTTTCATTTTTACTCTAGGGAAAATTGGTGAATTTAAGACTTGGTTTCCTTGATTATAAAGATCGATATTACGGGATTAACAAGTTACACACATGCATCGGTAGATGGCACGCCACGCCAAAAGAACCTTGCATTTTTTTTCACAGAGTAGAATAAAAAAGAGAGTGGTACTTAGGTGCAAATTAGTTGTAGTTTTGCTTACTTAGTAAGTACATGACTATTTTAACAAAAATTGTAATACTACTAAATTGATATGTAATACCATGCAATCTTTAAAAAAACTACCAGTACCATAGACAAATAAATATAAAAGACGCTCAACCTCTTGTTGAAAATCGTACTATCTGTATACGATACGTGAATCTAGTGCGCCATCTATTCCTATTTTCTTGAAACGACTTCACTCGCGTCACGCAATATATTATCGTAATATCACTATGCGACTGCAGCGCGTTGCGGAGTTTGGTGGCAACTAGGCTGTGCGCTCGATTTGTAACGCCATATAGGTTTCATCGTATGGATATCATCATCATCATTATAATCAGCAATCCTACCTAGTATTTTGATCCTTGCATAGTACATACAAGCATACATACCGGAGTAGCGTATCTTGGTCTTGACCCAAACTGGATTTTGAGGCCAAGAAAGTTATTTAGTTATATGCATTATGAACAAGTTCGAAATCAAATCAAATGTTTCTTAGACTATTCTGAAAATTTTAACATCAATGCTGTATAGTATAAATAAATAACAAACAAATTACGATAAGCAATATCAGGCGTTTCTATTTGTGTATCTACTCAAATGTAGTATTACATAGAGATGCGCGACTGCGAATAATCTGACCAGTCGAATTATCTACAACTACTAATATACACGTTTGACTTGAATATTGGTAATATACTAATGTTAATAATCGAATGATGACTACTAATTAGTTACTAATGGCGGTATGACTCGATTGTTAGCGAATCTTGTCAATGTCACTTGTTAGTTTCAAATGAATGAAATATGAATGAATCGTTGGAGTGGAGTCGGCTCAAGTAGTAACTAATGTAGTATTCATTCAGTCCGGTTAATTTTGAGTGGGTATCATGTAAGTTACTAATTTTCGGAGATCATTCGAATGAGTCGAATGATTTCTAAAGTCAAATAATTCGACTGGAATCATTCACAGTAGCGCATCGCTAGTATTACATTTCAAGTCGGTTCAAATCAAGCATTTCTGTTTCAAGTACGCTATACTTCCTTAGGAATAATTGTAATGGGATAAATTCAAACCACATCTTGTAGCAAAATTAGGCCCAACGTTTCTGACTTAGCCTTAGGCGAAACACGTCTGTAATTTGCCTTTTGTTGTCAGTCAAAACTTGTAACTTCAAAAGTGCTCAAAGTTTTGTAAAGTTACCCAGAATCAAGTGGGAAGTTCCGGTGGTTTGATAGTGTTCTCCGAACTTGGAAAAGAAGATGAAATTTAAGATAATGATCGGATAGGATGAGAATAAAAAAATATGTTTATATTAGACATACTCGTATGTACATTTATTAGAACAGAAGGTTCATGAGTATGTTTTAAGACAAAAAAAAACTTTGTAACGTAATAATAGTATGTTTTAAGACAAAAGATAATATTTTTATTTAACGTAATAATACTGTCATCACTTTGAGCTACCTTTTGTTTTTTTTTTGTATTTGTACGGTTTAGTTTAGTGGTTTTATTAGAGGCGACGGGGACGCCTAAAAACGGTTTGTTATAAGTTTTACGTGTCTATGAGTGTGTCTATGGCATCGTTGGTCCCAAACGGATGGACCAATATTGAATTAGTTTTTTTTTGCTTAGAATGTGTAAAAGGCGGGAGTCTTCTATGTTTGATGAAGATTGATGTAAAATGGCCGCCGCTACAAAATGGCGGATGACATATTTTTTGGACATAGACCGACAACATGGGTGCCTATCAATTATTCAATTAACAGAACACACACATTATGATAAATTTCGAATTCAATATAGCCGTCTCTACAAAATTTAGGCCACTTTTTCCACATTTTTGATATAAACTTGTAGTTTTTAATTTACATTTTTGTATGAGTACTAACATTATTTTTTCCGTTAAGTTTTGTAAGACTGGGTTTCCACTCAAGTTTAAACTCATACATAACTTTTTAGAATGGTATTTAATCTTCAATATAAAAGCGTTAATATTGCCCAGTGAGACGATCATGAAAACCGTACTAAATGCATTTATATTCAGACTATGAATCGGGCATGAATACAGCTAACTATCTGGGTCATTGAAGTTAGTTACAGCTATATTGTATGCCTCGATGAGAGCTAAGTGGCTGGCTTGGCAGAATTACTCGCAATTCGACCGTTTTGTAATTGCTATTTGATGCACATTTTCTTATTTTTGTGACTGCAATAGGTAAATCTTATAACTTAAAAATATGTACCTACACATGATTTTTGTAATGCTTAAAATAAATAAAGATTTTGATTTGATTTCTGTACGTTCTTTTTGAGTACAATTTGTTTATTGTATTTTAAGCTAGGTTAAACTGAAAGAAGGTTGCGACAAAACAATACAAAAAGGTTGCGCAATTCCAATTTTTTAATTCTTTAAAAAGTTGCCATTTGACCACCAGGCTACATACTTGTAACTACAGTAGGTAACATTACAACCGAATGTGAAATATACACACGCGGTACACACCGTTTTTTTTTTGTCGTCCTACCTCCGATGCTACTTTGGAGCCCATTTCTACTCTATACCTTTCATACTTGTTCTCGCTTGTTTTCTGCCCGCACTGTCATTCCTCATACTATTTCTATCTTTTATCTTATAAATACTCTAATCTATTTATTTACTGAAATGTTTAAACTACTAAGATCCGGGGGGTGGTTGGTTGGTAAAGGTGTACAAAACACACCGTTAGGTCCTTGACTCTCACTCTGACTCTGACTGAGGGTGGTAGCTAGCCAGATAAGCACCAGAAATGTGTCTTGAAATGGTTTCTTCATGATATTTTTTTACTTTGAAAGTTCAAAGAACTTAATGGATTTACAACCTTCGCGACGTGAGGCGACCGCACGGAACAAAGCTACCCTATTTTATTACTATTCTCATAAACACAAAATGCAGAAATTTTGTTAAGAAAATTATTTTTTTATTGAATAAATATTTTGTACTCTTTAATTCATATTTAAGTATGTGTTAAAGATATTATTCAAAGATGTGAATTCAAGCACATTTTATGAAGGTAAGAAATCAAATTATGTGCTCCCGCCTTTTTCGTCGACATAGAGTATGAGTTTCAAACCAAAGAGTTTTATATACATCGCTATGTTACTAATCAAAACTAAATAATATTACTTACGAAGTCAAGTGCTGCCTTTTAGAAACAATAAAATATATTAATATTATAAAAGTATTTTCTTGGCATTACTTTATACATATTTAGCTTTATATAATTTGTGTTTTATTTTACTATTTATTACATACTTCTATATAAGTATACAAAAACCGGTAATTTCCTATCATATGCATGTTTTACCAATAAAATTGTGAGTATTTAAATTTAAAATATAAGTGGCTTCCAAGGAAGCTGCTGCTTATAGTATAAAGTCTGTTACACACAGCGAATTGCAATTTAGACACAAAAGAAAAAATACTGTAGCGAATGATTTCAGATTCTCAAAACTGAATGAAGCCATATTTCGCAGACAAGCGAGCAAAATTAGCGGCAAGCTCCGCCGCTTTCTTTTTAATAAAGTCCTTTAGATAGCTTCACTCACATACTGCACCTGTTTGAAATTATAACGTCTGATGACTACTACAGTACAAAATAAACTGTAGATAGATAAACACTTTATGAAATTATTCGCATTACCAACATTAACTTAATTTCGACGACCTCGTTGGCGTAAAGGTTACCATACCGTACTGCTAATCAGAAGGTTCCGGGTTCGATTCCCGGCCCGGTCAACATCTTTGTGCTTAACTAAATTTGTTGTCTGTGGGTGTGGGTGTTAAATATGTATTTATATATAATATGTATGTATGTATATGTAGTATATCAGTTGTGTTAGCAATCATAATACGAGCTAGAAATGGTTCAGTATGGGGCTAACCAGCCGTGTGTGAAAGTGTAAAAAAAAAAAAACATATCAATACTTAAACTAGTAGTACCTTTATGAATGAAAGTGATTACTTCCAATCAATATTACTCGTATTACACAAGTTTTAGGTGGTTTTATATTTTAACAACATTATAAGTAACCAATAATAAATTATAAAGCATAAACCCTCTATACGTTCTCACTGCTGGGACTCGGGGTCTTTTCGCGTGAGGGGAGAGATATATGCATTCAACCACGCTGTCCAAGTGGGTATTACCAGATAATCGATAAATTAAAGTTACTAAAAACGTCAGCTTTTCAATCTGAAGGCCCCTGGTTTGACCCCGGTCATAAGTTTACTCTAATGACTTGTTTTTCAAGTCATTTGTGGATTTGTACTCCCCTACGGTGAAGGAAAATATCGCGAAGAAACCGACATGTTTGAGAACAACAGTACCTATTCAAAAACGTGTGTCATCTCAAGACACCGAGTCCCAGCAGAGGAAACGCATAGTGGGATGCTTACTCTAAGCTATGTTTGATCTCAGGTATTTTATTAATCTTATCGGAACTGATAAATAACAATTAGCAAGGTGGTAAGGCAGTGGGATCACGTGAGTAAGGCTCTTAAATAAGTCTTTTAAAACACCCAGCGCCCAAGTTTTTGCGAGCCTCATCAAGTAGAATTCAAGTCAATTTTGGGCGGGCTTCGCCCAAGCCAAGCAATTTCATGCCTCGGAGTTTCTATATTTAGGTCTAGAGTTTTAGATGAACTTAAATCATACTTTTTGAGAGTTTTAAAGTTTCATAAAAGTTCTATGTACGAGTATATATTCCATGTTACGATTAAGTAGGGTGCTTGATCCTAGAACTAATAAATTACAAGAAATAAGTATAAAAATAATAATCAAATTGAAAAACTTTTTAAAAGCGAGTGTGATTCAGTGGAAAAACGTCTGCTTTTCAATCAGACAGCCACTGGTTCGTTTCCACCCCTATACCAATAATTTGTTTATCAAGCTATGTGTGGTTTTGCACTCGTTTTGTGGTGGAGGAAACCATCCTAAGGAAACCGACACGTTTGAGGACCACAATATCCGAAGACATGTGTCATCTGCCTACCCGCACTTGACTAGCGTGGTGGATAATGGCCTATATCTCTCTTCTCATGAGAGAAATAGCCCCGAATCCCAGCAGTGGGAACGTAAAGTGGACTGCTTTAACTTTTTTTTTCACTCTAAATAGGTCAGCGCTTGACCACAAATTCCCCTGATGGTAAGTGACATAGAGGTCTACGGTGAAGCGCGCTTACCTAGAAAGAACCGGTTTACTCTCGCCTTGAAAATCGCTGGATTATAGTCATTGGGGAACAGGGAATTCGGCAAGGAATCCCAAAGTTTGGCGGTTAGAACAATAAAGGTGGAGGCAAAACACTTGGTGCCTTAGGCACCTCAACTGTGAACCGATGCCGCCTTGGCGTTTCTCTGCTCGTCTGATAGTGAAAGGAGGCGGGGGGAATTATTTAATAATATATTTCATTCGCACACTCGCCGAAATGCAACCGATAGAATACCGAAATTGCTTATTCATAAATAGTACATAAATATATAACAAAATTACTAATATAAGTTGAGTTTGACCAAGGCCAGACGGAAAAAATATGGAATTAGTTAACTTAACCTAAGCAACCTAATCTGCCGATCTTCACTACCAATCAAAAATTAACTAACCAATTACCAACAGGGTACAAACTAACCTCCACCGGGGTGTAAAGTTACCCCACGGGGGTGCAAAGTTATCCTGGCAGTGGTGTAAAGTTGTTCACGGTGAGTTTCCTTCAGCTAATGAAGCGTGCGGTTACCTGCCAATTATAGAGATGACAAGTGTTACTAGGATATCTCGTCTGACTTAGAATAAAGTTAGGAATTATTTACTTTAACGACCTCGACGACCTCGTTGGCGCAACGGTTACCATGCCGGACTGCTAACCAGAAGGTTCCGGGTTCGATTCCCGGCCCGGCCGGGAATCTTTGTGTTTAACTAAATTTGTCGGTTGTGGGTTTGGGTGTTAAATATGTATCTAAATAAAAATATATATGTATGTATATACATATATATCAGTTGTGTTAGCTACCATAACACGAACTTAAATGGTTCAGTATGGAGTTAACCAGCCGTGTGTGAAATGAGTCCTAGTATTTATTTATTACAGGTTTTTTTTTAAGCGTACACGGTTCCTAACACTTAATATAACTCTATATTGGGAACTCCCTAAAATATGGCTAGAGCTATCTAACCCATTTTTTGTATAAAAGTATATTAAAGCTTATTTATAAGACCCTTAAAGTTGAAAAATAAAATAAAAAAACTTGTACAAAAATAAACGTTATAAAACATCGATAGAAAAGTAACACTGTTATAAATTCACAAATTTGGAAAAAAAGGACAACATTTAAATTAATTTAAAATTCATTTCTAACGACGAAATTCCTAAAAGAAATTCAAAGGAACCGTTGAAATCGTTCCGTCTTGCACTGATTGCAAGCATTGCAAGCCATTCATTAATTCATTCGTTCATTTATTAATTCAATAGTTCAGTCGCAGTCAATTTGCAGCGAGACGTACTAATATTCGATTCCAGGTTTTTTCAAACCAGCCTGTTTATTGTTTTTGTGTATTAAGCATGTCTTTGTTTCAATTTTAATTTATTTGAACTAGCATTTCCTTTTTGTGATGTAAAATGGCTAGCTTTGAAACATAGATAGGTACAGTGTTATGGATAAATATGATATTAAAACGTGTGCTAAGGATTAAAGTAATAAAATAGGACGCTTTGCTGGCTGGGTAAGTTTATTGTTTTCTTTAGTTACTATAAAGAAAAAGTTAAGGTTTTTGGTTTGATATAAAAATAAATATAATACCATCAAAAATGTTCTGTTTATTATTTTCTTGCTGCCTTTTTTGATGCTTTTGACACTTGCAATCAATGTGAATTTCTCAAAATGGCAGTATTTCTGCTAGGGTTTGAATGAAGCAAGTTCGTTAGCGCCTTTATAGATCGTCGGAGGCGCTTCGTTCATTTCCGGGCTGACGTTTTTTTTTAATTTATTTGCTAGATGTGATACTCGTATTTATATATAACAAGGACTTTTTTCAACAGACAGATAATTTAGTGATGTAGTCGTTGTTTTGGCTTAGAAACATAACAGATAACCTGTAGTCTGTGTATTAATTAAAATTCAAGAATCGGTTCACAAATGGTTAAGAAATCGGTGAACATACATACAAATAAAAATACGTACAGTCAAATATGACCTCCTCCTTTTTGAAGTAGGTTAAAAATAATTCAATCTGAATTTAAATTGAACGCAATCTAATTTTAACAAAATTTTTGCTTCAATTTTGTTAAAATTAGATTGCGTTCAATTCTCCTTCTTCTAAGATTGAGTTTATTCTTCAAATAAAACCTAAGTCCCTAAAAATTCATGCATTCTTACCAAAATTACCACGTTTACCAAACTTTCAAATAACAAAAATCATGATACAGTGTCAAAAATCAGGACCAAATCTCCGAAGCCTTATAAAATGATACAATTTTCGTCCCATATGTGACCGGGAAGGTTCGTTAAGGCCCTTTTGTCGCGTGGAAGTCCGGTTGGACATTTTCGGCTATTCAACACGACTCATCCTTGAATGTGGGCTAAATTATCACGTAGGAACATATTCTTCGATTTTGAGGCAAGTTTGTTGTTATTTGACGCATGTGAAAAATATTTAGTGTATTGCGTTTTCAATTGCAGAACCAAGTTACAAAAAACATGCCCCTGTAACTGTGATGAAGTTTTATACTTATCTATACCTATATTATAAAAAGGAAAAGATTGATTTGTTGTTTGTTTCTTTGTTGGACGCGAATAGGCTGCGAAACTGCTGGACCGATTTAAAAAAATCTTTCGCCAAATTAAAAACAAAAAGATATGCAAAATATTTTTTCTAATTTTGCACTCTAATTGATAAAATAAAATGTACCCGTATTAATAAATAATTATAAATTGTTCGTACGGTACCCGTATTAATAGACTCAGACTTACAATAAATGAATCTGAATCTGAAATCTGAAACAGCAGTGTAGTTTTTCCCAACATTTAGGTATTCATAGTACTAGAGATAATGTTATACGCTTTACAAGTCTCTTCAGACAGCTTCTCGTTAATATTTATGCGACGCGACTTGCATCGTGTTTTTCACCGGTTAGTGGTAAAAGCTAACCGGAAAAAAAACACAGAGCGTAAAATTTTTTTTTTTTCACTATTTTTTTAACTTTACAAGAAAGAAGAACTATTTATCAGTTAGAAGGTGTAAATAATATGTTCAGTAACTAGATACGCTTAGAATATTAATTTTAAAGCTCTTGTTATTATACCGGTTTCTGTACTTTTTTTTTTACATACATAATTTTTATTTACATGCATACATACATATTTATATACTTTATATAGATACATATTTAACACCCGGACCGACAGCCAACAAATTTAGTTGGCCGTGCCAGGAGTTGAAGCTGGAACCTTTTGATTGATAGTCCGACCGATGGTAACCATTACGCTAACGAGGTCGTCGTCGGATTAGAAATGTGAAATGATGTAAAGGCTATTATGTATATTATGGATAAATACATTTGGAGCATATAATACATAGTCACTAATAACTACACGTGTAATTAGCAGAAAAAATAGTTAAGTAAATCCTAATTTAACCGAAGAATATAATTTTTTAAGTAAAAAAATATTTTATAAAAAATAAAATATGTGGTAAAAATTTACAACTAATAAGATAATATATATGAACAACGTACTTAGAAACTTTCTTGGCGCTTATAGATATTATATTTATACATTCTTTTCTAGAAAAAGCTTCATGGAAGAAAAGGAAGCAGTTTGGCTTCTGATAAGGGAGAATGATGTTAGATAGGGCTTCATACGTTGACCATTACTTAGGCAAAAATATATAAATTTCTTTATCAATTTTTTTTTAGTTTTCCCTATCATCTTCTGCTTTATAAAAAAATGAGTCGCAATAATTTTGTGTTTTGGTTCGAACGTTCAAAAATTCACAAAGGTGCATTTGATTGATATATTCAATAAAATAATAGATCAATAGAAATTTATGAATTAATTAATTATAATTTGACGTCCTCGTTGGCGTAATGGTTGCCATACCGATCAGAAGGTTCCGGATTCGATTCCCGGCACGGCCAACACCTTTCTGCTGAACTAAATTTGTTGGCTGTCGGTCTGGGTGTTAAATATGTATGTATGTATATGTAGTATATCAGTTGTGTTAGAAATCAAAATACGAACTAATAATGGTTCAAATGGTTCAGTATGGGGTTAACCACCAGTCGTGTGTGAAAATGTGTCAAAAAAATCTTTGCGAAATTACATGTATTCCTTTGATACGCATTCACTATCAAATTCATTTTAACTCTCAATTTTTTAATAGCGGTTTTATTTTCAGTGTGCACTGAAATATCTTGTATTAATTAATACCTTTGTATAATTTTTTTTTCATCAATAATATTGTGTAAATGAATATATCTAAGAAAAACCTGTAATATGCTAAAGTACTTTCTCCCCAACTCCATCATTTTTCCCCCAATGTGTGGTCACCACCAGACCTGTCCTTACAAAATGCACGCCCCAGCCCGCACCCTATCGGGTAATGAACTAAATAGCTCGCGGCACATTTCTTTGTCGAAGGAATCATGGTCACTGTACTGTGTATATTTTGTATAGTTTTTGATAACACTTTGTGAGAACAAAGGGCGGGGTGTTTGTTTTTGGGTGAGGTTTAATGAGTTTTGAAATTAACTTTCCAAATAGAACTTATCAATAAATAAAAACACACACACACAAAAACCTTCTTCTTCTTATTCGTGACGCTCTTGTCAGAGCGGTCGTGATCGTCATGGAGGGTCACTAGAGGGGGCGGATATGATTTGCCTCACGACATCTCGCCATCTCTGCCTGCTGGAAGTCATCCGACTACAGTCATTCAAGGAGCCTCCAAAAACCTTACAATAGTGGATAAGATCTAAGTCAGTGTCCGCGGGTAAGGTGCCTAAAATGCTGGCGGCATTACCTCGCTGAATCGCCAAGCTTATACGTTGGCCGAGGCCAGCTCTTGGGTCATTTGTTCTGTCCACCAGCCGTTTGGATAGATCATTAAATATCCTACGAGCATTGGGGCCCCATGGCCCGAATTACTTATCGATGTCAATGTTTTAATTATTTATTTCGTCCAGAAGTTACGTTGGGCTAATTTTTTTTTGCTTGATTAAGACTTACTCGTATCAACTACAAAATATTACATTATTTGTGGATATATTTTACATGTAAATGCCAGTGTTCAGTTCCTAGCAATACAAATAACATTGAGACTTGAATTGTCTAAGAAGCATAAATAACTTATTGCATGAAAATATAATTATTTTTTATAAGAAATTTGATTAATTTATTTCATGAATTAATTTTAGTTAAGAGACTACATGTAGTTCCAAATAATAACCATTCTATTGTTTATTTAATTGAGAGTATGTGTGATTTTAGAAAAACTGCTGATGAGAAAACGAGTCCTTTCTGTTAGATGCTAAATCAAATTTACTCGTTAACTGATCAAAATGTGAACAGCTTGAACATTATTATAGTTTCAGGTAAATAATAAATACCTCGTATTTGTGTCCTAGAAAAGATCGCTTTTAGTGATAAGATCGCCTTTTGTGGCACTATTTATAAGTGTTTTTTTTTCTCTATTATTGTATTGTCCTTTATCTGTAATGGAGTTAGGAGTTTATCTGTATATATTGTCAGCTATTTCTTCTTATATATAAAATTTCCATGTCACAATGTTAGTTACCGTAGTCCTTCGAAATACCTTGACCAATTTTTACTAAATTTTATGTAAATACATCTTCAGTAGGTCTGAGAATCGGCTACCATCAATTTTTGTACCCCTAAGTGGTAAGGGTAATTAATTCACACTGAAATTTTTATTTAAATTTCCGACAAAATTTGTTGTTTTAATTTTGTATAATAGGGCATTAAAAATACATACAACCCTTAATTGTAACTTTTTTATCACCAAACACTCATTTTTTTATGGACATTTTAGTAATTTATTAATTTTTCATTTCGCTCGATAACTGATCAATTATAGTGTTTTTAACTCTTCTTAAGGCAAAACAACGTTTGCTGGGTCAGCTAGTAACTACTTACATAATTTTATTATACATTAAAACAAATAAATTATGCCTTAATTTTAATTTTCCAAATGAATATTTCTTTAAAACTCCATCAGAAAATCAAATAATTGATGCATAATACACCGCCACCGGTGCGCTTCCAAAATTTTAATTACTTCAAACCGCTGAATGATAAATTAATTATGCAAGAGTGCGTCAAGCGGCAATTGTTTCATGATTCGCTATGGATAATGCTTTCCAATTTGACGGTGGAAAATTCCTTAATTTTCCTTCTTTCCTTTTTTCGCGATTTGATGGATTGGATTATAAAAAGTTTAAGAGACTTTTTATTTGGATTTTTTTTTTTATTTAAGTTCGATATGTGTATTGTATTTGTGTATGTGCTGTTTTGTGTATTTTTATTAAATAATATATTCTGCTGTGCTTTGGCTATAATGCCGTTAAGTACTAAGAAAAATAAACAGAGATAACGGCATTTACGACCTCGTTGGTGTAAAGGTTACCATGCCGGACTGCCAATCAGAAGGTTGCGGGTTCGATTCTCGGCCCGGCCAACATCTTTGTGCTTAACTAAATTTGATGGCTGTAGGTCTGGGTGTAAAATATGTATCTATATAAAATATGTATGCATGTATATGTATATACGTAGTATATCAGTTATGTTAGTTACCATAATACGAATTAGCAATGGTTCAGTATGGGGAAAAAAAAGTTAGTTATGTGTGGATTTGCACTCGTTTTACGGCGAAGGACAAACATCGTGAGGAAACCGGCATGTTTGAGGACCAAGATATCCGAAGACGTGTGTCATCCGCCAACCCAGAGTTGGCCAGTGTGATGGATTATGGCCTTTATTTCTCTCCTTGTGAGAGAAAGCCCCCAGTGGGAACCCAGCAGTGGGATCGTATAGTGGGCCGCTTATGCTTATACTATAATTATGTATTTATTAATTTGGCTACTAATAGACGACGTAGCTTCTAGAAAATAATAGTTAAAAAAAAAACGAAAAACACGCTTTTTATAGAAATCCGTAATTTTATCAAATTAGTGTATTGTCATCGGTTCTCAATAAATCTACAAAGTTTGAACGAAATCTGGCCGTTTAAAGTGGGTCAAAATCGCGCCCAAAGAAGTCGGTTACAAACAAACATACAAGTGAAGCTAAAAGAAAGCGTGTAAAAATACAAAGAAATACTGAAATCCTTTTACACTGTACAGGTACATTTCTTATTTTGCAGATTGTCAGAATATTCGTAATTAACAGCATTGTGAGTTTCCTCGCAGTAAACTAATTTCCAATTCTGCAGGAAACAATGTTACGTAGACTAGCCGACATAGGAAATCATGGTGGTTAATAATTACTCGGGGAAGGCTGTACCACTGCATGTATGTTGTAAGATAAAATAATTAGCCAAGTGTGAGTCGAGTTCACGCATGACGGGTTCCGTACCATCGTTGTATAAGTTGAGGCCTAAAAGATAAATACTATTAAAAAAAAAATTAAGTTTCTTTTCTTTTTCTTTACCTTATCCCACTTAGGTGGGGTGAGCACAGAAAATCTTCTTCTTCCTCTCTCCTCTATCAGACGTCATCTCCACACTCAATCCTTTCGCTCTCATGTCCTCTTTTCGTACATTTCTCGCACACTCAATCCATGTCTTTTGCGGGCGGCCTCTTGCTTTTCTTCCTGTAACTACCATTTCCATGCATTTCCTCTCTACGCGTCACATGTCCATACCACGCTAAACTTCCACTCTTTTCACCCATACTGGGGCTACTTTCAAACTTCCTCTAATCTACACTAATGTTTTCGTCATACATAATTAAATATTCTGCTAATGTTTAGAAGGTCTAGCAATGTCGTTGTCGTTATAGAGTTTGAGTAATTAATGCTTCATATCTTGTACTATCATATTCATACAAAATAAATAACTAATATGCAATTTTACTGCACCTGAAATGTTGCACCGTACATTAATGTAGTATGATTGCTTAAACTTATAAAATTTATTATAACATTTTGGCGGTTCATTTTTTTTATGTTTTTGCCATGAAGTATTATTATGATCGCTTATTATGTACAATGTATCTTAGACTTTTATGTCTAAGAACTAAAAGCCTTATTACGAGCACCTAAGCAAACCTACAAATAGCTTTGTTGAAACGCGCCCATAGTACTAGTACGGTTTCTAGCTTTGTGCATGGTATTATTCACCACCGGGGAATGCAGGATACTGTAGAACAAACCTTGTTTTTACTTAACGTTCGTTTGTATCATTATGAAATAAACAATACCAAAGCGACACTATCAGAATTTTTGAGAACAATAAAGATATTCCATAATAATCGTTCGATATATAATCGTTCCGTCTTGCACTGATTGCAAGCATTGCAAGCCATTCATTAATTCATTCGTTCATTTATTAATTCAATAGTTCAGTCGCAGTCAATTTGCAGCGAGACGTACTAATATTCGATTCCAGGTTTTTTCAAACCAGCCTGTTTATTGTTTTTGTGTATTAAGCATGTCTTTGTTTCAATTTTAATTTATTTGAACTAGCATTTCCTTTTTGTGATGTAAAATGGCTAGCTTTGAAACATAGATAGGTACAGTGTTATGGATAAATATGATATTAAAACGTGTGCTAAGGATTAAAGTAATAAAATAGGACGCTTTGCTGGCTGGGTAAGTTTATTGTTTTCTTTAGTTACTATAAAGAAAAAGTTAAGGTTTTTGGTTTGATATAAAAATAAATATAATACCATCAAAAATGTTCTGTTTATTATTTTCTTGCTGCCTTTTTTGATGCTTTTGACACTTGCAATCAATGTGAATTTCTCAAAATGGCAGTATTTCTGCTAGGGTTTGAATGAAGCAAGTTCGTTAGCGCCTTTATAGATCGTCGGAGGCGCTTCGTTCATTTCCGGGCTGACGTTTTTTTTTAATTTATTTGCTAGATGTGATACTCGTATTTATATATAACAAGGACTTTTTTCAACAGACAGATAATTTAGTGATGTAGTCGTTGTTTTGGCTTAGAAACATAACAGATAACCTGTAGTCTGTGTATTAATTAAAATTCAAGAATCGGTTCACAAATGGTTAAGAAATCGGTGAACATACATACAAATAAAAATACGTACAGTCAAATATGACCTCCTCCTTTTTGAAGTAGGTTAAAAATAATTCAATCTGAATTTAAATTGAACGCAATCTAATTTTAACAAAATTTTTGCTTCAATTTTGTTAAAATTAGATTGCGTTCAATTCTCCTTCTTCTAAGATTGAGTTTATTCTTCAAATAAAACCTAAGTCCCTAAAAATTCATGCATTCTTACCAAAATTACCACGTTTACCAAACTTTCAAATAACAAAAATCATGATACAGTGTCAAAAATCAGGACCAAATCTCCGAAGCCTTATAAAATGATACAATTTTCGTCCCATATGTGACCGGGAAGGTTCGTTAAGGCCCTTTTGTCGCGTGGAAGTCCGGTTGGACATTTTCGGCTATTCAACACGACTCATCCTTGAATGTGGGCTAAATTATCACGTAGGAACATATTCTTCGATTTTGAGGCAAGTTTGTTGTTATTTGACGCATGTGAAAAATATTTAGTGTATTGCGTTTTCAATTGCAGAACCAAGTTACAAAAAACATGCCCCTGTAACTGTGATGAAGTTTTATACTTATCTATACCTATATTATAAAAAGGAAAAGATTGATTTGTTGTTTGTTTCTTTGTTGGACGCGAATAGGCTGCGAAACTGCTGGACCGATTTAAAAAAATCTTTCGCCAAATTAAAAACAAAAAGATATGCAAAATATTTTTTCTAATTTTGCACTCTAATTGATAAAATAAAATGTACCCGTATTAATAAATAATTATAAATTGTTCGTACGGTACCCGTATTAATAGACTCAGACTTACAATAAATGAATCTGAATCTGAAATCTGAAACAGCAGTGTAGTTTTTCCCAACATTTAGGTATTCATAGTACTAGAGATAATGTTATACGCTTTACAAGTCTCTTCAGACAGCTTCTCGTTAATATTTATGCGACGCGACTTGCATCGTGTTTTTCACCGGTTAGTGGTAAAAGCTAACCGGAAAAAAAACACAGAGCGTAAAATTTTTTTTTTTTCACTATTTTTTTAACTTTACAAGAAAGAAGAACTATTTATCAGTTAGAAGGTGTAAATAATATGTTCAGTAACTAGATACGCTTAGAATATTAATTTTAAAGCTCTTGTTATTATACCGGTTTCTGTACTTTTTTTTTTACATACATAATTTTTATTTACATGCATACATACATATTTATATACTTTATATAGATACATATTTAACACCCGGACCGACAGCCAACAAATTTAGTTGGCCGTGCCAGGAGTTGAAGCTGGAACCTTTTGATTGATAGTCCGACCGATGGTAACCATTACGCTAACGAGGTCGTCGTCGGATTAGAAATGTGAAATGATGTAAAGGCTATTATGTATATTATGGATAAATACATTTGGAGCATATAATACATAGTCACTAATAACTACACGTGTAATTAGCAGAAAAAATAGTTAAGTAAATCCTAATTTAACCGAAGAATATAATTTTTTAAGTAAAAAAATATTTTATAAAAAATAAAATATGTGGTAAAAATTTACAACTAATAAGATAATATATATGAACAACGTACTTAGAAACTTTCTTGGCGCTTATAGATATTATATTTATACATTCTTTTCTAGAAAAAGCTTCATGGAAGAAAAGGAAGCAGTTTGGCTTCTGATAAGGGAGAATGATGTTAGATAGGGCTTCATACGTTGACCATTACTTAGGCAAAAATATATAAATTTCTTTATCAATTTTTTTTTAGTTTTCCCTATCATCTTCTGCTTTATAAAAAAATGAGTCGCAATAATTTTGTGTTTTGGTTCGAACGTTCAAAAATTCACAAAGGTGCATTTGATTGATATATTCAATAAAATAATAGATCAATAGAAATTTATGAATTAATTAATTATAATTTGACGTCCTCGTTGGCGTAATGGTTGCCATACCGATCAGAAGGTTCCGGATTCGATTCCCGGCACGGCCAACACCTTTCTGCTGAACTAAATTTGTTGGCTGTCGGTCTGGGTGTTAAATATGTATGTATGTATATGTAGTATATCAGTTGTGTTAGAAATCAAAATACGAACTAATAATGGTTCAAATGGTTCAGTATGGGGTTAACCACCAGTCGTGTGTGAAAATGTGTCAAAAAAATCTTTGCGAAATTACATGTATTCCTTTGATACGCATTCACTATCAAATTCATTTTAACTCTCAATTTTTTAATAGCGGTTTTATTTTCAGTGTGCACTGAAATATCTTGTATTAATTAATACCTTTGTATAATTTTTTTTTCATCAATAATATTGTGTAAATGAATATATCTAAGAAAAACCTGTAATATGCTAAAGTACTTTCTCCCCAACTCCATCATTTTTCCCCCAATGTGTGGTCACCACCAGACCTGTCCTTACAAAATGCACGCCCCAGCCCGCACCCTATCGGGTAATGAACTAAATAGCTCGCGGCACATTTCTTTGTCGAAGGAATCATGGTCACTGTACTGTGTATATTTTGTATAGTTTTTGATAACACTTTGTGAGAACAAAGGGCGGGGTGTTTGTTTTTGGGTGAGGTTTAATGAGTTTTGAAATTAACTTTCCAAATAGAACTTATCAATAAATAAAAACACACACACACAAAAACCTTCTTCTTCTTATTCGTGACGCTCTTGTCAGAGCGGTCGTGATCGTCATGGAGGGTCACTAGAGGGGGCGGATATGATTTGCCTCACGACATCTCGCCATCTCTGCCTGCTGGAAGTCATCCGACTACAGTCATTCAAGGAGCCTCCAAAAACCTTACAATAGTGGATAAGATCTAAGTCAGTGTCCGCGGGTAAGGTGCCTAAAATGCTGGCGGCATTACCTCGCTGAATCGCCAAGCTTATACGTTGGCCGAGGCCAGCTCTTGGGTCATTTGTTCTGTCCACCAGCCGTTTGGATAGATCATTAAATATCCTACGAGCATTGGGGCCCCATGGCCCGAATTACTTATCGATGTCAATGTTTTAATTATTTATTTCGTCCAGAAGTTACGTTGGGCTAATTTTTTTTTGCTTGATTAAGACTTACTCGTATCAACTACAAAATATTACATTATTTGTGGATATATTTTACATGTAAATGCCAGTGTTCAGTTCCTAGCAATACAAATAACATTGAGACTTGAATTGTCTAAGAAGCATAAATAACTTATTGCATGAAAATATAATTATTTTTTATAAGAAATTTGATTAATTTATTTCATGAATTAATTTTAGTTAAGAGACTACATGTAGTTCCAAATAATAACCATTCTATTGTTTATTTAATTGAGAGTATGTGTGATTTTAGAAAAACTGCTGATGAGAAAACGAGTCCTTTCTGTTAGATGCTAAATCAAATTTACTCGTTAACTGATCAAAATGTGAACAGCTTGAACATTATTATAGTTTCAGGTAAATAATAAATACCTCGTATTTGTGTCCTAGAAAAGATCGCTTTTAGTGATAAGATCGCCTTTTGTGGCACTATTTATAAGTGTTTTTTTTTCTCTATTATTGTATTGTCCTTTATCTGTAATGGAGTTAGGAGTTTATCTGTATATATTGTCAGCTATTTCTTCTTATATATAAAATTTCCATGTCACAATGTTAGTTACCGTAGTCCTTCGAAATACCTTGACCAATTTTTACTAAATTTTATGTAAATACATCTTCAGTAGGTCTGAGAATCGGCTACCATCAATTTTTGTACCCCTAAGTGGTAAGGGTAATTAATTCACACTGAAATTTTTATTTAAATTTCCGACAAAATTTGTTGTTTTAATTTTGTATAATAGGGCATTAAAAATACATACAACCCTTAATTGTAACTTTTTTATCACCAAACACTCATTTTTTTATGGACATTTTAGTAATTTATTAATTTTTCATTTCGCTCGATAACTGATCAATTATAGTGTTTTTAACTCTTCTTAAGGCAAAACAACGTTTGCTGGGTCAGCTAGTAACTACTTACATAATTTTATTATACATTAAAACAAATAAATTATGCCTTAATTTTAATTTTCCAAATGAATATTTCTTTAAAACTCCATCAGAAAATCAAATAATTGATGCATAATACACCGCCACCGGTGCGCTTCCAAAATTTTAATTACTTCAAACCGCTGAATGATAAATTAATTATGCAAGAGTGCGTCAAGCGGCAATTGTTTCATGATTCGCTATGGATAATGCTTTCCAATTTGACGGTGGAAAATTCCTTAATTTTCCTTCTTTCCTTTTTTCGCGATTTGATGGATTGGATTATAAAAAGTTTAAGAGACTTTTTATTTGGATTTTTTTTTTTATTTAAGTTCGATATGTGTATTGTATTTGTGTATGTGCTGTTTTGTGTATTTTTATTAAATAATATATTCTGCTGTGCTTTGGCTATAATGCCGTTAAGTACTAAGAAAAATAAACAGAGATAACGGCATTTACGACCTCGTTGGTGTAAAGGTTACCATGCCGGACTGCCAATCAGAAGGTTGCGGGTTCGATTCTCGGCCCGGCCAACATCTTTGTGCTTAACTAAATTTGATGGCTGTAGGTCTGGGTGTAAAATATGTATCTATATAAAATATGTATGCATGTATATGTATATACGTAGTATATCAGTTATGTTAGTTACCATAATACGAATTAGCAATGGTTCAGTATGGGGAAAAAAAAGTTAGTTATGTGTGGATTTGCACTCGTTTTACGGCGAAGGACAAACATCGTGAGGAAACCGGCATGTTTGAGGACCAAGATATCCGAAGACGTGTGTCATCCGCCAACCCAGAGTTGGCCAGTGTGATGGATTATGGCCTTTATTTCTCTCCTTGTGAGAGAAAGCCCCCAGTGGGAACCCAGCAGTGGGATCGTATAGTGGGCCGCTTATGCTTATACTATAATTATGTATTTATTAATTTGGCTACTAATAGACGACGTAGCTTCTAGAAAATAATAGTTAAAAAAAAAACGAAAAACACGCTTTTTATAGAAATCCGTAATTTTATCAAATTAGTGTATTGTCATCGGTTCTCAATAAATCTACAAAGTTTGAACGAAATCTGGCCGTTTAAAGTGGGTCAAAATCGCGCCCAAAGAAGTCGGTTACAAACAAACATACAAGTGAAGCTAAAAGAAAGCGTGTAAAAATACAAAGAAATACTGAAATCCTTTTACACTGTACAGGTACATTTCTTATTTTGCAGATTGTCAGAATATTCGTAATTAACAGCATTGTGAGTTTCCTCGCAGTAAACTAATTTCCAATTCTGCAGGAAACAATGTTACGTAGACTAGCCGACATAGGAAATCATGGTGGTTAATAATTACTCGGGGAAGGCTGTACCACTGCATGTATGTTGTAAGATAAAATAATTAGCCAAGTGTGAGTCGAGTTCACGCATGACGGGTTCCGTACCATCGTTGTATAAGTTGAGGCCTAAAAGATAAATACTATTAAAAAAAAAATTAAGTTTCTTTTCTTTTTCTTTACCTTATCCCACTTAGGTGGGGTGAGCACAGAAAATCTTCTTCTTCCTCTCTCCTCTATCAGACGTCATCTCCACACTCAATCCTTTCGCTCTCATGTCCTCTTTTCGTACATTTCTCGCACACTCAATCCATGTCTTTTGCGGGCGGCCTCTTGCTTTTCTTCCTGTAACTACCATTTCCATGCATTTCCTCTCTACGCGTCACATGTCCATACCACGCTAAACTTCCACTCTTTTCACCCATACTGGGGCTACTTTCAAACTTCCTCTAATCTACACTAATGTTTTCGTCATACATAATTAAATATTCTGCTAATGTTTAGAAGGTCTAGCAATGTCGTTGTCGTTATAGAGTTTGAGTAATTAATGCTTCATATCTTGTACTATCATATTCATACAAAATAAATAACTAATATGCAATTTTACTGCACCTGAAATGTTGCACCGTACATTAATGTAGTATGATTGCTTAAACTTATAAAATTTATTATAACATTTTGGCGGTTCATTTTTTTTATGTTTTTGCCATGAAGTATTATTATGATCGCTTATTATGTACAATGTATCTTAGACTTTTATGTCTAAGAACTAAAAGCCTTATTACGAGCACCTAAGCAAACCTACAAATAGCTTTGTTGAAACGCGCCCATAGTACTAGTACGGTTTCTAGCTTTGTGCATGGTATTATTCACCACCGGGGAATGCAGGATACTGTAGAACAAACCTTGTTTTTACTTAACGTTCGTTTGTATCATTATGAAATAAACAATACCAAAGCGACACTATCAGAATTTTTGAGAACAATAAAGATAGTTGGGTTGTGGCAAGAAACAACTAGTAATAAATAGGGTAGTGAAAATCACAAGCGTTTAAGAATTGATATGTTTATCCTACGAATACAATAAATGTATACGTTATTACCACCGAGCCACACTCGCTTTCGCGATGAAATATATAGAAATATGTAATTAAGTAGTAATTGAGAACGTTATTAAAAATCTCCATTAACCACAAGGGTTTCCACTCGCGTAGCATCAAATGTCCCGTATGATTTGTCTGTAATGAGCGAGCAACTGAGCGTCATCGTGCCTTGATCTTTATTTATAGAGGGGCCCCGACAGGAAGTCAAGTAAGTAATTAAATAGGGTCCAGGGTCGTTTAGCGTTGTGAAAATCGTTAATGGCCGCATTTCAATATAATTGTAAATTCAGTTACTATGGAAGTTGAGAGTAGGCAATAATTGACCTAATTATCTTAAACCAATGACACAGAAATAAGGGTTTTATAAGTTCAACGTGTCTGTGTGTGTGAGTGTGTCCGTCTGTGGCATCGTAGCACTCAACGGATAAACCGATTTTGATTTAGTTATGTTTTGTTTGAAAGGCATTGATTTTGATTTTTCAAACTTCTTTATTAACATAAAATAAATACAAAGTATGTTCACACAGCGTTATTATGACTAATGTAACATAATCTTATGATCTAGTGTTTTGCAGGCTAATATCACCTATTTTAACTTATGTCTAACTATTATTGTAGGTTGAGTTTTAGTTCTCGTTAAATCTATAATTATTTATAATTTATTCTAACTAATTATGAAGCTACTCGCGGCATTGTGCGCACATCGAGTTGTTAGCAAGGAACCAAGTTTGAAAGGCATTTACTTGGGACTGTTCATAGCTATGTTTGATGAAAACAAATTCACGATGGCTGTCACAAAATGACAGATGACAGTTTTTTACACAACTGCGTTTATATTTAAGGCAAAGATCAAAAATCGTATATCGTAAAAACTGAAAAATCAAAATCTTGATTTTTCAGTTTTTACGATATACGTCATACGTCATACGTAAACGAAAAATAACGAAAAAATTGCTGAAAAAACCTCTCTAAAAATATTCATACTTATTTTGGTACAACACCGAAGTTATAAATTAGAAATAAAACTGGTCCAAAAAATCTAAAAATTTAATCGTATCTCTGAATTACTAAATCAAGAAATTACTGAATCACGATTTAGAAATATTTGTTGTTATAAAATAATAAATACATTACATTTAAATCTGAAGGTTTTATGACACTTTATAAGTGTATAAAAGTTGATGTTTTATGACAAAGTTATGTTATTATATTACTTTTACAATTACATGTCAAAATTATTCATGTCAAAAACATTTAAAGTTAGGAAAACCCGCCCATGATCGTACCTGGTGCAAAGGTGCCCATAACACTGGCTGCGTTTCCACGCTGAATAGCGATGGCTATCCTCTGCACCAAGTACGATCGAGAACGGGGATCTCCCGTCCTATCGACTAGTCTTCGCCCGAGTTCATCCACTAGCCTCCTCGTATCTGCACCCCAACTTCCCATAGTCTCAACAGCGAAAGGAATAAAAAAATATTGAGACTCAAAACCCGCATATTAAGAAACATACTTATTCCTACATTTAAATTAAAACCATTAAAAAATCCAATTTTACCTAAAATTAGGTTTTTTGATTTTTCATATTTTTTCCGTTTACCACTTACTTAAACTTAACTTACCGAAAGAACTATAGAATCAAGTGGCCTTATTTTCGCCTTAATGAGAGGAAAACTAAATTTAAATAGAAATTGTTAGCGTTCATGCGATCTCCAATTCACAGAGTGAGCAAAATTTTGCACTGTAATAAAGCTGATGATCGAGTTAGTGCTGCGCTCGCTAGCTAACTCATCCGGCGCCGCTCGCCGCGGCGTAACTTTATCACTTACTAATTGAATATCGTGATTCGAGAGTTGCAGGCAAGGATATAGGTACTATGGATGCGACATTATTTCTAGTTAATTCAATGTTTGTATTTTTGTGTTATTTTATAATACGCGTATTGAATTTGAAATTTAATTAAGATTATATGAAATAGCTTATAAATTTAATTCAATTAATATTAAAATTATTAATGCCGAAAAAAAATATTATTATATATTTTTATCATATCATGAGCCTAATTTCCAGATTATGTATGGAGTATTTTGTTAAATATTTTAGTAGCAAGAAAAATTATAATCATTTTTGTAATACCTCAAGAAGTTTGTGATGTGTGCTCAGCCAAAAAAAAAGAATGTCTTATTTACCGACCACAGACCCATTACTCCTTAGTTAAAATTTAATTATATTGTTAATTATACGTTTAAAAAAGTAGTCATGGTCCAGTACAGGTTTTTACTACGTAGCTATTATAAAACTTTCAGTATTGATACATTGTAAAAATCTGTACTGGACTTTCTAAGTTTCCAATAGTTACATATTTTGTCTATAAAATTGCACTGTCTCTTCCAGTCAAATACACTATAATCATCAAAAAGTTTCAATTGCTTCTGTAGAGCTTCCACCACACAGTACTCTCAGACCTAACACGAAAGCACTAATTGCTTATTGATTTTACGAATTTAGCCACTTATAGATATGTATGTAGATTCGATAAGATCAAACCACTTAATAATAGTGGCAGGAACTGACAGATAGTTAGGCAACGATTAAAGCCGCCAGTTTATAGATAGGTGACCAAAATAAGCATTAAAATAAGTGAATTTATAAATACAAAATTCTCTGAAAAAGTTTTGAGGTAATGATGTAAAAAAGGAATTTGAAGAGTTGGATATAATATAAAAGATTCAAAATACATTAGTTCTCTACAACTTTCTTTGAAAAGAGTTATTTCACATATTCTGTTGTTCTAATAGCTACATATCTAGCCACTAGTCTAAGGAGTTTTTCAAATGATTAATAGGAATAAAAACAAAACGTGCATATTAAAACGAAAATTATACCAATTACCTCAAAGGTAATTTGAATTTGAATTCTAACAATTGAAATTCTAACAATCAATAATTGCCGCTTAAATTTTTTTAGTACCAAATTTTTTGTTAACATCTTACTTTCTCTAAATTTTTAGAGAGCTACAAAACATATTCTTTAGCTATCGAAGTAAGTGTTGCCTTTACTTGTTGTTTAAGCTAAACATGCGACAATTGCTTTCCGTTTTTCTTTGTAGGTCTTCCATAAAGGTAACTTGTACACCCCTAAAAGGCTTCGTAAACAAAAAACACTTTCATACACCTCGGCAAACATTTTTCAAGATACATCAAATTCCAAAAGTTGGAGAAATATCATCCAAGTTATGTAAATATGTTGGTTCCCGAAAACCGGTCCTTCGATAAATCAAACGGGAAGATAAGTTAGTGTACAAAAAATGGGTGCACGTAAACGTGTTTAGATTAAATTCGGGTCTTTTGTCAATAAATCTGTGATGTGACTGATTTGTTTCGTGGTTTCGATGGAAAGTTAGTTATAATATAAACTGATAATTATAAAATCATTATACAATTTAATAAGGTTATCTTTTTACTGTCATAATATTGTACGTGTTTACTGGCAAATATAAATAAATAAATATTAGGACACTTTCACACACGGCTGGTTAGCCCTAAACTGAATCATTTCTAGCTCGTATTATGGTTGCTAAAATGCTAACACAACTGATATACTACATATACATACATACATACATATTATATATAAATACATTTTTAACACCCATAAATAAATGCATTTCTATTTTTTTGTATTAAAAATGTACAGCAGTGCTTTATTTTAAGTACAAATTCAATATTACTTAATGTAAATCTAATCTTAAATATTAAATTAAAAGTATATCTAATCTAAAATCTAAAAAACCAGTGCCAGTGGCAAGAATACTTAAAATGCCAGCCGAGTTGCCTCTTTGTAATGCATAATTATTATCCTACTAATATTATAAAGGCGAAAGTTTGTATGTATGGATGTGTGGATGTATGGATGTATGGATGTATGTTTGTTACTCTTTCACGTAAAAACTACTGAATGGATTTGAATGAAACTTTACCACAATATAGCTTATACATCAGAATAACACATAGGCTATAGCTTATACATCAGAATAACACATAGGCTACAATTTTTGAGGTTCTTAATGTGAGGTCGTAAAAAAAACCCTTTTTTTGCGCTTACATTGCAAACGCTGACTGAATCCTACAAGATAGATCAAAACAATTTACTACAGTATTGTACAACTTAAAATGGTCTACAAAAAAGTCCGTGATGGTATATGTTTATCTCTTAGGAATAACCCACAATAACCATTTTTTATCCTTTACTTTGTACGAGAAATAATGGCTTATTTACGAAGCGATTTTAAGCAATACAGTATAAATCCTTATCCAATTAAGTATCTTAAATACATTGTGCATTTAATAAAGATCAATATGGCTTTTTGCAGCATGTAAATTAAATAAATATTTTCGAAGATATCACAGATTTAAAATGCAGCGGCGCCAGGCGAACGGGGCGTGCGGTGGGGAAGAAGCGGCTAATAGCTGAGTGCGCGACCCGAACGCGGGCAGACGCATGAGGGCAGACGTCGTTGACGGTTGTGTCCGTTTTGCGAATTTTCAAGGCACTAGCGATTTGATAAAAACGTATGGTCGCCTACTTTAAGTAATATAGGCCTAAGGTTAGTTATTGCCAGGTTTCTTTTTGGTTAGGAGTAACACGTACAAAAAGATACTTCATTTTTACAAATTACTTCATTGATAATTCAATTACTATATAGATAGGTTACTTACAGTTAATTATAACAAATTATATTAGCAATAAATTAAAATTGCGACTATAATTTGAGATTTAAACTATCCTATCTCTCAAGTTGGATCGAACTGCACATGGTGTGCGAATTTTATTATAATCGGTTAAGTGGTTTAGGAGTCCATTGAGGACAAACATTGTGACACGAGATTATATAAATTAAGATAAGATTATTAATACTATATGTATGTTTTTTATTATTCTTTATTGTACACTACGTCCTTCTTTAGTCGTTTATAAATTCCTTTCCATCCAAAGGTTGCCTGGAAGAGATCGCTTTAAGCGATAAGGCCGCCAATTGTGGTACACTAATTTTAAGTTAATTGTCTTTTACTGTGCCTTTTTTATTTATGTGTCCAATAAAGAATTATAAAATTTCCATGACACAATGTTAGTTACCGTACTCCTCCAAAACGGCTTGACCGATTTTTACCAAATTTCATATGCGTATTCAGTAGGTCTGAGAATCTTCTACTATATATTTTTAAGGCAAAACAACGTTTGCCGGGTCAGCTAGTTATTATATAATAATCAGTTATTATTGCTACAAAGACTGGCTTTGGCTATTCAACGGGGCAATGCTGGCGGGATTTTGGAAGCTATGTTTACTTCAAATTAAGTGGTAGAGTGTTTTCTTTTTTTTCGTTCGTTTTCTCTTTATTCTTTTTGACTTTGGTCATAAAATCTGATCAAGAAATATAATGTAAGTTTATAATACAAGCAATAAAGTCAAACTTAGAAATATAATATTACATGTAATTTACAAACTATAAATTAAATTAAATCAAATCATAAACACATAGCTAGAGTAAATCTGCCGTAGATATAACAATATTTCGGCTGGATTTTTAATTCAACTTGATATAAATGTAGAATATTTCGTGACGAGTCTACTGTAACAAATCATTTCTTATATGCATAACAACTATTTATTTTATTCTCGTTAAAATTCAACCACGAATTCAATATTGCTTTGTCAATATAATCTAAGATTTACATATTGACTATTTTTTCAACGCAAAACCCAAGCGGGTTTACATCTCGCTCAGCTAATAAATATACGTAAATATCTAACCACATCTTTCCAGACATCTTATCAAATGTCCCACCAAATGTGTTCACAAAAACTTTGTTTCGAAAACATGTGGATAGTCAAAGAAAAAGCGGGTTCAAAGTTGGAGGCGAAGATTATCATAACAGAGAGTTCCGTACAAAATTAACATAGGCTTTGTGATTCCAAAACTTTGGGAGCAAGATTGCTCGGTATGATTTGCTGGGGTTGAGTAAGTTAGTATTTATTTAGATAATATTTAATTTTTAGTATAAAATTAATTTCTAAGATATCCTTATCTTATGACGTTGTTATTTCAATTTAATTCAAAAATGTACCGTTTTGATATCTCATGTACCCCGACTGCATCCCTATGCAGTTGGAGATCTATGGTGATTTTAGAAGTTCCAGTTAGGATTAAGTAAGTATGATAATGACAGAACACATGGCTGTCTCTTTAGTAAAAAGCCTTAAGGTTTACTAGAGCAAAAAATATTAGGCAACTTTTTCGTAAAAATACGCACAATTTAGTTCTCACAATTACACTGCCAAATAGTCTGTATAGCGCCTAGCCTACAGGGTTTCTTGTAGGTAATAGACGCAAAACCAAATAAGTAGTTATAGAAGATTTAATTTCTAAAGGCATAAATGTTTTTAGTAATTAAATTATAGTCGAAATTTGTTTTTAACGATTTTCAAGAGAAAACTGTACCAGTTTCTTCCGGGTCTCTAACTTAGATCATGAAAACTTATTCTCAAAAAAATAAAAAATTATAAATATACTCGATTTTCAAAGTTCATGTTTTAAATTTTGACATCGGTTCTCAGATCAGATCATATCATTAAGGTTAAGCAACGGTCGATATGGACAGGCCTCGGATGAGTAACCATGCACAAGAATGCTTCTAAAAAATGTGGCATTTTAAGTGTTTTCTACCGTGGGTCGGATGACTCGTTTAATTGTGGCTCCCGGCTGTTAATCTTAATACAAGCTGTCCTTAAGCCAATTCAGAGGCCTTCGAGGGGCTTAAAACTCGACACCAGAGCTTGGCCACTTAGTTCAAACGAAGAAGAAGACTAGTAACCCTGTACAGGCAGAGCCTCCATTAGGCACGATACATCAAGGCGAAAGGCCGCCGTCTTCCCACCATTACGCTATCTCAAAGCAACGGAAGAGAACCGCCTCTTCCCGTCTCGTTATACGACGTTTTGCGCACGTTGTGTACAACGTGGCACTGAAATATGTAAGAAAAAACATTTGACGATCTAAAACCATTGATCCATAAATATATCCTCATTCTTTACACATGAGCTAAGTGGTTGAGGTATTAATTTGACAAAACAAGCCGTTGTCTCTAGTTTTTTATACTTTGAATCTTTTTATAATATTTTGCATGACATAGATGTGACTTTTGGATGAGGTAGGTATATAATTAATGATGTGGTATTAATTTAGATAAAAGTGATAGATTTTAGTTCCAATTACGTTTAAAATTTCACATGATTATTCATGTGAATTAGTGAAACGCGCAACTTGCATACAAAACTCTCTAATGTTTCTTATCTTCTTACGAGTACATAGCAATAACATCCTTCAGAACTAAAACGAGATTTTGGTGCAACTGTCTTCTGCTAAAGAAAGATAAACATTTTTTACGTCAGTACTGAACTTCGATTTCAGTGTTTATAAACCAGTTTTTACAGTTCTCACTGCCAACAGAGTTCAAGCCAATAAATGCAATAAATGCTATATCAGCAAAACAATATTTTTCGTTGCAGATTTATGAACGTCTATAAATCGTAATTCGAGTATTCAGCTCAGTCAAATATTTGTTTAAAATACAGACTCTTAAAGTGGAACCGGTATTATAACAATATTTGTATTCGTTTTTGAAACTTTAAAACTGCCTTGGCTTACTTTTATTTCATTATTATCATTATCATAGTCATCAGTCTGCATCCTTCCACAGATGGATAAAGGCTTCTGCAATACGCCATACAGTTATTTTTTTTTTCAGTCAGTTTCCACCAGCACTTTTCAGCTTGCCTAACCATGTCATATGACGACCATTCGCGTCATTGACGACCTCGTTGGCGTAAAGGTTACCATGCCGGTCTGCTAATCAGAAGGTTCCGGGTTCGATTCCCGGCCCGGTCAACATCTTTGTGCTTAACTAAATTTGTTGGCTGTGGGTCTGGGTGTTAAATATGTATTTATATATAATATGTATGTATGTATGTATATGTAGTATATCAGTTGTGTTAGCAACCATAATACGAGCTAGAAATGGTTCAGTATGGGGCTAACCAGCCGTGTGTGAAAGTGTCCTAATATATATACTTATTATTATTATTATATGACCACCGGGCTGGTGGTCTGCCTCTAAGCTGTTGTATGTTTCTCGGGTTTAACTGTATAAGCATAAGCAGCCCACTATACGTTCCCACTGCTGGCACTCGGGGCCTGCTCTCACGAGAAGAGAGATATAGGCCATAATCCACCACGCTGGCCAAGTGCGGGCTGGCGGATGACACACGCCTTCGGATAGTGTGGTCCTCAAACATGCCGGTTTTCTCACGATGTTTTCCTTCACCGTAAAGCGGGTGCAAATCTACACATATCGCTGCCTTGGAAGAATACTGTCGTAAGTCAAAATGAGTAAATTTTTCAGTAGAACACTTTAAAGTTTTTTTCAAATTATCAAATGCTGTATTTTTTTATTTACTGCGCAAATGTTGATGACACTTGAATAAAAACACGAAACATATATTGCACTTTATCTTTATTAAATGCTTTTAAGAAAATAGTACTTATTTAGTACTAAATTTTGATAATAATTACTAGGTCTCAGACTTATAACAAAATTATACAAACAATCTTATGAAGATTACTGTCTCATTACAAAAAAGTACAAGAAAATATAAGATTATTTTAAATAACAGTGGTGTTTTTAGATTTAATACATAATATTCATTGTGCTTTTCTCAGTGATACTGATACATTTTGAGTTGTTACATCTTAGCATTATTTATTCTTAAACAATAGCGTCACAATACCAAATCAGTCGCTCTATTACAAAAATGCCTATTGTGTGTAACATGTTTAATGGAAAAATAAAGTATTAACTGGTTTTACAACAAATAATAAACGTACGAAAATTAGAAACATAAAAGAAAATAAGAAACTTTATCTTAAAAAATTGCTTAAGTAGGTAACTGTTATAGCATAGAATCTTATAAACACTGGAAACAAAACATAAAAATTGAAAAATGCTCATAATAGAACATGTAGCTCTTATCCACTTAAAATTCGAAGAATTTAATAAATTCTAAGCCCAAAATAGACTCTCTATTTTGTACAATATTTTTTAAAGCTTGTTTGAATAATCCATTATTTGGTGAGTATTGGGCGGACTAATTTGTCTTGAACTTGAATTTTTAGTCACTACTGAAATTGTGGGATCGATGTTGTCAGCAAACTTATTTCTTTCAAATTGCTTTGCGCGTTTCTTACTAGTTAAGTCACTAAGATCAGAATCGGAATAATAATCCTCAGTATTTACGTAATTCGGGTCTTTGACGCTGTAATCTGAACTATAGTCATGTACTAGCTGGGTTTGCGGATCTCTTGTTTCTACGTTGTTTTCAGACGGTAAAGGAGATAATACAACGTTCCGCATGATCCATTCTGTCCTCTGCTTGATTTTCCTATAACATAAACAAAACGTAACAAAATCCAATGAAACATGATTAAAAAGTTTAAAATAGTATTATTATCGATATTGATTGTTAAAAGATATTGTTATTGTTATTATAAAATCTACAAATCCAACCACCTACACTTCATGTAAAAGTAGGTAAGCACCACTTCGTTTATTACCTTGATACTCAACGGGACATTGATGTTCCGGAATAAATGTAGTGTCCGTCGGTTTGCCACTAAAATAAAAATAAACAAGGAAAAGTTAGGTAGGTACGAGTATATACTCTCACTTTTAGACAATTACCTGATTCTGATTCCCTATCGTAGATATCGGAGCTAGATCTCTTATGTATTCCCGACAATATGGCTTTCGCCGGAACCGGTCAACTGGGGATCTTCTAGTGTACGCCACGCACATCTGGAGTGAGGCCATCGAATTCGGAGAAGCCCTAGCGGTTTCTCTCGATATTTCTAAGGCCTTTGACAGGGTTTGGCACGACGGCCTTATCAGCAAGCTTCCTTCGGTTTGCCCACTGGTTTTTGTTTGTGGATATTAAACTTTTTGAGGGATCGATCAATCCGAGTAGTCATATATGGCTGCTCGTCTGATCAAATGTCTATAAACACCGGTGTCCCTCAAGGTTCAGTGCTCTCTGCAACTCTCTTCTTGCTGCATATTAATGATCTGCTCAAGCCTGGCATCATAGGGTATTCAGGCGACAGCACGGTTGTAGAGAGCTTTATGTCCAACGCACGAGCCAGTGCGGCCGATATCCAGTTACTCAGAGAGGGCATGGTCGAGCGCATAATCGACACCTTACAGGCAGTCTCCGATTGGGGCGATGCCAATCTGGTTACATGCTGCTAAGACTCAGGCGTGTCTATTCTCCGCCAAGAAGAGGCCATTTCATCAGGCCCCCACTTTCCGAAATGTATCCGTTACGACCACAAACCAATTAGAGCTTCTCGGTATCACCTTGACCTCGTCTCTCAATTGTGGCTTATATTATATTGTATCCAAAGCGCAAGTGGCTGGAAAAAAGCTGGGTATCCTCTCAAAGGTACGACAGTACTTCAGGCCTAAACAGTTGCTTATTTTGTATAAAGCGCAAGTTCGGTCATGTATGGAGTACTGTTCGCATCTATGGGATGGTTCTGCCAATTATCTGCTAGAAGCGCTTTAGTCCATTGAGAGACGAGCTAAGAAGCTCATCGGCAATTCTTGCGTTGCGAAGGCGAAGCTTCAAAGCCTAGAGCACCGACGCAAGGTTGCTATTTTGTCGATCTTTTATCGGATACATTTCGGGGAGTGTGCTTTGGAACTTCATAATTTGATTCCACCATCTCCGTTCTACTACAGAGAGTCAGTGAAGAGACACCGATACAGAGTTGAGGTTCCAAACTTTCTCACGAAACGCTTTGCGTCGATCTTTATTGTGAGGACTGCGAAGCTTCGGAACTCACTACCTGGGTCTCTGTTTCCTAAGAGGTATCTTCCGGGGGTCTTCAAAAGTAGAGTTAATAGGTATCTTCTAGGTAAGCGTGCCACACCGTAGACTGCAGCGCAGCTTAACATCAAGCTAGCTGTAGTCAAACGCAAACCTATCAAAGATAAAAAAATGTAGATAGTCTTAATCCTACGTAGAATACCTACTCTTTATAAGTACCTAAGTAGCAATAGAATCTGGTTACCTAGAATACAGCTATCTAGAATCTACTAACTAGCTCTAACTAGCTACCTAGATTACAACGAGTCGATATGTAACAATAAAACCTGCTAGGTATCTACCAAAATATTAGCTTCAGTAAGCTCTTCACGATTAGTAAGGTAGTTATAATGCATAAAAAAAAGTAGTATTTGTGGTGCTTTTTATCTGAAATACTGTATCAAGTACAATAACACGACCGATTGTTTTACAGAATAAAGTCTTATTACGAAAAATACTATTACAATCACGAAATAATTTATATAGAAAAACGTAGTAGTTTTAATTGTACCAATACTTACGACTCTATTTTTTATTATAAACAGTAATATCTAATTATAATACATTTAAGTTATACTTACTTTTTGTAGAACAACGTAGTAATCCCAAATGACACTTTGTTTATGAGAAGTTTCAAAAAGTGTTTGTAGATTTTTTTAAGCAATAGTGTCACATCTCGTAATAATGTAGTGTTTGAGATAAATGCGCACTCAAAATCTGAATTATTTTGGAATATGACCAAATTCAAGAAAACCAACAGGGGGTTCACTTCTAAACACTAGTTGCAACTGGCGATACAACGCTATCTATAAAAAAATGCGGCCAAATTTGACCAAAAGGATATAGTCTTTTGGTGGTGCCACGCCGTGAAATGTTGTTATAAAAATACGATCTTAACTGGGTATACAAAACAGATCATTTTACGTTGAATGGCGTTGAAAAATGAATTTTGTAGTATTTGGTAATACTACGCTATTTTTCCAAAGCAGCGATATCTTGAAAAACAAGTCATTGGTGTAGGGACAGAATCGAACCAGGGGCTGTCTAATTGAAAAGCAGACGTTATTACCACCGAATCACATAAAATGAAACCGCAAAATATACTAGAAACATTAATGAAAATATATTCGAAATCCGTGGCAGTTTCAACGTACCTACTCGAATTAGCCAATTCTAAAATACAGCTTTCGCTGAATTAACTTCATACTTTTATTTACCCTCATATAACTCATTATAAAGTAACAACTTTAAATTCAAACACAAAACAAACTGCGAAACAAACCAACTGCATCAGACAGACAAATGAATCACGAATTTTAATGATAATTATAGCAGAACAGGGCAAAACATTCTCAACTTTAGTGCCCAGAAAATAAGCTTGAATTTCTTACTGCAGGTGTGATAGAAAATTGCTCGCGAACTGAAAATAAATAACCTAAATTGGCCTGTAACATGAAACCTTACAGTTCAAAATCCGGTGTATAGTTTCGCTCACTCAAACATTCAAATATCCACCTAATTGCTATCAAATAGAACCTAATTCGAAGTATCATTTAATGCTACAATAGTAAATGCAAAACAGGCCAAATTAACACTTAGAGTAACAGGTTAAGGTTGATTATTGAGCGTAAGTGAGTCAGAGACTGAAAGTCATAATTTTCGGGGTATACAACTAAAGCGGTCTGTAATGAATGGTGTTTATGAGATAGTTCGGTTTAGTTAGTTGTATTGTAGTAGATTATTTCTGATATAATAATAGTAGCACAAAATAATGCGGGGAAAGTCTCTGTGTCCTTATTTAATGCGAGAACCAATAGGTTGAAAATTTTGAAGGAAACAGTGCTTTAGTTGGTTTTTGTAATATAAATGAATGAAAATCTATACATGTATAGTGAAGTTGCATTTATATATGAGTATATTGAAAATAAAATGCTACTTTACAGGCAATATAGGTGTATCAATGTTACTTTTCAATGCATTGTAATTAAGTTAGTACACTGGATTCGATGAAAAAATAGAAGTAGATTAGTGTTCTTTTCTATTTCAAATCGTGGTTTTGGTCCTAGAAAATATGAAATATTTCGTTTAATTACCGTCAGAAATGATCTGCTCGGAATCAGCTTAGATATTTTTTTTAACATTGAGTAATGTACATAAACTCGTAAATAATCATAATAACATACGCCACAAGCGTCACTTGACGTTTATGCCAAATGACGCCATAAAAATGTCATTTCCTCATGACCCCGCTTGTCGTGACTATAAATCATTGCGAAACGAACGTCCGTTTGTAAAATTCAATTATTACGATATCCGTAATGGAATAAATGAACATACTCGTATCTTCTTATTTCTATATACTATTCAGTACCTGGTTGACCGAGCATTGCTTTTTTATATGACATCTTCTAAGAATGATTCCTAGCTAGATCGATTTATCGCCCCCGAAACCCTTTATATACTAAATTTCATGAAAATCTTTGGAGCCGATCAGGATAAGATAATATTATACCGCGGATTTGAAAAGAGAATGTAAATTAAATTTATTATGGAAACTTCTTATTCTTTTGTAAGAGCCAAATGGTCAAAAGTTTCGAGAAATTTAAGCTGTAAGAGATTTAAGACATATTATCCACTATTGTAGTAACATTAATAGCTGGGACCTACACTTTAATGTCTTATCCCACGGTAGCACCTAGATGAAAATACTACATTTTTGAACACCGTTATAGAAACGCATTTTTATTTTTATTGTTGTTTTTAGCAGTGCTATGTGTAGATATTAAAAGCAAACATGTCTCGTATATTTCAATACACATAAATCATCGTTAAATGTATTCGCATGTGAATTTCAATTTCAATGATTACACGTGACAAATTGCTTGTGCCGTAATTTTATTAAATTCAAATTATGTTTAACCATGCGGTTGAACGCGAATTGCAGAATTGATATAAATGGGAAAAAGGCATACGACTAAATCCATTCTCAGACAATGTTAAGTTTGTTATTCGATCTAGAAAGAGAAAGTCTTCGTTTAATTCGCATAATGTATCGCGCAATAAAATTAAAGGTTCAAAACATTATATAAGAGTAATTCTCTGAACAGGACTCGTGAACAAGTTTTTTTGGAACAAAGTATATAATATAATAACATATTTTTTTCTAATATATATATAAAAAATACTTTATTTTATTTTCAGAATATGGTATTATCCGCTTTGCTAAATGCCATACTCATCGATCCGTAAATAGTTCTGCAAACAAATTTACCACCTTTTAGAGGAAACTAACCTCCCCACCACTAATCTATATAATACTAGCTGACCCGGCAAACGTTGTTTTGCCTTATTAATTACTTTTATTCTAGTTTCTAGACAAATTCTAGTATAATTAAAATGTTACTTACTTATTTTATGTGTGTATGGTATATGCGTGAAATGGGTATGGAGCGCCATGAACAAACGTTAAGGGAATATAAAAGTAACAAACGCCAAAAAATATTAAGTTCAATCATATCTATTTAATAGTGTTTATTTTAACAAACATTAATTTGTTCTTCTTAGATGGCACTGACGCCAAGAATACAGGATAAATACAAATTGAAAATAGCATGTTTATAAGTTAACCAAATAAAGTCTTCGATGGTACTTATGTGTAGGCATAAAATTATTTTTCACTTTTTAGATACAGTTAGAATTTATAAATGTAGGTATGATTTTGAAGTCTGTTATTTATATAATACAATTTCATTGTAAAATTTTTAAGGTTAGTAGGTAATGATATTTTTCTAAAGTTAGGTTAGGTATTCAAATTTTTTTAGCGAATCCATTCGAGCCGTTACCAAACAAATTACATAATATTGGTAGTGTCATAAGCTATGACCCAAAACGTCATAGGACCAATCGCGAGCGAAGCGAGCTGGATGCGAGCGCAGCGAGCTATGCGCGAGCGAAGCGAGCGCGAAAATTTGTAGCGTATTTGTTCGAGCCGTTTGAGCATAAAGAAGTCCAAAACGGAACAAATTACATAATATTTGTAGTGTCGTAAGCTATGACCCAAAACGTCCTAGAACCAATCGCGAGCGAAGCGAGCCGGATGCGGGCGCAGCGAGCTATGCGCGAGCGGAGCGAGCGCGAAAATTTTTAGCATTATATTTGTTAGAGCCGTTTGAGCATAAAGAAGTTCGAAGCAGAACTAATTACATAATATGTGTAGTGTCGTGAGCTATGATCCAAAACGTCCTAGAACCAATCGCGAGCGAAGCGAGCCGGATGCGAGCGCAGTGAGCTATGCGAGAGCGAAGCGAGCGCGAAAATTTGTAGCATATTTTTTCGAGCCGTTTGAGCATAAAGAAGTCCAAACAGAACAAATTACATAATATTTGTAGTGTCGTAAGCTATGACCCAAAACGTCGTAGGACCAATCGCGAGCGCAGCGAGCTATGCGCGAGCGAAGCGAGCGCGAAAATGTTTAGCATATTTGTTCGAGCCGCTTGAGCATAATGAAGTCCAAAGCAGAACAAATCACATAATATTTGTAGTGTCGTAAGCTATGACCCAAAAGGACTAATCGCGAGCGAAGCGAGCTGGATGCGAGCGCAGCGAGCTATGCGCGAGCGAAGCGAGCGCGAAATTTTTTAGCATATTTGTTCGAGCCGTTTGAGCATAAAGAAGTCCAAAACAGAACCAATTACATAATATTTGTAGTGTCGCAAGCTATGACCCAAAACGTCGTAGGACCAATCGCGAGCGAAGCGAGCCGGATGCGAGCGCAGCGAGCTATGCGCGAGCGAAGCGAGCGCGAAAATTTTTAGCGTATTTGTTTTAGCCGTTTGAGCATAAAGAAGTCGAAAGCAGAACAAATTACATAATATTTGTAGTGGCATCATCATATTTGTTGAAAATTTTTGCTCATACGTTTGGGGTCTAGTTTATTAGTACATCAAATTTTATAGCTTCTTCTACGTAAGAACTAAGTGATCAAGTTATGTTGTCGAGAGTTTTTCAAGCCCCTGCCTTAGTTTAATGATTGTTTGTGCTAAGAAGACCTACAATTTAACGTATAATCCGATCCACAGTAGCGCACAGATGAAAATACATTTTTTTACAACAGTCATGTGCAGGAGAGGTTATGCAATAAAGTGACTTACACGCGGGTGGAGCCGCGGTTAAGTTAATAAGACAGTTACATTGATATAGCAAAATGATAATTGTTAACAATACTACTACATACGATACATAAACAATAACAAAGGTCGAAACTTGTGTAAACAGTGAGAGAAGTCTGTGAAGAAGAATTTTGTGAGTAAAACAGGAGACCAACTTCGGTCTATGGCATAGTGTGGCATTTCACTCACCAGTAAAGTAAAGGCGCGGCTAATTTTAAGTATTTAAGATTGGTAATAATCATAAGCATAAGTATATCCAGGTTAAATTTTGTTAGTTATTTTCTTCAAAAAAAAAAGGATTTTTACTCGAAGTACAGTTAGATACTATATTTTATCAGTTATCAAGCGAGATGAAAAATGAATAAAATACTAAAATAGCCATAAAAATAGGGAATGATGATAAAAAAGTAAAAAAATTAGGGTCGTATGTATTTTTTAATGCCACTTAATACTAAAGTAAAATGAAAATATCGGCGAAAAATAAAAAAAAAATGTTTAAGGGTGATCAACCATCATCACTTAGGGGTATAAAAAATAGATAGTAGCCGATTCTCAGACCTACTGAATACGTATATAAAATTTGGTAAAGATCAGTCAATCCGTTTCGGAGGTGTACGGCAACAAACACTGTGACACAGAAATTTACTAAAATGGCCATAAAAAAATTGGGGTTGATGATAAAAAAGTAAAAATTTAGGGTTGTATGTATTTTTTAATGCCACTTTATATAAAATTCAAATAAAAAAACTTCATCGAAAAAATAAAAAAATATATTTAAGGGTGAACAACCCTTATCACTTAGGGGTAAAAACGTTTCACGTTGGCCGATTCTCATACCTACTGAATACGCATATGAAATTTGGTAATGATCAGTCAAGCCGTTTCGGAGGAGTTCGGTAACAAACACTGTGACACGGAAATTTTATATATAAGATATTAAAAGTAGTTGCACACCAAAATTCTCAAGATTATTTAAAAAATACGGACTCTACAAACGACCTAACATACACACATACAGATAAACGAAAGCAAAATTAGCCAGCACAGAGAGTTCGATTGCTTCAAAGCTCAGTCAAAAATGAAGTTTGCAAGTTACAAACATAATTTATAACTCAAAATCCGCTGTACCAATTTGAATTATAAATAGGCGGAAATGTAAATTAAAACCAGAACACGGACAAATGATACTTTTAACTTTTTTAATATTATTATTTCATTTAAGAAAAAGAAAGCAATAGATATGCCAGGTCAACTAGTTACTAATAAAGAAACTACTCCTAGCATTGGTTAACACAAAACTCTCAAACTTAACGATTTGTTTCTGACTCGGTAGATGGCGTACTTCCGCTTTGTACATTTTGTATTCGATATTGAACTGTGACGTCATATTTTGAGATGCTGTTTTTGGTATCAAATGCTAACTCCTATATTTGATTAGAGAGGCGAAGGGAGCCCTGTGCCCAGCGGTGGCCGAAAGAGGGCTGAAAATGATGATGATGATATTTGATTCCATTTGTTGTGTTTTTTGTCTATTATATTTTTGATTAATTGAAAAAACTATATAAGCATTTAAAGTTCCATATTCAATTTTAGTCACAAACACTTCTTAAATCTAATTTTGTTTAAACACTTGCTACTTAGGTTTCGGCGTAGAATGTATTTGAAATTTAATTATCGAACACTAATTACCGTTTTGTGTGGGTTTGTGTTCTATGGTTGTGGTAACATTGTTGTTGCTGTGGGTTTGGTACAAAGTATGCTTTAGAGCGAGTTTGTCTAATAAAACTTTGGTTTACGAGACTATCTCTGTAATACTGGACTTGAAGTGAGATTACCTTTGATATACTAGATAGATAAATTCTTTATTTCCCACACTTATTATTACATCAAAATTTTAACAAAAAAAAAACTTAAAAATAGTGCCAAAAATGGCGGCCTTATCGCTAAAAGTCATCTCTTCCACTACTACTACTTACTAGACCGTAGTGTCTGTAGTTTGGCTCATTTTATTTTTACATTTAAATATGTTTATTAAAATATATTTAAATAATACTTAAAACAGATGTTTTTTAGTATTGCACATACTACATACATCCAGGCAAAAAAATATCGAGAAAATTCCGGTTAAAATATTATTGCAATTATCATAACCACAAATAAATTTACTTACACAATCACATTTATTAGCTTAAAAAATTCAATATTCGAGATTAATTCGAGATTTTGACATTTCACCCCTGTATGAATGAAATAGAAATAACGCATTGCCGTTTGTCCATCTACCAGTTTTTTGCCATTTAAAAGAACTATCTTCTTTATTCTTTATTTGGAATATATCGTTGGTATTTTACCACCCTCTAAAATTTAATTAAACATTGAAGTATTTTATAAAACTAATGTAATAAGTATAATTGTATACATAACTGTATACACATAATAATATGTATGTGTTCATAATTGATATTATTTAATGTATAAAAATGATTTGTAACCATTAGTAAGTTATAAATACGAGTAGATAAACTATAACTAAAACTCATTTCGCTAAGAGTTATTGAATTACAATCTCTCTGCGATATCCAATTAACGCCATGTCATGTGCTTGACGTATTAATACCAACCTATAGGTATTATCGTAGCTATAGTTACATTGGTGGATATATTATACTTAAATGTATAGCTAAACTATTATATTCTATGTAAACGGCGGAAGATATGAAGATTCTCAATTTTGCATTACTTTAACACATAATTAATTTACCTACATATATTACATGTACACAAATATCTTAATATTAATAAATCTCGTTTCGCAATGTTTGTCCTCAATGGACTCCTAAACCACTTAACCGAATATAATAAAATTCGCACACCATGTGCAGTTCGATCCAACTTGAGAGATAGGATAGTTTAAATCTCAAATTATAGTCGCAATTTTAATTTATTGCCAATTATTGTCTGTTATTATTTGACAGTCACAATTATCTGTTAACTCCAAATGATTCTAACAGATGTCGATACCTTTCGACTGGGTTGAGTAAGTAATCAATAGATGGCGCTGCTATGGTAAATCTACGAACGTGTCATATAAGCTACACTATTTATTTTTCATACCCCTAAGTGAGGCAAAACAACGTTTGCCGGGTCAGCTAGTATATTATATATCATACGCAATATTATTTATATGAAAAATAATTTTAATTTCGTTTTATGAAACAAAAAAGGCATTATTACAATACTAAAATCACAGAATTAAATATTTATTGGCCTTTTCATTTCACTGTGCATGTATAAAGAAAAAAAAAATAGGCTTTAGAAACTTTCCAACAAACGCAACAAACTTCAGTTCAGTACACAACTTTCAAGCCGCAGTTTAAAGTCTATTATATAAAACAGAATGCAACTCTGCACGTGCAACTTTTTCTATTACCAACTTTTTCTAGTCTTTGTATGTATGGTTAACAAAGTTGCGGTTACGAAGTGCTACGGCGTAGAGACATTGTAGCAGCTTACTACGATGTTACTACGAGACTGTTTTGTTCCTCCAAGTTAGCCTTAGCGAAAGCGCTAGGACAGACCGTTATATTAAGCTTAATTTATATGTATGAATGAAGACTAAGATTTGGACTTTTTCTATTTGTCAATTATGACTTCCTTGTCAAGTTTTAAGCTTAGCACCTTTTGTGGTCTGCTGCATTTCAAGCTCATTATGATTGGCATAGGTTTGAAGGAAAACAGCTCAGGTTTTAGATTATTAAATAGGCTACTTATTTTAGGTAGCTCTGGTATTCAGCTCTCACTTTCTACAAATATTATAAACGCAAAAGTTTGTGTACATGTTTGTTACTTTTTGACGCTCAAACAGCTGAACCGATTTCGATTAAATTTGGTATGGAGATAGGTAGTATATTAAGCAACCTACTGCTGAGACTCGGGGCTTAACTAGGAGTTATAAGGCATAATCCACCACGCTGGCCAAGTGCGGGTTGGCGGATGTCACACGTCTTTGAATATTGTAGTCCTTAAAAATGTCGCTTTCTTCACGATGTTTTATACAAATGAACCAAATGATGTTAAGCTCCACTGCAGTCTACGGTGTGGCACGCTTACCTAGAAGACACCTATTAACTCTACTTTTGAAGACCCCCAGGTGATACTAGAGACTCAGGTAGTGAGTTCCAAAGCTTTGCAGTCCTCACAATAAAGATTGACGCAAAGCGTTTTGTACAAAAGTTTGGAACTTCAACTCTGTATCGGTGTCTATTCACTGACTCTCTGCTCGTTCTGTAGTAGAACGGAGATGGTGGAATCAAATTATGAATGTTCCAGAGCACACTCCCCGAAATGTATCCGATAAAAAATCGACAAACTAGCAACCTTGCGTTGGTGCTCTAGGCTTTAAAGCTTCAAGATACAGGATTTTCGTGGGTAGCATCGGACGCATTAGTTTTGCAACAAAGTAAGTGTCATCTAAATCACTTCTTTCCACTCGAGTGGGTTTCGACAATATGACAGTTAGTTCATTCCACCGCAGCTTATTTACAAACCATTTATTCGCATTTTGCCTCAAAATTGTATAGAACGTGAAAATAACTTGCACTATTATATATTCTGGTGTCGTGGTGTCCTATTCTGATAATGCGCTGTACAATTTATGTCGTATGCGTGGGGCTCTATTCTGATTCGTTTTATTATATCTTTATACAACTTTGGGTTTCACCTAGTTTGGAAGAAGACAGGAACTGTATTAAGTTGTTTTTATCGAACTTTTTATTTAAATTTTAGCCTTATGTGAAGTGGCATTGTTTGTTACCAACAAATTTGCTTCATTTCCATAAAGATTTTTGAAAAATGCAACTCTGTGTTGTATCTCTTTGATTTTTGTAAAATAATGAAGAGTTAAAACCAACATTTTATAATCTAAGCAGTCATTTGAAAAATTACATTTCATTACTAATAATAGTAAAAAAAAATGAATTTATCTATTACTTAACCCTAAAGAGTAAAGAATATTATTATTATTATTTTTTATTACCCTACTATTGTATTGTAAAAATTAATTGTGAATAAATAGTATTTCATATCTATACCAAAAATCCATAAATGAATAAATTGTAAACTTCGGATAAAAAGAGAAAACAATGCGTAGTCCAAATATTTAACAAACATACCTGCCAAAATTAGTAGAATTTTTAATTAGTAATTTTAAAGTGCAGATTAACATTGACATTTATCGTAGACGATAAATATCGCAGTACACGTAATACGGCCTGGCAGCTATTTTAGCAGTGCAGTGACACAGAAGCGAGACAATGCTGCGTGGTCTATGATTTACGTCGCCCCCGGATTCCACGGTCGTACGCCATGTACTTAGCAACTATGGTGTGCGGTTGCAACCGTATATGGTGACAATTGTATGTAGTAACCGCTAAAGAAATAATATGCTTAATTTCCTCCCTTGAAGAGAAACTGATTAACTTGGTAATTGAGCATAATTTGAATATTTGAGACCACTTCCATGTGTCACATTTATATTATTTCTGATTTTTAAATATATACTCTTAAAAGCGTAAATAATTTACGTTATATAGGTGTATACCTATATTAAACTTTCAATAAACTAAAGAATAGATTTGATATACAACGAAGTTATGAAGGAAAAAACACAAAAAAAACAGACCAATAAAGACTATTAATTATTGAAGTCTTTATTTTTTTTTTGCCTATTTTGCGAAGTAGTCGTGTTATAACTTTTATACATTATCCTGATAAATTATACAATTTAATACGCAAAAAATAAAGACTTCAATTTATTTTTTATTTATTGGTCTGTTTTTTTGTGATTTTTCCTTCATAACTTCGTAATATATCAAATCGATTCTAAATATTAAGTTTATTGAATTGAATATACTTTCTACTACTACTACATTTTATCGTAAAAAGAATGGTCCCATACATATAATCAAAATCGGTTAAATATTAATTACGCAGAATACGTTTTTGGCATAAACTAATAGTGGTGTCATAATTACAAATAATATATTAATAAAACATTGTTAATAAAACGTTTTAAATAAAGAGTAACATTCCCCTTGCCATACATCGGTGGTGCTAGTCAATGCAGCAAGTCTGTTGGGCACGTTTGGGGGATGGGCCGCAATCTCTTTAGATTTAATGATAGTTTGTGATGACAATTATCATTATTTTTAATTTGTTAATCAAGATAAATGTAAATAAACATTTTAAAGTTTGAATTAAATGTTTAATAAAACTATTTGAAGAGGAACCTTTAAGCGTTAGACTACAAGAAACGATTTCTACGTACGCCGTTAACCGTAACACCGTTCCTACGAACGGCGGTTGGAGATAGCGGTGGTAAAATGATAGCTTTTTTTATTGTCTGAAGCACTTGGGCGAACATTTCGAGCACTTAAGAGCATCCCGCTTAGAGCTGTAATGAATAAAGAAATCGGTGCAAAACGCTTTGAGTGCGGTACATTTTACTGAGCATCTTTCGTCTAGTTAGATATTTGGAAAAAACACATATAATTAATGAAATTCATAACTATTTTATGAATAGAATTTGTAGATTTTTTTTAGTCTGCGTTGATTGAAAAAACACGTTCAAGTGTAAATTCAGGGACAAAACTATCAAATAATTTATTTTTAGTTCGAATGATATATCGTTGGATTATATATTTTATCAAACTGATATCTGTCCAGTGACTGGCTTATTTTACAATTTGGTTGGTATTAACAGAGTTTTAATACAATTTAGAGTAGGGAGTAGCTTAATATGGGTCCAAATTAAAAGAATGCTCTTACATATACCCGCTTTTTTTCTTTTAATTGGCCAAGATATGGTATCACAAATGATAAAAAAAACATTTCCAGCTCCAGTTAAGTATAAAAAATAGCAACTAAAACGTCTGTCATATATGTATATATTAGAAAGGCCAATTTATGAATTTATTATAAAAAAAAAACTTTATAAAATTTTTTTTTTTTTACATTTCTGATAAACTTTATATTTAGAAATGAGTATCTACAGTAGTTATTTGAATACGTGTTGTTTTTCTCATTTTTAAATTGATTAATTTTCATAAAGTCGGTCTTGTGTAATTTAATCGACGCTCGCAAAAACGTTTTGTTCGTTTTAACGAAACACGTCGAACAATATTCTGAAGCTCCCCAAAATAGCGGCTTTAATAAACTGTGTGCCAAAATATTGTGAAAAATAATTTACACCTTCTGTTTTCACCACTTTTATAAATAAGTGTAAATTGAAAATTTTGAAAACATCTGACTTATTTTTGTGGTGACGACAATCTTTGATTTGAAATGTATCATAGTGTATGTACTCTTCTAGTCAAGCCCTTTAATTTGACACTAATATTGAGGCAGTTGTGAAAAAATATACCATCCGCCATTTTCTAGCGGCAACCATCTTGGTTCGATTTTTAACAAATATAGATAATTCTTTACTGGACACAAAAGTTGTTTAAACTAAAATAAAGAAAAAAAATTATAGTGTCCCACAATTGGTGGTATTATCGCTTAAAGCGATCTCTTCCTGGCAACCTTTGGTGGAGGAGTAGAGAGACGTAGTGATAAAGAAAGATTAAGAAATAATAGTTATAAATTGAATTACCATATTATACAAAATATAACGATATAATTTATGTTAATACATAAATAAAGTACCAATTCATAGTACGAGTAACATAGCGAAGAAAACCCTCTTAACAAACACAACTTTCAAATAAAAAAAAATATTGAAGATCTATGTGTTTAGGAGCTATGATTCCACAGACAGACACAAAGACACACCCACATACACACAGATACGTCAAACTTATAATACTTCGCTATTTGTCGTGGGTTAAAAAATAACCGTAGCTCAATTTTTTTATCAAAGTTTTTTGAACTAAATTAAGATATTTTGTCCGGAAACTCGTCGTTCTCCCTATTTTAGGATCCATTTTTCTTTTGTGATGATATAATGAAAAGAAGCGGCAAAAAGTCTTTTACTCGTACACGTAGTGAAGCCAAAATATAAATACGAAAATGTAATGATAGCATTTCACATCGCTTTCATGTTTATTATTAAATTTTCCGAATAAGTACGATGTATAGACGATCTTAGTCGCAATTTTAGATTTTTTTTGCTATATTTCAATATCAGTAGCTGGTACAAGCTTGAAATTTTCATAGAATACATAAATGTATGTTACTTTGACAATAAGTTCACAAACATTAAGCTGCAGAGTCGATGTTTTTTGTTTGTTATTTGCCTGTTATTTGTGGATCGGCGTATTTGTATGTTTTCATATTTGTCTATAGTTTTTTTCAAATACAGTGGCCGCAACTTATACAAATATTATTCTAAAGGACTTCCAATAGAAGAAATCAAATAAGTACATCGTGGATTCAATCCCTGTTAACGAGCTCTTTCGGTGAAAGAAAACATCGTGAAGTAATCAAAGCGTGGGCATATTTTAGTGATCACCTGGCCGCCTCCCAAGTTGAAACATTACTTGCTAAGCACCTAAAAGTGTGTAGGCACAGCTTTTTTAAGAGCAAGATATTCAAAACTAAACACCCCATCGTAGGTCAAAATGTCGTTTACTTGTGTGGTTACGCGCCCTGCTGGCCAAATGCCAAGATTTGTAGCGTAAAGAAAATCAAAACGATGACACAACGAGGTAGAGCGAGGCTAGTTATACACACTTTATCCCGTTTCCTCTTTGCTAGCTTTATTCGGGGCGTTTGTCATCTTGCTAAGCTCATCTTTGTCCACTCCGCTCTCGAAGGCGCCTCGCTATAAGCAATGACGTCTTTCTCAAAGAATGTCGAAGAAAAACTCATCTTGGAACATTTTCAATTGTCTTTTAATTAAAAGTATCCAATCAGATTTTTTGTTATCAGCCATCATTATACTTTATTTAAATTTGATGATCACGTCAAAATAACTTTGTCGACCAAGCTACAGGTACTTACCAGTGGTTCTGTATAGCTCGTACCTACAAAGTTTGAGCTTACTACCCACGCCTATATCAGTTTCGCAAGGATTATCTTCAAGTTAGAAGTAAACAACGTAATATTTGCTCCACGAGACGCGAGTTTGTTACGAGTACAAATGTAATTGAAGAGAAGATCTCATTATTTTCCACTGAGATATTATCAAATTTTCTTCGTAGAAAATAAAGACAGTTCCAGATAATTGAAATGTAAGGAGATAGCGAACTGTGCTCACGCCTGCCATGATTTGGTGTCGATGTAAAAAAAATTGGAGGAGGCATTCTCAGTTTTTCTCTTTTATTTAATTTCAATGAAGATGCTGTTACAAATCGGGTGGCAATCAACGGAAGCTTAGAAAGGTTCGTAGAAATGTGATAGTGTAGACTGCGAATGGTGATAAATGTTAATTATTTTGGTTTCACCCAATATTTTTTGACTTGGTGAGTTTTGTGTAAATCAACAAAAAAAAATATGGTATTAGCCATTAAACTATCTGAAAATGATTTGTTAATTATGGAAAATATAGAATCATGCGCAAATGTGCTATAAGACCATTGATTCTAAATTTACACACTAAATTTAAAAATTTTATAAAGAAAAAGTGTGGTTAAGTATGTTTTTAAAAGCATCATTGATATAGTCCAATCGTCTATCTTATTTTTAAAATGATGCCATATCCAGGCATTAGTGACTTACTACCACGTAACAAAATCTCAGATTGCGGCCGAATCCTCGCCAGCAATTTCACTCACAATCTTGTTCAATCTAGTTAATTCCGGTTAATTCTGGTTTATATCGGAACATTCCGGTACGACGGCTCCGAAATCCGGTAATTCTTGAATAACAAGCACAATATAATAAACATCATGCTGAAGGTAAGTAGGAATCTATTTGAATTGTAAATAGATTGTTGGTTAAATCACAGAATAATAACTTGTACTTCGGTTAAATTGAGTGGTAAACTGATTCTGTGTAATTTAAGATCGTTTTCTAATATTTCGTCAAACAGGATGAATTTTATTTTATTACTTCGAAGACAAGGATGTCAGTTTAAGAAATAAAACGTTATATAAATTCCTAGTAAATTATGATCAAATAAAATTAGTATGAATAGATTTGTTATAATGATGGTATACTTTTACCTAGTTATATCTTTTTTAACGAATGGATGCTAGCGCTAGTGTCTAATGGTTTTATCGAAAAGGGACCTCAAGTGTGTCTAAAGAACTGTTATAGAAAGAAAAAACCGGTTTCATACAAAAAGTTTGTTGAGTCGCAATAAATCGCTACAAAAAGCTAATTTTGTTTTCACAAATTTCCAAAAGTCATAAAAAATCTTTGTTTTCTGGACAAACAACTTCTGTGTGGTGACAAATAACTTCAACTACGCTCTTGAACTTTCCAAGATGGTTATATTGGTTATGCGTTAGTTACGAGCAACTCTGTATAATATGTAGTAGTATATTTTGGAATTTGTAAGCATTATTGCGAGTGGATGTTAATATGACGGGAAACGGATGTGCTGGCATATTGGAACTGAGACGTTTCGATACGCGTAAATTGTGACTTGATATTATGTAGATACAAATACGTGAATATGTGACGTTTTGATGTTTTGGAATGTGAAAGATTTGGTGTAAATATTGAGGAAAAGGCATTTTGTACACAGGCAGGTAATATTAGAATGGAAGTAGCTACTCGTATGTATATTTGAGCAGTTTGAATGGGAATCCAGACAAATGTGTTATTTGTGTAACATTTTGGGTTACTTACCTTTATACAGGGACTAATTCTAAAACTGAACCATATGTGCGTTGAGGTAAGGACTACGATTTAGTTTGCTGGCAGTTAATTTCATATTTTAACCATAGATTGCTTAATTTAGAAACAAAACACTGGCGGTTCTTCCATCCAAGTAAAAGCCAGAGAAAGCGTCAAAAAATCCAAACCATACGCGCGTTGGGGTAAGGACCACGTTTTAGTTTGCTGGAAGCTAATGTCACATATTAACCATACATATGTAGATTGCTTAATTTAGAAACAAAACACTAGCGATTTTTCTATCAAGTAAAGGCGAGAGAAAGTGTCAAACTAACCAACGATTAAAATGAATTATTAGTTTAGCTCTGGAATATAAATAAGCTTTGTGTTTTATTTTACTACAGAAAAACGTCCTTATTTTTTAATTTGCTTTAGACCTCAATCCAATTTCCTTTAATTTAACACAGCTACTTGTATGATAACATACGTTTTAGTTTCAACAACTTTGTCGTAGGAAAACGTGCGATACTTGTAATTCTGACAATAAAAGACATAATAAAGATATATGGAGTTATAATATATAAATTTATGCATAGATAAATTTCATACATAGATCTAGTATATAACCACTAGTGTAGCTGTAAATACACGATCTAGGCTTTCCCACGTAGTTGATTAATTTTCTTGCCAATATCTTGGTAATATCAAATCGGCAGGTAAAATGGCAGTGTAGCTTGAGATATATAGATTAAATATATATTAAATAAGCTGATATATATAATTACACATTTCACACACGGCTGGTAAGCTCCATACTAACCATTCATAGTATACATACATTAATACTTTATATCGATACATCATATAGATATGAAGCGGTATATCAGAATCCAATACATCAAGCGAAGCCTCATAGTGCAGAAAAAAGAGCCTGAAAAGCCTCCGTCTTGGTAATTAAGCTAATGACGCGAGTTTCGCTCGATCTAACATCGCCGGTTGGTAATGGTTTTTCTGCTTTCCTTTTTGCGGCCAGCTAGTTACTGAACGGCAGATTGTAGATCCAGTATGGAGGTTTAGCCGCTTTAAGTATTCCATTTTTATTACAGCTAACATTTTTGATTTTTAAACAATTTTTCTTTGATGTTATTTTAGTTTATTGTTGTTGTTTTATTAATTCGTTTGCATTGTACATGGTCATTGACAAGTCCATATTGTATCTTGTTGGTGATATTAATTGTATTTTCTAATAGGATACGTTATGATGAGTAAAATTATTCTATTCTATTCTATTCTATTACTTGGTAAAATCATTGCCGTACGCCTACGCCTAGGTAGTGACGACCTCGTTGGCGTAAAAGTTACCATGCCGGACTGCTAATCAGAAGATTCCGGGTTCGAACCCGGCCCGGTCAACATCTTTGTGCTTAACTAAATTTATTGGCTGTGGGTCTGGGTGTTAAATATGTATTTATATTTAATATGAATGTATATATATGTAGTATATCAGTTGTGTTAGCAACCATAAGACGAGCTAGAAATTGTTCAGTATGGGGTTAACTAGACGTGTGTGAAAATGTCCTAATATTTGTTTATATATCTATATTTAATACACTTATTTTATTCAATAAAAAGACACATAATGTCAACTAAAATAATAGATTTTGATCATAAAATTCTACGAGTAACAGCGGTCGACAGTGATATCAATCAGTTATTGATAGCAATACTGAAATTGTACTGTATCTAATCATTTTATCGGTAGAAAAAAAGTAAGTTGTTTTTATTATTACTACCACTTGAAATAAGAAAAACGTGTTCCATCAACGCTATTTCTATCGTATTAATTCAAGAGTATGTCTGCACCTAGCGTAAGAAATTAAAAATTAAATCCTCTCATTTATATAACATGATTTAAATTAAAACAGAACTTGTAACATTAGGTTTCTGCAGTGTTCATAAGTTCGTTTTATTTAAAGTGCATTGAACTGCACCTGCACATTAATCCACAAGTTTCCCCTTTAAGCTCACTAGTGCATACTCTTACTGACTATAAAGGTGTCTAATGTACTGTGCAAATAGCGGTGCTTTTTGAAGCCTCATAGGGGTAATTATTGTAGTGGCTTAATGCTCTGTTGCAACTCTATTTTACACGAAATAGACTGGGGCTAAGCGGCGAATGAGAAAGTAATTTTTTACCCTTGATAGATTTTGCGTTTATCTACAGCTTGCCTGATGTAAAGCTACGCTGTAGTCACTGTGGCGCACTTATCTAAAAGAAACTTATTTACTCTAATTTTGTAGACCCTCGGATGATACCTCTAAGGAAACAGAGACTCAGGTAGAGAGTTCCAAAGTTTCGCTGTTCTCACAATAGTAAAAAAGGTCGACGCATAGCGTTTTGGAAATTTGTTCCTTTTCTATTTCAATTTGGTTTTATCACGTTTTAAGTTTCCTAATGAAACGTTAGCTTAGGTATACTTTTGTCCATTACAATTTTATAAACAGCTGTTATCAAATTATATTAGTATCAAAAGTTAAAGGAGCATCAGAATAGGACCTATACCGACAGTATTTAACACCAAAAATACCATTACAAACCATAACGCCTCCTTCGGAATCTTATACAATATGTAAGAATGCTTTCAGTGTGGCCTTTCATTGAACATACGCATTGAACAGTCTAATTGTTATTTAGCCTATAGCTTTAGCATAGTTTTATAAAGTATTGTTTATAAAATTATCTTCATACATCAGAGCGTATCCAATTATTACAAAGTAGGATTATTTCAATAAAAAGATGTGTAACACTCGCCCCTGAAGATGGTGCTCGGAAAGTACCGAATCTGTTGGACTCATTCCAACTTTTAATAATAAGTAAGTGTGACCGTTTTCTACGCGAAAAAAAGATTTTAATTTTTTTTTCAAGGTATATTTTGATTGCGAGTTTCTATACTATATATCGTAAATCTGTTAAACTTTCGTAACTATCCAATAAACGGGCGTTTTGTCCTCAAACCTGGCTAAATAACTTTGAGATACAAAGCCTACTGACCTGAAACAGAAACCGACATTACAGTTAACGCAACATTTCTCGCTAACGACTATCATACGTTAGTACGTAATAACGGCGTTATATCCGTTACAGAGCCACTAGATAGGGGATGATAATAATCCCCGAAGTGCCTCCAGGTAATAATAATCATCTTGATATTAGGTACTTGATTTTTTCTTTTGGGAATTTTCTCATACAAAATGTCGTATAAATCTTTCACACTTACAACGAAAATAGCTTTTCAGAAAATATGCGAGCTTTATCATGTTTTAATATTGTATTAATGTCAGTAGTATATTAAAAAGCTACGTCTTAACTCAAATATGCTCGTGTTTTGTTCAGAAGTATATTTCTATATTTAGATTTAATCCATATTGCCATAGACTAATAAATATAATAGACGTTAACCGTCTTGTTGAAAATTGTACTACGAGTTTCATTTGATACTCGTAGGTCCATTTTTTCGTATTTTCTTAAGTGAAAATGAAGTAAACGTGAGTAGCTTTAGTTTTGAAATAGATTTTGTATTATGGTTTACGTTTTTTTTCGCAAATGGATTTGCAGTTCAGAAGTTTTTCTACTGGTTCACACTCGGGCTGATTTTGAATAAAGAATTGTCTTCTTTTTACGGGTTGCGGCGACCTGAAGCTTCAAAAACATCATAGACATATCCAACATATATTTGTTGCTAAGATAAAATAAATAATAAATAAATAAATATTAGGACACATTCACGCACGGCTGGTTAGCCCCATACTGAACCATTTCTAGCTCGTATTATGGTTGGTAACACAACTGATATACTACATATACATACATATTATATATAAATTCATAATTAACACCCAGACCCACAGCCAACAAATTTAGTTAAGCACAAATACCCTGTACCCTGTAGATGTACAAATACCCTGTATATTCGCAACGAATCTGATGCTCTGAGGCCGTTAGACTAATTACCGGACTAATTAATGTTCTAATGATCCTAGTAATTAGGATGGGCCGTCAGGTGTTATGGATGTAACATGATATTACATTATTATGAATGAAAATAACGAATAATAATATTCGTCAATAACTCTAGGAGAGAGAAAGCTAATGTTATTATTGAGACGTTAATGAGCCTAAAACCAAAGTCAAGAAGAAATCATCATCAGCATGTCTGTATCCACTGCTGGATGTGTGCCTCACCCAAGGCAAGCCACTCGATCCTATCCTGGGCATATCGTCTTTATCAATTCAATTCATTTTATTTTTTCACATAGGAATGTATATAAGACACTTGTAGTCTAGAGTCTAAAAGTCAAGATGTAAATTACATTAGAAAGAATATGTATAAGAATATTTACAAAAGTAAATATATAGATCACATTATCAAAATTGTCATATGTCAAAAAAAAAAATTACATTACAAATTTTCGATTCAATAAATTTATTTATTTGATTTATAGGCGAGCAGCAAAATGCTGATATGCCTATATCACACTGAGTTGAAATTAAATTTTTAACAGTTCATAAAATGTCCATTGTTCTATGTCGATGTTTAAAGTCCACTGGTGCACTGATCACAGGTTAGCAAGAGATTTTTTTGTTTTCTGCAGCAAGCTATCAAGCCGGTTTTTAAATTAAATAAACATGTCAAAATATTACTAATGAAATAATCTTAACATTAATTGTAGGTACAAATTTCCACCATGTCCTCACGCCATGCTTTTGCATCTTTGAAAAACTCACAAACCGAATAATAGGCTTTTTTTATTTAAGATATTCTTTATATTAATTTTAAATTTAATACAGTTGAGATTTCTTATAGAGTCAGGAAGAATATTTATGAATTTAATACTATTAATTTTGAAAGAATTTAAGAATAAAGAATCCACGTGAGTAATTAGCAATTTGACTAAGGTAACTGCATTTTAGTCGCGACACGGTGGAGGGACAATGTACTCAAAAAAGCAGGCAGTTTTTCTTCTTCTTCGTATAAGTTAAGAGGCCAAAATCTGGTGTCGAGAGTAAAGCCACCCGTCATATTAATTTAACGTGTTGGATGACACATTGAATTGTAGGTTTCGGCTGTTAATCTCAGTACAAGCAGTCGTTAAGCCAAATCAGAGCTTCCGGGTGGCTTGAAAACTCTCGACACCAGATCTTGGCCACTTAGCTCAAACGAAGAATAAGAAGAACTGCCTGCTTTAAGTACATCGTCGCTCCGCCTCCACCGTGTCCCAACTAAAATGCAGTTGTCTTAGTCAAATTGCTAATTACTTATCGGCATTATTGTTCAAGCATCGTAGACCAAGTTACAAGACAGGTACGTCCGTACTAAGCAAGGAGACCCTATAAGAGTCTAAAGGCATTGCAAATAAACAAACAAACAACTAAAATTAGTCCTTATAAATAAAAATAGTTATAAGGACAAAAATCATTATAGCATTCCAGTTTAAAGTTAGAAAGCATATGTTTCCTAGAATTTGAATTTGAATTCATATGCAAATTCATTTGCTAGTTTTAAATCATTCGCTGTAAAATTATTTCCGTTTCATTATTTAGCCTTTGTTGGCCTGTATTGGGTCGTTGTATCAAAGATCAATAACTGACAGAACACTACCAGACCACAGTATTATGGTATTATAATATAACCACAAACTGTAATCTACGTATGTAACTAGAGATAATGTTACCTACTAATGTACGGGAGACCGTTAGTAGCAAATGTTACGTTAGGGTGGCTCACTGATTACCCTCTACAGACTTAGCATATTAAAACTAGTGTAATTGACAATAAATAAATATAAGGACACATTTCACACACGACTGGTTAACTCCATACTGAACCATTTCTAGTTTGCGTTATGGTAGCGAACTCAACTGATATACTACATATACATACTTACATATTTTATATAGATACATTCATGTTAAACACCCAGACCAACAGCTAACAAATTTAGTTAAGCACAAAGATGTTGACCGTGCTGGGAATTGAACCCGGAACCTTCTGATTAGCAGTCTGGCATGGTAACCTTTACGCCAACGAGGTCGTCGAAACCGTAAGTTGTCTATCGCCATGCATCTAGCAGTGTGTTCTGGCAGCCTCTTTGAGAGCCAGTTATTCCAGACTAGGCTAGCTCTACCTTGAGTGTTACTAATCGCGTTGTTACGTGCCTTGCTGGTCGAATGCCTAGCTAGCCTAGAATAAAAAAAAATCTTGTGTTGTCTTAGCATAAGCAGCCCACTACACATTCCCACTGCCGGGACTCGGGGGTGCTGGGCCATAATCCACCACGCTGGCCAAGTGCGGGTTGGTGGATGACTCACGTCTTCGGATATTGTGATCCTCAAACATGCCGGTTTCCTCACGATGTTTTCCTTCACCGTAAAGCGAGTGCAAATAAGCGAGTCCACACATAACTTGAAATACAAGTTATTGGTGTAGGGCCGGGATCGAACCAGGGGCCGACTGATTGAAAAGCAGACGCCACACTCTCTTTTAGCCACACTCGCTTTTGTGTTGCCTTAATTATATGAAACTAGCTGCGCCTCACAGGGCTACCCACGTTAATCCGTAATAAAAAATAACCTATGTGGTAAACCAAGACCTAACCTATCTTCACTGACTATTTCATCAAAATCGGTTTAGCTGTTTGAGAGTGAACAAGTAACAAATATACACACTTACTTATACACAAAATTCCGCATTTATAGTATTAAAAGGATATAAAAAGGCACGTTCATTCTTAAACAATTTATAGTAACACCAATAGTAAAAAATAAAGTAAACCAATTTGAATTTGAAATGATCTATAGTAAGATAATCTGTTCCAGGTTGCATAATATTGTATCTGGTGTTGGGCAATGGGCTCTTCGCAGGCCCTTTCCGGCAACAATGTTTTGTTTTGACCGGTTTTGTAATGGAAATGCGAAATCGTTAAATGTTATTTCCTAATTCCAGTGGTTTTATCTTTCTAGGGAAATCGAATATTGTGATTGAAAATACATGTTCTATTTTTTATTATGTTCTAGCACTTTGTTTTAAAATATTAAATTTAATCTACGTCAATTTAATTTCGTTGAAGTATCTTCTAATACTGAATGACTATGCTAAAGATTTATATTGCTTCATTTGTTTTTGTGAGATTATATTATCATTGAGACTGGTCATTACTTTTAGCGCTATATTACTACTATGATGGCTCGCTAACCCCAAAATGGATCCTGGCCTCCGACACCAAGAGACGCCACTTTTCTCTATCCTGTGCTGTCTCCTGTCTGTGGCATGAAGTGCGCTCAGGTCTTGCTGCACTAGGTCTTCCCAGCGATACTTGGGACGATCAACCGGACGTCGGCCAATTGGTCGTCCCAAGTACGCTCGCCTCACAGCCCGATCCTCTCCCATCCTTTCCACGAGGCCGAACCAACGGAGCCGATGTGCTTTACTTATGCCCAAGCTGCTAGGTTCTGCCACAAGGTCTTCCTAATCTTTGTTTTTCTTTACTCTGTAAAGTTTAGCGCTATGGTAAAACTATATTTTCAAATGGTGAATTTGAACGTCTGTCTCGAATTTGGGTGTGTTTTCATGCGATATATGGATATGTATATGGTATGGTAGCTGTAATACAATAAAAATAAAAAACAACCTAAATGAGAAGTAGATAAGGTAGAAATAAAGCTAGGGAGTCTGAGAGTGTTTTATATAAAGGATGAGTCTATTTTACTCGAAAATAGGTGAATTTAAATTTGATGATACATATGCCAAATGTTAACAAATAATTAAATGTTATAAATGAAAGAAATAATGAATCTGTGTGTGTGTGGTGTGTATGTGTGTGTGTGTGTGTTTGTAATTTAACGCAGAAACAGCTGTAAAGATTTGTATGAAATTTGGTATTGTCATAGTTAAAATCATGGATGAACTCATAGGCTATTTTGTAAAGGGGGCGGATTCACACGGGTAGCAATATTCACTAGCAATAGCAACAATATTAATCTACATATATATAAAATTTCTATGTCACAATGTTAGTTACCGTACTCCTCCAAAACGGCTTGACCGATTTTTACCAATTTTTTATGCCTATTCAGTAGGTCTGAGAATCGGCCACTATCTATTTACCATACCCTTTTTATTTTTTAATTAAAAGAAAAATTTATAAGGCAAAACAACGTTTGCCGGATCAGCTAGTTAGTATTACAATATTTTATATTGCTTATAGTTACTGGACCCTTGCGTGGTTGTGTAAAAAAAGCTTGAGATAAATGACTTTCGGCATTTTCCATGATAATTGTACAAAAACCCGAAACACGCCGTCGGTCCCTCCATCCTAACTACTCTGTCCTAATGCCTTCCGCACCATTAGACACCGCTGATGCTTCTTCCAGGCTGAGTCACTATCACAGCGATGTCATAAGCGGAGCGGAAATAAACTTACACTATATCTCAACTGTAAAAAAAAAACACTGAATAAATTTGAACGGAAATTTTCGAATGGAAACAAATATTTCGAAACACTTTTGGGTAATTTTAAAAAGCGTGTATGGATCGGTGGGAAAACGCTTGCTTTTCAATCTGACGCACCTGGTTGATTCCGTTTTTAGGCAAATTACTTGATTTTCAAGTTAAATACTTTACATTGATACATATTTAAAACCCAGACCAACAACCAACATAATTATTTAATTCATCACAAAGATGTTGACCGTGTCGGCAATCGAACCGGGGACCCTCTGGTTGGTATTCCAGCATGGTAACAATTACGCTAACAAGGTCGTCAAAAAAAACGTAAAAACGTAGTATCTTCATTCAAGTATCTTCATGTTCATGAGTGTTTTAATCGCTTTAAGTGCGTCCGGACCCCACAGTGACGTTGAGATACGGTCTCATTACACGCACTCGCTCTGCGGTACAAGACTAAGTTAACTTTAGTGCGTGGAAGAATGTAATGCAAAGCCAGTGTGGTCTCCCGAGAGAATCATTATTTAAATCCTGATTACGAAGACTTGCGTCGGTAATTAAACACTTCAACAAGTAAAAATTATAAATTTAAAAAAAATTCATATTGTGATGGTGGCTATCTTATTTCTAATATATCTTATGGTAAATTATTCTACTCGTCAAGCTCTTTTATTTGATACCCATATTAGCAAAGTTGCAAGTAATACGTGATCCGCCTTTAAGAATAATGTTTGTAGAATAATGACTATCACTTACGTTTATTTTGTCGGTATTATCCCGACATGAGTGCGGGCGCAGCCGTCATCGTGAGCGTACGTTGGCTGCGTCCTGCCTTTGAGAATAGCACACTGATTGTGCTGAAACATGTCGGGCTAATACCGACAAAATAAACGTAAGTGATCGTCGGTTATACAAACAAATATGTCTTACGATAGTTTTAATACAGTGATCCGCCTTTTCGTAGCGGCGGCTTCTAATTTTTAGGAGTGATTTCCATCAAACATATAAGTACATAAGAACACTCTCGCTTTATATAGCTTTCATACAAAAAACGATACACACACACGGCAGACGTCCGTTTTGCGTCAAGTTTTTAAAGATATGCGACATGAGTTTCTTCACGTTCTTCTTTTTTTATTTTTTATTTTGACGTGACAACGTCTTAAATTAGGTTGCGGCTGGGAGTCACTTATGAAAAAGTGTAACGCCCGGTAACGTTACGATGAGTCACCGAACGAGAGAGAGGCCCGCCGAATGTCTTGCGTCTCTCTCCCACTCAACTATGATCGGTCTGCCGCGCGCGCAGCACGCGGCAGACGTTGTCACGTAAAATCTTCGCCCGTAAAACCGACTTTACAGGCAACCATTTTTTCCACATTCCTCTGTGAGCCGTCATCTCTACACCCACTCTAACTAGTTTCTCTCTCTTATGACGTAGATCTTTACAAATCATTAATGGACAAAAATGGACATAAATATATTTAATCGAAGGTTTGTTTGTGTTCATAATTCTGTATTGATGATCGTAAGTCAATCATCATGCATTAAAGACTCCTCTACTAACTTTTATCACAATCTGTAGGTTAAATTAGTTGATAAATAGACAAAACCAAACTTTAACTCTATTATTAAAGGTATTAAATGTCTTGGTTGCTATGTCTCTGCAACTTTGGAAGACAATTTAACAATTAAAAACGTCAAATTGTTTCACCCGCTGTACTTTATTACGCTGTCGTTTGTTTTACAACCTCGGGAGAGCAGCTAATTTGTTTTATGCGTAACAAACTTTAATTGCGTTACACTTGAACGGGGTTGTTTCCATTATGACACGGTGCTTAGGTGGGATCGAGGTGTATAAATACTAAACGAAGGTAAATAAAGTTGATTTCAGATGGAATGAGCTTTGGTCTGTAACTTAATAGAACATTTTTCGTTATTTGTTTGGTGATTACCGCTTTGACGCTATGGACAGTAATCTTCTTCTTCTCCTCCTGCGTATGAGCTAAGTGGTCAATTGCTTAACTTTGATGATCGCTGTAGATTATCTTAGTTAACCGCTGCTGGTGCTATTATTTAAGATTGAATGAGCTTTTGTCTAGAACTTTCTTCACGTAAAGAAAGTTATACATAATTGTTTGTGATTACCGCTGAGACGCTGTGAATGGTGTTAAAAAATGTCTTATGACAGACGTATGTATAGACGTCTGTCATAAGACATTTTTTAACACAGTTGTGAATAAATAAGATTTAAAAATAATATTATTTAGTAGATAAAAATAAATGTTTGATTCACGAAACAATTAATAAAATAAAGAAAAATTTTCGACGACAAATTAATTGGTAATAAAAAGTAATAGTTTAAAAATAGCAGACAGAATCAGGTGTCCGGTGATCAAATAAATGTGTTTAAACATAACAAAGAAGAATATTTTTTCCGCTTATTTGTGCTTGTGGCGTAAGCTTACCGACCAAGTAGTAAAAATATTAGTAGATTAAATGTTTCATATAAAATATTTTATTTGACCTTGTACTATATCATAAAAGAAATAATAGGCATTGTTGCCTGTTTTAAAAAGCATAGTTATCTTGTGATAACTATGCTTTTAAAACATTATAAAACAAACGAATTTATGATACTTTATATCGAAAATTTACTTTTAAGACAATTTTCGTTTAATATTTTGAGGTTATTATTAAAATAAAGAATTTTATTTTATTTATTCTGCTGGCATTTTAGGTACTCTTCCCACTGGCGCTGGTTTTTTAGATTAGAGATATTTTTTAATTTAATTAATTTTAGATTAGATTTACATTAAGTAATATTGAATTTGTAGTAATAAGTTATCCCCCAAATAAATTATTTTCAACTGCTATAAAAAAAATTAGAAAACGTTTGCTGTAAGTAACATAAAGATACTATTTAATTTATCGATCCATGGCCCAAAATCTCAGGTCGTTTCTATTTTAGAATGGGGCATTTCATTGTGTCATATTTAGCATTTCCTTGAATATTTTGTCTTATTTGTGAATTCTATTTATTAACTGAATGTTACAAGAAGTAACGAAGTTTTAATGAAATATAATACACTTAAACGATGTTCCTTATAATCAAAGCCTTAAAAAGTTCAGCAAAAAAGATTCAAATATAGGTTGAGGTTTTCAATACGACTTGTTAGCTGAAATTTGTAAATTACAGTGAGTTTTCAACCGTCTGAATAGAGCCTCATTAAACGGAGGTACGCCCGCAAATTGGGATTTATTGTACTGAAAATGATATAAATTTGTTTGAAAATGTTTGTACTTTTCGAGTATTTGAGATTTTTGCCTTCGTTTAGGGCCTTTTATTTGGAGCGATGCTAATATCTACGCATGTTTCTATATGTATGCTCAATGAAAATGAAATTGTAAGGATACAAAATTTTGTTGTTAAAAAATTGTAATCATATTTTATTTTTAACTGACGTCAAAATATGAGGAGATGGCCAATTCAGCTAAAGCCATGTTTTTTTTGTTGTCGTTAACTCGTAACTGTATCTTTTATGTACTAAGAAAATTCCTTGTTTATTGGTTTGTCAAAATTATTTTAATAAGATATTGCTCTCAGTGATAAGGTTGTAGCACTATTTATAAGTTTGTTATTCTCTGGTTTGAATTGCCCTTTATTTGTGTCGCAATAAAGAGTTTATCTATATAGTGTAGAGTGTTCTATTTATTTATTATTTTAGCTGAATTTTGTTTTCCAGTCCTTAATTGCTTTCTTGTTTCATTGAAATAAAACTAGGCAATTTAGCAGATATATATTGAACTCTATTGGTTTTACCTACCTACTGGTTGACCTAAGCAATATTTGATACGAAAAACATATGCAGTACATAAATAAAACGTGTACCTTGTAACACTTTCAACTGCTGGTCAGTGAACATATAGAAGAAAACGAAGTATATAGAATATATGTTTTCTCACTCGTTTTACACTTACAAAGAAAGTACATATGCCACCTGTCCTGATGGTTTTTTAGCCTTGCTTGTATTTTAAAATATGCAACTTTTGTTACAGATGCAGTACTATCAAAAAGTGATTCAAGAAATGAAGAAGAAAAGTTTTATCAACTACACATGTAAGTTTTGTTTAAAGGTGGCCGTACTTTAGCCGGCGGTGGACGCGACGAACAGAGCGAATTATAGAATTAATTATATGAAATCTAATGAATGGTCGCACACTTATCTTGTTCGCTTCAAATTTTCCGAATCCACTCCCGCTCCCTTAACATCGTTTGACGCGTTCGCCTCTAGCTTATGAATGCGATCAGAAATTCTAGCTTAGAGCTAATATCCAACTAATATTATAAACGCGAAAGTTTGTAGTACGGACGAAAAGGATGTTTGTTCAATAAAACTACATAAATTTTAGTGAAAGTTCACAATAACATAGCTTTCACGTCATAATAACACACATGTTATAATTTTCAAAGATTGTGCGTGAATTGTCCATAATGAAGGCTGATGATAATGATATGATAAATTTTTACTTAAGTAATCTTTTTTATTTTACATAACTGTCAGTCAATGACATGTTTATAACGACTGTCGTGTCAGTTTTTTAATAACAGACATAACATTTATCTTTGAATATGGAATACCTAGTATATTCTATGAGTTTTATTATGAAGGCATAACAACGTTTGCCGGGTCAGCTAGTTTCTATAATTCTGAAAGAGAATCTATCTAGGTCATAAGACTAAATTCATGGCTTATCCAGAACGAAAAGCACTAAAACTTAAGTAACTTTAGGAATAAACCTGAAACTGAAATTCAAAAGTCCGTGTAATAAGTACAAATTTCTAGAATAAGTGCCTACTTGGAACTTTAAAATAAGTAAAGATAGCCGGATATAGCAAAAGTCTGGGATAGAGAACGAAAGGAAAAAGTATTGTAAAGTCCTGAAAATTCACTTGACTGAAAAATGTAAATCGGCAAGCCAGCGCGGCCGAAGTACAGTTAAATAAAAAAGCGCTTATCAGCTGTTTCGGAGATGGCCCCCGTTTTATTGGCTTTAAAGTTTTATGACAGGGAATGTACCGGTTAGGTTGGGGGCACAGTTGGGTGTTTTTTATTAACAAAAGGTACTTACATTTAAAGTAAGCTTAAAAAGGTAACGTATAAAGAAAATCATGTTTTGCTAATTATGCGGAGAAATAAACATTCTCCACTTACTTATTCTTTCAGAATACTTACCGTACGAACCTATATACTGGTTCGATTAAAAAAAACTAGTATTATTTAATCTGATTGAAATTATACTTTAAGTATATGCAAATTTCGAATCTGGGTAATTTTTTTCTTACATTCACAAACATACAGATTTTATATAATATCTTTCATACAGACTATAATCGAAACTTAGTATCGTGGGATAATCCTAACACGCACCTAAAATGTATTATGTATAAAAGTCAAGAAAGTCTTAGAAACTAAGTCTAATCTTTTATCGGATAATTTTTGACTTTACATTTATATTTAAATGTCTAAAAAAAGAAATGTATTAATTTTCATGTAACAGTTTTACCAAATAGTTTATATATTAATATAATCAACCTATTTTGAAATTGATAGGTAATAAAATAAAGACTTCAGAAAGTCTTGTTTGAGGATCTATTATTTAATTAACTAACCTCTCACTACATCACAGACTTAAGCATTTACGATCGAGAGTGACAAAGTAACAGCCCAGTAAACCGTTGAAATGTTAAATTGAGAGAGCGGTATTAAAACGTTGTACAACAGAGTATATAGATAAATCTATATCAAGGGATGTTCCTAAGAATATCATTGTTATAAGCTACGTCGATGTTTTATACCAAAGACAAGAAGACAAAATGCTGACTTATTTCTTTCTCAAAATATCAGCATTGCTATTCAACTCTGTAATGATGCCTGCATGTTGGACACGCTGACTTAAGGTTATAGTTAGTTTTATCAAAACTAGGTCAAAATGCTTGCTTTATTCATAGTTACTCGTAGTTTAGGTTTTATTGTAAATAAAATTTGTCACGAAAACAATGTAACAGAAAAAAGCAATACAAAAAAATGATAAATTTAAAGCTTAAAACAAATTACCAACCTATTGTTGTAGTTTAGGTTTTTTTGTTAATATAAAAGAGACGTCAAAATATCAGGCCGTAATATTACAAACAATACTTATAATTATTATTGAAAACATGAGTTACGGTGATATTCAAGAGATCATCGAGGTTAAAAAATGGTTGATGCTGACATTCTTTGAATGGCACAAGACTGTCTTTTGAAAAGTGGCATTTTCATTTGGACGCTATCAAGGGTGAGTTCTGGCTTGAGAGTTTTCAAGCCGCTTAAGGGCCTCTGACATGGCTAAACGTTTGCTTGTCTTAACCTTAATGATCATTTCGGATCGACTGTTGCTTTACTTCGATAATCGCATTAATTTATCAGCTGAGCTTCAGACACCGCATATTATACGAGTATGTATATTATTAATGTCCTTTAAATAGCAGAACAGATCAGACATAGTAAGTCAATGAATACGTTAAAAACAAACGCTTATTTGTATTTGCGTGGGATATAAGTTACCTAAACCAGTACGTTTTTTTTTTTTTTTTTTTTTAGACACATTCACACACGGCTGGTTAGCCCCATACTGAACCATTTCGAGCTCGTATTATGGTTGCTAACACAACTGATATACTACATATACATACATACATATTATATATAAATACATATTTAACACCCAGACCCACAGCCAACAAATTTAGTTAAGCACAAAGATGTTGACCGGGCCGGGAATCGAACCCGGAACCTTCTGATTAGCAGACCGGCATGGTAACCTTTACGCTAACGAGGTCGTCACATTAGTATTTACAATATTTACTAAAAATACTTTTATCACAAAATTTACAGACGATGTCCGCAAAATAATTTTAAGTGGGTTTCTTCGTTCATATGAATTAGCTGCTAACAGTACGTTAATAATACCATACTTGTAGTTGCAAATTACTGCCTAGAAATACTTTCACCACAAAATTTCCACGCGATTTCCGCAAAATAATTTCAAGAATTATTTATTTTAGCAGCTAATTCATATAAACGAAGCTCGTGAGTTTACAAATGACACTTTATGCCAACACTTTGTCACACCTCTTGAGATGGATCTTGTGACAGAAACACATCTCGCACTAATTCCATCTCCAAATTAGCCAGCGTAATACCAACACCCACCGTCATACTGAGTCATGGTTAAACAAATATTGCCTAGGACGTGACGTGACACACTTCAAGCATATTTTTTTCTTTTACTCATTACAGCTGGATATTTGACCAGCAAGATTAGTAACCACACGACACTCTCGCCTAAGATGGAGCATGCCTTTTTTTGACATGGAGGAAATCCAAAAATAATGATGATGATAAAACGTATTATTTGATTGTTATAGAAGTGCATAGACACCAGTTGATATATTATGTATTCCATTTAAAAAAAAAACAGTTTTAAGTGAAGGTAGAACTGAACAAAGAAATAATAACGCAACAGTATTTTAATTGTTTTTACTCTATGTTAAAAAAAATCTCAAAATATTAAGTTGGTTTTTATGTGGTTACACAATAAAGTAATATTCTATTCTATTTTATTAGCCTACTAGTCACGCACGTCAGTGTACGCTAGAACAGTTTCTACCATACAAAGGCTTGCGATTGGTCCATGTTACTTATTCATTCAAGATACAAACACACCCGAAACATGATATCCCTTGATTAGGCTGCTCATAATTAACTAGTGCCTTTGTTTCAGCGGCGACGACCTCAACGGGGACCCTTTGGGGAGCCATGCGTTGCGAGGTACGTATTATATACATAATCTAGCTTAGTATTAGCAAGGTACGTAGTATATACGTATACTCTTGCTTGGTGGTACGTGCTTTCTACATTAATGAAAAGTATCTTTACAAATTAGAATTAATTAGAATGAATTTTGTTGCAATATTCCTTAGTATTTTTTTTACTAAATACTACAGATAGGTTTAACCCTAGCATTTTATATTTATATTGTTGTATATATTTATTTTATTAGTTAAAAAATAAATAAAAAAAAAAAATTGTTTGTTTTCGGTTTTTTCTTTAAAATACTATCATAAATTTGATTTATAATCAAGGGAACTACGAATATCAAAGATGGCACCAACATTATCGTGGTTACATAAAAGTTTAAAACAATTGTTAATATGCTTTTAAGTTTTTTTACCTTTAGTAGTCTGTCAAAATGTATAAAATATAAATAAATAATAAATAAATATTAGGGAACATTTCACACACGGCTGGTTAACCCCATACTGAACCATTTCTAGTTCGTGTTATGGTTGCTAACACAACTGATATACAACATATATGTACATACATACATATTTTATATAGATACATATTTAACACCCAGACCGACAGTCAACAAATTTAGTTCAGCACAAATGTAGGCGGTGCTGGGAATCGTACCCAGAACCTTCTGATTGGCAGTCCGGCATGGTAACCATTACGCCAACGAGGTATTGGAAATAAAAACTTTTTTTTAACTCTTACCATTAATAATAAAGGCCACAATTTATTTATATTATGTTATATGTATACTGTCAGAAAATAAATAAAAACACCTCAAAATTACATCACTTCATCAACATAAAACGGCACAAAACCTCGATAAATAACAAACTACGAGCCATTTAACAAATTTACCGAGATACACTAAATTACTGAGTTGTACTAAGCTAATAAACATTAAATGGCGTAATAAATAATGTTTATAACTTAGATTGTCGGCCATTGTGCCGATGTAAAGTTGTGCTATGGGTGCTCGCCGGAAGTTTAGTATATAACAGTTCGCAATCTACATACAAAATCATAATAGATATATATCGTTCAGGAAATAGATTCGAAATGCAAAAAAAAGAAAAACAAAAGAAAAAAAAAATCTTTTTACCAAAACAAAATTGAGATAAATAAAAGTAACAAATTTTTTCCTCTGTCAGGCATACAATAAAAATATAAACACGTTATAATTTTGTAATAAGATTAATAATTATACTTTGTCAAGTATTTATTGGTTGAATATTTGGAGACCAACAGTATTAAAACAAGTACAACAGTATTGACAGTAAAACCATAATTATACGAGTATATAGTAAATATATAATTATGGGTTAATTATGGTATTATTTTATAAAGTAAATATATAATTATGGTTTTATGTTACATGCAATTATGTTTAATTACTCGTATATACATATATATTTTATGCCTCTAGACTAATGGCAATCGTTTCGTAGCAGTTATCACTTTTATTCCCGGTGGGAGTGACATAATTTAAGCTATCAAAAATCCTGCCAACAGCCTACATCACTTCCATTTATCTAACTTGTTAGCTACTAGCCTCTTAACCCGGCTGCGCAAGGGCTCTAAAATAATCAAAATTGCGTTGAGAAACACAATATAGCTAATGTTACTCGGGAATAATGTAGCTACCCAACGGTTGAAGATTTTTTTCGAACCGGTCCACTAGTTTCGGAGCCAATTCGCGTCAAACAAACAATCAAACTTTTCCTCTTTATAATATTGGTATAGATGAAACAATACCTGGAATAGCGGAGCACAGACCACTAAGCGTCGTAACTACTTGCAATATTCATTCACGGTATACGTGCAAAAGTTGTGGCGATTAATTTAATGTTGTATATTAATAGCTTCCTTCTTTTAATTAGCTACTGTTTTCTCTTACATGTACAACGTTAAAAGTTGAACGTTGGGTGGAGTTGTAAGGGTGAATTGTTTGGTAACTCGTCCGTATCGCTCAGAAATTTTCACATTTTTAGGGTTCCGTACCTAAGAGGTAAAAACGGGACCCTATTACTAAGACTCACCTGTCTGTTTGTCTCCAGCCTGTACCTCAGTAACCGTAATAGTTAGAAAGCTAAAACTTTCACAAAATATATTTCCCGTGCCGCTATAGTAACAAATACTATATATTTAAAATTAAAAGTATTAAGGGTACAATAAACGTGTTTTTGTCGTAATTATTTGCTATATATCAATAACGGTAGCAGCAGACATTTGAAATTTTCACTAAATATATAAATGTATAAAAGCTATCAAAATAAATAAAAATTGCGTAATCATAAAATTTAATATAAATAAATATTTAAAGGCCCTCCCATACAACAATGGTACAGAACCCTTCATGCGCGAGCCTAAATCGCACTTGGCCAATTAACATATCATTGTTGTACGATTTTACTAGCGCCATCTATTAAAATATTGTGAAACTTCAAACAAAACACACAGTTTCGACATTATGTATCAACTTATTACAGATATGCATACTTACTATAGAATATGTAGTAGTTGTTTTTGACAGTTTTGGTCACTAAAAAGAAGAAGAATGAATCGATTCTGTAGATTTATTTATAATTGTTTTCTCTTACAATTTTACTGTTTTCTTGGTCTCTGGAATATTATTTTGACTTATGTCTTCATAAGATACTGATTGCAATTGACAAACACTCAATCAAAACCCCAATAACAAAGTCTTCCGGAAAAGTTTCCGCGGAATCCCTACAGCGGAAAATCCACTTAAATCAGAAAAATCCGATAAATAACTTAAAGATGGACAGAACTTGACTCTATTGAGGCGCTGCCGTGCACGTTTTATGACTGAAATTCGTTTGAGTTTAAAAGCAAAATAGGTACGAGTAGTATTGAAGTAGATTTTTAAACAGAATGCTAAATATTTCTTAGTTTAAATAGTTTCTACTATATTCGCTGTCAAAACTTCACGATTTCGGTAATCAACCAATCTTGTTATATATATATTTTTTACACATAACAGCTAAGCATTATTTGATCACCTAGATCCGTAACCACACGAGTTAGCGCCACTCTGGGCGAAGATGAAACATGCCTAGTCTAGATTGGCTTTTAAAGAGGTTACTGGAATACACCGTTATATGTTTGACGACATATTTTTCAACTTGAGCATGGTATCTTACCAGGAGGCACGAGAAAATGCACAAACACTATGTATTGCAAATTAAATATTTTATAGTTTACCTAATATTGTCAGAATTGGAATATAAGCAGCTAAACATAAAATATTGTCTGCTGATTGGGTTGATCACTTTTTGTTTCATGTTCTTGAATACTCGCTTAGGTCCACTACAGAACGAGCAGGGGCACAGCCACAGAATAATAACTTGTACTTCGTAGCACAACGAAGATACACCGATTCACCGTCGAAGATCCGAAGATTCGCACAAAGCGTTTTGCCTTGACCTTCATTGTGAGAACTTTGGAACTCTCTTCCTGAGGCTCTTTTTCCTGAGAAGTACAATTTGGGTGCATTAATATTTAGAGTAAATAGGTTCCTTCTAAGCAAGCGTGTTACAACTAAGACCAAAGTAAAGCTCAACATCAGGCAAGCTGCGGTCAAACGTTAGCCTATTCATCATAAAAAAAGGTATCATAGAGTTTTAAAGTCAGCTTAATTAAAGTTCACTTAAAAACTCGTAGACGTACAACACAACATTAATAAACAAGTAAATCCCTCCGAAGGGATAAGCGCTGCTAAACGAAAAAGTTTATATTTTTCAAATCCGTTTTTTAAGCGACGCTTTTGAAATTTCGTCAAACTTTTAGCGGCTCTCAAGTTTGCTGAGCACTCCAAATTGCATCGTAAGTGCTCGTGTTAAAGTTGAAATTGGCTTGGTTTATTAGAAAAGTTCGATATAGATTAGTGGTAGAAACGGGGAACTTTCGACCACAATGCGGAGTCCGCTGTTTTGCAGTTACTGAAATACCAATTTTCTGTTTTATTACTTTTTGTAATCGTGTAATAAAAAAAAAGATATATAGCGTTATATTTTTGCAAAATAACGGTGACAATTTATGACTTAATTTTTTCATGAAAGATTTCACAGTATTTCTCTAAAAGTTGATTCATTTAGTGTACTGTCAAAAGCAAAATGTTGACACTTACAATTATACTTAATTAACTAATAGCAACTATAAACTTTCGTAAGTCCATAATTCCTATTACGACTATACACAACTTTAAATAAGAAATTACAAACAAAAAATATAATTTCATTAATTAAATTTTTTTTTTCTCTAAAACAATTTGTTAAATATTCAATTGGGGTAAATAATGACTATTGATTTAATATAGATCTAATACAACTAACAACTCTTAGATTTCAAATTAGAGTGATCATTAGAGATAATTTTGTAATTTACACAAAAAGAAGGACACTCCACTTTTCATTTTATACACAACCCAGAAGCAATCTAACTTACTAAGCTAATATAAAGTTAGTTCACTGCTAAGTACAGTGAACTTTAAAACCAGCAGCGCTACCATAAGCTTTAGTCCGAACGTAATCGGTCCGTATTCTATCCCTATTACATGCGTACTGGTATTCTACGTAAAATATTTTTTCCCTTAAATGGACAATTTTTGTTTCACGTTGTAAAAAAACATATTTATGTAATAGACATGTATTATAATGACAAGTATATAATGTCTAGGAAAAATTAGTAAAAGAATCTAGACATTAATTTACTATCCTTTTTTTTTGCAATAATGTGAGTGTTGTTCATAAACTACATTGCGCAAAATAAAAAAAAAATGAAGTTCAATTTTATGTGTAATTTTTAGATAGTTGTTTAAAAACAACATTGTCCATTTAAGGGTTAAATACTGAATTTGACCGCAGCTTGCTTGATGTTAAGGCGATTATAGAGGCAAAATCTTACTTGAACTTACAGTTTTTTTGTTATAAATCATAAATGGTAAAAAATACCGGAAAAATAGCTTAAGCCGTCTAAGAAACAGCTCTTAAAATATTTATGCTAATTAAGGTATCAATCCGATTTATCAATAAGTATAGAAAAAATATGCTTATTTTTTTTGTTTTTTGAACCAAAATATGTATATAACCTAAATATGTATGATAATATACTTAGAGTCTTCGCTATTTAAGCTGTTTTTTCGATATTTTCAACCGTTTACGATTTAAAAAGATATAAATTGTAAATTCAAGTTTTTGCCTTCTCTTTGCCTTGCTTTACTGCAATCTAAGCTGTAACATGCTTACCTAGAAAGAACCTATTTAGTCTAGTTTTAAAGACCTTTAAAATTGCACTTGTAAATCAGAGACTCAAAAAGAGAGAAATCTTCGCAGTCCTTACAAAGAAGGTCACAACAAAACTCCTTGTGCTAATCCTTGTAATTTCGATAGTGACTCATCAGCAAATTATATAAATAATGTTTAACAACGGTTTTAAGACCATGGTAGCCGACACCGGAGAAAAGTTTCTAGTGCATCAGCAATAGTAAAGCTCGGGGTACGAGATTGTTGTTTTAAATAGTTTTTAGGATTTTCCAACAACTAGAAATTTAATTTGATTTATTTTATTCCAAAAACAAAAGAAATTACTATTGGATATAACTGATTTTGCATCTGCTTTTTGATTTTACTGTGGATTTAGCTTCTTTAATATAACGCAGAGAAAAAAGAATTTTAAACTTGCACTTAAGTTTTAAATCATATTATTTAAAATACATTTGATATGTTTCGTTGATAGCAGAAGTTTTCAGGAAAACTTTCAATAAATATTTAGCTTAATAACTCAAATTACAACTTGCTAAAAACAAACCTGGGATATAGTCGAGGTGTATGTAGCATTTAAAAGTAATTGGGCTACGTGTTTAGCATTTGAACTACCCTTAGGTATATTGATTACTGGTAGAGATAATAATACATATTATATTTGATAGAATACCATTCAAGACATTACATTTCATTACATTTGTTAATGTGTAAATAGAAAAAAAAAACCTGTCTCAAGATTTTCTGATGGTACCCATCTCTTATTTAAAATTTGTCTTAGCGTACGTATTCTACTTAACGAGCCCTTTCATTTGATACCCATATTGAAGTTAACAATACGGGACAGTCGCCATCTTGGATCTAGTTCATAGTTCATTTATTGATAATAAGGAATATTACATGTCAGGAATTAAAAATATAAATATAAAAAATACGGTATCTTAAATACCTAATTCATTATATAATAACAAAATTATTAAATAATAAAAATGTCAAATGGTAATAATACAATAAAGGATCTATTTCTACAAAGCATACCTAAGTAGACATTCGACTAACACACTTCTTCAAAAACACTAAATCAAAATCGATTCATTCGTTCAAGAACTACGAAACCACACAAACACACACACACATACACACACAAGTAGCCCATATTTTTGCGTCGGGTTCAAAATTCTATACGACCTTTTTCTTCAATCTTTTACTAACGTTCATTTTTTCGTGAACCGAACTATAATACTCAGCACAAACAGCGAGGGAAAGTTTGTATTGCATCGGTGCTCTAGTGAACTCTGCACGATTCGAGTTTTTAAATAGTTCGAGAGCTTTCTGCAAGCTTTTATTTCGAACTTTATAACCCTCTAGTTTAATTTTGTTTTCATTTACCTTAAGCCGGATTTAATTTCAAAGCTAAAGTTTCTAGATTTTCTAGCTTGGCGGAATTGGACTACGGATTTACTAATCTAGCCCTTAATTGTCCTAAGCTTTGTATCATACTATTTTATCTTCTTAAATATTTAAGAAGATTAAATGGTTGATTGATTAATATGTACTCTATATAATATTATTTCATATAAAGTTATTCGCTAGGTATCATTTCAGTTCGATATATAAATAAACAAATTACATAAAATGTTAGAAGTGACGTAGACTTTTCTGACAATTTCCTTACATTTCACGTCATTTTACGATAGTGAATTTTAGATTATATTATACTTATGTGATCTAAAAAAACATGACCCTTATAAATTATTGATTATTTCTATGGTATTTATAATTACAAAAGCTTTTTTTAAAAAAGAGCCTTTTCTAAGAATGCACATTAAGTCATGACTTTTCTTAAATTTCAGGAATATCCTTTCACGTGGAGAAAACAAGACACTCTGCAAGGTAAGATTTAAGCAGTAGGTAAGTTTGAACATTGTAAGTACACAACACGTGACGCTTAAAAAGTAACCTCCATGCATAGAAGTGGCCAAATTGTTTTGTTATGTAAATGAGTAAACATTTTGCCATTCAGGAATAAACTACTGAAGGTAGTTAGTACTTACCTACTCAAAAACAAAAAAATCCGTTTTTCAAATAGTAGCAACAGGACTGATTTGGTATTTCACACAAAAAAACATGATAGTCATAACTAAATTTAGTATCTGACTTATTCCACTAATAAACCAAAAAATAAGATATTTTTCATACATCTCTCATCAATTAATTTAGATTCTCATTAAATTCTAGAGTCTTTATTATACAAATTTAATCCGTGGGTCGGATGACATGTTCAAGTGTAGGGCCCGACTGTTAGTCATATTACAAGCGGTCGTTAAGCCAAGTCAGGCTTCGAGCGGCAAGTAGGTAAACTTTTGACACCAGATCTTGGCCACTTAGCTCATAGATAGAAGAAGACGACCAATTAATTAGAAAGACGATACTTGGCACTATAATTGACAGAATCAAAGTGATCAGAAGTCGCTTACAGTATTTTTCTTTTGACGTTTAATCAAAATGTTTTAAAACAAACGAGGTATCATCATCCCCGTTCCCGCCCCAGTTAGATAGTAGGTTATGTTCACAAACTGCACTTCTATCATCCAAGAACACAGTTTGCTTGCAAGTCATAAATTCAAATCGGGCATTATGCTACGGCATGCGCGCGCGTAATTTCATTACTCAGGCTAATGTATGCTGCTAACTGACGGTTAGCTGAGATTGCTGTTATTAGATCAACTGACGCTAATGTGAATCAGGTTGATTTATTATAAAGTCTATTTTAGCCCTTGCAGTAAAAACAAAAGGGTGTTATAGGTCTTACGTATCTCTCTCTCTCTCTCTCTCTCTCTGTGTGTGTGTGTGTGTTTGTGTGTGTTTGATAATGGCACCGGAGCTTCCAAAAGGACAGACCGTATTGGATTTTCCAACAAAAATGTCTGAAAAGCGATTCGGGACAAATCTTACCCTTAAGATACGAGTATGTTAGAAGAAATGAAGTCGGTTAAATATATCTAAATCTATCATATTTTTTGTTTTGATAAGTTATTTTAAGGAAACAAACATTGTTGTTATTATTTAAAGTAGGATAGCTTGTCTTATACCTCATAACAGATCGTGTCTATAAAGAATACATTTAAAAGTTAACGTCCTCTCACCCATATGACTCAAAAAGAGAGTAAAGAGAAGAGAACTTTCAATTTTTTTCTTTTTTAAGTTCATGTTTGTAGAGCAGGATACAACGTGAATTTTGTTCTTATGTTACGATTTTTTATCACTTAGATAATGGAATAATCTCGCAAAATAGACTTTCTATGAGGAAAACGAATTTCCAAACACCATCTAGTGTCACTTTCAGGAACTAGCATCGCACGTAAACGTCACCCAGATCACAGAGGTTGTATTAGACGTAACCTATTCGTACTCTTTAAAGCTTTATTTTGAAATATGAAAAGTTCTAATAAATTACGACAGGTGTCAGTGTGCTCTTACCAAAGTAATGCACATAAAAGTGATGCAGGTTCTAAAGTTGAAGCTAGCATATTTCAAGCCTCTTTCACTTGAGCAGGTTTAAAGCAAAAATGTGGGGCTTATTTAAGATCTACTAAAACATTGAATATTTTCAAATTACACTTATTTTGTTTTCAGGTCAATACCACACAGGAAGACAAAACGGAGGCAAAATGATTCACAACAAGTTTTAGGTAGGTTAAGTGTATAAATAAAATAAAATATTGGCACCAATAACAATTTATTATATTATTAAGTTAAGTGTAGCACTAGAGTATATTTTCGTTTTAGTGGTTTAGCATGGGACTAACCACCCGTGTGTGAAATGTGTCCTACTATTTATTTATTTCATTAAATGTAAAATTAATATCCCAAATCTATAGTACTAATATGGTAATAATTTTAACTCATATTTGTCATGTAAATATGATAAATATATCATTTGGACAGTGAGATTAAACTATAATTTAAACGTAAATGCCATTATGGTCTTTAATATATAAGTTTTAGAAAAGCTGAACATAATTATACATTATGTTGCTAGTGTGAAATTACTTATCAGAGCACGAGTGGATACAAAATTTAGTATTTTTCTTCAATTTCAGGATTTCATAGAATAAAGAGAGACTTGGGTACTAGTAATATTATTATTACACAACATTTTAATGAGAAGGTGGTCACACCGGGAGAAGATGTGAGTATTTTTTAATATTTGTAGAGTTATTGATTATAAAAAGCAAAAAACTAAAGTGACATTTCAGTCATGATATTCTTTCAAACATATTTTAATATCCGAGTATGCGCGAGTGTAGCCAAGCGCAAACACACTTCTAAATTGCCAGCGTACCTACGTTTTAGATAACATACAATATAATTTGAATGAGCTTACTCTAATTTAAATTGTATTGCTTAAGTTTGTATATAATATTTTAATTGATAATTTCTGTAATAACCTACATATACATACATACATATTATATATAAATACATATTGCTTTACATTATATTTGAATGATCTGCTATAAAAATTTATTGATTTAAAGATCTTTATTATAATTATACCTACATCATATATATAAAATTTCCATGTCACAATGTTAGTTACCTACTCCTCCGAAACGGCTTGACTGGTTTCTACCAAATTTTATATACGTATTCAGTAAGTCTGAGAATCGGCTACTATCTATTTTTTAAGGCTAAACAACGTTTGCCAGGTCAGTTAGTAAATTCACTATATCCTGCAACGAGTGCTAGTCGTGAAGAAAACCGGGTTTTTGGAGTTATTTTTATTATTTTTTCAGGTGAGTCTTCAATGTACTGCGACGGCAGATAGGCCTCCCAGGTTTATATGGGAACGAGATAGTGTGGTCATATCATCTAATACCGACCCAAGGTAAATGATAACATTTTCCATAATACTCTTTTCTTCTTTATCGACTAAAGAGGAGGACGTTCTCAAATTGACTGTATTTTCGTTTCTTTTATTGTGCATGATATTTAATTGTATATTTTCAAAACTGTGTTATTATGATTCTTTAATATAATCAATATTATACATGTCAAATCATTTAAAGTTAGGAAAACCCGCCCATGACCATACCTGGTGCAAAGGTGCCCATAACACTGCCTGCGTTTTCACGCTGAATAGCAATAGCTATCCTCTGCACCAAGTGCGATATGATATTTAATTATTTTTTATAGCTTCTTGGATTGTTTCATTTCTTTTTTGTACATAGATTGACGTATAGCATAAAAGTAAAAAGCTGTATTTTACAACTAAAGACTGATTCCCATTTTTTTTAATGTTATCTTGTTTGTATTAGTTTTATGGTTGCACCACGAGAATTTAAAAGGTAAACAACGACTGTACTAAAAAAACTGTAAAGAATTTTTCGAGCTTTTTTCCAATATCACGTTTTCTGGCTCTTGGAAACGATCCGATTTAAATACTTATTTTATATTACCTGTTTTAAGCCTTCCATATGTGATGGTTTCTTGAGATCGCTTATAATTAATTCCTCCTTGAGATATTAACTAAATTTTCCAAACTTTATTTCGTGTCTATAAATATTTTGAGAAAAAATAAGGTTTTGTCAATTGCAAACTATGTATATATTAAATATGTGTGTGTATCTAAAATTCCAGATATACCCTAGGACAAATGATGTCCCCGTCAGGTCTAGGAGTGGTAACTCATCTCAACATATCACGCTCACGAGTCGAAGACGGTGGTCTTTATTCGTGTTTAGCTATTGAAGGAGACTCCAGTACGGTGCATAAGGCAAGAGTTGATGTTTACGGTAAGATTACAGACCTATTTACCTATCCTTACTTACCATTTTTGACGTGACAACGTCTTAAATTAGGTTGCGGCTGGAAATCACTTATGAAAAAGTGTAACGCCCGGTAACGTTACGATGAGTCACCGAACGAGAGAGAGGCCCGCCGAATGCCTTGCGTCTCTCTCCCACTCAACTATGATCGGTCTGCCGCGCGCGCAGCACGCGGCAGACGTTGTCACGTAAAATCTTCGCCCGTAAAACCGACTTTACAGGCAACCATTTTTTTTTATTTATTTAATCATAATGTGCAAAACGAAAGTTGTGGCGGAGGACCTGAGCTCTCCTGTGCAGAAGCATTAACTGAGAGTGATGAGTGAGTAACTCGAGCATCCTTCCGATGACTCAGAATCATCTCAGTGATGCTTTTATACAGGACAGAATTTGGTCACATTTCCAATTATTATTTTTTCACCAGATACTAACATTATTTTTAAGTTGTAATTACTAACCCATGGACCCCTTCTGTAGTCTGAATAAAGAAAATTTTGATTTGATTTGATTTGAAAACAAACAAAATTGCTACTATTAGGAACGGACCATTTTGTAACAGCATAAATACCTCGCAAACAAGTTTTTTTTTTGTAACAATTTACGTACTCTACTGATATCTCATCAGCCACCAGAGTCACGTAGTATTTTATCCAATGCACAATGACAGCTGCTGTCGCCAGTCTCATAGGTAATGACATCTACTATCAATGGCAATAAGCAAAATAAATAATGTGCTGAGCGACGCAACCCCAGTCCACAATCTTTTTTACCAAAAACTGTGTTCCAATATGCAGTTTCTCGTACTAGCTTGGAAGAATTTGAATTTCTGATTATTTTGGTGTTAATGACATTCGTTATGTAAAATTGCTAAAAGTCAGCTCTACAAGTCACGTATTTTTTAACTGTCACCACTCTCATTAATGATGACATTTACTATCGCGAGTCACGCTAATAACATGTCCCATACAGAGTTATTTTATATAATGTTGAACATTATTAACGATATTATTGTATATGTAACTTAATTAATTGTGTTCTGTTTATATACTGTTTATTTCAGGTCCACCATACATTAGAACTTTGCCTCCAATAAAAGTCCAAAGTGGAGAATCATTGAAATTACGATGTCCATACTATGGATACCCTATCAGGTACTATACATTTTTTATTTTAACAATTTCATGAGATTGATAGCTTTTTGATTTTATATTTTCTTCCTTTTTCACAGCAAATTAGAATGGGAACACAGAGGAAAGAAGATAATAAGCACATCTCTGTCGCACATTCGTTATAAACGTCAAAATCCAATTAAAGTAAGGAAAGCATACTCAACACTGAAAAGGAACGTTTTCCATAACAGTAGAAGAAAGAGACAGGTATATTCGCCGGAAGGAGACGGCGTGCTCAGTATCGCTTCAGTCGATAAAGAGACTACAGATACGTACACTTGTGTTGTTTATAGCAGTAATGGGGAAATGGCAAGAAGGTAAGAAATAAATAATAAGTGTAAGAGTACGTTATTTTCTATATATTCGGTATTTTTTTTATCTGACGTTTAGCACTTGTCCGTAATTCATCTGATGGTAAGTGATACTTTGGTCTACGAAAGAGCACGCTTACCTAGAAGAGTCGTTTGCCCAGCATTGGGCCACAACAGGCCGAAAAGCTTTGACATGTTATAAATAGTAGTAATTAGTTCGGACATGCAATAAAACATTTTCTTGACATTTTATATAAATTAGGTACATTCAGTGACATAAAACAGATTTTTCACATTAATTTTATTTTTATTACGTATATAGTTTTATTATTTATATTGTGTTTTAGTTAAAAAATAAATAATTTTAACAAAATGTTTTTGTAAATGACGTGCCGTGTATGACAAAAGTAGTCGTCATAAGGTTAATTAATGATTTGATTTGATATTTACACGAAACAAACGGTCACACTTACTTAAAATACGTTGGATATACGTCCAACGGGTTTCAACGCATTACGAGCGTCATCATCGGGGACGAGCTGCACACGGACTGTCACCGACGAGATCTGCACACAGACTGACAATTTACAAAGTACGATTTGATTTGAAATAAAATAATATTATTATTTAAAAAATACACAGTTTTTTTTTATCTTATTCCAGGTCGTTTGAGATCCAAGTAGTAGAAGCGCCAGAGCTGGATGAGCTGCGTGTTGGAACTGGGCTGAAAGAAGGACAAATTGTCCAAATCACTTGCAACATCATCAGCGGAGATCCACCGATTTACTTCTCCTGGCTCAAAGATGGAAAGAAGCTGCCGGCTAGTCTGAAAGTAGGCAAGAATTTAATTTCTAGTAGTCTAGTCAACAAGTGCCTTTTGGGCAACTTTTTCAGCAGTCTCTGAAAACTATGATTGAGGTGTCATTCGATTCGGGATGGCATCTAGATAGTTTTCAAAAAACAATGAAGTTCCACAAATAAAAATATCTATCTATATCTAGATGCCATTCCGAATCGAATGACACCTCAATCATCATTTTCGTAGACTGCTGAAAAAAGTTGACCAAAAAGGCACTTGTTGACTAGACTATAGCTAAAATAATAAAAAAAACTTATTATTATTGTTTTTTAATATTTAAAATTACTTTTTGATGGCACCATTAACGATCTAAGATTTATACCGCTAACAGTGTAAGAGAAAATTCAAGATTTTATCCCTTGTATCAACTTAAGCCGACTAAACGGTTATTTTTTGGGTTCTATACCCACAGGTAAGGTAAAGTATCTTAGAAGTGGGCAGCGAAGTCTTAGTAATAATACTAAGTCTCGGCTGTCAGTATATTTATTAGTCACCAGCCTGTATCTGTATAAACCCTAGAACATTTTCTAGGACTTATCTCGGACGATGTATGTATGTAAGTTTCCACTATAAAAACAAATAAAATCAAAATCAAAAATAGTATATTAATGGACATATAACAGGGCTTACGTAACTACATACTATAATTAACATACAATTAATCGTCCTATGGCATATACATTTTCGGCCTTATTGTATAATTTGCACAGTTTATATAGCTGATTAGTTTTGAGTAAGGCCGCTGAGTTTACTCCATGGACCCCAACCTAGGCGTGAGCCTGTGTCTTGGCGATCCATATTTCCTCAGGTACCTTATCTGAAGCTCGCGCGCTACATAAATAATAAACACAATAAATACCATATAAATGAACTGTAATAGAATAAACATATCTATGATAATAATATGGTACAGTTGTATTACCATTTTTAATCTTATCTAAAATGTTTTTTTTTCAGGTAGTGGAACGAAGCTCAGATCTTTTCAGTGTATTGATAATAAAGCGAGTATCTTTGGAACATTGCGGGAAATACACGTGTATAGCCACCAACCATGTGGGGAAAGTGAACCAGACTGCCGAGCTTTACATTAACGGCAAGTAGATTTTCAAATATTACGTATTATTTGAGATATTTTTTTAGTATCTCTTTAGCCGCTGTTATCATTGTATTACTCTGTGGGTCGTTTCTCATTCGCTGAGCTCATTCTTTGGGGGAGTTAATCTCTTGGGCAAATACATCGAGGTGGGTCGCGCGTCCACTGGGTCTTTCCACAAAAGTCACATGCTCTCAGATTTTGTGGTCCTTGAGCATGTCGGTTTCCCCGCGTTGTTATTCTTCACTGTAAAGCAAATCTATACATAGCTTAAAAACATGGCATTAGCGAAGGGCTGGGATGGAACCAGAGGACGTCCGATTAAAAAGCACTCGTTTTTCTAAGGAGCAGACTCACTTTTAATCGTTTTAGTAATTATATGTTTAATACATAGGAAACGGGATAGAGAGACCTTTGCCCAGCAGTGGGACGGAACTGGCTAAAAATTATAAAAATAATAATTACATGTTTATTTTTAGAACATATTATGTTTTTTAAATCATACATAAATTTATTTTTTTAACTTACAGTGGCACCAAAATGGATAGAAGAGCCGCAAAATTCATCCTTACTTCTTGGTCAGAGAGGTGTAGTGTACTGTAATGCCAACGGGTATCCTACGCCGCAAATCCACTGGATGAAAAGAGATGGTAAGCCACTTTAAACTTGTGAATACAGGATTAAGAGCCTAGAAATCTAGAGCCTTACGCTATGCTACATGTGAGTACAACAAGACAAATTATCAATATTACATATCGATGTACTTCCGAAAAACGCATAGCGATGATCGATCTGAAATTTGGTATATTAACGTATTTTGACTTCTTAATCACGAATCTCATAACTAAATCCCTATGGCCCTAACAACATTCTGTATAAGAATCAGGAGAAGAAGCTGTTTTTGTTCTGTGTGTTGTGTGTGAGCGCATTCGTGACCAATGTAGACAATTTAAGCTTTCCCCAGAATTATAAAATTTCAGACTTTTGCGTGCTCACCTTAAGACTGTCGGAATGAATGGTTGCTTAACTTTGATACTCAGATTACCTACTTAATTAGTCTAGCTACTAACTGTCATTGATATGAAAATATACGACTATTCGTCCAATATTCATTTTTTTTTTTAATTTAATTATATAGGTACTTGTAAAAGACGATGTCACTCTATTTTCCAGCAACTCTTGGCATCTGGCGACCAGTTCTCGACCTAGCAGGAGGTGGAGTGATGAGCCTTCCCAACGGTACTCTCATAATAGAAGTGGTATCACTATCTGACGAGGGCATGTACGCTTGCCATGTTGATAACGGAGTGGGTGACGCCTTGAGTGCTAACGTGTGGATCACTGTTAATAGTAAGTATTTTTACACGCTTTTTATTAGCTTCACCTGTATGTTTGTTTGTAACAGACTTCTTTGGGCGCGATTTTGACCCACTTTAAACGGCCAGATTTCGTTCAAACTTTGTAGATTTATTGAGGACCGATGACAATACACTAATTTGATAAAATTATTCCATTTTTTTTTTGTATTTTTGTTTGTATGTTTGTTTGTAACCGACTTCTTTGGGCGTGATTTTGACCCACTTATAACGGCCAGATAAGCGTGTTTTTTTAGTTCTTTAAAACTATTATTTTATTCACTATAATTAGCCAGTGACTATTTTCAAACATTTAATTAATCAGATTTAGCTATTTCCCAAAAAAAAGTACTGGTATAACATTTATGGGAAAGGTAGGCGATTGTAGACTTACTTTGCTTATGGCGACGGTCGGGCGTGCGACCGCCTTACGTCCCAAAGATCGTGGGTTCGGTCTCCGACAAAAAACTCAAGGTTTCTGTGATAGAAAATATTGTGAGAAAACCATAGCGTAGTGATAAAGCATTTTCTCGTGCTTGCCTGGAAAGCTACCCAGCCTATCCAAGTTGAATAATCTATCGTCAAGCAGCTAACGGTGTGTTCCGATCTCTTTCTTGAGCACTAATTAATCCAGACTAAGCATGCTCCAGCTTAGGCCAGAGTGTCGATTATACGCCTTGCAGATTAAATGCCTATAGAACTATCTTAAAAATGTTGCAAAAAGGCGAAAACAATAAAAATTGTGTTGGAAATAATATTGTGAGACCTAGCTGAAATGGGGTACCTAAAATGGATTATTGAAAGTTATTAATTCTCAATATTTTTTCTTTCTAGAGCCAGTACACTTTGAGACGGTGGGTGAGAATGTTACTACGAAAGCAGGGTTGCCGGCTACCCTGACGTGTCGGCCGCGCGGTGACAACCCTATTCGAGTGAAATGGACACATGATGGGAAACTTATTGACTTCGCTTCTACTAGGTAAGAAATAATGTAAAACAAACATTTTTATACTCATAGCTGCAGTAGCAATTCAAAAACCCAGATCCCTATGCAAGGCTTAAAATTTTAGATCTTTCTGTATAGAAGATGACATGTGTTGCGATACTGCACAGGTTCCATTATGAGATACCTATTTTTTAATGTGTAACACCATAATGAAGCAATAAATGTATTTAACTTTGACATACTTAGAGACATCATTTGCGTAGTAAAACTTGAGATACTCATATCGACACTTCTTGTTTTGAAATCTAGGCAAAAGGCCATCAGCTGATGTGTAGTAAAAGTACCTAAAATTAGAAACCAATATGATTAATTTTAAATTAGTTGTGGCGAAAAAACATGATCAAATTATTTGAATAGAACTTTAAAGCTCAAATATTTGTTTTTAAACTTAAGTATACCAATTTCCTTTTCAAGATATGTCAAATATTTTCGATACAGTCTTGTTTCTTTTTCTTCATATGACGTGCTCAGCGGCCAAGCTCTGGTATCAAGAGATTTCAAGCCGCCCTGAGAGCTACCAAGGGAAAATTAGGGCTAGCTGTAGTCTATAACTTTTAGGTTTCATATAGGTACAAAAAACTCATAATAAAATCTTTCTACTCAAAAGATTTATTTGATTTCAGAATAACAATAGCCGAAACGTTAGCCCACAATGGTGTGAACAGTGTGATAAATATCAACTACGTGGAGACTCGGGATGGTGGGACTTACGAGTGTCGAGCTAGCAACCCTTACGGTGTGGCCACATACAATGTGCACCTTGAAATATTAGGTAAATATGGTAGAAAAAGTCCCTAATATTTACTTTACTCGTATGTGATGTTACTCCAGTCCTTATTATCATATAAACATTATTTAAAGTATGAGATAGTAATATATATAAAATTTTATGAGAGTTTGAACGATCTTAAGTTGTCGACTATCGGAAAGGCAAATCGAATATTTTTTAGAAAAGTGCTGTTCGGCAGAGCTAGTCAAAGTTTCGTTTCGATAGATAAACACTTAATCAAAACACTCACAATAAAATTAAATTACCGAGAACACATAAAGAAATTAAAAGCTAGTGCCTTAACTGGCGACCTAATCGTGAAAATATTCACAAAGAAAGAACTAAAGACGAGGTGTAATAACATAAGTGTCTATGGGAAATGGAATAAATACTCGTATCTGGAATCGAATAAATATCTATAATCATAATATATTACGACCAAATAATTACATAATAATAATTATAATTTATGCCGTGTTCTGAAAATACCCCAGCAGGGTAGAGAACACGGCAAAGGTATTCTTCCTTTTTCTCATTTCGGCAAAGTAACGTCTGAATAAAATTGTTAACTTTACCATTTCCAGAACCACCAACATCTCCGCATGATCTCCAACTGGACTCAGTCTCAAGCTCTGTAGCTCGAATCTCGTGGAGAGACAGCGGTCTCCACGCACAATACTACACTCTGCAGTATACAGACAACAATTACCAAGTGTGGGATGCTGCTAAAGTTGTTAATATTACTAGGTAACGTGATCAAAATTATAAACAAACATAACATATCATAACATATATAGTATATGGTGCATGTTGTTGTCTTATGGATTGGAGAACAGACACAGTCATTGAGTCAAGCTCTGGACTATTCTGTCAATCATTGAAAGTGTGTCATTTGTATTTTTCAGTATTTTAGTTTATAAGATACCTAGTGAAAAAAATATGACACTTATACATCTAGGTGCTTATTCGGGTTGAATGTGTTGTTGTGTTTTGTTTCCATTATGTTATGTTGTACATTAAAGGCAACTTTGGTTTAAAAATACTCGAATCTGAATTGGGGCACCTATCTCACAGAATGTCGTGGACAAAATTAGATAACTGCCGGAGTTAATTTTCAAATTTAAGTTTATAATAATTTCATTCTAGTGTTTTCTATGAAACCGCTTTGATGCTAATAAAATCACAATAACACAGTTAACTATGATTAAAAATACGATACATAATATTTAGCTTTATTTACTCGTACGTGGTTTACAGATGTCGTACACACATTTGTAATTTAAGTAATTACAATTTACTTATATCCTTGCTGTATGCATAGAATGAGCGTGTGGCGTCTCTGTCGCACTTCATCGCCCGCGACCAATCAGAGCGCTTATCCTGAATCGCGCAAACGGTATTTACAGCGCGCGTACGACGGGTTCAAGCTACAATGCATGACCGTCGGACGGCCGTCTCCGGACACAACATCTCTCCGGGGGATATCCCTTTGCTAAATGGAGGCAGACCGTCGTCGCTCCATATTGGTGACCTGGTGATGGTGATGAACTGGTCGAAATTATTTAGTTTCAAAATATAACATGAAGATCACGCACAACTTTATTTAATATCTTTATTTGACTATTTTTATAAATTACTTTATCACGCCATTTCATTATCAAAACAACATTTTTCAGACGTCTCAACGAAATCCGTCAAAGCATCGAGCTGCGCGACTTACAATCCTCGACGGAGTACCGCGTGCGAGTGGCGGCTGGTAACCAGGTCGCGCTCAGTGCGTACACCTTGCCAGTACACTTCACTACGCAGGAAGAAGGTAAACTGAAAGAAAAAACTTTTTCGAAAAAAAAAGAGAATGGTCTAGTGTATCAGTATATTTTCCTCGGCATAACATTCACTCGCTTACAAGCACACCTTATCCGACCTAACCTCATACTCCATATTAACACGAGAAGGCTACCTTTTACCCCGAAAACCATTATGGTTCCCGTAATATACGCAAATAATTTTATAATCTATGATACTTCTTCACGCTCCAACGGCTGGACTGATTTTGATTAGATTTACTATCAAGATAATTTAGACCTTGGATTAACACATAGGTTACTTTTTATCCAGGATTAACTTATTTTATTCCGGATTAACACGGGTAACACCGTGGGCCGCAGTTAGTATGAAAATAAATCTGAAGGTCTAGTACATACTCGTATATGAACTGACCTTCAGATTTATTTTCATAAGCAAAAACAACAATTATTTCGTGCAAGTACTTAAGTAGGTACTGGATTTCAACTGAATTACGCTACTCATATATTTTAGGAAAAAAAATTGTTGCAATCTTCTTCTCTTACTTATAAAAAAGCTTTTTATTTTCAGCACCATCATCACCACCAGTGAACATTCAAGTTGAACAGTCAACGGAGGCGGGGTCGTTAGCAGTGCGATGGGGTCCACCGCCGGGGGGAAAAGCCATACGGGGGTACAGAGTCAAGGCCTCGCCAGCTAGAGATGCATTGCCTGGTAAATTTATCACAAAAGAGTAGATTTTTTCTATGGCTTGTGTCCCCAAGAAATATTTCGTAATTTTATTGTATTTTGTGTATAATAATATGTAAGCTTTGTGCTGACACTTAACAGTGACATTCTAGTATTTCTGACAGTTGTGGCATATGAGGGAGCCACTAGTTCATTATTAGAAATTTTAGAAAATAACGGAAAGTGAATTAAAACAAATGATAAACAAGTGAAATTAAATCATAAAATTACAATAGTTTATTGAAACTTAGATTTGTATGTGAATGTGGAACAGGCGATTCAAGTTTATTGTTATAAACAACATAATAATACTAAGGCATGAACATTTGATTGTCGATCTCTGTTTTTACGTTAGTATTTCACCAGTTGATATATTTGTAAGTATTGTAAAATTTATTTGTTTTTCACGAATAAACTCTGTTTTTAGATTAATCACATCGTGTTATGTTTTAAGAAGAAAGCAGTATCTCCCTTATATATATTATACTCAAACAGTTGATCTGATTTCAATGATATAGTTGGTACGAAAATACGACCCTGGAATACCTAATCCGGGATTAATGCTAAAACCTATTTCTGTATTGTGATGCTAAAACACAGCGAGTTTTAGCATATGACTAATATTTTTGAATTTCTTTCACATCTGTATAATTTATAATTTTTTATTTTTGTTTATTAATATACTTATATATACTATTATGTTATATCTATGACTTGAAAAAATTGTCCAAATAAATGGTATTTGAATTTAGCATTTTTAATTTTGTAGGATACACTCGATAAAACCATTGGTTAGAAGTACAAGTTTAAATTTATGTAGCTCATAATAATAATTTTGCCTATTGGTTTCAGGGCCAAACGATACGCAAACGAAAACTGTCAAAGTTTCATCAAGGCAAGTGAAACAAGAAACAATACTGACAGGACTTTTGAAAAACACGAGGTAAGTTTGTAAATTCACTTTATAGTTTTCAATATTAGTTAATGCTTTTGAAGATCCAGTGCCCAAAAGGGTTATTTTACAAAGACTTTATAGTCTGTCTGTCATCAGGTATTTTATGAACTCTGATAATTAATCTGTTTTTTTTTGTAATCGCCACAAAAAATTACTATAAAAAAATACATAATAAAGGATGACCCAATCAACAAACGTGTTTTTAGCTGCTTTACCATTGTTACTGGTACCAATCCCTATGTGCGCTAGTTTGATTTGCACTTGGCCACATTTTATATTTTTTATAAAATTTTCAGATATGCAGTAACAATCAGCGCCTTTAATTCGGCTGGTGATGGACCTTACTCTCTGCCAGTCTACCAAACTACAAGAGAAGGAGGCAAGTAATTTAGAATCTATACTATAAGACTCTTTGTCCTGACTCATTCATTCATCTATAGGCAACGCAGAGCTCAAACGGCTGGACCTAGGGGTATAAAATTTGGAGGGTGTATTTGTTTTAGTATGTAAACGCGTGTAAGAAGGGATTTTCGGAAATTTTCGGAAAGGGGTAAAACAGTTTGTATGAAACTGTTTTTGAACTTATGAAACTAGCAATGAAATTTAGAATATGTATAGCTTATGTAAAAGTAAAAATAATCGTATTAAGGTTGAGGGATAGAGAGAGGAAGAGGGAGAGTGAGGGGGCTTTAGAAGGAAGAGGGAGAGGTTAAAAAACAGTCCTACACACGGGCGGAGCCGAGGGCAACAGCTAGTTTTAAATAGAGTTCATCCTGCATATGTTTTTTTATTGATTTTATTATTAGGTATTTTTATTGATATTAATATTAGGTAATATATTTTAGAGAACATTTCATATCAAATTTCACAATACTAATTGCACATAATTAAATGCTGTTTCTCACATTTTTTATCATAATCTATCTGATTCTATCTCATCATTCTTTATGATAGCATCATACAGCGAACTAGAATAAACGCAAGAGTAACTCCATACAATTGCCACTTAGAATTTGGATCCAGCTATGCACACAATTATACTGCTATCCCAACGAAACACACACACAAAAAGCTTGCACGCGATTGGTCACGATCATCGTATCAGCATCAAGATCACGCCACCTATACTAACCGCCACGTGCTTGACCATGAGACGTGGGCGCGCGGAGTTTTGCGGGCAGTTTTGCCCCGCCCACCATGGTTTTTTACACGCGTAAAATACCGCGGTGGGGTGGAACTATTTTATAGGCCAAGTTACTTTTCTATTTATTCTAGTTCGCTGGCATTATATAATTATTATTAAAGCACAAACCTGTATAGCAATAAATACAACCCAAATTCGCGATTCTATTCTTACAAATAAAAAATCATAATCAAACTACTTGCACGTTTAATTTTGCTGTAAATGGAAACTAAAGCTAACAAAAACTTGTTCTTCTACCACACCTCCACACAACTCCAAAGCAAAAAAAAATATCTTAGTAGAAATCTTTAAATGTTTCAGCACCAGAACAACCCCCTTCCGCCGTAGAATGCCGTGGTGTATCTTCAACTTCTCTGAGAGTATCTTGGCAACCAATCGTCGCGCATGGAACATCGCTGCTGGGTTATTCCGTGTATTACGGCTCTGAAGGTTAGTATAGCAATAAGTTTACTAGCTGCCTAACTTAATTGTTTTCTTACTGCTGCATGTAGGAATAATCTCCTTGTGATCTAAAGTGCAGTGCGCTTGGCCATAAAAAGATTTAAAACGTGCGTTGAAAACAGTATATTAGTTAGATATATTATAGTTTACAGGAACAAGACGTTTGGCGATGAATTCTAGTTTGCACAATTAAGGCAAAATGCTCCATATCTTTAGTATTTCCATAGTAAAACGATAATTATAGCTTTGATGTTTCTCTGCTCGTCCTATGGTGAAAAGGGAAATAATATAGAATAATTAATAAGTAGCCATATACGTTCCCACTGCTAGGACTCGGGGTCTTCTCTCACAAGGAGAGATAATATAGGCCATAATTCACCACGCTGACCAAGTGCGGGTTGGCGGATGACACACGTCTTCGGATACTGTGGTCCTCAAACATGTCGGTTTCCTCAAGATGTTTTCCTTCACCGTAAAGTGAGTGCAAATCCAATCATATCTTGAAAAACAAGTCATTGGTGTAGTGCTGGGATTCAAACCAGGGGCTGTCTGATTAAAAAACAGAAATTCTTACCAACGAGACACACTAGATTAAAAAAGAGCGGAAAGAATTAAGTAGTAGTTGTAGGAATAAAAACTTTGTAATGTAATTAGCATTTTGCGTCTTTTTTCTTGTTATTTATTTTTGCTTCTTTTATTTTCAGATGGACCTTACCAGAACATAACATCTCCTCATACAGAGATCTATCTACAAGCTCTGCTCAAATACACAAACTACACTATAAAAGTAGCTGGATTTTCCAACTATGGAGTTGGACCCTTCTCTTACCCGATTGTGTGTCCTACTTTACAAGATGGTAAGTGATATATTGCACAACTGTAGCAAATACAATTGCATTGAGAACTAAGACTAATAAAATATTATTTTTGATAATTATACACCACTATTTTTACCTTACATTACATCCATCTCAACATTCGCTTGCGGCAGAGATGCGAATGTTGAGATGGATGTGTGGAGTGACAAGAATGGACAAAATAAGGAATGAGTACATCAGAGGAGGTGTGAAAGTAGCCCCAGTGAGGGAGAAAATAAGGAGTAGAAGGTTAGCGTGGTATGGACATGTGACGCGTAGAGAGGAGAAGCATTTCACTAGAAGATGTATGGAAATGGTAGTGCACGGAAGAAGAGCAAGAGGCCGCCCGAAAAAGACATGGATGAAGTGTGTGAATGAAGACATGAGAGAGAAAGGATTGAGTGTGGACATGACGTCTGATAGAGGAGAGTGGAAGAAGAAGATTTGCTGTGCCGACCCCACCTAAATGGGATAAGGTGAAGAAGAAGAAGACACCACTATTTTTACCTCCAACAGAACGGAGACTGGTGTCTTTGAGATTGGAGGATATTTTTGTTTGTCGGCTAGTCCTTGACAATACCCATTCTTTCATAGTTGCCTTGTACATTTTCCAGTGCCCGGTCCGCCAGCGACGATTAAAGTGTTGGTATCCTCGGCCACATCCCTTATCGTTAGTTGGAAGAAACCCGATCAGCCTAACGGAGAAATCACCCACTATACTATATATGTAAAGCCTGTTTCCAGGTAAGTGGATATTATACAGAATAATTTCCTACATATAAGTTGCTTACATAGCGCCTGTAACTCGGCTAAGGTGATCTGACACGATCATCGGGCTAAAGCAACGGTCGATGCGGATGGCGATTGGTACAAGACTGTCGTTTCAAAAGTGGCATTTTCATCTGAGTGATACCATGGGTTGGATGACACGTAGGCCCCGCTGCTGTTAGTTTTAGTTTAAGCAAAATCAAAGGAATTTGTTAGGTATACGACTTTGTTTAAAACCCGGTAAAGGAATGAAGTTCACGATTGTATTTTTAGGTTTGTTACCTCGGAACATCGTCATATATTAGGTAACTTCTAGGTAAGCATGCCACATAGTAGACTACAACGCAGTTATACATCAAACAAGCTGTAGTCACACGCAAATCTATCAAAAAAAAAAGGTATTTAAGTTAAAGGAATACTATATCCGTTCGTAAGTTGAATGACATTAGCCCATTTTGTATTATCTGTTGAAAAAAAGTCGAAGGCCAAGTTTTAGTTTAACCCACACCGGCTCCCGGTATGTCAACAGTTGCGGCGAAAATATGTTTATACCGAGAACCGGTGTTTCAACATACAAGTAGATATATTTGTAGTTTTATTAAAGGAAGAACCCACCCTCAAAAATATATAATTGTATACACCTCGGGTATCTATTAAAAAAGTCTGTTATTCCAGCTCCACCACTCCACAAAGCTACCGCGTAGACGCGAGCAGCAGTCGCCAGCTGTCGTTCCCCCTGACAGGACTGTCAGGTCGGCAGTACGAGGTGTCGGTAGCGGCGCACACTACTGCTGGGGAGGGTAGTACTAGTACTGCGCACGCTGTCACACTTACTGATCGAGGTATGTATAGTCTAGTCAACAAGTGCCTTTGTGGTCAACTTTTTTCAGCAGTCTCCGAAAATTATGATTGAGGTGTCATTCGATTCGGAATGGCATCTAGATAGTTTTCGAAAAACAATGAAGTTCCACTGAAAAAAAATAAAAAAAAGACATTTTTAAAGTTTTTGACCACGGATTATTGTTTATTGATCTGTCCTGTAGGCACCTGAATTTTTCAAATTTTAATTTTCATATTTAATAAGTTTAAATAATATTTATTCATTCAAGGCCGAAGGAATGACACCTCAATCATAATTTTCGGAGACTGCTGAAAAAAGTCGACCAAAAAGGCACTTGTTGACTAGACTAGTACTTATTTAAAAAAAAAGCCGCGTTCGACGTAGAAAGAAGTCGTGGCAGCGGAATATATGGGATTGGACAAGAATTACCAGATTTGAAGAATTTTTTCGCTTGGCAAAAGAGAGAAGACATTTCAGTAAGCTGTCGGCCAACCTCCAGTAGTGGAGAGACACTTGAAGAAGGAGAAGAAGTACTTAAAGAACGAACAGATGAGACTTATCCATACAGCTCAAACCAACGTAGATTGGCTTATTTTAAATATGATATACTTTTTTAAAATTTTGATACATACGAGGAAATTGTTGTTTAAAAGATACTGCACGCCGTAGGCAAATGTACTGAACGAAACGATTTTTGTACGACAATAATTTACGTCAGCTTGATTGTGGCAAATTGCCCGAATCCTTCATTCGCTTTCTTAACTTTAATTCCTCGTAGACTCTTGGCTCTGGCGAACGTCACCTTTACTTATCATTTACAAACGGGCATTTTATGTTTTTGTGACCCGTTTAAGAAAGGTGGCTTAAGCAAATGTCTTTTGTGTAAATAATATTATTATACCAAATCGTAGTGTTGCTAATTCCAACTTACCCTTATCCCTTATTCCTATCACCGGAATACAATGGTAAATTCCTCAGTAGTAAGTAGTGCAGTGATGCAAACGCATATTGTTTTGGGTATAATAGCTGGCAAGGGTAGTAATTCCTGGAACGGCCCCTTAAACGAGTTTTACCACAACAAAATAGACTGCATACCCCTTATACATATAAGTAGATAGATTTTAACCATAAATTGTCTGATTTCAGTGGTTGCTGGAGTATCTTCTTTGGGTGGTCCAATATCAGTGGCAGTAGGCAGTTCTCTGCTGCTCGTGTGTCAGTGTGTGGGTGTTCCTCCCCCGCGCACCGTGTGGTACCACAAACACAACATCATCACGCACCACCCGCGCTTCACCAGGAACCATGATGACAGTCTGCTCATCAATAGTAAGTTTTTTTATATCTTAGGCTTGCGTTTGACCAATCACGCGTTAAGTGATAAAGTGTAATGTTAAGTGATGCGACCGAGAATGGAGTGCGGTAGAATACTGGCAGATTCCAAACCTACCGGGATGATCAAAACTATTGGAGTACCCAAAAAATAAAGATATACTGGATGTCGGACGAGCTCTGGGCAAAACGCCTTATTACCCTGTGGTGTCGGAAAGGTGTCAGACGTTAGTATAGAACAAGACAGAAATAGCGGGACGAACTTATACTCCTATTGTCAACACTGGATGTTTCACAAAAACACAAAACCAAGACGAGTAGAAAGGGGACAGTGAAGCCATTGTCCTGCAGGTATGGTAATAATTGCACCTGGGTTCACAATGCCCGTAATGTAGTGGGCTATGCATGCTTATCAATGATGTGTGATGAAAATCATAATATAATACACAACTGTGAATTACTTCTTATGTGTGTTTTGCTGAGCAAAATCTCCGACGACTGAAATCAGAGTGTTAAAGGCAAAACGTAGAAAACAATGGTAAGGAAACGACTCATAATAATAGTAACCCGAAAGAAGAATTAATTATATTTTAGGTATATTTTTACGTTCATGTTTTGTTTGAATACATTTCATACAGTTCAGATTTTGCTATGCTGTGTATTGGATTCATGAAACAGTATGAGTAACAAGTAGTTGCGCGATCTTTAAACACAGGAGTTACTTAATTAATACTAAATCCATATCAAATTAGTAACACATCTTTACAGTGAAATGATTCGTCTATAATATATTTTTTTCATCTTTTATGATTCCACTGTTGGGCAAACATTTCTCAGACTTCCACACTTCTTCACCAAATTGTTATGCCATCAGTCAGACAACCTCGGCTTCACTCATTTACAATGACTAATATAATCTTCTATCTAATATATAAAATTTTCATGTCACAATGTTAGTTACCGTACCCCTCCAAAACGGCTTGATCGATTTTTACCTAATTTTATATGCGTATTCAGCAGGTCTGAGAATCGGCTACTATCTATTTTTAAGGCAAAACAACGTTTGCCGGGTCAGCTAGTAAAATATAATATCAAATGCCAAATCTCAAACTTAACCTCAAATTCTTTATTTTTCAGACATAGATCAATCCCTGAGCGGTAACTACACATGCCTGGCTAAGAACCTGTACGGGTCTGACTCTGTGTCATACACGGTGTCGGTGCTAGCGACACCAGCGCCCCCCGCACTAGCGGCCACTCCTAGTAAACACTCCATACATCTACACTGGAACGCTAATACCAACCATAAGAAACTCGGTGAGTATCATGACCAAAAAAAATTTACTTTAATCACATATCTATACTATAAATTAATTATACATGTCAAAGACATTTAATGTTAGAAAAACTCACCAATGACCGTACCTGGTGTAAAGGTGCCCAACTTTAATTGAATTTTTCAATTAAAAGCTTTAATTGAAAAATTTGTCGCCAATCATCTAGCGGTGTGTTTTGGACTGCGTCCTTGAGAGGCAGATATTCCAGACTAGGCATACTCTACCTTAGGTCAGAGTGCCGCTGACGTGTAGAAACGCCCTGCTAGACAAATGAGTAGACGTTAAGTGTAAGCTCTAAAAAATTGTTTGAATATTAAACGTAGAATAATAATATTCATATGCAGGAACTGACCAAGACTATGCTAAGCTTAACATCAGGCTAGCTGTAGTCAAACGCAAACCTATCAAGCATAAAAAATGCTTTTCTGTCACATTTCAGTCTCATTCTGTTTATTTTTTTGTTTTTATACAATAATTAAATAACAACAAACTGAAAAGAGGGTTTTTGTTTAGTAGAGTATGAATTTGATGAATAAGTCTATGAATTTATCCTGACTCAGATTGTTTGCTCACTTTTCCTATAAATATAGTAGCTAACTTTTGTTAAGAGCTTTCAAACCGCCTAAGGGTCTCTTTCTAACATGCCTACAACTAATGAAGTTAAATTCTTTGAAACGTATTTGAACAAAATCTTATATCCTCTAAGTATTTACTAATAAGATATAGCGTAATAATTTGCCTGTTTGAAAACTGCTCTAGATGAAAACTAAATTTACTTTTCACTGTAGTGGTTAAGCCATTTCAGAAGCCTTTGGGTGGCTTCAAAACTCTCGACATCAGAGTTTGGCCACTAAGCTTGTACGAAGTTACTTATCATTATTCCAGTTTACAACCTAACCTGGAAAGAAGCAACCGGCTCGTGGCAAGATTCTTGGAGTAACAAAGAGACCACTCTTCAGGGGGTGCAAGAATACACGCTCGAGGGTTTGAAGTGCGGTACTAAATACTCTGTACGGATAACAGCTGTCAATGCAGTGGGGCCTTCGGCACCCGCGTATATAGATGTACCCACTTTAGGGGGTGGTAAGTTGTTACTAACATTTTCTTTTTCGAATTCAAAAACATACATCATAGTTTCTATTTTGGTAAGGGTCTATCCACAGACGAACGGTATAAGTCAATTTCATTGATCCTCCCCAAGGAGGCTTATAGTGCCACCAACTTAGCTGTCGAGTTGACGAAGTTGCTCGTTAGAATTTTGTTTTTGCCACCTAAGAAATTTAACAAAAATAAAAGGAATGAAGATATTGGGTCTTATTTTCAAGCCAGTCCTATTTGCACTTATTACGATAATCATTCGAATACAAAAATATACTTATAATAAACTAAAGAAAAATGAAACAAAACTTATTAGCTACATATTTTTTTAGTTTCTTTTATATTTTGTAAAAACAATAATGGCCATGGTCTCTGACTTTGAGTGACTGCACACCAGTAACTGCGGTCGCAGTCGATATTCCTGAGCCATCTGATTCCCATTAGTCATCAATATGAAATTTAACATACTCCTGAGAGTTTATAAAATTAATTTTCGTTGCGTATTTTTATCAGCATGTTTCTCTCCACTGCTGGGTAAAGATTTCCTCTTCGTCATGCCATACAGTACAGTACCCAGCCACTCTTCGAGTTCTTACCAGTTCGTACGTATTTTAATAGCATAGAAAAAATATTTTGTCCAATCCGTACAAAGCCTTTTGTTTAATAACTTTCAGTACCAATAGCACCGACAACAACAGAATGGCTGTGGAGTAACGCCACTCACATCTACATACAACTCAGCGGATGGGATGATAATGGATGTGAAATTACCAACGTAGATGTAGAGTATAGAGAATATGGAAGCAAAACTTGGCGGAAAGCTGACAATAAAGTGGTAAGGCACTATAAAATTTTATTATAAATCCTTATTTAAATGTCTATTTAATCAGTCCTAACTACATTAGTAAAATGGTGCTCATTTTATTTTATGAGCAAATGTACATTCAAAATTTAGAAAACTCCTGACAATATTACATATTCTAATGTTGACCATATTGAATTAGAAATTTATTTTCCTAGTGAAACCCTTTTGTATGATCACTATATTGTGATTATTTTGATAAATGTTATCCGCCATTTTCTGGCAGTGGCCATCTTAGACCGATTTTCATACACCATTCAAACAAAAAAAAATACTGAAAAAAATAAGATTTTAAAAGGCGCTGTTAGCCTAGTAAAAACCAGAATATTAAGTTTTGTTGTGTAGAATAGTAACACTGTACATACATGTAATAATATGTAATTATGTCAATAAAGTACTTTCAAAATCAAACCAAATCAGTCTAGTGTTAAAATAAATGTTAATATTGTACGTGATTTCAGCCTCAATTAGACCACCAGTGGTCACCGTATAGTTCCGGGCCCCCATCTTCATTCGCTATTGGCCCTCTATCGCCGGCTCAGTGGTACCAACTGCGAGTCACTGTCGCCAACTCTGCAGGACGCGACACTACTACTTATGGCTATGCTACTACCACTGTACTAGGAGGTAAGCTGGAATTGATATAAAAAAGCTTCGCGGACAAGTGCGTAGCTCTTAAAAGAGAGCAAGAGGCCGACCGAAGAAGACATGGATGGAGTATGTGAATGAGGGCATGAGAGAGAAAGGATTGAGTGATGAGATGAAGGCTGATAGAGGCGAGTGGATAATGAAAATTTGGTGTGCCAACCCTACATAGTGGGCGAGGCAAACAAAAAGAAGAAGATGTATTTCTGTTGCTGCTATATTAACACGGAACTAAAAATAGAAACAAAATATTTAAGGGAGCCATTGCATTTGTAACGACAATTTGTAGACTTGAAAATATTTACACATTATATAGTTACATATACATTGATTTTGAAAATAAATCCATTTCAGAAAGCATCGGCCCTCCGACAGAGTACTTCGACATAAACCTGGTGGTGATCGTCTGCAGCTCCATCCTGCTGTTCCTTTGCTGCCTCACTTGCGTCTATATTCTGGTCAAGAAACACAAGTAAGTAATACATTTCATACATATTTCTTATAGTATTCATACGTAAAGTGTAAGTCATATGTAAATGGAACAATGATATAACTCGATTCAATAAAGAAAGTATTTCAAAGTTCATGTCCTCTCGCTTGTATAAGAACATTCTTTGATATGTTTTTTACTCTGAACGTGTTTACGCTTAGTCACAATTCACCTTATGGTAAGTTATATAGTGATCTTAGGAGAGTGCGCTTGTCTAGAAGATACACGGATTTTTTCACTCGTGCCTTGAAAACTGCTTGATATTAAAATTTTCGGAGAACTGGGCGTTAAGTAAAGAATAAAGAATTCCGTTTCTTGGCGGTTCGCACAAGTAAGATGGATAGATAAATATATTAACTCTTTATTTGGCAGATAATAGGTACAAGTCTGTATAAAGACTTATAGCTGACCCGGCAAACGTTGTTTTGCCTTAAAAAATTTGATAGTAGCCAATTCTCATACCTACTAAATATGCATATAAAATTTGGTAAGAATCGGTCAAGCCGTTTCTGAAGAGTACCTACGGAAGAAGTAACAACATTTGATTATTTAAGGTAGAGGCAAAATGTACTAGTATGACAAAAAAACATCAATGTTATAATAAATTACTATAGGTACGTCATTTGTCATCATGTTTCAGTCACCAACACCTGACAGAGTATCGGAATAGTCTAACAACGGAGTGCAAGTCGGAGCGAAGTAACAACACAGCGAACACACCGCAAGGGGCGCCGCAGGACATCGCTAGTCGAGTTTACAGCACTCCTGTGCACTTGACACATGATGCTAAACATGGTAAGTGTTTTGTCTCTTTTGACTTAAATATCTGATGTAAAATATTTGAACCTAAAAATTAGTTTCTCGTCTGTATAGAAACTGCTTTTATTTAAAATTATAATAATCAACTAGCAGCCTGCCCCGGCTTCGCACGGGCTATACATGGGCTTGTGTACTATTGCATTATAAGTAAGGATCTCTAATATTTTTGGAAACGATATAGTCTATGTTTCTTGGAGATAATGTAGCTTCCCAACGGTGAAAGATTTTTTCAGAATACCTCGTTGGCGTATTGGTTACCATGCTGGATTGCCAACCCGGGTTCAATTCCCGGCACAGCCAATCTTTGTAATGAGATACTTGTTGGCTGTCGGTCTGGTTGTAAAATTGATATAAAGTATTTATGTATATGAATGTGTAGTATATCACTTGTGTTAGCAACCATAATACAAACTATAAATGGTTTAGTATGGGGCTAAGAAGCCGTATGTGTAATTTATCCTAGTATTTATTAATTTATTATAATTAATAATTAAAGTTAAAGAGTAAGTAACATATACGACGACCTCGTAAAGGTTAATTTGCCGGACTGCTAATCAGAAGGTTCCGGGTTCGATTCCCGGCCTGATCAACATCTTTGTGCCTAACTAAATTTGTTGGCTGTGGGTCTGGGTGTAAAATATGTATTTATATTTAATATGTATGTATGTATGTATGTAGTGTATCAGTTGTGTTAGCAACCATAATACGAGCTAGAAATGGTTCAGTATGGGGCTAACCAGCCGTAAAAAACTAGTTACCTAGTAACCTAGTATGTAAATGTGTAAAAAAAATAATATTACTTTTCCAGAACTGTACGAGATAAGTCCGTACGCGCAGTTTGCGCTCGGGTTCAGAACGTTCGGTCATCAGGAGAATCAGGAGGCGCCTACAAGAATGCATCTACCTGGAAACAGTAAATCTAGATATGATAGCGGTAGGCATTTTATTCTTACTTTCATTTATATCCTTATTGTTTTTGTATGTGATTTAGTCTCGCGCTTGACCACAGCTAAACTGATGTTATGTTGCGCTGTGATCTACAACGGAACGCGCTTTCCTAAGTGGAACTTATTTACTCTAGATTTTAAGGCTAAGGCAAGGAAGAAGAAGAAGAATTCAATTCTTTTGAAACAAAGTAAAAGTGTGTACAAACTTAAAACTAAGAAAATCTCAGGACGATACATATAAAAAAACCAAGCCTCAGGCGACTACTTCTGTATCTTTCACTTACAAACGAAAAAACGCTTTCGTATTCTTATTTTCTCCAGATTTTTCATGTTTTGAGCCAGCTCAGGGAGTATACCATTCATATGTTTGTTTAATGACACCTATTTTTTTTTTATTTTACAGAAACAAGTTTTCAAATGCGATCTGAATCAGAAGAAAGTGACTGTGTATCGAGAACAACTACGTTGAAAAGTGCGCCTAGAAGTAAGTATAGACAAAATTAATGTATTTATTGTATATTAAAATAATAGAACCGCCTTTAGCTCTGCTAGTAAAGTGATTTGTTAAGCGAATGAAGAAAGTTATGGTTGATGCAGTTAGTCTCTCTATGAAAGTTATAAATTATATAATAATACAGCTAATAACACTCCCGCCCATAAATAATGGACTATATAGGATGACCGCCGCAACAAAATAATGGATCAATTATTTTTTTCCCAATTTACCCAATATCTACCTTTATTAACCGTCCCATTTGTCGAACGGACAATATAGGTACAAAATGAGTAAGTTGATATGGGCTTGAGTGAGCGAGTGTGGCATGTTGTTAATAACGTCTGCTTTTCAATCAGACGGCCCTTGGTTCGATCCCGGCCCTACACCAATGACTTGTTTTCAAGTTATGTGTGGATTTGCACTCGCTTTACGGTGAAGGAAAACATCGTGAGGAGACCGGCATGTTTGAGGACCACAATATCCGAAGACGTGTGTCATCCGCTAACCCGCACTTGGTCAGCGTGGTTGATTATGGTCTATACCTCTCTCCTCGTGAGAGAAGGCCCCGAGTCCCAGCAGCGGGAACGTATAGTGGGCTGCTTATGCATTACTAAATGATGAGTCGAAGGTTTTCTAAATTTTTCGTATAATAACTTGCTATGTGACACATTTAAACTACTTTCTCGGCTTTAACAATTTCAAAGAAATAATTTGTAGTATTTTTTAAAATTTAATATGTTAAGTAATTCATATCTCTAATTTTCAGAAGCGTGCAGAATACCACATCACAGGTAGCTGAAGAAACTTAGATTTAAGTTTAATGATAACTAGTCAAATATCTTACAAATGGTTGTGTTCATTTTATCATGCCAAACTATTTTGTTTGTGTAAATAACTTAGAAACTTTATATTGATTGAAGTATAAAATATTGCATAGTTATCGACAAATAGAAACTAAGTATTCTATACAATTGTCTAAAAAATGTATCAATTGTTATAATAATACAAAAAAAACTTGTTCTTTATTTTATTTATCGTGTCGAATTCATAGTATTATTGTGTCTGTGTTTTATCTTGTTTGCTGAAATGTAAGGAGCAATTTACAAAGTACGTCATATCAATTTTATTGAAACAATCTGACAGAATTTTTGTATTAACTCGAGCGCATCAATTTTAGAAGTAGAAGATACCTTGGAGCACCCCCACTACCAATAATCTTTAACAGCAATGGATTTGTCTATAATATAAGCGAAAATAAGTTTTTTGGTTGACATATAAGTACTTCAGAGGAACAAGGTTGCAATTAACAAGGAAGAAGGGCAAGAAGCCGACCGAAGAAGACGTGGATGGAGATTGTGAATGAGGATATGAGAGAGAAAATGAGTGAAGAGATGACTGCTGATAGTGGACTAGTTGGATAGACTAGACTAGTTGGATAAGGTTAGGAAGAAGATAAGTACTTCAAAATGTCTTTAATATGTTTTGTCCTTGATAACCGTACCAAATTTAAGTTAGAAAAAATTTAGTTGAATGCTTATTTGGCATCCAAAAGGATGTCAATTTTTAAAATGGCAATTTATAGACTTTGTTTGGTTCAACAAATTCATTGAAATAGATATTTATACAAGCATTGATTTTTTATTAAAAAATTGACGTTAGATAAGCTATTTCCTTTAGTTGCAATATCTTCTTTAATCTAAAACTTTATAATATATACCCGCCAGTAATACAATAAGTTTTTAAAAGCGCTCGAGTAAGTAAAATTTTAGCAACATGGGCTCCTCTTCCATAAAAATGAACTTTGATACATAATTGTACATTTTGTAATGTAGTTGTTAATTTTTATATCATATTGTAAATTTATATAATTATATTTGATCTCTTGGATGATATAAAATATAATTAAATACCGAATCAAGTATGAACGAGTAAGTAGGTGTTTAAAAAATTATCATAATAATATAATGCAATGCGAAGTCAAGAATGACTTAAAAGTAATATCGAAGTAGCCAAAATTGACATTATCTTCTAAAAGACTGATTATTTAATGTTTATTTAAATATTAAATTATCTTGTAAATCCATGATTTACCTAGAATAGCATAAGAATTTCAAGAATCAATATTACTTAAAAAATAAATAAATGTTAGAAATGTATGATTGTTTTATTTAATCCTGGAAGCATTAAAGAAGCGTAGCGTTGTTAACCTATACCTTACACAGAATCATTATATTTCTATGAACTAGCTGACCCGGCAAACTTTTATAAAACTGTTTTAAGAAAACTGAAATGACAATCGTTGTAGATATGTCGTTGACAGACGGTTAAATAAAATGTCATTAGATTATATTATACAAAAAAATATATAATCATTATCCAGACATCCAAATAAACTTACATAAACATTAATCTTTCATTATTATCATTAGCATTATGAATGACTACAGTGGAAAATAATATACCTTCCTAAAGCCTGATTTTTGCAGCCAAAAGTGGTTTTAACAGTTATGCGTTTTAAGTCTAACATACCTACATATGAAAAACAATATATTAATTGTTTTAATATTATTGTTTTAATAATTATTAATGAATATAATAAACGGCTCTAGATTACTGTGGAAATGACACGTCCTTCAATGTGAACATAATAATCCTATATAATACTAAGCTTATCTACTCGATTACGCACGATGTTAGAAAACAATAGACGATCTATACCTTAGTATATTGAATCTACACGAAGGTATTAAGTAGTGAGGACCCTTGCAAACACATATCAAATGTACGAGCGAGTGAAATTCGAATCCCTATCATCCCTCAGACACTCGAGGGTCCTTTCAGAACAATAAATCCAAACCTTGTCCAAATTAGGTCATCGATCCCAAACATAGATTATCCCTTCTAGATACCTGCAAGAAAGGTATGTGTTTTAAAAAAGCTAAAGAAAGTCAAATTGGTATTCAACTTTTTTTTTACTAGGACTCATTTCACACACGGCTGGTTAACTCCATACCATGAACTACTTCTATTTTTAGCCAAAAAAAACATTTCAGTTCAGTTTGCTAAACACAAACTAGAAATGGATGAAAAAACAAACGAAACACTTGGATTTAGTAATAAAACGAATGGGTGGTAGGCCCGAAGAAAAACATCACACAAATATTAAACATTGATCAACTATCAACTGTCAACTGACAGCTGACCTTAACCTATCCTTGTTTTAATTATTTCTTTAAGTTGGTAACAATTTTTTTTTTGTAAGTTGGCAGGCGGTAAGCATCTTGCGGATAACTATATACCCAAGCTAATTTAATAAAGATGGAGAAAGAAAAACGTGCTTTTGAATTCGAACAACTCAAACCCACCGCAATTTAACAACAGGTTATGGGCCCAGAGGCGCTGAAAAAGGGTTTCGTTGGAAATAAGGCCAGGTAAGCGACGGGAAAGTCAAGAAAGAAGTCCAAGACGACAGAACCGGCAAGGCAGACATAATTTACAAAACTGCGACATCGGAGCAGCCATCGCACAGAAAGTCAACGTTGATCTACGTACACGAAAGTCGCTTCAAGTCAGAAAATCGCCACGAAAGATTGTAAATCCATTTTGTCTATTTAAATTTGTCAGAAGTCAGTCAGATTGTAAGAATTAAATGCAAAATGGATACTGTAAAATCTCAGTTGGAGATATTAAGTGAAGATAGTCAGGGTAATGTCAATTTCATATCATGGCGATTTAAATTAAACCTAGCACTTAAGAACAGAGATCTTTAATGAGATTGTGTCAGGTGGAACAGTCAGACCAGCAGGTGGTAAGTCAGATCCAACCGTTTCAGCTTGGATAAAGAAAGATGTCGAAGCTCAAACGTTGATAGGTTTAAATGTAAACAGTAAGATAGCTACCAAAATTGCAAATTGTAAAACTTCCAAAGACATGATAGACAAATTAGTTAGTTTATATGGCACAAAGACTGATGTAACCTTAGAAACTTCCCGAATCAAGTTCTTTACCTTTGAGTATGACGAGAACAAGTCAGCAGTTGAGAATTGTATGGAGATCATGGATCTGGCTGATGAAGTATCAACTGAAAAAGATCCTATGAAAGAAAGTTGGGTTATGACAAGAATTCTGAGTGTTTTACCGGCAAAATTGGCGCATTTCAGAACAGCTTGGAACAACGTGACCGGACACATGAGAAACTTGGAAACTCTCATCGAACGTCTCAGACTTGAAGACGAGCAACTCAAGGAACCGACGACAAATGCAGGGCAGCACTAGCAACGCACTCATGGCACGACGTGCGAAACGAGGACAGTCGTCAAGCAAGCAGGACAAGTCACAAGTCACATGTTACAAATGTGGGAAGCCAGGTCACGTGATCAAGGAGTGTAAAGGGAAGGCATGTCAGAAATATATTGAGTACTGCAAGAAGAAGTATTCGTGCCACAATTGTAAGCAGAAAGGTCACTTCGCAAAGGATTGTCCATCACGAGAAGAAGGAAATAAGTCAACATATGAGACAAAGAGAAAGGGACTTTTGACCACAGCACTTTCGACAGCAGACAACGACATCTCGCAAGACAGGGCAACTTCATGGTATCAAGACTGTGGAGCCAGCCAGCATATGACGTCTCATCGAGAATGGTTTGTGCAGCTTCATGAGTTGGACGAGCCAATTCCAATTGTGATCGGGGATTCAACCAGGCTAGATGGTGTTGCAGTCGGGAACATTGAAATGGAGGCTTTTGATGGTCAAAAGTGGTATCCAGTGGTACTTGAAGATGTGATCTACGTTCCAAATCTCAACTTTAATCTTTTCTCAGTCAGTCAGCTGCTAGACAAGGGACATGTACAGAAGGCAAATGGAAACGAGTCGATATTCTACTGTCAGGACAGCAATGAAGTTGTGGCAATGTCAAGGCGCAAAGGAAATCTGTACCAAATGATGCTGAGAAGAGAAGAAGAGACAAGTTTGATGGTCCAGTCGATCAAAGTGTGGCATGAACGACTCGCTCATCAAAATGTGAAGTATGTGAGAGACATACTGAAAAGGAAAGGGATCAAGTATGTTGATGACTGGAATAATTATGTGTGCACAGGGTGCACATATGGCAAGCAACATCGATCCGCACATCCGAACAACCCAAAGACAGCCAAGCATTTGTTAGATCTCGTGCATGTCGACACCGGCGAGATGAACATCCCATCTCTAGGAGGAGCAAAGTACTGGCTCATGATGAAGGACGACTACTCTCACTACAGAAGCTGTTACTTTATGAAGACGAAAAGTGAGGCTCCAGAGAAAATTGCAAGCTACCTGAGACTCGTGGAGAATCAACTAGGGAGGAGAGTAAAAAGCCTGAGATCTGACAACGGCACAGAACTGAAGAATGCAACAACAAAAGAGATGATGGATAAATTGGGAATCTTTCACACCTTTACGAATGTACACACACCAGAGCAGAACGGAAGAGTTGAAAGAGAAATGAGAACAATTGTTGAGGCAGCCAGAGCAGCGATACATGCAGATAGTTTAGACGAGAAACTTTGGGCAGAGGCAATGAACCACGTGATCTTCACGATAAACCAGACAGGAACAAGCAATGTACCAGGAAAGAGTCCAGCAGAATTGTGGTTTGGAAGGAAAATGAAGATTGAGAAACTGCGACCTTTTGGCTGTGAATGTTATGTGCTGACCCAAGCACAGAAGAGAGGTAAGATAAATAGAAAATCAGAAAAGGGAATTCTGGTTGGCTATGACATTGATTCACCCTGCTACAGGATTTATATGAAAGAGAATAGAGAGGTCATCAGCTCGGACAATGTTATCTTCGACGAAGAGAACTTACGAAGGAGACAAGGCACTGAAATCGAGACATCGGCGACAGAGGGCGAACCAGAGAAACAAAAGGAAAGCAGCAGTGAGTCAGAAGAAGAAAACTGGACGACTGGAGAAAGTGCAGAAGAAGAAAGTGAAAACGAAAGTGAGACACAACCGCCAGAAGAAGACCCAGAAAGAAGAACCTTACGAGACCGTAGAACCTTGCAACTACCACCGAGACTGAAAGACTATGAACTTAACAAAAGATGTGGAGGACAGAGTTCACTGGCAGCAATGATTGGAGAGACTGAAGACATTTCGGTGAGTGAGGCACTCAAACATGAGAAGTGGAGACAAGCAATGCAGGAGGAGTACGACTCGCTGAGGGAGATGAAAACTTGGGAACTGGTGGATTGTCCTGAAGGAGTGAAACCTATCACATGTCGGTGGGTACTTCGAAAGAAAGCTGATGGAAGATACAAGGCCAGACTTGTGGCGAGGGGATTTGAACAGAAGGAAGGAGTGGACTACGCAGAAACTTTCAGCCCAGTAGCCCGCCATGCATCGATTCGACTACTTTTGAGCCACGCAGCATCAGAGAAAATGAAGTTGGTATCGTTCGATGTGAAAACGGCATTCCTGTATGGAAATCTTGAACAAGTCATCTATATGAACCAGCCTGAAGGGTTCGACGATGGATCAGGAAAAGTTTGCAAGTTGAACAAGAGTCTTTACGGGCTCAAACAAGCCCCAAAGATGTGGAACGAGAGAGTTACAACTCACTTCTAAAAGAAGATTGGCCTGATCCCCACAGACGACGACCCATGTATCTACTATAACAAGGACAAAAGCATCATGCTCTCACTCTTCGTGGATGATGGACTGATAGCTGGGAAGGATGAAAAAGAGATATATAGACTTTTGAGAGAGATAAGCAAGGAGTTTCAGATCACATACAGCAAGAAAGCACAGGACAAGTTAACGTATTTGGGCATGGAAATCAAGATCGACAAAGATGGCATCTTCGTGAACCAGCCTCAGTATACGGAGAAGATCTTGAAGAAGATGAAACTCGAACATTGCAACCCAGCATCCACACCCATTGAGCAAGGAATGATCACCAAGAAGACAGACTTCAAGAACGACGAGGCACTTCCGGCAAACAACAACTATCGAGAGTCAATAGGGAGTTTATTGTACTTAGCTACAATAACTCGGCCAGACATCAGCTTCGCCGTGAACTACTTAAGTCGACACTGCAACAAGCCCATGAAAAGCCATCAGGCGATGGTGAAACGTGTGTTCCAGTACTTGAGAGGGACAACGACAGCTGGAATCTACTTCGGAGGAGGCAAAGAACTCATGGCATACACCGATTCAGATTTTGGAGGAGATCCAGAGACTGCAAAGTCAACGAGTGGAGTGTTGGTGATGAGAGGAGGACCAGTGATCTGGTACTCACAAAAGCAGCGTTTAGTGGCGACTTCAACTGCAGAAGCCGAGTACCGAGCCGCTGTGACTGCAATTGACGATGTGTGCTGGATTAAAAGAATCGCACTGGAACTTGGCATCCTGGAAAGTGATCAGCCGATCACTCTGAAAGTCGACAACATGTCAGCCATTCACATGTTACAGAATGCCTATGAAGGAAAAGCGACCAGAGGAAAGAAACACATAGAGATACCACGAAAGTACATTGAGCAACACATCGGCAGCACCGTGACATTGCAACACGTCGAGAGCAGCAAGCAGATTGCAGACATTCTCACCAAACCACTCAACAGGAGAATCTTTGAAACGCTTCGCTGTAAGTTGATCAAGGAGGAGTGTTGATAATTGATCAACTATCAACTGTCAACTGACAGCTGACCTTAACCTATCCTTGTTTTAATTATTTCTTTAAGTTGGTAACAATTTTTTTTTTGTAAGTTGGCAGGCGGTAAGCATCTTGCGGATAACTATATACCCAAGCTAATTTAATAAAGATGGAGAAAGAAAAACGTGCTTTTGAATTCGAACAACTCAAACCCACCGCAATTTAACAACATGTTTGCATATACGCTAGTGACAAGCCACAACAACAATCAATATTGTCCTGACATGAATGTGTCCTAATGTAATGTTAGAACACATTTCAGACACGGCTGGTTAGTCTCATACTAAACCATTTCTATTTTGTGTTATGGTAGCTAACACAACTGATATACTACTCACACATAGGTACATAAATACATACATATTTTATTTAGATACATATTTAACACAAAGATGTTGGCTGCGCTGGGATTTGAATCCGGAGACTTCTGATTGGCAGCATGAACAACTAATAGTAAGTTTTAGGTTAAACAGAAGAAGAGTTATTAAGAATAGATGCTGATGTATATTATCAGGAATCAATTAATACTAGAGAGAATTGCTGATTCCCTTATAATAAAGCTTAGCGCGGAAATTGCCATAATTATACCGATGAAAGCTAGATGGCGCTGCAAATCGAACGTGCAGCCTAGCTGCCGCCAAATTTCGCAACGTGTTGCGGTCGCATAGTGATATAATATTAGATTGCGTGACCCGAGTGAAATATTTTCAAGAAAATACAAATAGATGGCGCTACGTGTATCATTCGATACTGGTAGTACGATTTTAGCGTCTATTATATTTATTAGTCTATGATATTACTAAGAATTATGGAGCTTAATTTTGAACCCACAAAAACATAACCGGAAACAAAGAGCAGTCAGGCAAAAATAAAATGTAGAACGATATTCTAAAAGAATCCAAACCTAGTAACCCGTACAAAAACAGATCCAATTTCGCGCTCCAGCGATATCGCTTGCGACTAAAAAATAGTTTTATTTGACCAAGTTATTGAGATTCACTGCGCTAGTGCATTGAACAGTCATACTTGTACTCGCAAATAGGTCATAGGAAAAAGCTGGGATTTTTTTCATATGAAATAGAGGTGAGTAGGTATTAGTTGGTAGTAAAAAAACTTGTTTCTCTGAAATTTATATGTTCACGGATATCGCGTTTGCTTTGTTGTAAAATTTCTTTTTTGTTTAGGCTTGGAAGCCATACTCTGGTATCTAGTGCTTTTCAAGTTATCCAAGAACCCCTCAAATGCCTTAAAAACTACTAATATCATCTTAAATGACGTCATAGCGCAATGATTGGTTACGTCAAGTACCCACGTGAATTTGGCAACTTTATCAAGCATTTCCAGGACTTTCGCCTTACAACGCTGGTGAATTGTCGATCGGAGCAACATACAAATAGAACCTTTTCAACCTTCTATCTAGAGGGATATAAAATGGCAAAACACGTCCTGCTGAAAGTAAGAGAGCATATATATATTGCAAAATTGCAATATACATTGCCAACTACTAACTAAACCCAAAAAAATGGTTTTGATCAACTCAAGGTAAGGGGACGATCTCAAAATATGAAAATTAAACTTCCATTATTGACAATTTTAACATAAAAAAAAACATTTAATTTGGTGGCGCAACTGGGGTGGAACAGTAATGCCAGTGACTCAGGGGCGTGCTCCTTTATTTCAAGGAGCTTTGTTGATTTGAATAGGCTGGTAAGGAGAAAATGCACAAAACGCCTAAAGCGAGATTTTCCAGTGCAGAACATCGCCCCACTTCAAATTAGAATTAGGAGATCCATCTCTTTTATCTTATATTAGCCCTTATTTAAGATAGAGTACTGTCCTAGGTTTCTCATATGCATAACAACTGTGGTATGTTTTGTATGGAGCCGCGACCGCGAGAAGTTACATCTACCATCATAATAAAGTTTAGCTCCGGTATTGTGGGACGCGCAAAATACCTAACGCTACTAAGAGATCTCGATTGTGCTATTCATTCATTTGTACATTTAAATGAACTACCTATATACTATGTGAGAAACAAATACTCCAAAAAAACTGTTTATGTAGTAGGATGTAGTAATGCTACGTCGTAGCAGCTCTACGTCAAGCGCTACAAGAGTTGCTACGGCCTCATTTGAATCATTTCTTAGGTAAATATTAGATAGGTATCGGGATAAACTGAGTCAGGTGTGTGCTTACCTTAGGTCCCACAGGACATGGATTCAATTACTCAAAGGGATCGAGCTTCCGCTGAAAGAAATCATCGTGAGGAAACCATAACTCGGACGCCTCTAGCTTTAATATAAGTACCAGTTGTTTAGTCTACCCCCCCTCGAATAATGATGAAAAACCGTAGAATGATGATACGGCATTTTCTGGTGCTCACTTAGCTAGTCAACCTCAAGCGGAAAATTTGACACTAAGCGTATATCTAATGGTGTGTACGCTAGCCTCTTTGAAAAGTCAGTAATTGCAGAATAGGCATGATCTATCTTCGACCAACGTATCGCTGATTCATGTGTCTACGCACTGGTAAAACGCATAGCTTTACTATATTTGAAAAACGAATGGGATGAATAAAGATATAATTAATACCTAGCGTATTAATTATGTCTTTCCTCGAATAAAATTCACTTCATTTACATTTTGTTATCGAGTTACACAAGTAAAAACAAACTCAACACCGTTCAGTAGTCTGCAAACAAATAATTAATCCGCGGGGCTGTAGTTTAATTGCTTATTTGAGTTGGTCTTGTAGTTTGGTATTTCTGTGGAACATAACTTTGATGTTCGCTCTAGACGGTGGCATTCGAGATTTAGTGTTCTGATTTGTCAATAGTGGAAAATAAATTGGTATTGCAGTACGGTATTGAACTGGTATAAAGTTACAAAAAGAGGATATATCTTCTTATTTTCCTTCGTATGTTTCTAGAGTTTTAAAGCGATAGCCGGTGACTTGGCTTAACGAGCGATTGTTATAAGACTAACATATAGTCACTAGCACACACACCACTGAAGGACGCATCACTCACAGCACGAGAGAAAACTCTCAGTGTGAGTGCTGCGCGACTAACTTACTGCACACACACATTTACAGAGTAGTCATACAATTATATAATGTAAAAATAATAATAATAGGACCTATAATTTAATGTATCATTAGACCTAGAGTTGATTCCAGATGTAAATGCTCATTTCAAATGTCAGTGGTCACCCATCCAAAGTATGTACGCACCGATCGTCGACGATCGCGTCAGGTCACCTTAGTTAACCGAGCTACATGCGCTTCTATATAGGATAAATTTTATCCAACACAATGTCTTTGTTTTTTTTAATTGTACGTAATTTGTTTATGCTATGAGTAGATTAAGCTCTGGTGCTAAATGTTTTCAAACTACCTGAAACTAACTTGACTCAACAACTGTTAGTATAAGAATAAACAGCCAAGATCTACAATTAAAAGTCAGCCAGTTTTAAGCTGATCTCTTAAATGGCAGTTTTTTGTATGGCCATCCATCCAAGTCTGTCCGCATAGACTGTTCTTATACTTCGGTGATCGAGTCAGGAGTCACCTTAGAGTAGATACAAGCTACTATTTTTATTAGGGAGTTGATAGATATAATTTGTGTCTATGTGTGAATCTTATATAAAAAAACTCATAAACAATGAATAAAAATATGGAAAATGAGTCAAACATATGTACAAAGAAAAAGGAGTATTTTTTTATTAACATCAAGCCCTTTCTACTCTAGATGGTTGCGACTACATTATGAATTTTGTTTTGTCATTTCTCTATTGAGTTATGTATTTTTAAGCTAAAATTGTTCGCCATCAATGGTACTCTTAATCCTATTTATAAAATTATTATATTTTAATCTTAAACTAGATAATCAAGACTCCAAAGAGAACACATGCATTTAATTTAATATTTTATTAATGGGTGAGTTCTATTTGAAAATTGTTCATTTTCCCTTCATTATATACACTTAGAAATCGGTGTTTATACTTACGATATTATTGCTCTATTTTAATATTACAATGCTCAGTTTTTGTACTCTTAGTCCATTCGATACTTAAAAAATTAACCATTGACTACAATTCAGTCAGCTACTCGTACTAATCTATAAGCATCATACTACGTACTTATAAGGTTAAAATTATCAAACCCTTACTTTTTATTGATTAAATAACATTAGTTTCCTACTTAAATAACATTAGTTTATTACCTACTATTCCGTATTGATGTACGAGTAATTTATTTTAATCTTCAGGAGCCTCTTGTGTTTGCGGAGCACCATGCGAACAAAACTCCTGGACTGATCTGAAGTCGCGGCTGCAGCAATCAGCTAAGGAAAGAAGGAACAGTCGTTGTCACTGTGCAAGCAGACGGCCTAAATGGCTTAGGATTAGAAGACGGACTGGCAAAAAGAAAGTTCCGGTGAGTTTTTTTATTTAACTAGGTATTAAAATATGTCCGTTTACATTTTGAATATTTGAAAATCAGAGAAAATAGGGGCTATATACATTACTTTCATAGTAGTAATAGCATATACTCAAACGCAGATTTTCGGTCATTTGCACAAAAAAACTGTTCTTCTAACGTTTTTCGTGTATGATCGAACTTTTACTATATCGTGAATTTCACTTTGATACCATGAAGCTGTTTCCTAGATGTATTGAATGTTACTGAGAGGGTTTGGGTTAATAACCAGTAGCCCTAATTAACAAGGCAAAAGCTATACATTTTTTAAGTTTTTTCTTTTTTAAATCTTTTTCTAAGCATCTTTTTTCTAACAGCTGTGTGTTCCGGCAGTCTCCTTGAGAACCAGTTATTTCAGTTTCACTTAAGGCCAGAAAGTAGCTGATTCTTGTGATTACGCCTCATCCTCGTTAACGCCTTTAGTACACCTACGCATTCGCATGCGGCAGCGTAACGACGAAAAAACTGTGTTGTATGGCAACGTTTCGCATGTGTTATGTCTCACTGTACTAAATAGCTAGTGAAATAGTTGCGTCCGTGTCGATATTATTTTGCAAGTAGCTGCGAAATGGCCGTTACACAGACGCAGCTATTTTGCTAGTGGAGTTTCGCATCTCATAGCGTCACCACGCGTTCTGTCAGACAGAATTTCGCAAACTGGAAGCTGAAAATATGAAATGACAATGACATTTCCATGCGAAAGAACTGCAGTGTGCAAACGTTCCGCAGATGTTTCGCTATGTCAATTATTTCACAGACTCGCTGCCGCATGCGAATGCGTAGATGTACTAAAGGCGCAAATGCCTATATTTATTTTTCCAGTTTGAGGGTTGCACCTGCAGTCCACACATCTGTTGTCCTGCCATGCATCCAGAGTACGAGCTTTCACCTACTCCTAAGAAAGTATGTCGGTTCACTGTGGATGCCTATTTTGCTTGAGAAGCTAATAAATTGGTGAAAAAATTGTCGATTAACTTTTTTTTCCCAAATACACAGCAGAATATATTAGATTACATTGCTACTCTAGTATTTTACAGAACATTCATTATTAACAAGCAGTTTGTCCCGCCTTCGCACGTGCTATAAAATAATCTAAGTAGCAAAGAGAAACAAAATATAGCCTTTGTTATTTAGGGATAATGTAGCTTCCCAACGGTGAAAGATTTTTTCAAATCGGTCTAGTAGTTTCGGAGCCTATTTGCGTCAAACAAACAAACAAAAAATCAAACTTTTCCTCTTCTTATTATTATGTTTTAAACGCCCCTACGAAGCGTTTTGCTTCCACATTAATTTATTGTGCGGACTACTAAACTGCCGATTCCTTGCTCCCTCTGAACTATAACCTCCTTGTCTTTAAGGCGAGAGTGAATCGTTGATTCTTCTAGGCAAGCGCGCTCCATCCTAACTCGTGACATCACTTAACATCAGGCAAGAAGTGATCAAGTGCCACCCAATTTATATTTTATAAAAAATATGTAAGATTTTTTTGTTTTCTATGACAAGAACAAAGCATAGTATTAGACTCTGCTTTGAGTATATAGATAGAGTATACGGAAAATAATAATTATAAGAATTTCTTGTTTTCTATGAAAAGAAGCAAGCATACTATTTTAAACCCTGCTTTGATTATTTTAGAGGTCGGTTTCTTTTTTATTCTAGATTCTTTTTCTGTATTATACGAATACGTTCCACTTATTTATCAAGCTACTAAGTATAAAAGTGTAACCAAAAAAAATTTAATAGGGCTAAATAAATTTAAATGTTCCATGTCTTAACGGCATACACGCACACTGTAAGTCAAAATGTGATAATAATCGAAAATTTTAACGAAAATCTAAAATTTCATTATCCCAAACAGCGCTAATAAACGTGCGTTACAGTCTCAACGGCCTACGATGGTGTAATTAAATTTTACAACGGAAGGGCCATGACGACATTACCTAACTTTACATGACGTCATATCCGGAACGACCCTTAGTAATAATAATAAAATATTTATTTACCACTGAAAAAACTTAATAATTAGTGTTGCATATTATACATGTTTGCTTATGAGTCTATATTTTAATAACTTTAGTACAATGTACAATGTACAACTTTAATACAATGTACTAAGGGGACTCTGTAAAACATACGCAACTCTTGCAAAAAAAAAATGTCACTCTTTTTTATATTTCTAATACTAGGTATACAGACCCTGCACTAAGTAAACTACTTGTATTGGAGGGTCTGTGTTCCCTCAATGGCACCAAGTGTATGCGTGAGTGTGTGTGTGAGAGTGCGTGCGTGTCTCTGTGTAAAATGTGTCCTTAAATGGAACTCTAATCTTCTTATATATAAAAATTCCGTGTCACAGTGTTTGTTACCGTACTCCTCCGAAACGGCTTGACCGATTTTTTTCAAATTTTATATGCGTATTCAGTAGGTCTGAGAATCGGCTACTGTATATTTAGAAATAATTATTAAGGCAAAACAACGTTTGCCGGGTCAGCTAGTTTTAATATATATTTGATGATCTAATCTAATGCACTAAAAGTTTCACAATGTTACCAAGAAGAATATAGTTTCTTCATTTGAAATTAAATGAGGTTTCAATATCATTGAAGGTCATCCCTGGGTTCTCTTCAGTCAAATCAGTCCAGCCGTTTTTGAGTCATAAATAGTGTAACTTGCGACTTTCTCATTAACATAGATTTTTTCAAATCTGGTTAATGAAGTAAGTCAATAAACCATTTATATAAACAAATAACTGTTACAGAAAAAACAATTGAAATGCTATTTACAAACTAAAAGATAACAAGAAAAATCAAAACACTACAATTTAAATTTAAGTAATCTTTGCCCCGTTGTACTAAAAACACATAACATACATCTGTATTAAAACTGAAATCGATAAACAAATATTTACCTTGTTAATTTTATTCTAGTATCATAAAAAACGAGTTAGTATCATAATCACAAAGCAGATAAAACGAAACGTAACTACGAGTATTATTATCAATTTCAAAAGCGAAAAACGAACTTTGAATACAACTGAATATATTCGCAATGGAGCCTAAAAACAATGGATTTTGCTTTCACAATAAAAATAGTAAAAAGTTCTGCAGCTGATGGCCATTGTGTTCCATACAATGAGTGCGTATGATGTCCTCATGGTTGGTGAATTGCAGAAATAGTTAGTTTAGGCTGAGTTTTACGTCCTATATTCTCTAGTGATGAACCATTTTTTCGTTTCTATTTTTCGCTTGCTTATTCTACTAATATTATAAATGCAAAAGTTTATGTGTAAGGGTGTATGTTAGTTACTTTTTCACGCTCAAAAGGCTGATCCGATTTGGATGAAATTTAGATAATTTTTGGATGAACACATAAGTTACATTTATCCCGGATTAACTTCTTTTGATCCGGATTAACCGGGCGAAGCTAGTTTTGATATACATACATACATATCCTAATACGCATATGTATATGGTTTGTAGTTAACTATTTGGACTTTTTTGCAGCTCGTTTTCTTACCCTAATCAATTTTTAATTATTTTTTTTTATAATTTTGCTTTTTAATTATACTTTTATTTTGTTCTCTTTGCCAAAATGATATCCTTTTTACATGAAACAGCGGCATCCACATAATTGCTAGTTTCGAATTTAGGACATTCCAGAGAGTAACAATCTTGCAACACTCCTTGGTATAGAATTTGTATTCTATGAACTCATAACAAAGAATAGTAAAATACTGACAATAACTTGTAAGTTGTTTAGATTTTAAGAATTTATTAACCAAATTATCAGGTTAAATAAATTGAATTTAAAACCAATACTGACTTGAATCCCACTATTTTTATGGCTTTTCGTAAATTCTCTAATATTTATATCTGAAGTTTAAAACGAGTATTATTACAGTACATTTCACACAAAAATGGTTAACCTCATCCTAAAAAAAAATACAAAATGTATAGTTTGTATTATGGTTGCTAACACAACTGATATACTATTTATATATACATAAATACTTTATATCGATACACCTTTAACACCCAGACCAACAGCCCAAAAAATTAGTTCATCACAAAGATAGATCTCTGGTTAGTAGTCCGGCATGGTAACCATTACGCCAAAAAAGTCGTCAATGTATGTTGCAAATAAACTTTTTTATTCTACAGCCCATCGTCAAACACAAGCTATTCAAATATGTAAGTAAATTATTTTATTACTAACTCTGTGACACGCAGAATGCAGAGTCCACGTTTGCAGCTGGCATCACGAATGCTCTGATTGCAGTTTCTAAAATAAAAATGTAAATAGCGTTGCTTTGCAGCGCTTTGATGAGATTTTTTTATCTTACGCTTTGTGAGCTTTATGACGCAGGATATTTTTTTATGTAAAAATAAAATAAAATTGTGTTGCTCTGATTTTTAACTAGTGAATAGATGAAACGTTTATAAAAGTGCACGATAAAAACTGTAAACATATTGTATTTATAATGTAAATCAAAAATTTTATTCCAAACAAGCTCATTCTGCCTAATAGGTACATTGAGCGTGTTAAAGTACAAATAATAATTATTAATGTTGACACTGATGAAACAAAAAAAAAACAAAGGGAATTATTAATGTAAATATTATTTGAGTTAGTTAGTTATTAATGGCAATTTTGTAATGTTGAATAGTCTCACGTTTGACTGCAGTTTGCCTGATGCTAAGCTTCACTATAGTCTTAGATGTAGCTTGCCTAGAAATAATATATGGCATAAAATAAAAATATTTTAATTATTTTTTTAAAGAATTTAAGTAATTAATTATTTTATTCTAAGTCTATTTTGTGTTGTTCTTTTTTTACTCCTTACAGCATTTGATCAACAGGGCTCGTAACTACGCAAGATAACGACACTCTGCCTTAAGGTAGAGTATGCTTAGTCTGGAATAACTGGTTCTCAAAGAGGCTGCCGGAGCACACTGTTAGGTGCTTGGAGACAGATTTTTCAACTTAGTGTGATTATTTAAGCTAGCCAGGCAAGTACTATAGAAAAAAGCCCTACCCTCATGCAAAAGATATACTATCCTACTAATATTATAAAGGCGAAAGTTTGTAAGTATGGATGTATGGATGTTTGTTACTCTTTCACGTAAAAACTACTGAATGGATTTGAATGAAACTTTACCACAATATAGCTTATACATCAGAATAACACATAGGCTATAGCTTATACATCAGAATAACACATAGGCTACAATTTTTGAGGTTTTTAATGTGAGGTCGTAAAAAAAACACATTTTTTGCGCTTACATTGCAAACGCTGACTGAATCCTACAAGATAGATCAAAACAATTTACTACAGTATTGTACAACTTAAAAAGGTCTACAAAAAAGTCCGTAATGGTATATGTTTGTCTCTTAGCAATAACCCACAATAACCATTTTTTATCCTTTACTTTGTACGAGAAATAATGGCTCATTTACGAAGTGACTTTAAGCAATACAGTATTAATCCTTATCCAATTAAGTATCTTAAATACATTGTGCATTTAATAAAGATCAATATGGCTTTTTACAGCATGTAAATTAAATAAATATTTTCGAAGATATCACAAATTTAAAATGCAGAGTCATAGCAATTTCGGCGATAAATACCGTTTCGGTGATAAATACCGGCAGCGGCGCCAGGCGAACGGGGCGTGGGGGAGCGGGGTAGGTGCGGTGGGGAAGAAGTGGCTCATCGCTGAGTGCGCGACCCGAACGCGGGCAGACGCGTGAGGGCAGACTTCGTTGACGGTTGTGTCCGTTTTGCGAATTTTCAAGGCACTAGCGATTTGATAAAAACGTATGGTCGCCTACTTTAAGTAATATGGGCCTAAGGTTAGTTATTGCCAGGTTTCTTTTTGGTTAGGAGTTACACGTACAAAAAGATACTTCATTTTTACGAATTACTTCATTGATAATTCAATTATTATATAGATAGGTTACTTACAGTTAATTATAACAAATTATATTAGCAATAAATTAAAATTGCGACTATAATTTGAGATTTAAACTATCCTATCTCTCAAGTTGGATTGAACTGCACATGTTGTGCGAATTTTATTATAATCGGTTAAGTGGTTTAGGAGTCCATTGAGGACAAACATTGTGACACGAGATTTATATAAATTAAGATAAGATTATTAATATTATATGTATGTTTTTTATTATTCTTTATTGTACACTACGTCCTTCTTTAGTCGTTTATAAATTCCTTTCCATCCAAAAGTTGCCTGGAAGAGATCGCTTTAAGCGATAAGGCCGCCAATTGTGGTACACTAATTTTAAGTTAATTGTCTTTTACTGTGCCTTTTATTTATGTGTCCAATAAAGAATTATAAAATTTCCATGACACAATGTTAGTTACCGTACTCCTCCGAAACGGCTTGACCGATTTTTACCAAATTTCATATGCGTATTCAGTAGGTCTGAGAATCTTCTACTATATATTTTTAAAGCAAAACAACGTTTGCCGGGTCAGCTAGTATGTTCTATAAATAAGCAAAAAAATATCGTGTACAAAGACCTTTAAGAAGACCTTGACGCCAAAAATTAGCTATTCCACAGGTAAAGAGAGATTTTTTCTTCATTTATACATTTCACACACGGCTGGTTAACTCCATACTGAACCATTTCTAGTTTGTGTCATGGTAGCTAACACAACTAATATACTACATATACATACATACATATTTTTATATAGATACATATTTAGCACCCAGACCCTCAGCCAACAAATTTAGTTAAGCATCAAGAAGTTTGTTGACCGTGCCGGGAATCGAACCCGGAACCTTCTGATTGGCAGTCCGGCATGGTAACCTTAACGCCAACGAGGTTGTCAAAGATACCTACATATAGAAAAAAATATATGTACGTCTGTATGTCAGTAGGAGTTGTAATTGCGAGAGACGCAAACAAACCAACTAATCTAAGTTGAATCGTTGGCGGACGAAGTAAGGCTGTCTCTGCACTGTTTATTTACCGACAAGCTTGTTAGAGAAAAACGTAGGACAATTTGTAAAGGCTACTGTGCCATATTGCTTGTTATTTTGTTTATAGGGTTTATCTTCTTCTTCTTTGTATGAGCTTAGTGGCCAAGCTCTGGTGTCGAGAGTTTTCAAGCCGCCCGAAGGCCTCTGACTTGGCTTAACGACTGCTTGTACTAAGACTAACAGCTGGGACCTACAATTTAACGTGTCATCCGACTCACGGTAGTAGCTCCAAGATGAAAATGTCGCTTGAAAAACGACAGTCTTGTGCATGATCACCCACGCAAATAATGTCCGCATCGACCGTTGCTTAGCTTCAATGATTGCGTCAGATCACCTTAGCTAGCCGAGCTACAGGCGCTACCTAATGGTACTCGTATAAACGAGACCCTATTACTAAGACTCCGCTGTATGTCTGTCACCAGGCTGTATCTCATAAACCATGATAGCTAGAGAGCTCAAAATGACAAAAAAAAATTATTTCTGTTGTCGTTATAACAAAAAAAGTAATAATAATTAAAGATAAAAATATAATTTGTGTCTATTTGTGTAGTTTTTTCCGGATCTATCCTTTGACAAACCTCTCTTCGACGTAACTTTAGACTTGTTTAATTTGGTAAAAAAATACCTCTCCTTGCTTCTATCTTTCATTCTATGATGTTTTTTGCTAAATTGCCATGAAGTTTAAGGTGGCTAACACCTTTTCCTAGTCTCTGTTGTTATTTATACGACTTGTTGTTCTTGTACTAGGCATAGCATCTCTTCAATTATTGTTTTCTTTTCTCTCCAACTTATCCTTTACATCCCCCTCTAACACCACATTTCTTTTGGCAGAAATACTTCTACTCTCTGACTATCTCTTTCGTTTATATCACTTTCATACCAAATAAATATAAAATGAAACATCAATATGTATTTCCCCTATCCTCCCCTCTTGATTCGCGCGCGAGTTTTGATAACTCTTCAGAAGGATAATCATCGTCGCAAATGAGAAAACTATCGGCGTGGAAATAAACGTAAACCAGCTTCGTTACAGACACCGAGTTCGTTATCTCAAATTCCTAGAATGTAGGAGGAAATAACTTGTCTACGGGGATAAAAATAACTCGTAAATGGAAGCAGGTAATGAACTAGGTGATAACTTGACACGGTCTGTGTTTTAGACATCAAAATCAAAACATTTATTCACAGAATACAGCAATTAAAAGATGATACATGTAATTAAAATATATAAAGTCAGCTATATTCTTACCCGTAAGGCGCGTGAAATTTAAAAATAAATCTATATTAAAATCCTAAGTTACTAATACTATACAATACAAAATGTCACTATTTCTATGTCAATATTCAATAATGATTATATATCCACCAGTTTATATTCAATATTCAATAATTATTATATGTCCATCTTTTAAGTAAATTATAAAAAAAATGTACCTCAATATTTTTTCGTTGTTTACGTAAATGTATAATCACTAAGCTCAGTGTCTATAACTCTGCGTCGATGGGAAAAGATCATTCAGTTATTCAGCTTCTTCTTTTACCTACATCCATAGTAGCTGACCTAAACATACAACATTGTGAAAAATATCAGTGGTAGAGCAGTGAAACTCTCTGTTAGATGCCGAAGATGATATGATGATTAGGGGAGTGAATGTAATGGTCGACCTACAGTCTCGCTCCACTCAAACGTAGGGTAAATTACAAAAGGACAAATAAACGATATTTCCCCTTTATAATATTAATGTAGATAGTGTAGATGTAAATAGAAACAAGCTTTTAAACTTTGATAGTATCTACTCAGGTACTAGTTTTCAACTTTACCGACAGACTTACCTATTAAAATATCCAATTCAGATTTTCACGCTTACAGCAATTTCTAGCAAATTTACTCCTTAAACGCTTTCCAAATAAAGAAGTCTTTTGAACCCATCTTCGTTTGCTTCCAACATCCGACACATTTTAATTTTAAACTCATTTAATTTTACAATAGGCAATACTGGTAAATGTTACCGGTCGTTTGAAGAATATTGAGTCATTTCGTTTTATTAGCCCGTTAATTGGAACAGGTAATTAAAAAAATGCAAAGACACCGACTGAAATCAGTAAATAAAGCTTCGAAATTGAATCGTTTTTCAGTTTTTTTTATATATAATCCTGCCAAAAATTCGTATATTTTTGAAAATATGATTAATAAATTATAATTTAATAATCATATTTTTATGCTAAACTATTAATATACTATTAAGTAATAATAACTATTAATTAATGTAATATGCGGACTAAACTATTTCAATAAAAGCATAAGTAAGATAGCAAACGGCTTTGATAGTTGAACCAACACACCCTTTCAAATTGCATCTTGTTTGCATCACAACAGTTTTAGTTCGCGATCAAACCCATGTCTTTATACCTTCCTAGTGGTTCTTATTTACTTCGCTATAGAGTCTTTTTTCTATTAAGTAAGCCGCAAAATTGTGTATGTTGATTTCGACTCTTAAGAATATTTGCATTTTCTTTAGTAATCTGGGTCTTATGCTGCTTGATTTTGAATGCTTTCGTGAAATTCTATCTGTTTCTTTTCAAGAAGTTCTTGAATTGGAAATTTGCCAATTTAATTTGTACTTTTTCTTGCTTTCGTACAACTATTGTACTAATAATATTAAAAATAAGGATATGTGTTAGTCGTTTTTTTTTATAAAAACATTAAGTTCTTCATAAAAAAAACCTTACCTAACCAAAACATGAGATTAACTGAGTCTAGGGCAGCTTTTTATTCCAAAGAAAGACCGTTTTCTTTAATTATTTCTAGTTTAATAATCTTGTGAGAGGTATTATCATGTGATTTTTTAACAACATTAGCAAATACTATTTTTTAAACAGTAAGTACTATTTGTTTATTTTTTCTATCTTCTTATATATAAAATTTCCGTGTCACAGTGTTTGTTACCGAACTCCTCCGAAACGGCTTGACTGATCATTACCAAATTTCATATGCGTATTCAGTAGGTATGAGAATCGGCCAACGTGAAACGTTTTTACCCCTAAGTGATAAGGGTTGTTCACCCTTAAATATATTTTTTTATTTTTTCGATGAAGTTTTTTTATTTGAATTTTGTATAAAGTGGCATTAAAAAATACATACAACCCTAAATTTTTACTTTTTTATCATCAACCCCTATTTTTTTATGGCCATTTTAGTAAATTTCTGTGTCACAGTGTTTGTTGCCGTACACCTCCGAAACGGATTGACTGATCTTTACCAAATTTTATATACGTATTCAGTAGGTCTGAGAATCGGCTACTATCTATTTTTTATACCCCTAAGTGATGATGGTTGATCACCCTTAAACATTTTTTTTTTATTTTTCGCCGATATTTTCATTTTACTTTAGTATTAAGTGGCATTAAAAAATACATACGACCCTAATTTTTTTACTTTTTTATCATCATTCCCTATTTTTATGGCTATTTTAGTATTTTATTCATTTTTCATCTCGCTTGATAACTGATAAAATATAGTATCTAACTGTACTTCGAGTAAAAATCCTTTTTTTTTTGAAGAAAATAACTAACAAAATTTAACCTGGATATACTTATGCTTATGATTATTACCAATCTTAAATACTTAAAATTAGCCGCGCCTTTACTTTACTGGTGAGTGAAATGCCACACTATGCCATAGACCGAAGTTGGTCTCCTGTTTTACTCACAAAATTCTTCTTCACAGACTTCTCTCACTGTTTACACAAGTTTCGACCTTTGTTATTGTTTATGTATCGTATGTAGTAGTATTGTTAACAATTATCATTTTGCTATATCAATGTAACTGTCTTATTAACTTAACCGCGGCTCCACCCGCGTGTAAGTCACTTTATTGCATAACCTCTCCTGCACATGACTGTTGTAAAAAAATGTATTTTCATCTGTGCGCTACTGTGGATCGGATTATACGTTAAATTGTAGGTCTTCTTAGCACAAACAATCATTAAACTAAGGCAGGGGCTTGAAAAACTCTCGACAACATAACTTGATCACTTAGTTCTTACGTAGAAGAAGCTATAAAATTTGATGTACTAATAAACTAGACCCCAAACGTATGAGCAAAAATTTTCAACAAATATGATGATGCCACTACAAATATTATGTAATTTGTTCTGCTTTCGACTTCTTTATGCTCAAACGGCTAAAACAAATACGCTAAAAATTTTCGCGCTCGCTTCGCTCGCGCATAGCTCGCTGCGCTCGCATCCGGCTCGCTTCGCTCGCGATTGGTCCTACGACGTTTTGGGTCATAGCTTGCGACACTACAAATATTATGTAATTGGTTCTGTTTTGGACTTCTTTATGCTCAAACGGCTCGAACAAATATGCTAAAAAATTTCGCGCTCGCTTCGCTCGCGCATAGCTCGCTGCGCTCGCATCCAGCTCGCTTCGCTCGCGATTAGTCCTTTTGGGTCATAGCTTACGACACTACAAATATTATGTGATTTGTTCTGCTTTGGACTTCATTATGCTCAAGCGGCTCGAACAAATATGCTAAACATTTTCGCGCTCGCTTCGCTCGCGCATAGCTCGCTGCGCTCGCGATTGGTCCTACGACGTTTTGGGTCATAGCTTACGACACTACAAATATTATGTAATTTGTTCTGTTTGGACTTCTTTATGCTCAAACGGCTCGAAAAAATATGCTACAAATTTTCGCGCTCGCTTCGCTCTCGCATAGCTCACTGCGCTCGCATCCGGCTCGCTTCGCTCGCGATTGGTTCTAGGACGTTTTGGATCATAGCTCACGACACTACACATATTATGTAATTAGTTCTGCTTCGAACTTCTTTATGCTCAAACGGCTCTAACAAATATAATGCTAAAAATTTTCGCGCTCGCTCCGCTCGCGCATAGCTCGCTGCGCCCGCATCCGGCTCGCTTCGCTCGCGATTGGTTCTAGGACGTTTTGGGTCATAGCTTACGACACTACAAATATTATGTAATTTGTTCCGTTTTGGACTTCTTTATGCTCAAACGGCTCGAACAAATACGCTACAAATTTTCGCGCTCGCTTCGCTCGCGCATAGCTCGCTGCGCTCGCATCCAGCTCGCTTCGCTCGCGATTGGTCCTATGACGTTTTGGGTCATAGCTTATGACACTACCAATATTATGTAATTTGTTTGGTAACGGCTCGAATGGATTCGCTAAAAAAATTTGAATACCTAACCTAACTTTAGAAAAATATCATTACCTACTAACCTTAAAAATTTTACAATGAAATTGTATTATACAAATAACAGACTTCAAAATCATACCTACATTTATAAATTCTAACTGTATCTAAAAAGTGAAAAATAATTTTATGCCTACACATAAGTACCATCGAAGACTTTATTTGGTTAACTTATAAACATGCTATTTTCAATTTGTATTTATCCTGTATTCTTGGCGTCAGTGCCATCTAAGAAGAACAAATTAATGTTTGTTAAAATAAACACTATTAAATAGATATGATTGAACTTAATATTTTTTGGCGTTTGTTACTTTTATATTCCCTTAACGTTTGTTCATGGCGCTCCATACCCATTTCACGCATATACCATACACACATAAAATAAGTAAGTAACATTTTAATTATACTAGAATTTGTCTAGAAACTAGAATAAAAGTAATTAATAAGGCAAAACAACGTTTGCCGGGTCAGCTAGTTTTAATATAAATAGTAGATATTTATCTAATTAATCTAAACAAAAATAATAAGAGAAACTCGTTTTCACCAGCCGTAAAACTGGTAGTTTTAATATCACGCCCGTTGGAAAACAATATGATGGAGCAATATAGCAGACACCTATTAAGGGGGCTATTACACACACCTGCTAAACGCTGCCTTATGTAGGTCGAAAGGATATAAAATCACTGGAATAGACAGGTTTTTAAACTATTATTTTTTGTGACAAATGCGAACAAGGTCACTTAATTTGACATTTGTTCCTAATCGATTTCGATGGGGTTAAAAACTCAAATCTAATCGCAGGCGACCCAAAAAGTAGTTCTTTCGTTTATTATTTACTTATATCTACATTACTTTTCCTCAAAATGCATTCGAAGTGGAGTGTTGTGCAGATATTTGCAGATATCAGAGAAGAGTAGTAATAATTAATAACTTAAAATCTACCTACCCACCTATTTTTTTTTTACAATTCGAAAGACACAGAATAACATGTGTTAGGTGCATAATAAGAATGTACCAAAAATAACCTAAAACGCATTTAAAAAAAAACCCAAATGTTTAGATGGAATTGTCTCTTCTAGTTACTTTAAGGTCACCGTTGCAAAATGTCTGTTCTGAGCAGGATTATTGCACAACATCTTCATTTCACGCGTGAGTTTCTCAAAGGTGCGGTTAATGGTGCAGGTGAAGAATTATTTTTATATATAATATATACCAACAAAAACCTGTTATGCCAAAAATTACCTTACATAAATTGGCACAGGTTTGAAGGTGGTAGGAAGAAATATACAAGTAAAAATATTTTAATACAAACAACAGTTGATCTTTTGATCAACTAACTATAAAATTGATATATGTTTGTTTTTTTTTTATGGATGTTTAAGTACACAGTAGTAGGCGATTTGGTTATAACTGTAATGCTCTCTTTATGAGATGTGTATATATTAAATAAACCAATAAGGCTTAATGTTACGATTGTCTGAAGAAATTTTATCATGAAACTAATCCGTTAGGTCGTGACGAAATTTCTATTATACGAGTAACGGTAACAAAGATTTCCTTCGTATCCTATGGTGAAATAGAGAAGGATGAACATACAGATTCCTTTTTGAGAGTTATCAAAGACTATCATCATCATCCATAGCTTGTTTCACCGAACAAGCAAAGTGAATTCAATCGGAATTATGCTACGCCAATTTCGACTTTCAGATGTTGGGAATAAAGATCTGTCAATCAGTGTGTTTGTTTCACTCGACATTTAGATTTGAACATTAGAACTATATAGTTTAAAAAATAAATACTATGCAATTTCAACTTTATCGTGTCGTAATAAGCCTTTTCCGAGTACAAAACATAAGTTGTAACATTGTCGTACAATTAGCTACATCAGATTTTACAAAAAAGTAGTGAGTACCACCTGGTTGATGCGGCTTGTGACCGTCACCGTCGTTTGCGGATAGACAGCAATCCGGGAAGGGCCACAGCGCATTAACGAACTCTCTGGGGTCTTTCCCGGAAATCCCCGGAGTCCTTCGCTAAGAGGCAGATCACCGGGGGGTTTTGGTGGGTACAAATCCTACATAACCTGACTGCGCCCCATAATATGATCATCAAGATCACCATCAAAATCATCGAAATCATCAACAAGATATCTGCTGGAGGCATGTATCTTATTGATGATTTTGCCCATGTCAACAGTAAAAAAATGTGAAGTTCTAAGGAATTCAAAGCGTTCTTCACTAGTAACACTGTATACCTACTTACAATATAAACCTACGTTCTATTTCTCTCGGTGGCTACAATCAGAATGTGTAATGTAGTTAGCTGTATGTTCCAGTCTGTTTCATTGAGCATTCCCTTTGGGACGCTCCCATACTCGGTCGGAGGAAATATTAGATCTATTTCTATATACTTGTTACGATACACGGGTTTATTTTATTTGGTTTGTATTATACTCTATTTATAAATACGTATAAAGATATTGTAAGCAAAACCCTGCCTTTTGCAACACCGAACCTGCCCGCCTTGTCTTTTGCAACTACTAGATATCTAGTTAATAATTCTTAGAATAGAACGAAAGGTTTATACTTCTTAAAAAAATATTTCCGTACTATCATTTATATTTTAAATGTTAGATAAATTCTAGGTAAGATCCTATATATATATATATATAGCAGTTTTGTATTATTAAGGGGAGGGCGCGTACGCAGCCCAAATATAATAAATTTTACTATTATAATGTAATCCTAAATATAGATAAAACGAAAATATTGAGATCTGCCATCGAGAGCAATAGCCGATCAGTTTTTGATGGGTGACCGAATAACAGTGCGACATAAACATCTGTGTGCTTTAATAGATTGTAATCACGTGAAATATTTAATTTTATTCATAAACTTTAGTTGTTAAATCATATTGAGTACAAGATGACTATAAATTCGTGGCATCAGTACATGATCTCCTAATCGAATCTCTTACGAAAAACAAAATGCTGAATAATAATAATGAAATACCTCCTAAATCCCAAACGCACGAAATCACCCCGGTGATAATCCAAACATTTATAAATTGTTCCCAAAATTACATCAAGTCAAACAAACCTGGCAATGTAAACATAAGGGCCATTAAAGGCTTAGAATATGAAATATCAACATCAAAAGCAAACTTGACGAATTTGGGACTTATCTAAATAACCAGTAAGAGGCTTGTGTGGTGATTTTAAACTTTATTACCTTGGATTTGAATTAACAATGTTTGATTTTTAAATCTTTTCTTTTTTTTTCTTTGTTATTTTTGAAATTTATTTTAACTAGAACTTTTAGATTTGCACACGATTACGTCTTTGTTTTTAGTATGCGTCTACATTCAATATGCATTGTAACCTACTTTGTTTTATCAATATTTTTTTATCGCTAAATAAAAATATTTGATATTTTTCTATATCTTATGTTTTTAGTATATACGCCTTTATTGAATATTTTGTAAATAAACAAATTTCTTTCTTTAAAAAAATTTATTTCTTCAAATACCATCGTAAATCCTAACAACCATCACAGAGGAAGGAAACCACGACACTAAATGGCAAAATAGTGACGCCTTTAGTACACCTACGCATTCGCATGCGGCAGCGAAATGACGAAAAAACTGTCAGTTGTTTGGCAACGTTTCGCATGTGTTATGTTTCACTCTACTATATAGCTAGATGAAATAGTTGCGTCCTTGTCTCGCAAGTAACTGCAAAATGGCCGTTACACAGACGCATCTGTTTCGCTAGTGGAGTTTCGGATCGCATAGCGTCACCACGCGTTCTTTCAGAGAGGACATAATTTCGCAAAATGGAAGCCGAAAATATGAAATGACAATGACATTTCCTTACGAAATAACTGCAGTGTACTAACTTTCCGCAGATGTTTCGGTACCGCAATTATTTCGCAAAGACTCGCTGCCGCATAGGAAAGCGTTGGTGTACTAAAGGCGTTATTTCTGAATTTTATTGTTCCAGATAAACATAATATTATATTATGCTTTGGCTTGACAAAGCATCGCCTCCGTGGCGCAATAGGCTAGCGCGTCCGGCTGTTTACCGAAAGGTTGGTGGTTCGAATCCACCCGGGGGCGTATTTTTTATTCCTTATCATTCATTTCCTGCCCTTTATCGCTCACAGCTTAAGAATGGACTTCATGTAGGGCAATGATAGGGTTAAATTTTGAATTTACAGTTTTTTTGCTATAAATCGTGAACTAGCTAGCTTAAACCCCGTCTAAAAAACTACTCTAAGAATATTTATACTTATTTTAGTACCAATCTTATGAATTAGAAATGAAACTAATGATTTGTCTACAAGTATGAAACTATTGTTATAAGATGTATGCTATTACTGTTTAAATACTGTAATTGGTCCTTATACCGTAGTCATTAAATTGAATAAATAAATGAAATTGGTTAAAAAAAAATAAGTCAAGTTTTTCTAACCTCCTCTTCTGTAATATACAAGTATGTAAGTTTGTAATATACTCGTATATCCTACCCATCTCATGACGTTAAGAATACTTAAAAACAATTAGGACACTGTTGTTCACCTAAGTTATTCCTAGTCCTTAGTTTGTTCTCATTACTTATTATGTATGAGTGGGGAAACGTAACGACATGCAGATTACGCTCGCAATATTCTAGAGGGTGGTGGAAGTGAAAATAATGGAGGAGGTAATTTAATAATAAAATATTGACCAGACTTTTTTTACACTTTTGGTTAACTTTGCCGTTACTGTATTATAACATTTAAGCACGTCAACAATTAGTGTCTGCAATATAAAAAATAAAATACTTTTTTTATTAATTTTTCCTAGGTTTGTCCAGCAAGACGAGTAAACCACGAGTCTGCAACACTCTGTCCTAAGGTTGAGCATACCTAGTCTGGAATATCTAGCTCCCAAAGAGGCTGCTTGGACACACCCCTGCTTCGTGACAGATTTTTCACTTTAAGGGTGATAGATAGTCAGACATACACTATATAAGTATATACTCTCTCTACCTTCTTAACAGCGATATTTTGATACTAACTAACTAAAAACTAACTAACTGGTTTCTGCGCGTCGACCCGAATCGGATCTTGGCCTCCGATACTAGGAACGCCACTGTTCTCTCCATTTTGATACTATTGACTACTAAATTGATGAATTTATTTATTTTAACGAGCAAAATTTGTAAATATGCGAGTGTTATATTTTTGTGATTTCCTTTAATTTAGATTATTTTAGTACCCTAGTCACCCTTGACTAGGGTGACTAGGGTTGACTAGGGTAAGAGTTTACTCATTATAGGGATAATGAGTTTACTCATTATCCCTATAATGAGTAAACTCTTTCTCTGTCTGATAAAATAACTACGAGTAACGTAAATAAAGTCAGCGAGACGAAACCAATTACTGTCGAAAATGTAGTGGATTATTTTTTTATAATAATTATTGCCGCATCCATACAATATTCAATCTAGTTACTTACCTCCACCATCTCGTTCCCACAGTGTCGTCGTTAATGTATTCTACCTGCGATCTACGCCGAGTTTCGACTTTACCTACTAAACCTACTGATTCTGTGTATAACGAGTTGAATAGACTTCAAACAGAGAGCATCATTATTATGATTTAAAGAAAACAATCCCATTGTTAGTAAGTAAAATAAGAGAAGAGTAAGTAAAGAATAAGGAGATTAATAAATAAAAAGAATATAAGCGGCCAAAAGTTGCAATAGTGATCGTAAGTACATAGTTATGCAGTAGTGTAAGGTTTCGCTTTTTCATATTCAATTTAATTTAGTCGATTTAATCTTTTAATCGATTATTATTTTTGAGCGCGGCAATACTGTTTTTATTTTAATGGCAAACCCTTTTCTCCGATTGGTGGATTTCTGACGAATCGGGGAAAATGGTTGAGTGACGCGTTTTGCGAGGCGACGTTGAGAGAAAGGCTGGTGTGAAACGGCAGTCTTGGTCGGATATTTGTACTGGAATGACAAGAAGTGGAAATATAAGAAGTACTGACTAGAATTCAAGGGTTTTCTTTGAAGTCCCCAGTAAGTAGGCACCTACCCGTTAGGCAGTCTACATTTCAGAAGAGGGAACGACAGCAAAAAAATAAAAATAAAAACGTAAGTACACGCTCACCCCTTTTTTTTATTATTATTCTCTTTTCTATAATTACAATAGGTGTCTATGCATACGGACTGGCAAATTAATTTTCGGAGCGCTTTCCTAGGGCTGCAAAGGCCGACTATCTAGAGGCACTCCGGGGTTGGTAAGCCAGACTGGTCGTGACACGTAGTAGCTTAACCTATACCTATTAACATAAAATGGGAGTTGGTTCGCATATTTGAATTTTATTCAAACCTACCTACAAGTTTTTCTTGAAAATTATTCTAAACCTTTCTTTTCTCTTATCGGCCATGGTGGCGCCCCAACCCGCGAAAATATTAAAATTAAATTTTTTGTAGAATCACTTTTTGGTTATTTCCTCTTTTTCTTCCCAAGTAGTTATTTCAAACCAGTTTTCTAGTCCTTACATAGCATATATATAGTTGATACCTTATAATAAGATTCGGTTGTCTACAATATGCGATTAGATATTAATATGATAATAGAAGATAGATTGATGAAATGTGTTTGTTGCTAAAATTGCTTGATGAGTATTTTCCTATTAAATAAAAGGTAGCCTTATTCTATATAACATTAGCTTTGAACAATTTTGGAGATCTTACAGTGCATTTAATCAATTTTATGTGTAACCGAAATTAACTGATTCTTAAACGAAATATGCGTAGGAACTACATAGGTTATTTATTTACCCGAAAAATTTTCAGACTACTCTCATTAAAATAAAAGTATTTAACACATTTTTTTTAACGCGTCCGTTACGGAGCGCATGGTTTCAGACAATGAAGCAACGGAATCGTGATCAAGACAGGGAAGTCGAGGGTCTTCTGCGACACGTGGGTTTCTACGTACGACACCGGCAGCCGCGCTCGGGCCAGCAGTCCAGTCACCGCGAGCGGGACCCGGAGGACACCGGCAGCCGCGCTCGGGCCAGCAGTTCCAGTCACCGCGAGCGCGACCGAGAGGACACCGGCAGCCGCGCTCGGGCCAGCAGTTCCAGTCACCGCGAGCGCGACCGAGAGGACACCGGCAGCCGCGCTCGGGCCAGCAGTTCCAGTCACCGCGAGCGCGACCGAGAGGACACCGGCAGCCGCGCTCGGGCCAGCAGTTCCAGTCACCGCGAGCGCGACCGAGAGGACACCGGCAGCCGCGCTCGGGCCAGCAGTTCCAGTCACCGCGAGCGCGACCGAGAGGACACCGGCAGCCGCGCTCGGGCCAGCAGTTCCAGTCACCGCGAGCGCGACCGAGAGGACACCGGCAGCCGCGCTCGGGCCAGCAGTTCCAGTCACCGCGAGCGCGACCGAGAGGACACCGGCAGCCGCGCTCTGGCCAGCAGTTCCAGTCACTGCGAGCGCGTCAGAGGGCATACCGGCAGCCGCGAGCGTTGGATGGGAGCCAGGCGGAGACCGCCGCGTTCCCTGCAGAGCCACGTATCGACGCCGGAATTTTAAAAGGTCACGTAGCCCTTCATTTTTTTTACATACGATTATTGATATTATTTTTGTATGGAAGATGGTCTTGCGTCCAACTTTGGTACACATTCGTTGCAGTAGATAGATTTTAAAAGTATCTTGCCTAATTTTGATCTTTCTTCAGAAATCTTCGACGAAACCGAACTAAGGCGTAGCTAAATAAAGTTTTAATTACTCGACCAATGAGAGAATTCGGGAAAACGATCTGTAGGTTACATTATTACACTTAGTGTGATCGGATGTTGGAATATAGTGCTCTAGCGCTACGCTGCTCTTGCGCAAACCAATCGTTGGTGGTTATGTACCAATTAAGATTGTAACCAATCACCAATCAATCATAGTTGCCGTAACAAACCAGGCGACAAACTTAAATCGGTTGCTAGCGTAGTACAAAACGTAAACGATGTGTACATATCGGTTCAATTAATGGCTTTGACACTGACAATTTTAACTAATGGGATCCCCACTTTGGCGTCCATAGATTTCTGTAGCGATATCAATTTGAAAAATAAATCATTTGCTGATCAATTAGGACCATCTCAAAATAAAATTTTGTCCTATTTTATAAAGGTTTTTGGAAAAGATAGATAATAAATAAAAAAGGTTACAACACTTATTATTTAACAATATCGCAATATCTATAATATATAAATAAAATAGTGTGAAGTTGTTAGGCGAGCTGTCGCTTTAGTTAAGTGTAAACGAAGTCTTTACCAGTGTCGTGTGCTCAGTTAGTTTTGTAGCTTAGTCGTGTGCAAGGAGGTCAGTTACCATAGACTAATAAATATAATAGTAGCTCAACCTCTCGTTGAATATAGTAGCGCCATTTATTCGTATTTTCTTGAAACAATTTCACTCTGGTCATGCAAACTATTATCGTTATCACTAGGCCACTACGCGCTTTGCGGAATTTAGCTACAGCAATTACATTTGCATCAATCGACCAATCATTTATTTCTTAACGATGTACAAAGCTTAAACAAAACAAAGCACATAATTTTATTGCATGACATGCTTTGTAAATGTATGTACAATATATTTGTCACGCAGCACTCACACTGAGAGTTGTCCCTAGTGCTGTGAGTAATGCGTCCTTCAGTGGTGTATGCAAGTGACTTAAATAAATATGTTAGGGAAAATTAATCTAAATGAGAATCGGCAAGCCTCTAATATTCTAAATCATGTTAGTGACGAAATGTTGGACAACTCTGCATTAATTAGGCAGTTTTACAGTCTTACGTAATCATGTTAAAAATGCGCTAAATCGATATTTCTTGGTGTGGAAGTTCAGTTCAGCTGTGGAAACAGCCTGACTTTGTAAAACAAAATATTCGTCTTTTGAAGTGACGTGTGATGCCGATCTTAGATTGTTTGAACCACCGTGAAAGTTTGTATTGACTCATTTACGGGGAACCTTATAAAAAAATTGTAGGTGAATCAAATAAACCAAGTTTTTCGTAACCGATGGAGTATTATGCAAGGATAGTTATATTACAATAAAAGTAATTATCAGTATCGGAGTTTTGCCAAATCTCCAAGAATATCGTGATTTGCCGAGCTGATCGGGTACACTTCGTTAACCGAACAATTATGAACCGACGCTTGTGATATTAGTCAGGTTTCGGAAGTTGATAATGACTTTATTAAATCTTAAATCGTTTTAAAACGTTTTAATGCTTTACGACATTCTTTAAGGACTTAGGGAGCACCAACACAGCTGAGATGCACATATGCGGTTAGTTAACCACATATGTGCAGCAATCTCCTAGATGCATATTCAAATTCAGCTCACTTTAAGAACGCCAAAGCGTATATTGATGTTCTTATTTTTGGTAGTCTCTCGGTGTCTTGATTATTTAGGAAAGATGTGATAAGTGATAGAAAATGCTAATCTCATTCTGAACTTGAAATGTGCCTATTGATTAGTTACTTTGGTTACCCGATATTATTTTACAGGGTAAGCCCGCCTAAGATCAATTTCTGCAGCAGTTTTGATCTGTAGAATTCTATAGTTGGCAAATTTCACTCAACTAAAATAATTTCCACCCCTGAGCTTTAAACGTTGGCTGTAATCTTTTCTTTGAGTTTTTTTAGTCTATTTGTTAGGTTTGGAATTCAAAGTTTTTACTAATTTTTGCGCGATTCGATCCATGTTTCTAAAGCAATATCTTAATCTCCCAAGCATTGCTCGCTGGTGGTTGATTTTGCTAGAGTTCAGTTGTTCGCTAGTGGTAAAGCCTTACAAGTGTTCGACAGGCTCCGACAGGGGCATGTTGATGCACTTTTGGTAAATCCCGTGACGAATGCTGAGGGTGTTTTCGATCATCGTCAGGGTGTATTGATAATTAGCGGCGATGATTGGTTGATTAACTCTCAATTTGGTGATTCTGAGTTGTGTAGATTAAAAATATTTTGAAAAGTGATATAGATAAGGGCTAAGTTATATCAAAAACAATCATATTTCAAAAAAAAAACAAGCCCTCCCGGCATTAAGACGGTATAGAATAATCGATGGGAGGTACAAAGGGGTTAGGTAGCACTTGTGCCGTATGAATTACGATCCCATTGATCCTTTTTGCGAAAAAAAAAAAAAATAAAACACTTGAACGCCGTAAGAACACTTTAATTCAATGCCCAACATCGTTCACATTATTCAAATAAAGTTTTATTGCATTGTAGCAAAAGTCAAAGTATATTTATTAACCTCAGGCGACAAGCACTTGGTTTTGTCAATCAGTACAATATAAAAATCAAATTATACAATGTATGTATAAAAGTAAAATCGTAAAAATAAAACTTATATAATAACATAATCAGATTACAATAGAATCAATTGTCATTCTTACATGCTTGTACATTTAAGTCACTAAATAAGAGTCTTCTTTAACCTCCGCTAGTTTATAGTAACTCTTTTCAATTTAAATTTCTTTGCTTTTGGTCAGTAATATTTTAACACTTTTAGCCAAAGCAGGTGATTTACAATAAAACAAAGAAAAAAAAAAGGGAAAAGAATGAAAATAAGACGGTGAAAGCTATTTGCTGTTTTAGCTAGTCTTCGTTTAGGTACTACTAATCTTTGTGTATCTCTTTTGTGGTACAAGCATGATATTACTCGTTTATACTAAAGATAGAGGTTCCGTTTCATACGATGTAAGTAAATCATCTTGGACCATTTTTAGACGAGGACATACTCGCACCCTTACAGGTTCATGACAAAGACTACCAATGATAGTGACTAGAGATCCTATTTCGATTATTGGTTTCTTTACCTTTGAGAAAGATATTAGTTTTAATTTCTACAGATCGACCTATGTTTTGTTACAGATCAACCACGAGCATCGAGCGAGTGCGTTGATACATCCAGAGAGAGGCACGGTCACGAGTATTCGAGAGGCTCGTGGTCTGTGTGAGGTTCCGCATAGAGCGGCAGTTGATATATCTAGAGAGAGTGGCACGGTCACGAGTATTCGATCAGCTCTTGGTCCGTGTGAGGTTCCGCATAGAGCGGCAGTTGATACATCTAGATGATCAGAGAGGGTGCGAATCGGTTCGTTTTGACCCGGTGCAGAGACCGCTAACGCTGGTTTACGTCCCTGGGTGAACGATCCTTGTGGACCTGACTGGGTGCGGACCGGTTCGTGGCCCAGAATTGATTGATTGTTGTCCAAAGGTGAAGGTGTCCAAGGGTGACCCACCTGCGGACTTTGATGCTATGGCCCTAATCTAGCTATCATTTAGGTGCCATTTTAGATTTAGATTTCCTGAATTGTGATTTGTTGATATTCAGTATCCGGATGGGATAAGAAGTTGCATATTTTCCTTATTATTTTTTTTGGCGAAGATTTACTTTCAAGTAGAAATATCAGATAAACTTACTGTTAATTATTATTTGAATAGAGTATGGATCCTTTAATATTGTATAAATATATACATCAGATGTATAACTTATTTAATCATCATGGATTTGTTGATGCTGAGTAAGGTTAATGTGTGTTATTTACTTTATAAAAATCTATAATTTTCATAGGCTGTATATTGTTGGATGGTACTTATAGCTGATTTTATGATTTGATATTCGATACAAACAATTTAAGAACATTTTGTTGTTGATCTCATCCTCACCTCACTTCTCTTTTCTTATAAACTTAAGCATTATATAATTCTTATGTCAGTTAAAAGGATATTTTTGCAATTGTATTGTGTAATATTTACATTTTATTTGTGTAAGTTAAGAACTAATATCAATTTTGTCAGGTTGAGTTGCGTAATATAGACACTGATTGTACCCTTAGTAAAATAAAATAATATTAATAATGAGAACAAAAAGATCAGGTAGGTTAAATTTATTGTAAGTGTAATGTAAATAAATGACATTGATTGTACAGTAAGATTGACGTATCAGACCAGCCGATTGTAAGGTTGCCACCTGGGATCGTGAGCGGGACGCTCACGATGTCAGGATGGACGATTGTAAGGTTTCGCTTTTTCATATTCAATTTAATTTAGTCGATTTAATCTTTTAATCGATTATTATTTTTGAGCGCGGCAATACTGTTTTTATTTTAATGGCAAACCCTTTTCTCCGATTGGTGGATTTCTGACGAATCGGGGAAAATGGTTGAGTGACGCGTTTTGCGAGGCGACGTTGAGAGAAAGGCTGGTGTGAAACGGCAGTCTTGGTCGGATATTTGTACTGGAATGACAAGAAGTGGAAATATAAGAAGTACTGACTAGAATTCAAGGGTTTTCTTTGAAGTCCCCAGTAAGTAGGCACCTACCCGTTAGGCAGTCTACATTAGGATTACGTATTTCTTGTATTTTTTTTTTAGGAAAACTTACGGATACTAAGTATGAAGAACTAACTCAAATATTAAATGAATTTCTTACACTATGGCTACGGAAAATATTCAGGGGCAGGAACCACAATAGTTTTTCGGATAAAAAGTAGCCTGTGTTAATCCAAGGTCTCGCAACCTAACACCAAATTTAACAAAAGTGAAGAAGTAACAAACATACACCAAGCATAAACTTTCGCATTTATAGTAATATTAATAATATAGTAATAGTAGGACATAGTAAGTATATTAATAGTAGGACGTATGAAAACTCGAGCCAGTTCTCGAAAAATATTTGTCTGTGACACTTGATTCTGTTAATTTATACAGTTTCACACAATGATGTTATATGTACTAGATTGGCAGTTTACGGCAGCGACGCGTTGCCACTTCGAAGACGCCTGTGGCCTTATCTGACGTCAGTTGCCTGCTTGACATGTAGTAAGCGTGACGCGCCCTTTAAAATAATTCATAATGGTGAAATTTGCTGTTAAAAATTGTGTATCGCGGTCTGAAAAGGATGATAAAGCATGTGGCGTTACTTTTCATAAGTTAGTTTGAATAATTTTGATCATATTGTCTAAAATTGAATCAGAAAATAAAATAAATATATCGTCCATTATTTTTGACATCGATGTTGCCAGTAAAGCGATTTTGATTTTTCCCATTTATTTGGCAGTTTAGTTAATTAAATAATGAATGACGGAAGTGTGTACCAGTGATATCTGTGAATAAAATTTCGGCAACGTCTGTAATATACTCATTACGAGATATATAATCATTACAAGAAGTATTTTATTAAACTAGGTAATGTTATTTCATCATCGTAATGTGTAATCATTTTAAAATTGTATTAAATTCTCTTAGAATGATATTTTATTTGTTTTAGTAGAGTATGTACCTAAACCTTCTACAACAAACTTATGTTACACAGCGGTGTTTAATCACAATAACACCCTGCAGTTTTATATACAATAGCACACTTTTTATTTTTATTTCTATCTACAGAGCGTGTTACTATCTTAGATTTTTATTATTTACTACCTTTTTAAATAAAAATCTTGCCTTTTATTCATATCAAAATCTATTCACTACAGCCTTTTCAAAATATTTTCAATGTAGGTACACACACGCTTCCGTTACAGTTTTGTAATAGTATAAATTGAAAGTTTTATTAAATTCTGTTCAGAATATATAACACCAAAGCAATTAAAAACATTTATTCGTTCATTTATTTTGGGGAAATTATTTCGCGCCACTGGCAGCTCTGTCCGTTTTCATGCTAGCAATGTCTTGTCTCACTTCTACGGTAATTAGATAATGACTGGAAGAAAAGAGACAAATATAGTTTACTTTGGCATAATGTATCGGTTTCAAAGCTACGTCTTTTGAACTATCAAGTGGCTACGCATTTCTGAAAATCGTTTGTTGTCATTACTACTATAGTATATATAGCTCAATGGTTTCACACAACCATACGTGTGTTTGAATTTGATTAGTAGCAGTTACTTTTCGTCATAAAAAAGCATCGTGTAACACTTATAACAAACATCGTGAGGGAATCGACATGTTTGGAGACCACAATATCCGAAGACGTGTGTCATCCGCCTACCCGCACTTGGTCAGCATCGTGGTTTATGTGGACTGTATCGCTCTCCTCATGAGTGAAGGCCCTGATGCCCAGCTGTTGAAACTTTTAGTGAGCTGTTTATGGTTGTTACTTTTCAAAGACATTAAAAAACCATATTTTTTTTCTCTTCAAACATTCTTGTTTTTATTTTTTGAAATGTTTTAATTACTTTTAGATATCCCATTCGCTACTTTTTACTAGAAATCATGATATTACAGCAAACTTTCAGGTTTATTCAAATTGACAAATTCTATTTCATACCTTAGAAATTCCGATGCTTAGGACAGTTAAAAGATATTTCATTAAGGACACCGGCTGGTGGATTTAAATTATAAGAGCTGAAAAAATGCAGACATAACAGACAGATATTTTTAATAAATTTACAAAAGGTGTATTATTTTTCTATTTCAGGCCTGTGACATTTAATTTTTGTATTTTTAAATTTAATAAATAAAATACAAAAATATTAAAATAAAACCTAAAAGATGGCAGCGAGGCAAGGCCCTAGCCACTGGCAGTAGAAGCTACAGGGACAGGAATCTCCGGACTATGCGTGCCGCGAGTATGACTGCCTTACATTTAATTTATTACTAATGTACAGCTTTTGTGTATTCCTGCCTTTTTCGTAGCAGTCGTTCGTAGCGTTTGCAGTATAAATAGTCTCCAATTGGTAAAATTATTAATAGGTAACAGGAACAAGGATCATCGGATCATTCGCCAGTTTGCTACTAATGGCATCAAAAGACAGTTTCTTGTTATCTGTAATATTTACCTAGTCCGGATTAACAATTATATCCCAGTTAAGGACACCGAGTTGGCTATATAAAGTAATGGTTTCAGACGGAATATTGAGATGGACTTATTTTAATTGAAGCTTTGCTTGTGATACACACGAACAGTAAAAGCTTCAGACATATCGACATTTTATTTATTTTTCTTATTAATTTTAATACGAGTAAGTTGTAGATTGTCTACGGACACAACTCTGCACATCGTTAAGAGAGAAAATAAAAAGACGACGCGCACACTTTTTGCATAGGATAATAATAATAACCTATTTTGTGTAACCGTGTTTAGGAGCTATAATTCAAGTACAGTTTCAATAGAGCTTTATTCTCTACTTTTTATGATTTTTTGACGTGACAACGTCTTAAATTAGGTTGCGGCTGGGAGTCACTTATGAAAAAGTGTAACGCCCGGTAACGTTACGATGAGTCACCGAACGAGAGAGAGGCCCGCCGAATGCCTTGCGTCTCTCTCCCACTCAACTATGATCGGTCTGCCGCGCGCGCAGCACGCGGCAGACGTTGTCACGTAAAATCTTCGCCCGTAAAACCGACTTTACAGGCAACCATTTTTTTTTTGTTTTATGAAAGGATTTTCCAAACTGTACTTGCCGCATGGGACTTTAAGTTTTGTTTCAAAAACTTTGTCAGAAGTCGTATTTAAATATTAGAACTTATTTAGATACTATCAAGTTTTTGTAAAAAACAATTCAAGCAAAGCTTTTACTATTTGTTTTTAAAATTTTAATAGAAGATTTTGCGCATACATGAGTATGCGCCTCAACGAAATACACCGGTCATCGTTGACCGTACAACATTGATTTAACTTCTGTGGTGTTGACAAATAACGACTGTAATCTTATCATGTATTTCTTTCTTTTAATTTCTAAATAGACTTTATTTTGAAATATAAATAAGACAATTAATATCGCTTTATTTTTTCAAACAGAAAACTATTTGTTTTCATATATTATTCAGTAATAAAATACTATTTATAATACATGTCACATATTAAAAACTAAAACTAATACTAACCAAATAGCCCGCCCCTGCTCGCTCCCGGTGCAAAGGTGCCCATCACGCTCGCTGCATTACCGCGCTGAATAGCTATGGTCAACCTCTGAGACAATTAATTCCCCAAGGCATTGTGTCAGAAAGCAATTCAGCTAGCACAGAGTTTTTGTCTGAGCCCGCTTGGTGGCGTTTTTTCAAGACTCGAGCGGAATTCCGTTTCATCCTTCCAGTACAGCCCTATTTACATTTAGCCGGATTGGATAGCTGCAACGTTTAATGATTTTAGATTGGGTGCCGAGGGCACGAATATTTATAAGAACTTTTCAATCATAAAAATAATGTTTAGTTACCTTTTACGCAGATTTTTATATGACTTCTAAACTGTACTTGACGTATGGGACTTTATGTTTGGTTTCAAAAACTTTGAACGCAATCTTCCTACGCATGAAATATGCGTAATAATAAGTTTTCAGAAATGTATTCTACTATTCTATCATTTTAAATAAGGGCTATTATTAGACTGTCATTTTTGTGGCTTATCATAAACAGTAGATTTTTATTAATGGTTAGCCCCCTATACTAAAACCATTTCTATTTTTAATAATAGTTGCTAACACTACTGCTAAATATTTTGTATTGATACATTTAACACGAAGACCGATAGCCAACAACTTTAGTTAATCTCAAAGATGTTGGCTGTGCTGGAAATCGGACCTTGGAAACTTTGGTTGGCAGTCCGGCATGGTAACCATTACGCCAACGAGGTCGTCAACCTACAAAAAAAAAAGAAAGCATACAATTTCCATACTACAAGTAATTTCTTCTATGTTTATTCATATCATAAACAACTGTAAATATCCAAAGGCTCCTGGTCTAATCCACTTAGAATTGGATACAGCATCTTGTATAATGTTTATGTCAAGTTTACTATCTACTTACTTGGCTAAGACTTCGGAGGCTTTTTAGCTCAGCCTTAAAAGTTAGAAGGAAACGTACGCGCTTGAATTTTATAGCCTTAAGATCCTAGAAAGCCTTGATACTTACTCGTAACATACGTACGAGTATATGGACAACACTCGTAAGATTTTATTTGGGATAAATTAGCATAAATAAGATAACCCAATTTATTTTATCTTAATCAAACAAATGTTTCAAATAAACCTTAAATCAAAACAGGTTTCAAATAAAAACCGGGGGCGAGCAGGGGCGGGTTATTTGTTTAAATTTTGAAATGTGACATGTTATTTTTAATTGACTTTTATTGAATAAATCATTATCAGTTTTTTGGAACAAATGTTTATTTTCAACTAATTTTGTTCCCGAAAACAAATATTATGTGTAATTTCAGCGACCACAAAATCAAACTAAGTGTATTCTATCAAAAACTATGTTACAAAGTTTACCAAATTAGAAAGACCATGCGTCCATGGTCCATGCGTGGTATTAAATTTTTCTAATATAACATATCGCTCTAGGTGGCTTGAAAATTCTAACGCTTGATAATTTCGCTTATTCGCAGAAAAATAGCACTACGCATTTTTCCGTTTTATATCTGTTATTATCTTTATTATAGTTGCGTACATAAACTGGAATAGCGTCATTTACTTCAAAGCAAATTTCCTTCCATTGAAATGTTAGTGTAAAAGTAATAATTTAACGGTTGCACAGCGTAAATCCGAAATAGATATGCCTTAATAACCTTTAAATCGGGAGTCTTATAAGACGCGTAAGAATAAAATCATGTGTTTTTAAATAAATATAAGGACACTTTTCACACACGGCTGGTTAAAACCATACTGAACCATTTCTAGTTTGTGTTATGGTAGCTAACACAACTGATATACATACATACATATTTAGTATAGATACATATTCAACACCCAGACCCACAGCCAACAAATGTAGTTAAACACAAAGATGTTGGCCGGGAATCAAACCCGGAACCTTCTGATTGGCAGTCCAGCATGGTAACCTTTACGCCAATGAGGTCGTCAAATGAATAATAATAGAACTAATGTTATTACACTTAAAATAAAACTAATTCAACAAAACACAGGTAAAACGGTGTTGCAAACTAAAATATTTAGAGTTTCTTAGAGACAACAAACACGACTGTAAGAAACTGCAGTTTGCAGTTAATTGCTCTCATTTGTCGTCTTTTGTTGTACAAAAAGGGTAAATAGGGAATAAAAGCTAGCGCACACAAAGAAGACGTAAATGATTTTGCCTCCAATAACGACAAAATTAATAAAATATATGATATTTTTTTTACTCCTTACAGCTAAGAACTTGACCAGCAGTGCTTTTTGGAATAAGGTGGAGCATAGATAGATAGATATATAAACTCTTTATTGGGCAAATTAAAGACACAAGTCATAATAAAAAGAAACAAAACAAAAGTATGCCACAAACGGCGGATTAATCGCTAACAGCGATCTCTTCCTGGCAACCTTTGGATGGAAAGGAGTTGAAAAGGATGAGAAAAAGAGGGGTTGCACAATAAAGAATACTAATACTTATAATTAGCACCATTAGGCTGGAATAACTGGCTTTCAAGAAGGCTGCCGGAAAAGTGTAGAATATCTTTCTGGCAAAAGATTTTTCAACTTTAGGGTGATATACAGTTTGAAACTACTTCAGGCGGATTGAAAGCGTAACGTAACGCTGAAAAACTGTTTAAAGTTTGAATTTTCCTGCTCAACGCAGGCAATTCCCTTTAAAAGATTTTGTTAAGGGCTAGGAAATATTTTTTGAACGTGATATACACTACAGGACCAGTAGGAGGTCAGCTTTATATCATCCATTCCTTGTGGAGATTCCAAAAATCCGTACGCAAGGATTTGACTCCACATTAATCATGCGTACTGCTAAGGAATGGAATGGATTGCCTCCTACTGTGTTTCCTGATAAATATAACTTGGATCTTTTCAAGGCGAGAGTGAATAGATTTCTTCTAGATCAACGTGCTTCATCTTCGGCCACAGCTTCGCTTACCATCAGGTGAGTTGGTGGCCAAGCGTAGATCTATTCTATATATAAAAAAAACATACGTTGCCATCTTTTATTACGAACACACCACAGATATTTAACAAAATATATATTTTTTTGTATTAACATGAGTCTATTTTTTAATACACTAAAATTGATCTTAATTGGTTGACTTTGAAGTTTAGTTAGGATCATGAAGTAATAAATTCAATACATTATTTTAAGATTTCTAAGGCAATCATACAAAATGTTATAAGGGCTTACAATTTTAGGAAAATAATGTATATACATATATATTATATAGCTTAAGGTTTTGTGGTAAAGTAAAAATATATTATTATGTTTTAGATTTTTGTAAGACTAATTATGAACGTACATGTGTTTTTAGATAAATAAACTATTACTAAAGAAAAAAAGTTTATATTTTATTTTGGACGTTTCATCCCGGTTCATTTTCCATTTGATGTATTATTCAGGAAACATTTAAGAACTACTTTCACAGTTCCATATGCGCAAGTTCTAAAAGGACGTAAAAGTAAAATACTATAACGACTGCAAGTTTTCTAAGCTCCACGAAAGTCGGAAAAGCTAGTTGGAAAAGCTTGGATTACTCTAGTAACTTCCCAGCTGGTCACATTTTCTGGATTTTACTGGATCGCAACTGGAAAGCATTTTCAGTCCAGTCACTTGTAACTATCTTTTCAATTTTTGAAGGTAAAAGTGTTTGTATAGCTGAAAAATATTTAGGCTATTATTTTTATACTCCAAGTTTTGATGCTGGAGAAGTAGCTCTGAAGGAAATTGTGTGATTTTAAATGCATAGTAATTATTTGTTAACAAGAGTACCGTAAGTAGTGTTTATTGGTATATTAGGAAATTTATTGCTATAAAAGTTATGATAGATAGATAAATAGTTCATTTATTTCTCTTTTGACATATACATATATGCACTTAGAGACGTCACAAAACCAGTTTTTTTTTCATATCTATATAAACAAAACATGTTTAAGTTATCTGCAATAGCATCGTCATAATTAATACATAGAATAACACACAGAAATTTAAATTACCTATCACATTTAAAGAGAGCCTTATCGTTAACTGCGTCGTTAAGTTTAGAATAACTTTTGTCCACTCGGGATTTACTTACATAAGTCATAATAATGTTCATCAATAATAATGTTTATGAAAGTGTAAAAATACGCCCCCGGGTGGATTCGAACCACCAACCTTTCGGTTAACATCCGAACGCGCTAGCCTATTGCGCCACGGAGGCTGTTTAGAAGAAGTCTATAAATAAAAAGTTGGATAAAACTTATTTTCTTGTAACCAGCGATTTTGGTTAAAATTAAGAATATTAGTGATTCCAAACTGCAAATGAGTTACTTCTTATATTTAATTAAATTAAAGACACTGAGTAGGTTTCTAATTTCAAATATAATTATACTGTTTGTAGGTATCTCAAAGCATATAATATGTATCTTTATCAGATTGATTACAATAAGTAAAGCTTTCTATAAAATAATAATTAATATGGTATTGGCTGATATTTTTTTTAATTTCGATGTCTTACCAATTGGGAAAAAATATTATATTCTTTTTTTTATATACAAATTTACTACTTAAAACCAAATGATATGATGATATGAAATGATAAAAATATTTTTTAAGACTTAAGGTTAATAAGGTGAAAATCACATGAGAATTATTTACAATCGATAGAAAAACTATTTATTCTCTTTTTATACGAGTATTATTAATTATAACGCCTTTCCACAAAAAAAACAACGAGGAGATTGTCCAATCAACATTTTTACATCTAAAGTCGATCGACTAATTTCTTATTAGAATAATTGATTAAATTATTTTATATCAAACCGCGCTGTTGTCACAAAAAACCCAAATTCCACGCACGTATAAAGCCATAAACACAAGCATATGCATAGGTTCTTGAAACATCTGGAAGAACACAGTAATGCTCTTAATGCGCGGTTTAAATTCCATCGCAGCGTCGGCAAAGCAGCAGTAAAATTGGCACTGAAACGTCAAGCGATATGGTAATGTGAGTCTCTTTGCATTCGGTGCGCGCCGCCGATATTTCACGGCCAGATCTGAGAGGATTCAGATAAAGTGGCTAACATTACATAGAGAATGCTTTTTAGTACAATAGTTGTTGGAAGTAGTTTTGCATGATGGTAGAATCATTACCTCCCTGGTTACCAACCGCCTTCAAGTTACGGTACGTTTCTTATGTTTCAGCAGCCAGCCAGTTCTCAAAGAGATAACAAGTTATTCCAGACTAGGCATGTTCCACCTTAGGCCAGAGTGTCTTTGACTCATGTGGTTACGCACCCTGCTTATTGAATTCCTAGCTGTACTATAAAAAAAGGATTCAGCTTTCAAGCAGGACATTTCTAGCTCAATTCCTATGTTTTATGGTAGGCTTGGGCTTGATCGCAACTCACCTGATAGATGCTAAGTAATATTGCGGTCTAGGATGAAACGCGCTTGCCCAGAAGAAACCGATCCATTCTCGCATCGAAGACAGTGAGGTTATAGTTCAGGAGGAAACTAGTATTCCGGCAAGGAATTACTCAGTTTAATGGACCGTAAATAGGATTATGTGGAAGCGAAAGGCTTCCTCATAATTATATTGGCTTTCAAAGCTATGACAACAAACATGCTGAAATAGATATTTGTGAGAAGAGAGAATGTGCATTTTATTTTGTATGAGTTAAAACCTCAGTTGTGCGCAGCAAATGGGACATTGGACTTATAAGTCCATTTTTTATTCTTAAAGTATAAAAAATGCATATAAAACTACAAATATATTTAGCTCGTATATTATTAATTAGGTGAACGCTAAAAACGTGTACCATAAAAGTAAATCGTTTAGGTGAAAACAATACGTATAATTTTCAAATAACAAAACACTACTTAAATTTGTAAAAAGTAAAATTGAACATATGGATCAAGAACCTTATAACATTACTTGACAATTTGTCAATGTCTTGAAGCTTTCTCCTTACTAATTCAACATTCATACCACCTGAGTGTCGGCAGATTGCGGCTTACACTTACACCAAGCGTTCCAGTTATACCATGCTCCGGTACCCTCTTACAATAATATCGATCTTATTGCCTTCAAAATAAAACCTATTTTTCTACAGCAAATGACCTTTCCTTACAGCTTAAAAGCTACATTTGTCAAGCAAATATACGCCGTATGATAAAGCCAGAAGAGCGGGAGAAATACGATTTGAACTCGAGACGGATTGCCATTGAAATGTAGATTTTATTGAAAATATGATTTGATAATGTGGAATGGGAAATTCGTAAATGGAATTCCGGAAGTCGGCGTATAGGGTCTTTTGATCTTGACTTGAATATTTTCTGGTGTAGGTATGTTTTCTACGGTAATTTACTAAAGTTATTGTTTTTTAGCGAATTTTTATTTTAAATTTTAGAGACAGTAAGAAACAAAAATTAACTAATATATATATAAATCTCGTGTCACAATGTTTGTCCTCAATGGACTTCTAAACCACTTAACCGATTATAATAAAATTCGCACACCATGTGCAGTTTGATCCAACTTGAGAGATAGGATAGTTTAAATCTCAAATTATAGTCTCAATTTTAATTAATTGCTAATTATTGTCTGTTATTATTTGACAGTCACAATTATCTGTTAACTCTAAATGATTCTAACAGATGTTGTCAATATTATAGATGGCGCTGCTGTGGTAAATCTACGAACGTGTCATTTAAGCTACACTATCTATTTTTCATACCCCTAAGTGATGCAAAACAACGTTTGCCGGATCAGCTAGTGCTTTATATATTTTTATACAACAATCTAGGGCACAATATCATAAAAAGAACAAAAATAAACAGGATGGCGTCAAAAACACGTGTCGTGGCTCATGTGTAATTTTATGAACATCAAAGTACAACCAGATAAACCCTTCCAAAGATGGAAGGAACTTTGAACAAATAATATATGTTTCGAGGAAACTGGTGTCATACTCGTAGAGACAAAATAAGGCAGAGCGGTTAAACACAATACAAAACGCGTACTAATTGTGCAAGCAAGAGTTTAAAATTTTTTTCGTATTGTCAAATGTATGAAGTCCGTTTAAATTTAAGTTAAATCTCGTTATGTTTATGGTAAAAGTACTTGAATTTACATATATCAAACATAAATAATTAGGTAGAATAATATTAGTATACCACTTAAATTTGTTAAACCCCATTATTATAATAAAATTTGTGCCGTACCAGAAGTCTATAATAAATATTAGCTAGATATTATTGAATATTTATCATGCGCTTACCCAGGATGTATCTCCTACCTAAATTTCAACTCCAACCAGTCGAACCGTAAGAGCTTGAAGAGATTAATAAACATATATGCATATGAGTAAATAATATGTTAACTTTTGCATTTATTACACTAGTTTATTTGTCCGGGAACAACAGAAGCCTAGTCTTCCACAGCAATTTTCATTTATTGGTTCAGCCGTTTGAATGTGAAAATGTAACAAAGACACATAAATTATGTATAATGTGTACTTACACACCCTCAATTTTTCGTAACAAAAAAGGTGGGAAAAGATAAATAAACATACGAGTAAACAAACAAATAAAAGTATGGAAGACTAATCTAACTTATCTATTTAAAACTATTGCGGTCTGCATATTTTTCGTTCAACGTTATAACTTGAACAAGCTCAAGTATTTTTTCATCGCAGTAATTGTATTTTGTGAGACGTTGTAGGACGTTTGTGTGTCTCTAATTTACATTCAACTTGATATACGAGTATTAAACGTTTCTAATTATATTTAGAAGAACACTGACTGGCAGACGCATAGACCAAACCATTGACTCTAGTAACTTCACGTTTAGCACGAACCAGGTTCTTTTAAAGGCGTGAAGATTATGAATGTTTTTTTTTTACTTATTGTTTTTTTTTTGGTGTACAAAAGAAGAAGAGAAGGTTTGTGTGTATAAAGGATTCTTGTATTGTATTGTATTTTAAGAAAGTATTTATCAAAATTTACTTAAAATAAATATCTTTAATAGGTAATTAGTGCACAAGTCTATAGCATTAGCATTAGCAGCCCACATTGTATAGTAATACATTCCAGTGGGCTAGGGCTGCTAGGTTCAAAGTTTTAATGATTCTCAGTCATGTTTTCCATAAAAATGTAATTCAGAAATAAAACAGTATTAAATGTGCACTAAACAAAACGAACTAACAATTTAGGAATCTACAAAAGGCGAAATCCCGTATAACCTGTAACCCAGTAGTCAAGATTGTGGAAATCCCAGGAGTAATATGGCTGACAGCAATGAATTCTACATCTAATACAAGCAATTAACACTTGACGGTTCAAAAAAAAATGCAGAATTAAAAATGCACCACGTTTAAAATATCTATGCATTATATTACTGATAGCACTATCAATGTTTACAAAGCGAAATCCCGTGTAACCCGTAACCCAGTAGTCCAGATTGTGTAAATCCCGGAAGTAATATAGCCAACAGCAATGACTTCTAAATCTAATACAAACAATTAATACTTGACTGTTCACAAAAAGGCCGTATTGAAAATGCACCATCGTATAAAATATATTACTGAAAGCACTATCTTTCTTTACAAAGCGAAATCCCGTGTAACCTGTAACCCAGTAGTCCAGATTGTGTAAATCCCGGGAGTAATATGGCCGACAGCAATGAATTCTAAATGTGATACAAGCAATTAACGAACTGGGTCGACGCAACTGTGAAACTGCGTAACCAGTATGTATGCTGACGTAATAAAGGGGAAGGTTTTGGTATTTCTTTATGATAAGTATGTAATAACTATAGGCAGACCACCAGCCCGATGGGTCAACGACATCCGATCCATTGAGGGCACGCTCTGGGGCCGTGGAGCACAAGATCGTAGATACTGGCTTATGAGGCAGGAAGCCTATACCCAGCAGTGGGTAGATATAGGCTGATGATGATGATGATGATGAAGTATGTAATAGTTCTCTAAACAGAACCTCACGAATACGATTTCTTGGAACAATGTACTGTATCGTACTTGAGTAGTAGTAATGTACTTGATTTACAATTACAAAATACAATAGTAGGTGATCTGACGCGATCATCATTAAGCAATGTCTTTGGATGCCTGATTATGTATAAGACTGTCGAAACCTGCAATTTAACGTGTCTTATGTCGCTAAAGACCCAAAAATGTGGTCCGGCAGCCTCCTTGAGAGCCAGTTAGTCCAGACTACATATGCTCTATCTTAAGACAGTGTCACTGACTGACCGGATGCTGGCTCTCAAGGATGCTGCCGAAACAGACCGTTAGGGTTCGTGGTGGCAAAAATATGACATAAGGGTCAAAGACAAACAGGTGAGCACTAGAAAATGGTCCACATTTTTTATTCCTTTTTATGACCTGATTTAGGAAACTATAAGCACTTTGACAAATTTCATAATACAATTTAAAATCAAGACCCTTTTTATCCGTACCCAAGAGACAGTGGCAGACTTCAATGAATGTTAAATGTGTTACAACAAATTAGGTTCGTTAAGGTATGTAGACTAACCATGGATTATTGTATAACACGGAGAACCAACATGATTAAACTTAGTAGATTTAATATTGTAAAATAAAGTTTTATTATATATATGTTTAATACTTCACAGTTTTATTACAAATATTTTGTACCATATGTAAAAAATAAAAATAAAAGTAAAAATAAAAAATTTTAGTAGATCCAACTGACTTGAGACATGTGTTGTTTGTCTGTGGATATAATTTTACCAAAACGGAAACAGTAATGTGGTTTTGAAAAAAATATATACGCAGAGTTACTGGCATGTCATTGTTTCTTTCTAATCATAACTTTTATTTCTTTCAAATTTACGTTTGTAGGCAGCCAGTGCTATTCAAAAACTTATTAAAAACAAAACGAACTTTAGTAAAGTATTCCCTCTCCTATTTTCAGACCTCTATGGCAGTCTCCTGACTATTCCATTTCGTAGAGGTTAGTTTAACAAACCTAATTTCATCTAGACTCTGTGATTGGTCTCAAAACTATATTAACTGGAATTACAGTAATTAATCGTAACTAGAATTACTGTGTACTAGTGATTGTTATTAGCTATTATATAACAAACAAGGTTACTTAACTAGGATTTTTTTGAACTTAAATTACATATAGTTCAATCAGTAGTTTGTTTTTAAAACAACTACATTTTTTATCATTTTGTTGCATCAAATAATACTTTCAACAAACACTCATAATAACTGAAACTAGAGTATGTAGATGTAATAGCAGGAACATTGATACTATTTTATAATTATCTATCATTTTTAATTGAATGCCATCAACAAACCCCAAAAATTATAAATCAAAAATATTTATATCTTGAAAAAATAAAAGAAACATTAGTAATAAATCAATTTGAACGCAAACATTTACCCCAAAAACGGGCAACACCGAAACAGTGTAGTTTTCAACGCACGGATACGAAATGAAATATTAATGTTGCCATCAGTTCTGTCCGCTTTACCTCACGAACGAGTTAAAAATTTAAAAACCAATGCCATTTGGCTCAGGGCCAAACATAGCTATGAAAATGTGGGGAATAGTCAGAAAGGTCGGGTCTAAATGTGCAAATATATCTAGGCAAAAGTAATCATGACAGCATTAATCTTATAATTATTTCTTTTTTTTTCATTCCTTACAGCTAAGCAAGCTAAGTTCCACTATTTTGACTCTAAAAGCATAGTACTAGTTTTTTGCATGGTGATAGGGTATTTTCTAATGCTCGCCTGGCTAGCAACCGCCTTCAAGTTAAAAAAATCTGCTGCTAAGCACCTAACAGTGAATTCCAGCCTCCTTGAGAGCCAGATATTCCAGCCATAGCATTCTCCAACTTATGCTATTGTCGGTAACTCATGTGGTTACTAGCCCTGCTGGTCAAATGCCAAACTGTATTGTGTAAAATAAAACTTCTATGCCTTATATCTGCTAAAATAGTTCTTCGGAATTATTCCGGAATCTCCTGGCCTATTATCACAAGGAAAATGTGGGTAGATGCAAGAATTTAAATGTGAAACGTTGCGGTCTGGTGAAACACGATTTGCTTATTTCTATCTCCGTAATTAAGACAATGGGAGTGGAAAACTTTAAAAGCCTCTTATTTGTTTTACTTTTTGTCCGTACCTACATACGAGTATGTACTGTACGTATGATACGTTGTAATGCTAATTCTAAGTGCTTACTAGTTAGTAGTTATTTATTGCAGAAAAAAAAAAGAAAAAATTTTCTGTAGCCTCATTTTAACGTTGCCGATATACGGTCCCATTGCTATTATTATTGAATTTATTATTATTAATCATAAACAGAATACACAATACAATTAAAATATTTTACCTCAAAAACCTAGGACGCTAGGACTTGGGACAAGAACCCGGAGACCTCCGTTAAGCACAGAGGCAGGTCACCGGGGGGGTTTAGTGGGTACAAATCCCACATAACCTGACTGCGCCCCATCGTAGCCAGGTATCTTGTAGAAGATTTCCCCCTCGTCAACATAAAAAAAGGACTTGGGACTTTCTCTCACGAGGAGAGAGATTTAGTTAACAATCCACCACGCTGGCCAGGCCCGGGTCATATAAACATCATACCATTGCAGCTATAGATAGTTACATAAGACAACTTTTACAACCCTAACTGTAGTTAGGGTTGTAAAAGAAAAAAGGAAATTGGAAAATGACGTTAATAACACGTACAGTCCCGAACATGACTCGTCGAGCGTGACAGCCCTGTCGGACACAAAAACGCGTGATAATTGGAAACTGCGTCCAGCAGACAGCGGGACATGCACTTCGGGACCCGGCGTGACATACACTACATGACAGAAACGTACAATATTAACTAATGACATTTTTAAACATATCTATTTATTTATTTATTTATTTAATAAGGTACACAAAACAGAATACAACCTTACATGACTAAACATTTATACATACATTTTATCGTTCTAGGTTATAATACCCTTATCAAATGTGTACACATCATGATCTTAGTAAATATTTTACATAAAATACAAAAAATATTAGTAAGTACCTATACTAAATTTACCAACAAATTATTTTCAAGCACAATACATCTTATCCCTTTCAAATGACTCCCCCGTTGCAACACAATGTATACAATTTTTATACATTATGTCACAACAAAAGAATCATTTAAAAGGGATAAGATTTTACGTTTAAATTTAGGTAAGTTACAATCAAAAATATCAAGTGATTGGTGATGGTGCTCAAGGAGACCATTGTATTGGCGACACATTCTCACTATAGGATTATATATGGACGTATTATTTTTATACACATTTAGAGAAAATATTTTAGCGTGAGGTCTACGAGAGTTCGGTTTTATATTTATGTTAATACTTGATAAGAGTGAAGGTGAATCAGTTTGGGAATGAATAATTTTAAACAAACAAACGAGATCAAAGAGTTTACGGCGGTTTTCTAAACTAATAAGTTTTATACGTTTTAATCTTTTGGCGTAAGAGCGGACTTTGCGATTGAGACCTAATCTGTAAAAGAGCAAATTAAGACATTTCGACTGTATACGTTCGATACGATTTGTATGTACTTTATAATATGGTGACCAGATAATAGCGTTGTATTCCATTATACTGCGAACAAGCGTGAAATATAAGTATATTAAGCAATTGGGATTCTTGAAGCTTTTAGATGCTCGGGAAATAAAACCTAAAAGCTTGTTACCTCTATTTATAATATAATCATAATGTTCCCGAAAAGACAACTTTTCATCGAAAAGAATACCTAAATCCTTAACAACTGATTTACGTTCTAAGGTGTAGTTTTTTATTTTATAGTCGAAAACTATCTTATTATATTTAGTAGTAAATGAAATAGTACAGCATTTATTCACGTTCAGAAACATTTGATTTTTGTTACACCAGTTATCAATGGCAATTAAGTCGCTTTGAAGAATTTTTGAGTCAGCAATTGTTTTAATCGTAGAGTATACTTTAAGGTCATCAGCATATAATAAACAAGGGCTCTTAAGATTGCAAATCAAATCATTTATTAAACAGATGAATAGCAGAGGACCCAGGTGCGAGCCTTGAGGCACGCCGGAGGTTATAATCGCTGGTGCCGACAGAAATCCTCTAAGTACAACCAATTGGTTTCTTTTCAATAAGTAAGACTCCACCCACCTCAATAAGTTACTATGTATGCCAAAATTTATAGATAATTTAGTAATCAGTGTTTGATGCCTTACTTTATCAAACGCTTTCGCGAAATCAGTATATATGCAATCGACCTGGGTTCGTTTTGCAAATGCATTACATAAGTAATTTTTGTATTCTAGTAAGTTAGACGTGGTAGACCTATTGCGAATAAAGCCATGCTGCCTTGACGATAGACGTGGATAAATGTGAAAGAAAAGAACATCATAAACTAAAGATTCGAATAATTTAGGCAAACAACTGAGTATACTTATTGGACGGTAGTTTTCACATCGTGACCGGTCAACAGACTTGTGTATAGGTACGACATGTGCGGTTTTCCACTGTGTCGGAAAGACTCCTGTCTGCAACGATTTATTGAATATAATAACGAGAGGTGTACACAAACTCTTTACACACTTTTTAATTACAACTGGAGGTATCCTGTTAGGCCCAGCTCCTTTGTTAATATCAAGCTTAGAGATTTTGCGAAACACATCAGTACGTGTGATAGAAACATTATCAAATAGTGCCTGTAGCTCGGCTTACTAACGCGATCTTCAAGTTTAATAAGCACCGGTCGACGCGGGCAGTCTTTTAACGGGGAATCATGCATAGACTGTATTTTTAAAAGTGGCAATTTTATCTGAGCACTACCATAGTTAGATGATACGTTAAATTGGGCAGGTCCCGACTGTTAGTCAAATACGCAGTTATACGCGGCTTGAAAGAAACGGCACCAGATTTTGGCACTTAGCTCATTCGAAGAAGAAAATGATGAAGTAAATAACCAGATAATTACAGTTACCTAATATCATGATATTTTCGGATGTCAATCAATATTCGAATCACATTTTATATCAGACTTCCGGCTTCAGGCTCTTACGGCCCAGCACCTCCCGCGAGACCTAAATCTGAAAACACACTTGTGCTAGTAAGGAAATAACACCAAAATAGAATTAAGTATGACTACAGCCCATCTTCAAAGCCACACAAAACAGCATCCTAACCTCCCGCAATTCCAATTAGGGCGCATCCCACGTGCATTTTCCACGGCCCGCTATGTACACCATCTGACACGGGATGACCTAGTTCTTCAATACAAAAGCCTCTTTATCCGGCTTTGAATACTAGATTTTACATCCCTGGTGACTGAGCTTTTTTCTGTTTTTCGGAACTGAATTCTGAGTTTTTATAATACGCCTGTCCTAGATATGAAAAAACCAGACTAAAAAGAGCTTTATGCTATGTTGAAGTTCTTTTGAGTAGTTTTATAAGCTTTTAGTACGTGAATGAAATTCGTAGAAATATAATATTTCTTTTGATTAAATGAAAACATCTGAAAGTATCTTGACGTTAAGATGAGAAAATACGCCTTCATAGTAAAATCTTCGTATATTTTAGTAACTAAAATAACGTTAAGTTTTAGTAAAATAATTAACTTTACTTGGCACCCATAATAATCTTAATTATTTGGTCAGTAAAATTGACGCTCGTAATAGTATTAAGCTAACTTTTTTTACTTTTGTCTTTAGTAATATACGAGTACGATACGATACTGTGCAAAGTGTAACTTTCTCTCAAATATGATTTAAGGCCACACCTGCATGTCTTAAGGCCAGGACATCCATCCAACTAACCAGGCCTTAAATCCATCTGCTGGTTTCGGCCGTTGCTGCAAATTCATTCCGACGCGAACGCCTGACCGCGCGCACAGATAACATGCTGTTACAGCCAGGGAGTGTTTGGATTGGACAGTAAATGTAGATAGTTACTAGAAATGAAATATAAAGTATGAGATGTTTTGGATTTGGACGCCAAATAACTGATGTTGGTTCATGAAATAAGGAGATGTTAGTTCCTAGTAAAACTTATGCAGCTGTTGGTGCGTACTAAAAATGAGGCAACACGAAAATTGAGGGATTAAAGTTAAATAATAATACATTAGCTGCACTCCACCGGCTCTTCACGTTATATTGAAAAATGTAGCTTTTTTTACACTTGATAGGTTTGCGTTTGACTACAGCTTACCTACAAGATACCTATTAACTCTACTTTTGAAGACCCCAGGATGATACCTCTCAGGAAATAGAGACTCAGATGACCTAGGGCGAATGTTATCTTTGTATCAAATTGGTCCTTCTACGTGAACGTAAATAATTACTAATCATTTCGTTTAAAGTAGTTTGGTAGTTCATAGTATGGTAATGCTATTTTAGCGAATAAAATAAAAATAAAACAATAAACAACAGATCAATGATTAATGACACTGTAGTATGTTTGTTTGCTGTAGTACATTTAATGCGACAGTATTTTAAAAAGTCATATTTTTCAGTTATTTATCACCCACTGCTGAGCATCATCAGTAGGCAATGAATTACTAGAATAAGTGTACCGTTGTATGTACATGGTAGTATGGTTTTTATAGGCTTTATGTAACTTTTGATGTCTGTACATAGAGGAATCTTACAAGCTAAATTATTCAAACCGCCCTTTGTCAATTTGAATTATATCAAAATCCGGGGACTTTATGTACCTATTTTAAAATACAAAAAAACAATTATTAAAAATAGGATGATATGAACTTAGGAACAACGGAACTAAATAAGCGCTCGCGCTGGTTTGGTTTATGGCAAAAGCACAGTTTCTACCAGTAAAAGCTCATTAGAAAACCATATTCGAAAATGTATTTTTTATACCATACCATTAAAACTTGTCACTTCAAAAATATTGTAAGAGTGTTTTTTTTTTGTAAACTCAAGAATCACATGAGTAGAATATGTAGAATTGCTAAGTAAATAAATATTTGGAGCCCGAAAACAAAAAAAAGATGTATAATTTAAATAAGTAGGTAATTTGGTGTTCTGGAAAATATTTAAGCAAGTAGCAATTAAGTATTTAGTAATACAACAGTCATAATTATAAAATATGATAAAATAAGAAGAACAGGAAGAACCAACACGAAGAAGAAGTAAAAATAAGTGTTTGTGTATTTTTTAAGTTGTAGTTTTGTTAGTACCAGATACCGAGTTTTTTCTATAAAATTGGTTATTTCGTTCTGCAGTGGCGTTATTCGAAACTGTTTGTATGCAAATGGCACAGCTGCGAGCATCCTGACCTTATTGCGTATTGAGAACTGAAACAACTAACATTTGAGTTTGTTTGGAGTGATTCCTTAAATGATCAAACTTTCCGTGATTTTCCAAGTAACCTTCAACTTTCAACCAAAACATGGGGCAATTAAGTGGAAAGTCAATAGACTTAAAAAAGTCGGCAACATTCGTATTAACATAAATAACATAGATTTTAATTCAAACAACGCATACAAACAAACAAACATAACAAAATATTAGATTTTCTTTTCTAAATATGTACGTACATGTATGTCTTGTATTCAATTGGATTAGAATCTGCGTGGTCGTCGTCGTTGTCTGCCATTATGGGTTTTAATACTTGTCAGTGCGCACAAGAGGCGAAGTCAAACCTCGAGTGAACGCACTACTGACCAATAAGAAACTACTTCATTCGTTCATTCACTCAATTGCTCCTTCAATCAGCACGGATTACAAACTCTTACGTTCACAGTGCTGCCATTCGCATATATTTTTTTTTTTTTTTTTTTTTTATCCTATATAGGTTAGCGTTTGACTACAGCTAGCCTGATGTTAAGCTGCACTGCAGTCAACGGTGTGGCACGCTTACCTAGAAGATACCTATTAACTCTACTTTTGAAGGCCCCCGGATGATACCTCTCAGGAAACAGAGACTCAGGTAGTGAGTTCCAAAGCTTCGCAGTCCTAACAATAAAGGTCGACGCAAAGCGTTTTGTACGAAAGTTCGGAACTTCAACTCTGTATCGGTGTCTCTTTACTGTCTCTCTGCTCATTGATTGAATTAAGACTCAGATAAATTAAAATAAAACATTCCTCTAACATGTACATATATAATAGTTTTAAACGTAAGCCTAACTGCAAGGAATAAAAAAGATCCAAGTTTAGGACTAAAATTTAAAATCTTCAGTTTAGCTACAATTGTTCCATACAATTACATTCCATAATTGTGGTAATATTAAGCACACAGTGGCCTGGAATCCTGCCAAGACATGGCAAGACACTTACGAGTTGTACTCTGTAATTGTTTCACACTAGTGAGAATGGAGTATGGGCTGAAATTTCGGTTTAATTGCTCAATTATTGTACTGTACACCTCAGTTAAATATGTTATTTACCTTGCCACCATGTTTCGTCTTACTATTGTTCTAAATATCGTGTTCTCTACAATATTTTGTTATATGCAACGGTTTAAAACTCTAAATATAGGTCGTGGCACATTCTGCATACTAAAAATAAATATTTTAGAGAATCTTAATTAGTAATTTGTTTCTACCCAAGTTAGATTTTATTTGGTATCGTTTCAATTTACTATCAAAAATAACTTGCGATATATTATATAAATCAGAAGTTTAGTCAAAAATAAATAACTAATTTTTGGCAATAAGGCCAAAATCTATTTAGAAAAAAGAAAACCCAAATCTAACAGAATACAATTTGATTTTATTTAATTACAAACAAATTATTGAACAACAGCAAAGGTTTACACAATTATACAAACAATCAACTAATCAAAACAATTAAATGGAAAAGTGGGCAGAGTAACAGTGAGAAAGTCAGACGATGTTGTCGCTACGGTAGCCGAAAGCAAAGTGTGTCGATGTCCAGTCTGCTCGGCGTTTTATACTCGTCGCTGTGACGTCATCACGTGGTAGATGAGGGTAGTTTCTCTCCAACACGGCCTCTCCTGACGGAGATCCGTCCTCGGATCTCTATGTGGACTCCTCGACTTTGTCATCAGAATCTGAGAACAGTACAACACAAATGCTCAAATCATGTTTAAGAGAAACAAACTTGTTCCTAACAATTTGTCAGTGTCATATTGTTAGAAGCAAGATAGGTACAAATTAATAAGCTCACGTTTAGACATGCTGCAGTCATGACAAAACATGTATCAACGCGATACTGACGGATCCTTATGGGAACCGCTATACAACCCCACCATAACCGTGTTATGATGTCGAAATACACGATGCTGACGGATCCTTATGGGAACCGCTATACAGCCCCACCATAACCGTGTTATGATGTCGAAATACGCGATGCTGACGGCTCCTTATGGGAACCGCTATACAGCCCCACCATAACCGTGTTATGATGTCGAAATACACGATGCTGACGGATCCTTATGGGAACCGCTATACAGCCCCACCATAACCGTGTTATGATGTCGAAATACACGATGCTGACGGATCCTTATGGGAACCGCTATACAGCCCCACCATAACCGTGTTATGATGTCGAAATACGCGATGCTGACGGCTCCTTATGGGAACCGCTGTACAGCCCCACCATAACCGTGTTATGATGTCGAAATACACGATGCTGACGGCTCCTTATGGGAACCGCTGTACAGCCCCACCATGACCGGGTCATGATGTCGAAATGCTGACGGAACATTTTCCGATATACAGCCCACAATGCTGACGGAACATTCTCCGATATACAGCCCACAATGCTGACGGAACATTCTCCGATATACAGCCCACAATGCTGACGGAACATTCTCCGATATACAGCCCAAAATGCTGACGGAACATTTTCCGATATACAGCCCACAATGCTGACGGAACCTTTTCCGATATACAGCCCCACCATAGTTCCCCTTAAGGCAGAACTATGATGTCGAAACAATGCTGCAACCGCCAACCCCGCTCGGCACGGTGCTTGGCAGGCCGCTGCCGCCGCTGCTCGGCAGGCCGCTGCCGCCGCTGCTCGGCAGGCCGCTGCCGCCGCTGCTCGGCAGGCCGCTGCCACCGCTGCTTGGCTGCCCACGGAGCTCGGCTGGCCGCCACCTGCACATATTTGTCGGCATAGCCGCAGCCAAAGTGCTGCAGTCTACGCCGCCGCAGTCTCCGCTTCCGAGTTCTCGGCTGCCGTTGCTGATGCTGCTCAGCAGGCCGCTGCCGACGCCGCTCGGCAGGCCACTGCCGACGCTGCTCGGCAGACCACTGCCGACGCCGCTCGGCAGGCCACTGCCGACGCCGCTCGGCAGGCCACTGCCGACGCCGCTCGGCAGGCCACTGCCGACGCCGCTCGGCAGGCCACTGCCGACGCCGCTCGGCAGGCCACTGCCGACGCCGCTCGGCAGGCCACTGCCGACGCCGCTCGGCAGGCCGCTGCTGACGCTGCTCGAAACGCCACTACCTGCACATATTTGTCGGCATAGCCGCAGCAAAAGTGCTGCAGTCTACGCCGCAAAAGAGACAGTTTTTAAACAAAATTGGCAATATACCACTGAAAATAACTTGACGGGCCCAACAATTGACGCATTAGCATACCATTTTTGGGATCAGTAATTCAGTCAACGCTTTAATTTTACCAGAGCTCGGTCGTACCTGACCTTGACTAATAGTTCGACTTAAGTATTCAATTTCTGTGGCCAAGAATGTACACTTATGGAAAAGCCTGTCTTAGTTAATACTGACAACACTTGGTTCAATAAAACAAATCTATCTAATGTCGTACACTTAAGAGCAGAAAATCATCAATGTAAACGAGGACCTCAGCGGCCACATCCTTAACATCAGCAGTTACTCTTTCGCGACAAAAATTGACGTTTTTTAATGTTACGAGACTGTTTTCATTTTGGCAAAGCAAGATTCAACCGTATGTCCAGGCTTTTTGCAAAAGGCACAAGAAAACAGAAATGTTAGATTGGTTAGATCTCACCACGCTTCCTATGGACCGGATCGCCTCGACAATGCGGTCGGTACCCGAAGACAGCGCGGAGCTCGGATATGCCCCGGTGACCTCCTGCTGCGCCGATGTCGCTGCGCCCAGCTCAGCACGCGATGCCCGCTGTGTCGGTATGCTGAACTCCAACACGGTGTCCGGTGCCTCCATAGGCGCCACTGGCACGGCGCGCGCCAGCTCAGTAGGCGGCGCCGCGACTGAACTAGTCGGCTGTAGTGTTGATATCGGTACAGCGGCGTGTACCTACACTGGCGGTGACCCGCCCGACGACGCCGCAGCCGGAGAAGCGCCCAAACGACGACGTCGTGATGGCAAAGTTGACCGACGTGGACTGCTATGCACTCGTTGCTCAGGAGACCGGCTGGGTCGCCGTGCTGACCGCTCCTTGGCGCTCCGAAAAGCACCATCAGGCGTACGCTCTCGGCTATTATTAGAACGATGCTCACGGCTACCATGACGGCTGACGATATTCGCGATCAGACATTACATTTAAACCCCGTATGTGACACAAAAATAATTTAAGTCAGTGATAGGCTATACGTTGAATTCGAATCCCACTTCTGATTTTGGCAATAAGGCCAAAATCTATTTAGAAAAAAGAAAACCCAAATCTAACAGAATACAATTTGATTTTATTTAATTACAAACAAATTATTGAACAACAGCAAAGGTTTACACAATTATACAAACAATCAACTAATCAAAACAATTAAATGGAAAAGTGGGCAGAGTAACAGTGAGAAAGTCAGACGATGTTGTCGCTACGGTAGCCGAAAGCAAAGTGTGTCGATGTCCAGTCTGCTCGGCGTTTTATACTCGTCGCTGTGACGTCATCACGTGGTAGATGAGGGTAGTTTCTCTCCAACATAATATATACATAGAAGTTTAAAAAAAAATACGAAAAATTTCACACACATTTTTTAAGTACCATACTTTACCATTGCTTGTTTGTATTATAGATAAAAACACAATTGATAAACTTCACATACAAATGTATATAATTTATGTCGAAAAATTATTTAGATAATTTGTGAAAAAAATATTATATTGATACATATGTACATTTAGCTCCCAGACCGACAGCCAACAAATTTAGTTCATGACAAAGATGTTAGCCGTGCTGGGAATCGATCCCGGGACCCTCTGGTTGGCATTCTGGCATGGTTACCATTACGCCAACGATGTCACGAACCATAACCATATGAAACGAAACAAAAAATATAATTTGTCTATACTGATACAAAGGCTCTTTGTTTACAAGTAGTATCTTAATCAATTTAACAAAGATAAAATCACTTAATTATATACTAAATCCTACATTTTATATATAGGTGACTGAACCGATAGGCTGACCCGGCAAACGTTGTTTTGCCTCACTTAGGGGTATGAAAAATAGATAGTGTAGCTTATAAGACATGTTCGTAGATTTACCATAGCAGCGCCATCTATTGATTACTTACTCAACCCAGTCGAAAGGTATCGACATCTGTTAGAATCATTTGGAGTTAACAGATAATTGTGACTGTCAAATAATAACAGATAATAATTATACTATCCTATCTCTCAAGTTAGATCGAACTGCACATGGTGTGCGAATTTTATTATTATCGGTTAAGAGGTTTAGGAGTCCATTGAGGACAAACATTGTGACACGAGATTTATATATATTAAGATATTTAGCTACACTCTTCCTTGTTTTTAAGTTATCGTATAATACCCGCGTGCTAATTAAGGCGTGGCGTCAAGTGCAGCATTATGTTGTAACACGATAGCAACGAGCGAGGCCTTAATGTAACCGGCACCTTAACCTAGAAGCAGAAGATGCGAGTCACCTTGTCTTAAGGTGGATTGAACTGGGTTGGCACGTAAACCAACATTTTCAGTTATCAGTTTTTTTTAGCTTTAGTAACTAATGTTCATACTTTTGAAGACTTTGTTATTATTATTATTATTACGAAGCCGGGATGATCTACTAGTTTAGCAGATCATCCCGGCTTCACACAGGCTATAAAATAATCTAAGTTGCGAAACGAAACAAAATATAGCCTATGTTACTCGGGGATAATGTAGCTACCCAAGATGATAGAATTTTTCAAATTGGTCCAGTGGTTTCGGAGCCTACGAGTTTTTGCATCAAACAAACAAAAGATCAAACTTTTCCTGTATATAATATTGGTATATGTAGCTATTGTTGATTTTACTAAGATTGCCTTTAACAGATTCCGTGATGATTTTAACATTTATAATAGCACAAAATTAGCCAAATATCGTCCGTCTTATAGCTTTGTTTGTTCCAATTTAAAATCAAATATAAATATTAGGACACATTTCACACACGGCGTAAGCTGGTTAGCCCCTTACTAAACGATTTCTAGTTTGTATCATGGTAGCTAACACAATTAATATTCTTCATATACGTACATAAACACTTATAGTATATACTAGCCGACCCGGCAAACGTTGTTTAGCCTTTTTACAAATTAGGGGTTGGTGAAAAAAAAAGTAAAAATTTAGAGTTGTATGTATTTTTTTATGCCAAAAAACTTTCGTCAAAAAATTAAAAAAAAAAATTATATGGGTGAACAACCCTTATCACTTAGGGGTATGAAAAATAGATAGTAGCTGATTTTCAGACCTATTGGAATACACATATAAAATTTGGTAAAAATCGGTCAAGGAGTAACGAGGTAACTAACATTGTGACATGGAAATTTTATACATAAGAATTTAACACCCAGTTCTAGTATGGTTGGTAGCAAAAGTCTTGAACCCAACCTCATCTAAATCCAACTTAATCTTAACTTTAACTGTGCTCCATTAACATCTCAACAAGAGTCGTCAATTTAAATGCTAAACCGGAATTGATGCTACAATCAGTCGGCTATCAGCGCAGGCAGCTGGGTCGCACTAATTCGCAGTGCCGGATCTCGGTCATGGCTCGTTTGAACGCCAACTATCTACCAGTTACTGGCACTAGCAACTGGAAACCAGTATTCTGACTGTGTTAACTATTATAGCAAGCTATATTGAAGCATAGTGGAAAACAAACAAAGTAGCGGCAGACTTCTCTGAATGGTATAAGATTGTTTAAGAGTAAATCTATACTACTAGCTGACCCGGCAAACGTTGTTGTGGCTTTTTACTAAAATGGCCATAAAAAAAAATAGAGGTTGGTGATAAAAAAGTAAAAATTAAGTGTTGTATGTATTTTTAATGCAACATTAAGTATAAAAAAATAAAAACAAAAAATTTCGTCAAAGAAAATAAAAAGGGTGAACAACTCTTAGCATTTAGGGGTATAAATATAGACAGTAGCTGATTCTCAGACCAACTGAATACGCATATAAAATTCGCTAAAAATCGGTCAAGCCGTTTCGGAGGAGTACGGAAACTAACACATTGTGACATGGAAATTTTATGTATTAGAAGATTATAATGAGGAAAAGTTGGATTGTTTGTTTGACGCGAATAGGCTCTGAAACTACTGGATCGATTTGAAAAATTCTTTCACCGTTGGGAAGCTACATCTCCGAGTAACATAGGCTATATTTTGTTTCTCTTTGCTACTCAGATTATTTTAGAGCCCGTGCGAAGCCGAGACGGGATGCTAGTTGTGTATATGTATTGATAAAATATAATATATTTTCCGGTAGTTTTATCTTAATTGTTTCTGCTTCTGACAATCTATTGACCAAAACATACATAGCATAGACATGGTGCGGATTAAAACTTACCTAATGACCCATCTCGCAAATGCGATATCATCTTATCTTATATAAAAAAAATCATGTCACAACGTTAGTTACCGTTCTCGTCTTACTATATATAATATTTCCATGTCACAATGTTAGTTACCGTACTCCTTGGAAACGGCTTGGTCGATTTTACCAAATTTTGTAAGCGTATTCAGTAGGTCTGAGAATCGGCTTCTATCTATTTTTCATACCCCTTAGTGATAGGGGTTGTTAACACTAATTTTTTTGACGAAAAAGCAAAACAAATTTGGACGTGGCAGCTTGTAATAAATAATAATAAAACAAGACACGTGTAAACGCAGCATGGTTCCTAAGCCGAAATTCATATGTGGCTTGCAGCTCCCATATTGTTGGCCGCTGTCACGATTCAGCGATCGCAACGAAATTAATGCGTTATGGTTTTTCTGACATTTTTTCAACGTTTCTCGGATGCACCAGCTGTGTTTTTTTTGGAATTTCCAGAGATTAGACTAAGTAATAGAATGCTTAGTTTACGTGAAAACAAAGAAAAAGTTCAGGTGTCGACAGTTTTCAAGCCACTGACTGTGTAAATATGGCTTGAAAGAGAACGACTTGAAGTTTGGTTGTGCTTACCTAAAATAATAGAAAGTTATCCTAACAAAACATTACTTTTGTTTTCTTGAAATTATGATTTTTCACGGATGTGTTTCTGGGCTTTTTAAATAGGTAAATATACGGTAAGAAAACAAACATACATTATGTGTATAACAAAAAAATACTGACCTTATTTAATTTCCTTTTCTTTTTTTATTTACAAACATCGTGACGAAACCGACACATTTGAGGACTGCATCATCCGCCAACCCGCACTTGACCAGCGTCGTGGATTATGGCCTACATTTCTCTCCTCGTGAGAGAAGGCCACGAATGTATAATGGACTACTTATGCTATGCTACGCCTTATTTAAATGAGACTGACAATTCTTCCAGAAGCGTTACGAACAGTCAGATACAAAAGAAGATAAAATAACATATTTTTTTTTACACATTCACACACGGTTGGTTAGCCCCATACTGAACCATTTCTAGCTCGTATTATGGTTGCTAACACAGCTGATATACTACATATACATACATACATATTATATTATATAAATACATATTTAACACCCAGACCCACAGCCAACAAATTTAGTTAAGCACAAAGATGTTGACCGGGCCGGGAATCGAACCTGGAACCTTCTGATTAGCAGTCCGGCATGCTAACCTTTACGCCGACGAGGTCGTCATGCATGACATGTTCCAATTGTGTTTGTAAATAAGCTCATACTTTAGTGCTACGGCCTATGTATCTACTGTCTAATTCTGTGGTATTTTGCAGTTTTTTTTCCGTTTGCCCAACATTTTTTGGACAGTCGTGGTTTTTTCAGCAGCATCCAGCTGTTTTGTGGCTCACGAGGTCTCTAGTACGAATTAATTGGGTGACCGCAGCTTTTTGTGCAGAAATACGGAAATAATGAGCTTCATTTTCAAAAGAAGGATTTAATATAGGCGCTTGGGAAATGTAGAACTAATTTAAGCAGAAGCTCGTGTTTGCGCTTGTTTTTTGTTTGGGCTTAGTGGTTTTAATTAAAAGGTTTTTTTTATGTTTAAGCCACAAATGTTTGACAAGACTTTTTTTTTGTAAATAATGTAAAATTGTTTTACAAAACTAACTTAGCGTTAAGTTATGTACAGTTGCGACAAATCATTTATTTCAAAAAACTTTGTTACATTACAAGAGCCAAATTGCCCTATTTAGGCAAATTGTCTGTATAAAGAGATTTCGCTTATTTGGTTAAGAAATAACCTTGAATAAAAATAAGTTTAATAGTCTTTAATTAATACTGTGTCAGTGATCATATTTATATTATTAAAATTCCTTTTTTATCGTAGCTTTAAAATAATGTTAAACACTTATTTTACAAATTTACATATATAACTATCTTTTGTAAAACCTATAAATTAAATTAAATGTATAAATCAACTAACGCATATAAAATTATTTTTTAGTTATTTTTAAATAACAAATTCAACTAGTAAATCTCTCTGTTGCCCTTATAATTTTATAACACAAGATCGTACAAAACCTAACCAAACCTAAATACAGATAGTATAATCGAATTTTTAAACTGATAAGCTATGATGTGAATTGAAAAAGCGAACGTAAACATACCTTAAAAATATTTTGTAAATATAAATAGAAAATCTTGAAAAATATAAAATCTTCACCAATAGGTGAAGATTTTATATTTTTCAAAACACAAATTGAACTAGCATTAGTAAATGTACAACTTTCCGTAGCCCTTTACATTTTATAGCACAAGATCCTACAAAACCTAACCAAGCCTAAATATAGATAGTATTTACATTCAAATACGCCATCTGGCGGCGGTTAGCAGCTGTCGAGCAATTTGCATGTATATGGGGTGATTCCGCCACTAACACGAATTGAAATGGGGCATTTAGACGAACTATTGGATCTGCATTCATTTAAACTTACTGCGTCGTTTTAGATGTGAACAAAAGATAACATATTGATAAAAATGCTTATAAACGTCGGCTGAAGAAGTTTACCTATCGATACCCTAATTTGCAAATCTAATAACTCCTCTATGGATTTTTAACAGAAGAGACTTAAAACGTCATAATACATTTTATTTAACGCAACAAAGAATAAACCAAAATCCTGTTGAGTTATGCCTTTTATTTATCTAAAAACACTTAAAAATCTATTTTTATACTACAGCCTTTAAAAAATCTATTTTTATACTAAAGTCTTAAGGTTAACCAAAAGGATTTATGGTGAAAAAAGGAATAGTTAGATTTGATTTAAGCTAATTATAAATAAATAATTGGAGCTAAAAGTGGAGTTTTTTGTTTTTATTTCAAGTATATAATATTATGTAATTTTAAATAATTGAATATGTATCTATTACCGTACTTAATCATGGTCCTGGCACGGTTATGATATGCTACAGGGTTACGAGCAGACATTCGCATCTAGTATGTAAGTTAACTACTGCTAAAAATCATTAAAATATAAAAAATCACGTTTGCTTTTCTGCTCTTAATAAATATATGATTACTCTAACATTTGTAGTTTTTTTCTTAATGATGAAATAGGCTCACGTTTGACCGCAGCTTTGCTTGATATTAAACTTCACTGTGATCTAAAATATAACACACTTGCCTAGAAGGAACCTTTACTAGATTTGAAGACCCCTCCCTAAATTGAATGTACATCTCAGGAAGAGAGTTCCAAAGCTTCGCAGTTCTCACAATGAAGGTCGAAGCAAAACGCTTTGTGTCTCTTCGCTGTGCCCCTGCTAGTTCTGTAATGGAATGTAGAAAGGAGAATTAAATTGTGCAGCTCCATTACACACTTGCTTGTATAACTTTACAATGCAAAAACAAAATGCTGAAGGCTTTACGTTTTAACACAATCATTTGAGCTTGAAATTTGTGAATCAAAATCTTTAAGTCTGTTTGACAGAATTGAAAAACTTGTTAATATAAAACGGGTGTAACAAATACGTATACAACCAATACAGTTATTTAGTTGCTTTATGTGTTTGTGCAGTTTTTATTTTCTAATTATGAGTGACGTGTATTTAATATAATCTTATATTGGACGTACGTAATTTTATAAAAATGTATTACTAAAGAATGTAAACTAAAGTTAGAGAGATTGACCAATACAAACATCCAGTAATTATTTCAACTCAGATCACTAGATTAGTTTCTAACCATAAAAAGGGTATAAAAATATAGTTGTTAGCACATCCATAACTCACTATAAAGCCGGTCCTGCCACGTACGACCTTTACGACTGCAGAGAAATGACGAAAAATAAAATGTTAAGTGCTCTCAGCACTAATCCGAAGGACGATCGGTAATAAGCCTTGCATTTAGGGGGCCGGTGCTACTGAGTTAATACTAACCATTGGTTAACTTCTTATCTATAACAACGAACCACATCACTGATCTTTAATTTTCCTAAAGATGTTAATAAATGTAGTAAAATCTGTTAAGACATTTTTTAATTTATGATTATCATGCATATACATACATACTTGAACAAAAATGGCCAACCAAAATAGCATGATTACACTGAAAAATAATACGAGTAGCATAGAAATCAATGAGAATTTTATTGGGGATAGCTAATTACTACAAATTCAATATTACTTCATGTAAATCTAATCTAAAACTAATTAAATTAAAAGTGTATCTAACCTAAAAAAACCAGTGCCAGTGGGAAGAGTACCTAAAATGCTATACAAAGTGGCAAAGTAGAGGCTGGCATTTTGGTCACGAGTAGCGTCGACCAAGCGCTTCTTTAAATCATTGAATAAATATTTAGCTACCGGCAAATAGTTAATTTTACTGACATTTATTTGTCTCAAAACTTTTTAAATATTAAACAAACAGCAGCTTCACATAAAAGCAAAACGATCTGACCGCTTCAGCACGAAACCTGAACCGCTCTTAATCAACCGTTAAACATCGCTTCCGTACCCTAACCTGGTGTTGAAGCACCGGACCCGCCACTATAAAACTTTATGATCCGTATTGTCCGACCAATGAAAGGAAAAATAATTTGGTATTATATCGAAAAAACAGTTTTTGCGCCGAAAAGTCTTAGCTAGAGTTGTAATCTATTTTGTTGCCGGATAGTGTAGTAGGTATTCAAAATTTGTTCATAAAATGTAGTTGACTAATGCGTTACTCTATACCAAACAAGATGTGAGCTTATTATCTTCTTATTATATTAAAAATAAATAATTTGTGATGTATATATAATGAATAAAAAATTCATTATATCTACAGCACATGTTTATTAATTTTAAAATGTATGAAAAAATACGATGAAACAAAGACAACATATACAAAAGTAGATACTCGTAGATCAATTTTCTCTGGTTTTGCATACATAAGGCAGAAAACTAAAAAGCGACTGTCAAATTATTGTTAACAGTATTAGTTATCATCATCATCATCATCAGCCTGTATCCCACTGCTGGGTATAGGCCTCCTCTCCAACACGCCATACAGTACGGTCTTTAGCCAGTTTCCACCAGCTCTTTACCTACAACAACCTAACAATGGTTAGGCATGCTGGTCAGATGACATTTCATCTGACCATTACTTATATGCAGCTTAAAATGTTTATAGTAATTGCTCACAGATCTCCGATAATATTATGACTTTCTTAGAGCTATTAGATTTGTTGTTTTTGCCGGCGTATTTTTAGCCGGTAAGAGCTTTTCACGTCTCATTCTTATAAACGCCGCTGTTTCGCACGACCGAGTTCCGATAGTCGAGGAAATTGCGTACAATACTACCCAGGCGAATCGTTTTGATGCTAAGTTAAATGGAAAATATTGTTTTCTTTATATACTGGAATGTGGAAATACTTACTCGTATTCTTAATAAGCCCTGCTTGGGGGAGTGATCTAATTGAATTTTAGATTTCGTCATAGCATAGCATAACAACCCACTATAAGTTCCTACTGCTGGGGTTCTTACGAGAGGAGAGGTGTGGCCCATAATGCATTACTTTTTCCTAGTGCGGTTGACATGACACATATTTTTTGCATATAGTGGTCCTCAAAAATAGTTTCCTCACGATGTTTTCTTTCACCGCAAAACGAGCGCAAATCCACACATAACATGAAAAGCAAGTCATTGGTAGCGATTTAGCGCCACACCCGACTAAACTAAATTTAAAGAAGCCCCCCGTCTCTTTTCATCTTAGGTGGCCAGAAAGAGACAGCACGTTCTGAACCACAGACAAAACAACTAAAATCACGTCAAATATGGAATGTGCAGGCAGTTTTAGAAGTGATACAAGTGAGTGCGTTCTAAAGTCGCCTATATTTTCTACATTTGACGTGATTTTAGTTGTTTTGACTATGCTGCAGAACTTGCCGACTCTTTCTGGCCACCTAAGATAAACAGAGACGGGGCTTCTTTAAATTTAGTTTAGTCGTGTGTGCCGCTGAATCGCCACCATTGATTGGTGTAAGAACGGGTTCGAACCGGGGGCCGTCTAATTGAAAAGCAGACGCTTATGCCATCGAGCTAACATCTGCTTATGTTTTGGCTTACATTTTGTAATTGCACACTGGTAACAGACAAATTCTAAGCTATTTTCTAGCGCACAAGCAGGTTTCAGTTTAGGAAACTGTTTATATTCTCAGAGTTGCATATAAGCATAGCGAATTGCAAAATCACGACAAATTTTGATAATTTTGTATTTGATGCAATGTTATTATAATTATAAATGTTATGCTCTATAAACGTATTCAATAGAATTTATTTATAGATATAGTAGCGCCTGTAGCTCGGCTAGCTAGGGTGATCTGACGCGATCTTTGAAGCTAAGCAACGTCGATGCGGATAAAAATTAGCCTATGTAATAATCCAAGGTCTGGCTTATTTCCATGCCAAACTTCATCAAAATTGGTATAGCCGTTTGAGCATGAAGAAGTAACAAACACACACACTGATGATGAGTAATATTGCGTGAACAAATCAAAAAAAAATCTTTGAAACGTATCCCACAGAAGAACTTTTGAGAATAATAATTACTAGAGACTTTTAAAGGTTTTTCGTGGCTGTAAAACATGCGGTTTTACCTAAATCGCCCTTAATCCCAAATTACCCTACATCTGTTCAAATAAATCACTCCGGCTTAGTCAAATCATTAAATCCGTATAATTGTGTGTGGCGCTTACTCACCGAGCGACGATATTGACCGCTATGTTTCCGTGACTGAGATACTGTCAATTTACTACTATTACGTTACAGAAAATATAGGTAAATTATTTATACCTTTATTTCAGACAACTATGGCCCGTAACATAGCATAACATAACATAACATTAATAAAACATATTATTAGTTTATTTATTTTTTTTATTTAATGACCTACAAACTAGACTTATTAACTATTACACACCAATAGGCGGAGTCGCATTTCGCCGATAGGTATTATATCATAGTCTGTGAACAATTCCAGCATGAACCAATTGTCGTTATAAAGATAAAGAAAAAAATTGCAAACACTTATATTGTAAGTATGTGAGGCAAAATTACATAAATCCATAAAAAAATTCAATACTCTAGCGTATGAGTGTGACATATCACACTCATACAGACGGACAATGAAGTCTAAAAAGCATCATACGATATGTATAACCTGTGGGTTCAATTAACGCCGCCGGCATTTGCTGAGTTGCGACTGTGTTGCGGCAAACTATGTTTTCATATTTTATTTTTAATTTACACGACTGTTTAAGGTTTTGTGTTTGCCAAAATAAAAAATATTTTTCTTTCTTTCTTTTTATAAGATCTCCCTGTTTATATTTAAAATTTATCTAAATTATTTTAATATATGCAATTCCCCATGATATGAAAATCAGAAAAATTGCATAAAATGTATAACAAATGATAAAACATATTTTTTTTACCGAAAAAGAAAAACCTTTCAAACATATTAAACACCAATATTTTTTCCGGGCGGCTTGACAACTCTCGACACCAGAGCTTGGCCACTTAGCTCATACAGAAGAAGAAGACTAATAATTTTATACAAATAAATAGCGCTGGTCTGCCTGAGGCCGTTAAGCAAGATTTCAGTATCGCATAGCATAATGCTATAGCTCGGTTATTACACGTAACGTTCCAAACAACGATTCGAGTGCTCTCGATAGCAACCGAATTAATCGAGAATCGATTACGACGATAAACTTGTTCGATTATTCGATTTGCACTCGAATAATCGAACAAGTTTGAATAGGAACGGTGAAGCCTCGCTGTGATTTCTTGGAAAACAGTAATTCAATCTATATAGGCCGGTACTTTGTAAACATTCAATGAGAGATTTTAGAGAAGTACATTGTGTTATTTTTTTAAGGTCCAATAGGTAATTTGAAAAAGATTTCTAAATCCCAAAAGATTCTTTACAAATTAATCATTTGTAGTGAATTTTATGTTTTGAATTACATTTAACATTTGTCATAGCTATTCTTTGGCTATCTCCACAGTTCTAACCAGATTTTCGTCCACAAGAATATCACAAACTTCAGAAATAGTTCACTAACTTCATCTTAAAGGAATGCGCTTGGATTTTTGATCGCTATAAAATTAGTTCAGAGTCAAATAGTTCGAATACTCCTTGAGAAGTTGGCTCTAAACTTCAGAGTTGAGGGAGTGTTGAAATTGGGGTCTGATCTTAGATCGCATATTGGTACTGGCAAGAGCTGATTTAACTTAGGTAACTTAGGTGCTTTTGACTAATTATGTTTGGCGGTGATATTAGTGATAATCGATTACGAGAGAGTGGCAAAATAATTTGATTTCATAGTTTAGTGCACATTAAAACAATATTTATTTACTAAAAATATGTAAAGTTATCCAGTTTAGGTTCACATTTACTAAAAAAACTCCAGTGCTAATAGGTATTTTTAGTTATTAAGATATTTCGTCTTTATTTATTTTCGCCAGTCTATGAGTCTATGACAACTGTAAGTTCAAGAAAACGCAAAATATGATTATCATACAAATTTAATTACTAAGAATTAATGTATACACTAATGTCATACACATCATATACACACCAATGTCAAAAATAGCATATATACCTACACAAATATCATAAACATCATGTACTCACCAATGTGAGGTCACTTATGAATGATAAGTTTAGTAATCATGTAATAATAAATATAAAATACTATAAGGAAGCATAAAAATTCTGACTCAATAGCTGTTGTATCACGAGTCAGTAGTGATTATCAAGTCAATCTGTGCAGAATAATGGTCAAAAAGTGTTCGAAACATTTTTCAACAGAACAGCCCGAACTATCTTTCCGAACTAACCGTCTAATAACATCACGTGCCGGTTACTGATACCTTGCAAGAATGCCTTTCTACTTGGAATAGAGAAACAACAGAGCGTACATTGCAACCATACTTTCAAACTTTTTGCATTTTTACTTTAGTGTGAGTGATGTGAATACAGATTTTACTTCATTTGATTAAGTTGCACAATATTATAATATTCTGAATGAAATAGTACATTTTATTTTACGAGTCTTTATTCTCCATTACAAGGGCAAAATCTTGATTATACAGTTTTTTAACTATAAATCGTAACGATAAAAAATAGCTTCAAGGCCGTTTTAAGAACCGCTCTAAGAATAGTATAGTAGTAGTATAATAGTATATCTCAAATACTTAGTATTTTGGAGATAGATTAAACCTTGGAATAACACATAAGCTTCTTTTTATCCCGAAAACAACTGTGGTTCCTGTGGGATACGCAAATTACTTCAAAATCTATACACCTTCACGTTTGTAAAAATTTTGCATTGTATTCTACTAAACTCCTTTCATTTGATACCCATACTGACAGAGTTGTGAAAAAGTCTATCTGCCATATTAGGCTGAGGCCTTAACCCAATTTTTATCAAACATAGCTCTAAAATACTGTTTACAAAGACAATTTTTTTTCTACCCTACACTGTCCCACTGCTGGGCAAAGGTAACTCCCCCAACTCTCTACACAAATCCCGGTTGACAGCCGCCTCTTGCGAGGCCTTCGAAAACTGGTCAGGATCGTCAAGCATGAGGCCCTCGGTCTCCTTACGCTAACCTTGAGGATACCAAATATAAAAAAAAATATAATTATCGGTCCCTCCCTTCGGAACTTCTTTCCATCTTTTGACTTTTAACTCAAACTTATAACAACTCGTCGCGTTGTTGCGTCGGGGATTTTTTTAGCCTATACTGCCCCACTGCTGGGCAAAGGTAACTCCCCCAACTCCCTATACAAATCCCGATTGACAACCGTCTCTCGCAAGGCATTTGAAAACTGGTCAAGATCGTCACGCCAGCGGGCCCTCTATCTCCCTCTGCTTCGCCGTCCTTGAGGATTCCAAAAATAAAAAAAATATAGAAATCGGTCCCTCCCTTCGGAACTTCTTTCCATCCTTTGACTTTTAACTCAAACTTATAACAACCCATCGCGTTGTTGCTTCGGGGGTAAGAATGAAAATAATTTCTGAATTAATGAATACTATAAAACTTTAATTCGCTCTGTCTAAAATATTTTATCTCGTCTCTACCGGAATAGTTCCACGGCTCGAAGTGATTGGATGTTCAAGTTCGCAGGAAGTCACTTTAGTCACCTTCGGGAGTTAAATTAGTGCACGTAAAGCCACTATATATTGACTGAGCGAGCGAAGTGTTTCTTGTATCAACTAGTGCTAGTATATAAAACGTTGTTCAAATACAATGCCACTTGGGCCGTGACGTCGCGTCACGACATTAAAGTGCGTTAAAATAATAAAAATATATACGCTAATACGTATGTTTCGTATTAAATTGTAATGTATAATGAACAATATAATGTTCAAGGCACTTCATTACAGATAAATCTTGCAACTTTTAACTCTTCAAAAGAACAGTATTATATCGGAAAAACAACTTAAATTTCAGTAGTACTGAACTATACAATACATACAATTCATATTGGAATCACATCAGCAAAGTGCGTTAAAATGAACAAAAATATGTGCTGAAGTATATATAATACGAGTACGTTTCGTATTAAATTGAATTGAACAATATAATGTTCAAGGCACTTTTTTACAGATAAATCTTGCAACTTTTAACTCTTCAAAGGAACAGTATAATATCGGAAAAACCACTTTGATTTCAAAAATACTGAACCAATTACGATAAAATTCATATTGGAACACATGGGAAGCGAATTTTGTGAAAAGTGTATCAAAATAAAAACAAAAAATAATAATCAACATCGGTTTATATGCATATGCCGGAGTTATGAGGTAACAGGCTCAAAAGAGACAAAGAAACGTTAAATTAAATTGAGAACCTCTTTCATTAAACCAAGTATATTAAAAAATAACGCTTTAAATCAGGTCATTTTCAGTCTACAATTAGTAAATGTCGTTGGAGTTAAAATCAATCGAGTTCTATTCAAGTATGTGTAATGTATTACTTACTATGCTATAGAAACACAAAAAATCACAAACAGGAAAAAACCCAGCAAACAGATATCGAATTACTTAAATATACTTACCCAAACCACTTTAAAGTCAATAGCTAAGTAAATATGTAAATTCGAAGCTATTCTAACGGATTGAAAAGTTTCGATTGAATCTTGCTATTTGATCCAATGGCTCTCACCGGGTTTTAAGCAAAGAGTTTTAGATACCGGGATATAGTCTTGGTATTATCAGAGTATACTCCTCCTCCTCTAGTCGGTATTATGCGTGCCAAATAAGAATAGGACTGTCAAGCCGCCATTTTGCTCAATAATACGCATTAAGGTCATTACTAAAGTGTACGGTGTGCCAAAAAATTAGTTAACAAATTATATACATGTATGTAATGTACCCTTTTTTGGTATTTCTTTTACATTTTACGCAAAATTAATTATAAATGAGTAGGATTTGAAAAAAATAACATATTTATAAAAATGTACATTTATTTTCAGTTTTTATGAATCGGTCGTAAAGTTCTTTAGATACGGATATGTCACAATCTAGAGTATATTGTATTACTGCTAATTTTAAACTTCGCAGAAGTTCATTGGCATGATTTTTTTCATTTCCGAAGTACTTGTGCACATTAAAAACGATTTCTCGTTTACAATGGCGCACCACACACGCACTAGTACAGTAATTAAATCTTATTTTTTGAGCTTTTTTGCTGGCAGTACTATTTTGACAATTATCGTGTGAAGTTGGAAGTGAGCGCGATCCTATTCTTAGTTGGCACGCATAAGTAGCTCAATGCTGAGCATTGTGATGACTCCGACTGGCCCCCTTGTTGACAATGTGTCGCCAGTTATGTCGATCCGCGGCTTTATGAATAGCTACACCAGCTTTCGAGCCAGTGTGTTCAGCCTCCAGATCGGACCATCTTGTTAGGCTTAGACCTCTTCATCATATTCCTGTCATTTTACTGATGATAATGAGCTTCTCCAGATTGTCCGCTGGTTTCCGTGTGATATGCCCGAAGTACTGCAGCACCTACTTCAGGCATACGGAAGACATGCGTTGTTTAATGTGAAGCTCATTTCACGATACAAGGAATAAAGAAAGCTACAATAAGTGATCGATTTTAACCGACCAATTTTTTTTATTTTGTTTTACACACGGTTTTTACTCAATTTACTCACGGTTGCTTAACCCCATACTGAACAATTTCTAGTTTGTGTTATGCTGCTGAAACAACTGATATACTACATACATACATACATATTTATATTGATACATATATAACACCCAGACCCACGGCCAACAAATTTAGTTAAGCACAAGATTTTGGCCGTGCCGGGAATCGAACCCAGTCCTTCTGATTGGAAGTCTGGCATGGTAACCATTACGCCAATGAAGTCGTTTTAAACTCACCTAGTGGACACTGATCACAGGAAATGACGAGACGATGATGAATTTCTTAGGTTCGGTTGCACCATATTGGTAGTTGAAGTAATGGTTTATGTCAAATTTAACGATTAAGGTTACGTTGACATTAACATTGACCGCGGAATGTTTTGAACCATCATTTTTATAAGTATCGTTAAAGTTTTCCGGACTGCCAGCGAATTAACGCATCTGACAGCTAGTTAACATAAAACTATAGCTCATACCAGCGAAGTTTGGTAAGTTATGGCTACTGAAGTGGAGTTATGAAATCAACTAAAATGGTGCTGCTCGATTATTGCCTTTGTTATTAAACATTTTGTTAACATAAAAGTAAACTTGCACCATTATGCAAAAATTCTTATTTTTTTTTTACCAGCTGTTCTTCTAGTCTTGTACAAAGTGTAGACAAAATAAAGACATATTGTATCCAATTTACGAAGACCTACAACATTTTTTTTTCACCAAAAAATAAGCTTGATAAAAAAGGTTTTATTAAAGTAAAGCCATCACCTTACTAAACTTTTTGTAATATTCGCGTTGAAGCCGCGAAATAAGAACTCATTTTAGAAAAATATTATACACAAGTATCATGACAGTATGGATAGTAAAAACTTGTCTTATAATTTTCGTAACAAATATATTCTCGTAGACACCCAAGTTAAAGGTATGTTACATTGACTACAACAATGTTCACAGAAAAATGCGCAGTAAATTATTAATCTTCATCCCAGATTAACGAAATGTTACCCGAGTTAATCCGGAATAAAAGTAGATAGCATTTTAATTCAGGTCTATGCTTTTTACCAAATTTCATTGCAATTGGTTCGGCTGTTTGACCAAAAAGACGTAACAAACAAAAATCCAGAATTTTGTGTGCGTGTTTGTATGCGTGTAACTCGCACACACAAACTTTCGAACTTATAATATTTTGATAGGATATTTTTTTTTCGGCACGTTTGGATTGGGACGGCTTATTAACAATAATACTCACGGGATTCTACATAGATTTGAGTTTGACTTTTATTTTTAAGAAGTTAGCTGACAAAAAAAAAGGATATCTCATACTGCTATCATTCTGTATTGTAACTTCCCAATTCCCATACGCAAGGCATCTCAAAACGGGCCATTTATTTCTGAAATCATTAGGGCGGGGACATGTAGCGGTCTAATTTTATGACTAGAGGAAACCACGCGGAAGGGTTAGGGTAGATTCGGGTGAAACAGGTTTTTGGGGTATCGGGGATTTTGTTTTACGCTATATTGTAAAAAAAGGGTAACATATGCCAATAGTTATATAGTGCCTTTAGTTAAAAATCACGTACAAGCTCAAAAACATCGCTTTACATAACAAGCAAAATATTTTTAAATGTTTTGGAGAAACATCACACAAAGTTGAAGTAAAATAAGAAACAAATAACCAACTATTAAATTTTGCAATAAATATTTCTTTTTGGTCTATTAAACGACTGTCATTTGTTAGGGTTCTGAACCCAAAAGGACTAAGACTTTGCTATTTTGCCGTTTCTTATACATACTGATGCGGAACCTTTCGTGGGCAAGTTTCTGTCGCACTTGACTAGTTATTATTTAAAAAAATGATTTACCAATGATGTAACAAGATTGCGTATTTTATAGAGCAAGTCAGTTAATATCACAGAGCTACTCACATACGTCCATATTCTAGAAACAAAAACAAAATGAAAACTTTGACACAAGTTTTTATGGCGCCCACCTTGGATTTGATATTTATTTTGTATATTATGTGTATTCTACTAGCAAAGCCCTTTCATTTGAAAGCCATATTGCGGAAGTTATCATGTTGTATGTAATCCGCCATTTTGTAGCGGCCACCATCTTAGACCAATCCTCATAAGATCTTAGTAAAATGATAATGTAATGTAATATAATAATAATAATAATTAATAATTGATTTTGTTAGGATAAGTAAATTAAAACATGTCACAAATATTTAGTAGTCCTATTACATGGTGTACGACATTCTAATTTAAGTCATTGGAAGGAACTAACCTCCATGACACGGGCGCTCAGTCCAGTTTGAGGGTTAGGGAAAATAAATTATGTACATCATTTAATGAATAAAAATATTTTGAATTTTGAATTTTTGAACAATCCCGACTATTTCAAAATCGGTCTATCCATTCGGGAGCTACGATGCCACAGACAAACAAACCTACTCGTACACGCACCCACACACGTCAAACTTATAAGGCACCGTTGGTTTTACCTGGGAGATTAAAAACAAACCATTTTATTAAGCCCCGTACATCGGTACCGTAGTAAAAACTTTAAAAGCTGAAACAGACAACGCAGCACGTTAAGCTTATGTTAAATACTGGGTTACTTATATTTAGCTGCCGCTTCTATGGCAAAAATTGATATTTTATTAGGAATTTATATATTTTATTGGTACATTGTAGCGCTTATAGCTCGATTATCTAAAGTGATCTGACGCAATTACCAAAGTTAAGCAACGGTCGAAGCGGATAGCCACCTATCCTAAACCAATTCGCATCGACCGTTGCTTATCTTTTGGAATAATTTTGGATGTAGCTTCCCAACGGTGAAAGATTTTTTCAAATCAAGTAGTTTTTTGTACACATTTCACACACGGCTGGTGATCCCCATACAAAACCATTTATAGTTTGTATTATGGTTACCAACGCAACAGATACTACATATATACATTAACACTTTATATCCATACATATTTATCACCCAGACCAACAGACAACAAATTTAGTTAAGCACAAAGATGTTGTCCGTGTCAGGAATCGAACCCGGGTCTCTCTGGTTGGCAGTCCAGCGTGATAACCATAACACCAACGAGGTCTTCAAGTTTCAGAGCCTATTCACTACACAAAAACACTTTTATTCTTTATGATATTAGTATAAATATATACATAGTATAGATAACTTTAATTAACTGATCTACAGGCACTACTGATTTCATTAATATGAAAGATAAGGTAATGAACTACATAGATTGTCATTGCAATTGCATTTGGATTCGTAAAGAAGACAATGACAATCTATGTAGTTCATTACCTTATCTTGCATTAATATGAAATCAGTAGTGCCTATAGATCAGTTCATTAAAGTTATCTTAGCAAATAACTTTGACTTTAGATTTTGCCAGCGATTTACGAGTTACTCTGTAGAGTGCCACTACATCACGTATCTCTTGTAAACAGACCGTAAACCAAACCTTTCTGTTCGGTTTAACGTGTGGTAGCATTTTGAAATGTAACTTTAGTGTTCTATATGTATCAAACACCTATGTACAGCCTACAATGTAAAGCAAATTTAGTGTTAAAGTATACTAAGCTTTAACATTATTGTGCCGGCTTCTCCGGGTAGAGTATCAACTTTAAGTTATCATCAGGGCTATTCAGGTAATTGACGACCTCGTTGGTGTAAAGGTTACCATGCCGGTCTGCTAATCAGAAGGTTCCGGGTTCGATTCCCGGCCCGGTCAACATCTTTGTGCTTAACTAAATTTGTTGACTGTGGGTCCAGACCCACAGTTAACACCCAGGTGTTAAATATGTATTTATATATAAAATGTATGTATGTATATGTAGTATATCAGCTGTGTTAGCAACCGTATATGTGTTAAATAAAATTAGTAAAAAAAAATTTTTTGAATCGGATAGAGCAATTGCTATGCAGATAATCAGAATCGGAAACTTTTGACATTTCAATCGGACATGCAGTCTATGTTTTTCGGAAACGTTTCCGACAAAAAATTGCGCGCGGATGCAAATATCTGATTTTAGAAAAGGAGTAATTTGATTTGAGTTTTTTTTGTACTTTTGCCGAGTGAACCTGCCATCCGCGATCTGTGACAGATTAGATATGTTAGTTTTTTAACTAGCTTTTTTACTCTCTGTGTCTAGAAGCGTGTAAAAGTATCTTTATACGAAAGCATAGAATAAGTATTGTAAGCTTTGTTATAAAAAATAAAAACTTTAGTAATAAAAAGTTTTATTCAATCTGATATTATGATCATGATCAGTGTTTTAAGCTTGGATTGATATTCTTTTACTTTCAAGTTTAATTCGCAAATATATACTAGACTGGTATAAATATAATATACGACTACCCACCTTTTAAAATCTTGGTATAATACAAAAGATCCCGTGTTTACACAAACAAAGCTTCCAAACAGCAGTTACTAACTGTAATATTAAGACTCACACATATTTTAACGTGAATTTATGTAATCAAACCACAACACTCTGAGCTAACCGCCTACAATACATAAGTCCCATATTAAAATTCACAAATATCCTTCTCGCTTACCTTAAATGTGACATACAAGTTTGTACAGCATAATTTCTTACGTACAAAATATCATTCCAGCATACGATACATTTTCGAACTCCAATCAAAGCAATTTGAATCTTATGTTTAAACTGAAGAGTTCATTTTGCAGTGTACACAGCTGAAATCAGTCTGCAAATGTATTTCTCTGCTCCTATCTCATTTTCAGTTGGCCGGCGATCGTATACGCGAGAGGACACGCTTTGTTTTCTGCGCAACTTTGTCACGAAGTTCGAAATTTGAAAACTTGATTATGGTTCGTTTGGATTTTTATGAAGTATTGTTTTTATTTGGAGTGTAATTTCGTTAGTGCGTTTTAAAGGGATTGATGTGATGTGGAACTTTGTGTAATATAACGTTAAATCGGTGAGTTAGTTATCTTTTATCAAAATCTTGTTATTATTATTTTATTTTGCTTTCTTACTCTAAATATTGTAATAAAATAACAAAATACGAAATGCAAACGGGTACAGTTTTGATAAAAATGTCCGTAGTACAAAGATCACTTTTAATTTAATTTTATTCGATTACGTATTTAGTTATGTACCTACGGCGTGGTTTAGAAAACCATTTCGTGATTTTTACTATGTATTTAAAATACATGTTTAAAAAATGAAAAAAAAAAACCGTAAGAAGTTCGAAGAATAGTAGATTTGTAAATCGATGTAATGACAAACCAAATGTATTTTTTTACGGTTTCTAGTGCCCAGATTACAAATATATTCATTAAAAATCTCAATGTGCTCATATTTTCAAGTTTTTTGCATATCTTATATGTATTTTAACAAATACCGGCTTGTTAAAAATAAAAATTAAATTTCTGTTTCCGTAGTTCAGAACTATTTGAAAAAAGTTTTTAAGTGGGTAGGTTATTTAGTTTTTTTTTTTCTTCTATTTTGTTGAGTACTTTAGAAAAAAGTTTTTAAAAAAGTACTTAACTATTTTACAGATTCAGTGATAGTTTCACGAAATGTGTGTATAAATAGCGAGTGTGGCTCGGTGGTAATAACGCCAGCTTTTCAATCAGACAGCCCCTGGTTCGATCCCGGTCCTACACCAATAATTTCTTTTTCAAGTTATGTGTGGATTTGCACTCGCTTTACGGTGAAGGAAAACATCGTGGAGAAACCGGCATGTTTGAGTATCACAATATCCGAAGGCGTGTGTCATCCGCCAACCCGCACTTGGCCAGCGTGGTTTATTATGGCCTTTATCTCTCTCTTCGTGAGAGAAGGCCCCGAGTCCCAGCTTTGGGAACGTATAGTGGGCTGCTTATGATGTGCATAAATAGACCCAAAAATATTTTAAGGCAACAAAACCAGTTTAGACCAGTGTTATGAACGTAAATCATATTGATATTTAATTTAATTTTAAGAAATCTCGTAAAATAAAATAATAAAACAATAAATCGAGTGCGAGTCGATACACAAAGAGTGGGGAAGCTGTAAAATAACTTTGGGGCTTAAAATTAATTTGCTCGATTTTATGGCAAATTAAATTCCCTCTTGTCTACTTGGCTTGTTCACTGGAGTAGAAATCATCCAGTTATACAGTATTGTGTTGCTGTCTCGCTCTTTGCAAAAGGAAATAACAAATCAGTAACAAATTATTTTAAATGTTGTTTAGGTAAACTTTTTAAACAAACTAACCTTTACCTTATTGTCTCAAGTTGATATTAGCTTAAGCAACCCACAACATCACAATAATTATTAACAGCAGCTTGTAATTACCAGATGATATCATTATTTATTTAGGTACAGCCTTATTTATGTTTAGTTTAATTTGCGTTTTAATTTTAACACTGGCCTGACTGTGGAAATTTTCCGAGAAAGGTTATTTACAGATAGCTTTAGAACTTAATAATTCGCACCCTAAAATGTGTTTCGTTAATTTTATTTGCCGAACAAAACGTTAACAAGCTATGTTAGTTTATGGTGGTGATTCAGCGGCACACACGACTAAACTAAATTTAAAGTAACTCTGTCTCTTTTCGTCATAAATGACCAAAAAGAGATGATACGATCTAAACCATAGACAAAACATCTAAAATCACGTCAAACACGTCAGATTTAGAGCTGATACAATTGGGTGCGCCCTAAATTCACTTATATTTTATATATTTGACGTGAATTTAGTTGTTTTGTGTGTGGTTCAGAACGTGCCGTCTCTTTCTGGCCACATAAGATGAAAACAGACGGGGCTTCCTTAAATTAAGTTTAGTCGTGTGTGCCGCTGAATAGCTATCTATATCTGCTATTCGTGGTTTAGATTTATTTTTACTTCTTCTAGAAGGGAGCGTAACCATACCACGTTCCACAAGAGTTAGTGACGCTCTGGTCTGAGATGGAGCATGCCTAGTTTGGAATAAATAGCTCTCAAGGACGTTATCGCAACACTCTGTTCGGTGCTTGGTGACAGAAGTTAAAAATTTCATTAACACATAATAGTAATTCGTTTTGCAGGTCGAGCAGTTTTTTCAATTTTCTTTTATTTCTAATTGTGCAATGTAATCAAAAAGTTGTAGATAGCAGACGGCGATAAATAACATCTACGGCGTAGCAACTTCGCTACACTTGCTACGAAATCTTTTCGTAGCAAGCGTAGTAAACTATGATAAGTTGTTGTTCATTGTTTAATTTCTAGGCCATAATTCGACCCAAACGTTGCAAAATTGTAGTTCAATTATTGTTAAGACACCTGAAAAAATATGTTCTTCTAGCATAAGACTGTTTTTAATTAAATATTGTTATGTATAATATGTAGTTATTTTTACCGACTATCCATATTTTATCTGAATTTTTTCGTCCCTTGATCCGTCCTTGGTATATCGGCCCCACCAGGGGCGTAATTAGCAGATGGTAGCACACGTTCGTAGCATCATCCGTCGGTTTTAGATTAAAGCCAGTAAAATCTCCAATTCAAATAGCACGACGGAATTCAAATGAACCTGTGGGGGGTACTAGTGTCTTGAGAAAGATAGATCACCTTTGGACTAAAAAAAAGATAATAATTTAAAAAACATCGTTTGTTTGATATCGAAACTTTGATGTTTGTGTTTAGAAAGTTATGAGTGTTTAACAAGTATGGATGTACCGAAGTAAAATGCGGATTATGTGAAAAACAAATATCTCAAGAAGACCTACAGTATTTCTTGTGCTACTTTGAAGCCATGTTGGCTTACTTAGCTATCTCAGTTTTACAATCAAAATTAAATTTAATTAAGAGAAATCATCATAGTCTTAGTTTTACTTCGTACCAGCGAACTAGAATAAACGGAAGAGTAACTCCATACAACTGCCGCTTAGAATTTGAATCCATCTACGCACACAATTATACTGCTATCCCAACGAAACACATACACAAAGCTCGCACGCGATTGGTCGGTCGACGCCACGCGGGCGCGCGGGTAGCTGTTTTGCCCTCCCACCACGGTATTTTCCGCGTGGGCGGTGGAATCATTTAATCGGCCAAGTTACTTTTCTATTTATTCTAGTTCGCTGCTTTGTATTATTCGGCATTTTGAGTCTGGTTCCTTGAGTGATCGTGGTATCCTCCAGATTCGCTCCGAATTACGCCGGCACTGGAATTTTAAATGAGAAACGTTTCAGAATCGGTCTGACGTCTCGCTCCAAGATTTATTTCGGTTTTTGCATTTCCAACCGCTCTGTACGTTTGTTTTGTTCGAGACCAATTCTTCGGAGGGCGATTATCTCAATAAAATCTCGATTTAAATTCCGAGCAAAAGTTACTTTTGCTTGGTGCTCTCTGTTTTGGGGTAATACAAACTGGTCGGGATAATAAAAGGTGCAGCTCGACCGTTTGTTGCTTTTGTGTTTCACATATAGACTGTGTGGTTTAAGTGTGTATATAATCTTATTTTTTTTTTTGGGAACATTTCATACACTGCTGGTTACACACATACTGAATCATTTCTAGTTCGTATTATGGTTGCTAACACAACTGATATACTACATATACATACAAACATATTTTATATAGATACATATTTAACACCCAGACCGACAGGCAACAAATTTAGTTGAGCACAAAGATGTTGGCCGTGTCGGGAATCGAACCCGGAACCTTCTGATTAGCACTCCGGCATGGTAACCGTTACGCCAACGAGGTCGTCTTGAGTTGATTGAGACATGTTCACCTTATGACATTTTTATGAGCATGCCAAGCGTTTTATCACAGCGCGCGGCAAGTGAGCCGTGAACGGTGGGGTGCCACATCACGGGAATCTCGCCTTGTGGGTCGCAAATTAAAAATATGTCTATTGCATGAACTCTGTCACGTCTAGATAACCTGTGTTTCCGGCTAGGATTCCAATAAGCAGTGAACTGAGAAGTGGAGGCAAGGTTGTGATTGACTGCAGCACTAGGCCGCTTGCCCTCGCAGCCACCACCACAATACGACTTACTTACTGCTCCGGCACGAAAACCCCAAAGTGGGTCTTGGCCTCCGATAACAGACGGCGCCGCTCGTCACGGTGTTGCGCCATTCCTCTCCAGTCAGCCACTTGAAGCTCGCCGAGGGCGGCCAACTGGACGGCGTCCCTCCGGCTTCCCAAGGTAGGCTCTCTTAGCGGCCCGATCCTCCCCCATCCTTAACAGGTGTCACCATAATGAAACACCAAAACCATGGGCCATTCCATCTCCACCTATCGCACAAATCTTGCCATGCGGTGCCTACCGCCGAAATTTAGCCGTGCGGTGCCGCACCACAGAAATTTCGCCGCACGGCAGGCGAGCTCGCCACGCCGATACGCATCCTTAACCTTACTTTTAGGACCATGCCAGTTTACAAACACAAACATTAAAAATCTGACGCTGGGTAAGTAAACATTGAAAGGCTTTTGGATGACTAGAAAAACTAGGAGCTATAAGCAAGATTACACAGTGTAGCTGTATTTTTGTTTCCTTACTAAGTGAAAGAGAGTAACGCAAGTTCTACTTTCAATAGCATTGTTATTCCACATCTGCCTTTCTTCTTTAGTACCTCGACTTTTCGCCAATATATTCGTTATTTTTTCTCGACGTTCGATTGACTGCGAAGGAAACTTTTCGAACAAAATAGCAAAAATTTTGACACGTGAAGTACCTTCTTTTGTTTTTTTCGTGACAGCTAAAAATAAACATTCAATAGAATGGAGACTTGGTGAAGACAGTTTTATGTTTATGTAAATTATGGTTGACGACTTCGCTGGCGTAATGGTTACCTTGCCGGACTGCCAATCAGAAGGTTCCGGGTTTGATTCCCGGCACGGCCAACATCTTCGTACTGATCTAAATTTGTTGGCTGTCGGTCTGGGTGTTAAATATGTAAAAAAATTATATGTATGTATATGTAGTGTATCAGTTGTGTTAGCTACCATAACACAAACTAGATATGGTTCACTATGGGGTTAACCAGCCGTGCGTGAAATGTGTCCTAATATTTATTTATTTATAATGATTGTGTTTTTACACATGTAAATATGCTGTTGCTCAAAAGTATTTTATTTTTTATAGTAAAGTATTTGACAAGCACGTACATACATTAGTTACGAGTATGGCCAGTATCATTACGGGCTGCTATTAAGAATCAATGACACAAAAATTTTAGTTTAAAACATTTGTAGGACAGATTTTCCGAATCATATTTTTAATTTCATAGAACGCGTAAATTTTTGACATATCTAGAATTAGCCTTAAACTATTATCTTAACAATTTGGTTATATAACTATTATTTTAATTTAAACTTAATTTATATTTTTTTTTTATTTACCTTTCCGTCAGGTTCTATCTGAAGTGGCCTATTAAATTAATTTTATGAGTGTTTTTTTTTATTATAAGTTTTTAATCTTTTAAACTGTATACTAAACATTTAAAAAATGGTGATGAATTATATATATTATAATTTATATTCATATTTTATTTAACATACTAAATTCATGATTAACGTTAACAAGCTTCATACGCTATTAACACAGTGTTCCGGAACATTCCAAAATGTCTTTTCACACAAAGTTTCGTGTTATTTAAATCAGTCACGCGTCAGTAAATACAAACAGGGAGCAAAGTTTCACGAAAATTTGTTTAGCACCGCAGCTTGAATTTGTAATTGGAACGTCCCGAAATTTACATGTTTTTGTGGGTAATCTAACATTTCCGACTTTAGCATACACGTTTATGTACGAACATAAAGTTTGAAGACGAATCTATTCGTAAGTTTAAATGTATATTTTCTAGAAAGGTAGTTTAATAACCATTTCAATGTGCTGGTGAATGATGCTGAATTCAATAAATGGAATTTAAAATTAATTAGCAAGTTACAAAAATCAATATTAAAAGAAACAATCGTTGAACCCGAGTCAGTTAAGTACAAACACGTGTAGTAAACTACATATGTACATATGTCCTTACCTTACCAGGTTGTCATCAAATACCGGCCACGCTTAATAACTTTGGTATCTAGTTAAGGGACACCGTAAAAGCTTGGTTGATGCATCCTATATGAAGTTTCAAACTCATTAGCTTTGTTGAAGGTCGATGATACGTAGAATAGGAAGAGCCAGATGGATCATGTTTAAATCATCGCACACAGTTTACATAAAACATATTAATCGTCAGAAAATTATGAACTCAAAAATTAATGAAGTTACAAAACACACTTTTAACTTTATTTATATTTCGCCTTGTAAGTTACATAGTATTTTAAGAGGCTTGTTTTAATTATTCGTAGAAGAATAGATTTTCTATTATGCTTTTGCAGAGCATTTGACTCAGTAAATTGTAAGCGAATATAGAAGCCACATATGTATATTTGACATAGTTTTGACAAGAAAATAGAAGACAGCTTGAACTGTCATTAAAAAAAATATTTTTAAAACGATGTAAAATTTTTCAGGATCGACATTTGATATTCTAACTACCTGCGCTTCGCGGTGCTACCCGCGTCAATCCGGGATAAAAAGTTGCCTACGTGTTAATCCAAAGTTTAAACTACATCCATACGAAGATTCATCGCAATTAGTTCAGCCGGTTGAGCGTGAAAAAGTAACAAACTCACTTACATACAAAATTTCGCATTTATAATATTAGTAGGATGTAACCCCTCTGGTTCCAACAGGCCAGCCAAATTGGGCCCGAGAACGGTGACATTTTATGAACTAAATAAAATCTGCCTCTGTGGAAGTTGCTCAAAAGCAAACGCCAGGAGAGCTTCCGTGTGTCCACACTGGAGAACCCAGAGCCTTCCATCAGGCATCGAGGCTGGGCACCGAGGGGTTAAAAATCCTACATAACTCAGCCTCTCGTAAAAAATAATAGTAGTTTGAAAAAACTAAAAAACACGCTTATCTGGCCGTTTTAAGTGGGTCAAAATCGCGCCCAAAGAAGTCGGTCACAAACGAACATACAAACAAAATTACAAAAAAAATTAATAATTTTATCAAATTAGTGTATTGTCATCGGTCCTCAATAAATCTACAAAGTTTCAACGAAATCTGGCGGTTTAAAGTCAAAATCGCGCCCAAAGAAGTCGGTTACAAACATACAAACATACAGGTGAAGCTAATATAAAGCGTGTAATAAAAAGGATGTAACCTCTCTGCGTTTTCATTCCTCATGACACAGATTATATCCAAAGTGTTCATAATTGCTACAGAATATACCGTAGTAGGTATGAACGAGTTAGCGACACTAGTTTAATACGAGTTTAATTAAACTGAAAACTTTAAGTTTCATAGAAGCTTTACTCAGAATATCATCTGATGGGGAGCAGATTTATAATTAAAAAGCTTTTGCTAGGTAGTTAGTTGTTCTTCTTCTTTTTATGAGCTAAGTGGCTAAGCTCTTGTGTCGAGAGTTATTAAGCTTCATCACCATCATCTACAGCCCTCTTTATCCCACCGCTGGGCATAGACCTCCCTCTGTTATTAAGCTTAAGTGAGTTTTTTGTGATCTATAAATGATACTCACTTCGCTCCGTTGTATTCCCTGCGTTAATAAATATTTATGCTAAATGCAAGATTATCATGATTGGTATCGATTTTTTCAGGTAAAAAAACACACATATTATTCGTATACTCGCGTACAATTAAAAATATTTTGACCTTACCATAAAGATTTTTTTAAATGTAAATATTTAAAAATTGTAAAAAAGATTTCGATTAAACTTATCCGGACCATTCGTTGAAGTAACGTGCTATTTGTGTAAGAAATATGCAATTGTGGATTAGTGTTTACTCAAAATCCGTACAAAAAAGATAGCCTTCGGTTAAAACACAATATAAAATAAACAGACTGATTAAGATTACCTTTACTCGGAGGCGGTTAAATAAAGCAAATTACTTTAAAATTTGTAAACCCTAACGGGTTTAGTATAGAATACATTAAATTTTAATACCTATGTATCACCTTTCGACCTAACAAATAAAAACATTTGATTTGATTTCACTTTCGCTCGTGCGAACTTTGATTCACAAGTCTGTAAGCCGTAAGAACGTAAGTCATAAATATAATCAAAACCACCTTTTCAACCCGTCTTCCTAGATAAGCAACAGTTTTAAAACCGACGAGCAATAAACAGCAAACTTGCGCAATTAAACCCTGGGATGACTCACTTCGGGTTAAAACAGAACACAAGTTTCTGACAGAGCGAAAACTAAATACAACTAAGCAGTAAAACTTCTTGCTTCCAATTGATATATGTACTCGTAGAAATAAAAGAAAACTTGAGACTTGTACATTTTTAAGTTATAAATATGTTTTTATTATTAAGAAATATAGTGTAATATAAACTAAATCAGTAGGCTCAATTGCAACTCCACCTGAAACGCATGGCGCTATTGTTAATCAGTTAATACTTTCATTGATAGCCGTATTTGTCTTCCGAACAAATTTTGGAGATGCGATGTTGCCATACCGTGCGCAAAAAGCGCCGTGACAACTTTTCGTAAGAATTGTTCCGTCTAGCCCTTTCATAACTTCGTTATAAATTTCGCAATAAATTTAAACTTTTATTTATGTATTATTTATCATAATTTCAATCCACAATGCATAAGATAAACCCATCCAGTAAAAAGTTGAAAATGCAACTCCTAAATGCTCCCTGTCGGAAAATAATCTTTATTTCGGAAGTTACGTGATTTGTGAATGCAGTGCAATTGTTCTAGAAAATGTTAAGATTTATAAAGTAGGTCGTACGAACACAATGTATTCTTAAAAGAGCTTAAATGTGGCATATTCATAGTTATAGTAGCCAAATAAAGGTATATATATTATGTAAAAAAAAATCTGTACACTACTAATAAAAATATTGTTAAAAATGCAATCTGTGCAAAATAATTCTATAAATAAAATCATATTGTCAATATACAATGCATAAGTTGAAAATTAAAATATTTTTATTTAATTTTATTATTTTTGACTTTATATTATATTATCATAATATTATTATGTCAATAGATTTACGAAATAAGGAACAGTTGCTATAAATAGCAATTTTATCCAAAATAATTAATAATGTATTTAAGTTATTTCACTGTTTTTAAAATTAATCTACGTTTCTTAGTCTCACCGACGCACCGCAATGTTTAACTGCTTGCTGCTTATGTCTGCCGAGAAACTTCTTCCATGGCTGTTTCGACTAAGATCTCTGTTTTAGAACCTTATTTTCAATATTTCTGGATAAACACTTAGCATATTTGAGTTGGTGTAATTATTATGACTACTCTTCTAAGTTCAAATTACTTCATGGCCCGTAGTAATGAGCTAGGAAATTTAATAATATTCTTAAGTTTTATCAAAAGTGATCCAAATTGCTTACCTATGTAAATGTAGTACTTATGTTTGTATTTTTGCTTTATGAGCTTCCCATGTTTTTAATATCACTAGTCTTTTGATTCCAACCGCGTTCTACTAAAAAACAACTGCTGATAATGATGAAAAGTAGCAGAACTTTTATGTTATATAATATGTGTTGTCTATGGTTACACACTAGGTACAAAATACATTAGTCATTCATAGTAATTCATTGAACCACTCGTGATTTAAGAATGCTTCGCTTGCTTGGTATGGTACGCGAGTTTAAAAGCAACTTTGCACTCTTGTATAACAAATAACTATTGAAACGGCCATAGTACGTTTTTTTAATCACGCTATTTCACGTTCGATGCTCATAATTGTCTTTGAAAAGTTTTGAGTAAATTATGAATAACCTTGTAGATTTCTTTTGTTTTCTTAACAATAGAACGAAATTACGTATGTATACCGACCAAAATGATTATTATTTTATCAAACTCAAACGAATCTACGAAAGTCGGAAGTACTCGCAACAAAAACATCAATTGTAAGTCGTTCAAACAAAAACTGAAAAAGAAAGTGAATGAAAAACAAAGTTTCTCGCGTCTATTGACTTGGGATTTTCCCCACGAGGTATGAGCTGTTCCAGAGTCGAAGGGAGGTAATATATTCTTTCCTCAGATTAATATTGAAAAGTTTTTCCGAGTAATAAGAGAAGATTGGGTAGTGAATTTGTGAATAACGTTTGTCCATTGTGAATATGAACAAAATTGAACAATTCATTTTTGAAATATTGAGACATGAAGTTTTCGGTACGAGCAATTCATGAAATTGTGTTCGAGAGAAAATACTGGTCACCATTAAAATAGAAAAAGAATGACTCCAAAAAATAATCCAAATATAAAAATTGTAGAGAGCAAACATTCGAATTTTTAAAGCAAAAATCCGAATGAATATTGTTCGTATTTGCCGTAAATCCTTTGTTTTACCGTCCATGACGAATAAAACCGTTGTGTAGATATATGTGTGCACCAACTTCAACTTATTTCAGAGTTTCTGGAACTAAATGTTTGCAATTAGTGATGGGGTAAACAAAAAAGTGTTTCAGTCTTGAAAAATAATGCAGTGTGTCTTTGAAATTTGAACTTGTAACATCTATAACATCCTTACGCACAAGATCGTGTTTATTCACAATATCTATAAAGCCGCTTCATTGTCGTAATGCCAACAGTCCTATTTATGGGCAAACTATCCGAAACCAAATGGATTCTATTCATTAACTAGTTTATTGCGGCAGTTTATCGCATTACGTTAGTTATACGAGAAGACGTCATAATGGATCAAGACTGCTTTACGACGGATATAAAGTCGGACGATATTGAATATATTAGATTGCATCACTTGCTTATTCAAATATTGTCAAATGTAGCCTTTACTTATTGGATTTATTTTTTGTTTCGATAATAACTTTAGTATATCAGAGTCGCATTTAAAAAAATAACTTGTGATAGTCATTATTATGATTTGATAGAAGAAAAACTGAAATTCGATATTTACTGTATTTCCGCTGTGATCTGAAATGAAATTGATTATAGATAAGCAAAGAAAACGTCAATATATTAAAATATATATATATGTGGTTTCAGTTCACTGGATCTGGACTACAATGAATTTCCGCAAAGTAACGCATGAGTCAATTTGGATCAAGACTTACACATATTATTACCACACCAGTTATAAGCGTGACGTCACTACTAAACATAGAAATGTTGGAAAAAACAGTTCACAAACTTTGATAAATTCAGCACGAAAAAGGTTTCAAATACTCCTTTTACCACAACACTAAAGCAAACTATTAGACGCAGATGTGTGGGTTGTATCACGAACTTCGGTAATTAGCAAAGTTTTGGCTAAATATCGGACTAAAACCGCTAGAAATTCGGAGGATGACGAAAACTTGGTAAAACCTTGGATTTGATATTTAGAGTAATTACAAAACAATCAATTTGTGTATTTAGAGTTATTGCTCATAGAAGCAAGTATTACTTGCAGTTAATTTAATGTTTGCTAATTTTTCATGGTTAGATCAACTGCATATAGCTAAGTGTTTAACAAAAGTGTTTTCTTCATGCTTATTATAATAATACTTATTTAGAAAAACTAAGTAACATAGCATTAACATAAGCATAAGCAGCCCAATATACATTTCCATAGCTGGGACTCGGAGCCTGCTCTCACGAGAAGAGATATATAGGCCATAATCCACCACGCTGGCCAAGTGCGGGTTGGGGGATGATACACGTCTTCGGATGCTGTGGTTCACGAACAATGTCAGGTTCCTCACGATGTTTTCCTTAACCGTTAAACGAGAGCAAATCCACACATAACTTGAAAAACAAGTCATTGGTGTAGAGCCGGGATTGAACCAGGGGCCGTCTGATTGAAAAGCAGATTTGTACCACCGAGCCACATTCGCTGTCTACCCAAGTAACAATGTTCATATGGGATTAAAAGTAGCCTAGTGGGGCATATTGCGTTCGAACATGACTGATTTTAAATATACAAATTACGAGCACACACAAACAGTTACCTTTATGATGTGTGTAGAATAGAATTTACGTGCATCATATCCTAAGTTATTAGCAAGTCGTTCCATTTTCCCGCATATAAATAGGATTGAAAACATTCGAATAGGAAATCCGCAGGCAATCTCGCAACAACGACATATTTCTGCTTATCCTGTACCCACTCGGGCGTAAGGAGCTTTCAAACAAATGACATCGCGTCCTAAGCCATGCACTAGGGATGAGGTAAAGTATCGATATGTAGCAAAATCTTTTTTTTTCGTACAATCAGTGATCAGAAAATTAGAAAGGATTGTTGATTCCCATACAATAAAGCGTGGCGCGAAATTTTGCCATAATTACCGATGACACCTCGATGACGCTGCAAATCGAGCTTAGCTGCTGTCGCATTGTGATATTACGATTCTAGATTGCGTGACCCGAGTTAAATCTGGTATAACACTTACAGCTTATTCATTAACTGACGCGCTCCTGTACGGTAATCCATTACAGATAAATATAAGATAGTATTTCATATTATATTCTATGAGAACTTCAAGCATCAGATATTGATTTACTGCGCATGAGAAGTATAAAACAAAAGTTCGCTTTAAAGTCTTTTGGTGGTCTTTTTAACTAAAAGCATTAGTTATAAATAAAATATAAAAAAGGAAGCATAGTTTTCTTCATTGTTTAGATACTTTAAGATCCGTCCGCAAAACTATCGCCATTCATCCAGCCATCACTATCACGTCGTATCACTCGAAATATTAATAGAAAGCCATCGATGCACGCGCGAATCCCGCAGTGAGGTGTGTTCCGAAACCTGCCTACGCTCGATGATAATACGTTTCGAACGACAGCACTCATCCGGTGTGCTTTTGAACGCAACTCCAAGGCAAATAAATCGAAACGAAATGTACTCGTACCTACATAACACTGGAGGTTATTAAGTAAAATTGGAAACGAAAAAAATCTTGTTTACGCCATTTGTAATGTACGAGTTCTGGAAACTCATCCAATCGAAGTCTCAGTAATGTACAGTACGAATACTTTGAAAGAACTTTAATCAACATCATCGAATGCTTTTCTGGTTTTTCCTGTCTGTTAGGCTTGTTTACCTCAATTTAATTATTACAGATTCGATTGGCATAGAGCCCAGCTAGATGTGTAACCGATACGATAATGATAGCGACACTGTGACCTTTATTTTAACACTCAATTGTGATCTGGTCCTTCTTTGTCTTAGTGTATATGATCCAGCTAAGTGGTCAAGCGCAAACCTTTTCCTGAATGTGAAAAAAGTTCTATGATTCTAATTATAATTACACTATTAAATGCTTTTTGTTCTCTATGCTGTTTAATAGTTTTGTAGTTCATAAATGAGTATATAGTAAAAAGTACAAGTTAAAGTTTATTCAACTACACCAAATATACAGTATATATAGTGTTATAGATTAAAATAGATGTGTATTATAATTCAAAATGATTATATCTTCTTATTTATAAAATTTCCATCTCACAATGTTAGTTACCGTACTCGTTCGAAACAGCTTGATCGATTTTAACCAAATTTTATATGCGTATTCAATAGGTCCGAGTATCGGCTACTATCTATTTTTCATGCCCCTAAGTGAGGCATAACAATGTTTGCCGGGTCAGCTAGTATGTATATAAAATTTCCATGTTGCAATGTTAGTTACTGTACTCCTCCGAAACGGCTTGACCGATAGATGTTTACCAAATTTTATATGCGTATTCAGTAGGTCTGAGAATCGGCTACTATCTATTTTTCATACCCCTAACTAAGGCAAAACAACGTTTGCCGGGTCGGCTAGAAGTTCTCTATTATTAATCTTTCCAGTAAGGCTTTCAGCTCTCTACTATTGAGTTTTTTTTTAATAATAATGTTTTCTTCAATACATTAAGAGCCCAAATTTATTCGCGAAAAAACCCCAGATGCGTCGTTCCCGAATTCCCAATCAGCTCGGAATAGAAAAACAAACGGTCGCTAAGTGAAAGGAGTGATTAAGATTAATTGCCGTCATCAATAACCGGTGGCGGGCGATTAGCGAGTGGCAACGGATATGCGAGCAATATTCTCTAGTACTAACTATCATTGGAACTGTGGAGCATGTTAGGCTAGAAATAATGCTGAAAAAATTGTTATAAGCATTTTTTTTGTTCACATTTCACACACGGTTGGTTAAATCCATACTGAACCATTTCTAGATTTGTGCTGAGTATTATGCTTGCTAACACAACTGATATACTACAAATACAAATATTTACAAATATTTTTTATTTACGATAAGGTTGTGTACGTACAATAAATATGTGCTAAGAGTGGGGTAAGTTAATTTTGTGGTACGTTCTTGGGACGCTGTGCCCCGCGCTAAGTATCTTGCGATCCTGTGCTGCGGGGCTACAGTTTTATCCGCGCCGAACAGAGAACTAGAATACTCTAGTTCGCTGGCGCCAAACCATTTGCCACTACATACTTACTAACACTTACATTATGTACAAGAAAGAAGTAAGAAATACACAAAAAGAATGAAAATAAAAGCAAACTAAATTACAACAGAGAAAACAGATGAAAATAATGTAATAGAGTGACAGACAGTCGTGATTTTGACATTTTAAACCAATAAAGTGTTGCCAGGTTGTGATTATAAGTACCTATAAATTTTGTTTCGAGAATTGATTATTATACAATTTTATTACGTAATTGACTAAATTGCACAAAGTCATTCTAAGATGTCACTCTATCAACTAATTCCTGAGTAGTAGATAAAATTGTGTATTTTAGGAGAAATGATTGGGCAAATTTTGCTAACGCGGGATAACAGGTTTGGGTGTGGTGGCGTGTTTATGTATGTATGCGCGTGCGTGTGGATATGTTTGTGCGTGTAACTAATCAAGTGGCGGAGTTTTGGAAAATGTGTATGTGAATCGTGTGCTTGTATATGTGTGTGTGTGTGTGTTTTTTTTTTTTTTTTTTTTGGTAGCTTAGTAACTGCTTATTTAAATGCTTCTATCATTTGCTCAGTAGTATCATAGTCTAAGGTAAGTAGATGTTTAACTAGTCGCTGTTCACATTCAAATTTTGATAAGTTAGCTATTTTTGTATGTTTACTTATACGATTGTAAAGTAAGGGCCCTAGGTTTTTTTGTCTCATTCTGCCAAATTCTGTGCGTGACTTAGTAATCGTTAAGATCTGGATAAGACAACATATACATACATACATTATAAAGATATATATTTAACACCCAGACGGACAACTAAACAAATTTAGTTCAGCACAAAGATGTTGACAGTGCCGGGAATCAAACCCGAAAACTTCTGATTGGCAGTCCGGCATGGTAACCATTATGCCGACGAGGTCGTCAATGCATACACACACTTGCACACATAAACTCGATACACTACCATTATCCACTGGAATCCCAGAATGGTGAACTACGAGTATGACTGCAGAGTCTTTCATGTTTATGTTTAAATTTTCGTAATAATTTGGTGTATCGACTATAATAATTTGTCAGACAAATAGAGTTTTTGATTATAGCTTTAACGCAATACATTCAAAACCGTTTTCCTTTGTATTAACACCAAAAAACCCAAACACCAAAAATAGCTGGAAGAAACATGCAACTATGTCTGGTTTGTATAACATACATATTGCTGATATAATAAATATAATAAACATAATTTGAGACATACATAAAAGCGTAAACGGTAAAAATTGCTAGCTAACTAGAGAGCCAGCTATATCGCAGCTCAAAACATCAAATAAATTGTGGTTAACAAAACTCATAAAACCTTGCCTTTATAGCACTAGCTTTGCGCTAAAAACTCTAAAAACAATATCCAAACCCTATTTTCTGCCACAGTTGGGCGTCACATAAAACTATGTCATCTCCTTAAGATATGAGCAAATACGTGCGGTACGATCGCGGGTGCGGTCGCAGTCGCGTGTTTTTGGACGTATGTGTGTGTGTGAGAGAGAGAGAGAGATAGAGACAGAGAGAAAGAAAGAGACAGAATATGTGTTTGTATGTTTGAACCGGCCTGATTTACTTTTTATTTCTTCATCTAGGGTGTTTTTAGCTATGTTTGATGAAAATAAATCAAATATGACTACCCCAAAAAATTGTGTTTGGGGTTGCACTAGAGAAAATCCTAAAAAAATAGTCGAAATGCTATCAGACTTACATCTTGTCAGAAGAACAGATCCATTACTAGAAATAATTCGAAATAATTTACTCGTATATTGACGCCCTCCTTGGCGTATTGGTTACCTTGCCGGAATGCCAATCAGAGGGTCCCGGGTTCGATTCTCAGCACGGTCAACATCTTAGTAATGAACTAAATTTGTTGGCTATTGGTCTGGGAGTTAAATATCGATATATATGTATCGTTATATGAAATGGTTCAGTATGGGGTTTACCAGCCGTGTGTGAAATGTATCCTGTATAGTATTTATGTATGTATACTCGTATGTATGTATACTCGTATCAGTTGTGTTCACAACCATAATACGAGTACAAAACTATAAATAGTTTAGTATGGGGCTAATCAGTCGTGTGTGAAATGTGTCCTAATATAAAGTTGTGTTGGACGCGTTTACTTCCTACATACTTTTTTTCTTCTCATGTCAGCCCGCAACATCACTTAACATCAGGTGAGTTGTGTTCAAGCAAATCCACCATTCATGTAAAAAAAATAGATAATTAGCTAGCTGACGAGCAACAATAAAATGTTTTTGTTTGTACTAACTCTAAAACTATGTCTTCTCATAATACATAAAATGGGTTATACGTCCAGGGTCGGATTTTATGCGCCGCCTCTTACGGCATTCCCCTTCTCATATCGTGTTATGACGTTATTATTGCGTTTTGGTTATGATATGAATCATCGGAAATAGACAATGGTTTACTAGCTACTTTATCATTAACAACCCTTTTTTCTCACGCACAATATTGTATTGCTATATTGCTTTCGTTTACATATGGCAGACCTTGTTTAAAAATCTACATCTTAGACCGAAATGTCACTTAACATCGGGCTAGTTGTGTTTAAGTGCAAATCTATAACAATTATATGAACAATCATTCATATATAACTGTTATTCCTATTTATAAAATTACAATTCATAAAAAAGTATAATATACCTTATTTGATTCTTTTCTGTTAACAAGTTTTTACCCGTCTAATAAATATAACAACCTAGATGACCTTAATTATGGTATTTACCATTCAATATTTACTATTTCCAGTAAATATTAACCGACTATGGGTATGGATAACCGACTTAATTAATTTACGTGATTATTCTGTTTGAAAAATAGTTCAAATGTATTTTTCAAAGATCTTTTTTTTTCAATTCAAAATATTTAACACCCAATTTACCGTCGTATGGGTTTTTAAACGTGTTTGATAATTTATTTTCAAGTTCAAACACATTGTATTTAACACCATTTTAAGTACAAGGTCAGAAATGTCGCTTTCGGTTTTTCATAGTTATATCGTACTCAAATAAATAAAATGTTAAAATTTAATAAAATCTAGACAAAAAACAACCACTATAACTGTACCTATCAATACTATGCAAACACATAAATACGCCAGACCACAATATACTGGATTTGCCAAGGCAAGATAAGCGAACAAACTTATTTTTTGATGTATTATAAACTGAAAGGATAAACAGATGGAAGGCTCATAAAATGTTGACTGTCTCGAACTTTAAAGGGTATTTTAGATGAAAATTTTGCTTAAACTTTGATTTTGTGTATCATAAAATGTTTTGTGTAACATGATACGTAAAAACATCAAATTTATTGCAGTTTTAAAATAGTTGCAGATGGTATATCACGGGTTGCAAAAAAAGACTGGAATTATTGTTTTTAGAAAGAGGACAGAGAGGCCTTTGCCTAGCAGTGGGACGGAACCGGCTAAAAATAAATAAATAAATATATTATTGTTTTAACCACCTTATATCAACGATAAAAAATTCGTTACCGGCGTAGTTTTACAAGAAACATCGACGACTTTCAATTTAACTGGTCAATTTAGAATTTCAGTTTTCGAGAAAGTGATAGTGGCTCGTCTGGAGAGTTTTTAGTTATTCAATCCGCTACAATCCTGTTTGAATGTGACGACCTCGTTGGCGTAAGGGTTACTATGCCGGAATGTCAAGCAGAAGGTTCCGGGTTCGATTCCCGGCACGGCCAACATCTTTGTGCTGAACTAAATTTGTTGGCTGTCGGTCTGGGTGTTAAATATGTATCTATATAAAATATGTATGTATGTATATGTAGTATATCAGTTGTGTTAGCAACCATAATACGAACTGGAAATGGTTCAGTATGGGGTTCCCCAGCCGTGTGTGAAATGTGTCAATATTAAATAAATACAAAAAAAAAAATGTGACCCTGAACATTTTTTTAAAGCTTGTGTGTAGATTTCGCTTACACACTTCAAACTTGTTAGTATCTAAGAACTAACAAATTCACAAATTGTAACCGGCATTTGGCCACTGTGAAAGATTATGGCGATACTTGCGCCTAAAGCAAATCAGCCGCTTTCATTCATTTAAAACGTTTTATCTGAAAAATACCTTTCTAAATCTAATTATAGAATGACGTTAATTTCTCGGCGCAGAAATGAAATTACAAAATGCTCCAATCATATTTTCGTTCACGGCGTTTGTTGATGGACACACCTGAGCGACTGAGGTAACTTTATATCTAAATGTTATATGTTCAATCTTAATATATATATAAATCTCGTGTCACAATGTTTGTCCTCAATGGGCTCCTAAACCACTTAACCGATTATAATAAAATTCGCACACCATGTGCAATTCAATCCAACTTGAGAGATAGGATAGTTTCAATCTCAAATTATAGTCGCAATTTTAATTTATTGCTAATTATTGTCTGTTATTATTTGACAGTCTCTGCAACAATTATCTGTTAACTCCAAATGATTCTAACAGATGTCGATACCTTTCGACCGGGTTGAGTAAGTAATCATAGATGGCGCTGCTATGGTAAATCTACGAACGTGTCATATAAGCTACACTATCTATTTTTCATACCCCTAAGTGAGGCAAAACAACGTTTGCCGGGTCAGCTAGTTAATATATATTTTTTAATATTCTTTATTGCAATTTCATCATTTAACACTTTACCAAAATAGGTGTATCAGTAAAAGTAAATGGAAAGATGTCATCTTCCTCTCTCGCTGTTTGTGTTTTTCTCTCATGTCCCTATTTACTTTTCCATACTTATTCCATTATATCAACACTAGTATATTATATTTATGATTATTTGTACAGCTTATTCACTAGACTTCAAAAATTTAATTGCATGTAGATTATTATTGTAAGATGTTTATAGTGACGAGAGAGAAAGAACATAGCTAGAAGGTAAGACGAATGGCGATATTTTGAATTTTCAATTTGTTTGTTATGTATCATAAACGGTAAATAATTATAAAAAAAAAATACCTTAAAGGCTGTCTGAAAACCACCCTTTGAATATGAGTTTATATTTTGGTAAATCAGACATACATATGAATTAGAAATAAAACTGGTTAAAAAAATCCAAAGTTAAGTTTTATGAACCAGTTTTTTTTCATATTGATTAGTCTGATTGGCACCAAATTATTTTAGTAATAAAAAGTATACATAATAATACAGTGGTTTTTAAGACGGCCTTTAAGTTATTTTTAATATTTTAAACAAATAAAAATATTTAAAATATTAATCACAGACGCACCATCCGCTCAAGTTTATCCACTGTATTTTCTTTTTTCTGTACTCGTCTATTTCTTTTCCTTATTACGAAAAATAATTAAAAACCCAGCCAGAGTGGTAATCTGCTGACTCGTCTATTACTTTATGAAATTTTAAATTTCTCAGCAGATTTCTCGCCTAAGGAGGGGCGGGGCGCAGAAGAAAATCTTGTCAGACATTAAGTCAAATGTATTCCGGGAACCCAGGGTTAGGATATTTTAACTAATATGAATAACGAAAAATTAGGAATAAATTGTTGGAAAATATGAGTAGTATGTTTTGTCATTTTCGACTATAGTTAAATTAAGCCAATGTAAATTTTTTACCTATAAACTGAGAATTTTCGATCATTTTAGATTTAAAAAAAAATCACCTCTACTTTCCAAGTTTTATATCCAAATTTTGTCTTTACAATTTTAAACAACCCGTGACAATTAATTAGTTATTACATGTTTTAAGTAGCTTATTTAGCTCCATCTAGCAAGCTGTCATCATAACACTTATCTAAAAACCAATCAAAATCACACGGAAAACTGAACCAAAATATGACAATTAGTTTTGGAGATGAATGGCAATATTGGTTTTCACAAACATACATACAAACATAAACAACCACGAGTAAAAAGTACAAAAAATAGGTCCTACAAAAAAAAAACATATACATAATTCAAATATATAACGTAACATTAATCAAACATTCAATTTCCGAATACAAAAATAACAACTATTATTATATATATTATCTTACATCCTTTTGTTCTTCGTGTTATTTTTTTACTCTTTACAATTAGGCATTTGATCAGCGGGGCTTAACCTCACGAGCTAGCGCCACTCTGGCCTAAGGTTGAGCATGCCTAGACTGGAATAACTTGCTCTCAAAAATGCCAGAACACATTGTTGAGTGCTTGGTGACTTTTTTCAACAAAGGTGGTAGCTAGCTAGATGAGCACTAGAAAATTCCATATCACCATGCAAAATACATTTTATTAGATAATTTATTACAGATAGAAGATAATAAGATTAAAAACTAGTAAAAAAAAAAACACTCTTAAAAGGTACCCATAACGCTCGTAGCATGTAGTAGAAGATACGATAAACAACGACCTTCACCGATCTGTTTATTGGATAAAAATTATTCGATAGGTAATTTCGTTTATTAAAAATGATAAAAAACATGGGTTGCCTGATAAAATCTTGGCCAGGCTATAATTAATTAAAAATTGAAAATTCAAATTTTTTTTTAAATTTCACCATTGTGTTTAACAAAAAAATTTAACACTATCGGAAAGTTCACAGCCTATAGAATATGCAAACGGAGGGTTGCCTATTATTTTCCTGGCATAACGTTTGGGTTGCCAGGTGTAAGCCGGTATTTCGCTCGTAGTTATTTTCACCTATTTGTTTAATCTATTAACTAAACATAAAAATAAGCGCTGTTTTATTGTGAATACAATGATATAGGGTTGCCCGTAATAAGTCGGTCCTGAATGACGGTTGCCGAATTTTAAAAAGTTAAATTTTAATGCGACTGGGGACGTACAACAAAGAGGTCCGAGTCTAGTATCTCGTGCGGTAGACAAAGACAGGGTTATAGGTAGCTGCGCGTGGCGTGGCTGTAGGAAATGACAAAGAGCGTATGCTACTAGTTCATGCAATGGAAAAAGATAGCGATAAACTTGTATACAGCAATATTTTGGAGCAACTAATATTTCTATACATATACATATATAAAGTTTAAGTACAAACGTACTGTGAAATATACAATAATTTGCAAGCTGATTAATATTAGATTAATATTAATATAATAAATTGTAAAAATTAAATATATACTTAATTATAAAAGCGGCATTACAGTATATTTATGTTGTTCTAAATTGATATCAGAAAGTAACGTATAGTTACTGGAAATATTCATCTTTTTTTTAGAAAGTAAATAATAATGGAGTAAGGTAATTGTCGAAAATTCCAAATGATGAAATAAAAAAGCCAATACTAAGAATATTTTATTTATAAAAATTTTATTATTTTAAACTATACAATCAATAAATTTCCCGACCGCTTTAAAAAATGCCATCTCCATATGAAACGCTCCTAAATTTATAAAAAAAATATCAAATTTTGGTTTTTCTTTATTTTTGATTTGCATAGCCATTTTGGCTATAGCTAAATCCTATGTCACTATTATTTGCTCCTGTTGACATTTTTCGGCTATTTCATTTGCTATGACAAGTGTTTCATTTACTACTGCGTGAGATGTTGGAGAAGAATTTATCGGAGGCAAATATAGACTTCAGACTTCCAGCGTGTTAGTAAACGAATCTAAGGTAAGCATTTGCAAAGTTGTCTTTGGTTATGAATAATACGGTTGAATCGGTCGTGAAATTTCATTGAAACGTCTTCTTTTTCGTGATGGTCTTTGTTCATTCTCACTAACATTAAGTTGCGATGAACTCGTAGCTTCAATATTATCAAAATGATCACCACTGGGAAATTGATAGATTATACCAACTGTGTCGTGCATCGTGTCTTTACCGGATGTGGTGTCAACGAAACGATCAAAATTATCAAACGCAACGTGAGTACTAAGTCCATTTACTGCACTGATGCCACTTGGTATTGCGGCGTTTTTTTTGACTGATGTATAAGTCATTTCGGTTTCTAGTTCCTCTGCTAAATTGTATGACCATATCTGTTAAGCATTGTTATAATTTGTCGCGAGTTGGTTAGAGACTTGATAGCTAATCCAAGAGTTAATTTTTTTTTTTATCGAATTTGGCGGAAGTATAGACTCAGACCTCTATGTTGTACGTCCCCAGTCGCATTAAAATTTAACTTTTTTAAATTCGGCAACCGTCATTCAGGACAGACTTATTACGGGCAACCCTATCTCATCGTATTCACAATAAAACAGCGCTTATTTTTATGTTTAGTTAATAGATTAAACAAATAGGTGAAAATAACTACGAGCGAAATACCGGCTTACACCTGGCAACCCAAACGTTATGCCAGGAAAATAATAGGCAACCCTCCGTTTGCATATTCTACAGGCTGTGAACTTTCCGATAGTGTTAAATTTTTTTGTTAAACACAATTGTGAAATTTAAAAAAAAATTTGAATTTTCAATTTTTAATTAATTATAGCCTGGCCAAGATTTTATCAGGCAACCCATGTTTTTTATCATTTTTAATAAACGAAATTACCTATCGAATAATTTTTATCCATTAAACAGATCGGTGAAGGTCGTTGTTTATCGTATCTTAGACTAATGCAAAATAAAAAAAATACCTCCCAACGTAGGCTATCGACACCCAAATCCTTACTACCAACCCTAGCAAGGTCTTAAGACATCGCCTGGCAAAGCGGACTCTTAAGTGCGTGTTAAGTTCTACTTTAGCCGGCGCGATCCACACTTAAACTTTTTTAACTCTACAATTTCTGAAGATGTTTGTTTACGTTGATACTTTGACGGAGAGTTTTTTAATATTCCGGTTTAGGGTGTAGGGTGTGAGCAGGGAGATTATGTTAAGAGTCATAGACTGATACTTGAAAGGGTTTATCAGTTTTCGAGGGGGCGGTATATACATATTGCTGCAAATATTGTTTTCTATGGAGGACTGGTAAAGTGAAAATTTTGGAGCTTAATTTACGCGGCCTTAGTTTTAAAACTCAGGTTCACCTCTTTTATTCTGTTGCTTTTTTTTTTCAAGCTTTTTAAAATTATATTCTAACTGAGTAAACGTAGCAATTATTCACTATGTAAAAAAAAGAGTGTGGCTAGAAAAGCGAGTGTGGCTCGGTGGTAAAAACGTCTGCTTTTCAATCAGACGGCCCCTGGTTTGATCCCGGCCCTACACCAATGACTTGTTTTTCAAGTTATGTGTGGATTTGCACTCGCTTTACGGTGAAGGAAAACATCGTGAGGAAACCGGCACGTTTGAGGGCCACAATATCCGAAGACGTGTGTCATCCGCTAACCCGCACTTGGCCAGCGTGGTGGATTATGGCCTATATCTCTCTCCTCGTGAGAGAAGGCCCCAAGTCCCAACAGTGGGAACGTATAGTGGGCTGCTTATGCTAATGTAAAAAAAACACAAGAAAGTATAGAATTAGAATTGAAATGACATTTATCACAAGTAGAACTATTTGCAATTTTATTTAATTAATTGATATTTACGATAAAAACAAAAAACATCTTGGAAACTCTTCCCACAATCGCTGTTTTTTTGTTAAGAAATAGTTCTATAATACGGTTTCTTCATTACTTAGTTGTATTTAAAAATGTTTTTGTTATAATAATAATTACATATTATGTGATTTGATTTTTATTTACGTTTTGAAAATTTTAACTGGAAAGTGTTTCTCTAGAAAACTGAATTACCGCTTTATTATTTCCCTTACGCTTAACGTAAACTCCGTAAATACTCATATTCCGTTCGGAGAATTAATTAAAATTGATGTAATTTTCGAGTTAATTTCGGAATTTTTCCAGGTAATTGCCACTCTTAAATTAAAATAACACATAAATAACTTAAATTGTGTCTTGATATTTGTTTCACCAGGGAATTAATTGCAGGGAAAAAGACTTTAAGAATCGTTACTTATTCTTATTAAAAGAAATAATTAAATGTGTTTTTTTTATACAAACTAATTTCGCCCTGCGGTGTTTTTCGCACTAACATGGGTTAAAAGCTATATATAAAAAAAAAACTTTGTTTCAGCTGTTAAAGCGACAAGAAAACAAACTAACAGCCAAATGTTCGTTTTGATAATATAAGTGGAATTATTATATATCCCTCGGGAACCTCAATTGTTTTTTTGTGTTAATCCATGTCTAATCTATTTACAACCCAAATTTCATGAAAATCAGTTCAACTGTTTGAGCGTGAAGAAGTAACAAACATAACACACAAACTTTCGCACTTATAATATTAATAGGATAATGGTACTTATTTTGTTTTTTATTTTCAGAAGCGGTGAAGATGGTTGGAAGAATACTATTCGTATTCGCGTCGATATCAGCATTCAATATTAGTGAGTATTTTTATATTACCATAAATAATGTTAGTTTTACATGCAATTTCGTTGTACGCACTGTAAAATTTCGTTGTACGCACTGTAAAATTTCGTTGCACGCACTGTAAAATTTCGTTATACGCACTGTAAAATTTCGGGATTCTTTGAAATACTTTCGAAATGGTGACAGCTCAGTCAGGCATACAGTTGCCTCACGTTCTGAAGATCGTGCTCCTTCCTGCTGGTCAAATGCTTAGCTGTCAAGAATAAAAAAAACTTTAAGAGAATCTCTCTTCGTCGCTGATTATGATGATGATGAATCCAGTAAGCTACAATCAGTACCAATAACAAACTCCAAATAAAACAATGGCAAACATCCCTTAAAAACCCAATTTAAATGCGTCAACAGTGAACTGTAACAATAGTGGTACTTGGCCGCAAACACGGCTCGAACTTAAAGTTAATTCCGTATTAATTTGCGTAGTAATTAAAACTTTAGCTGCAAAGTTAAGCCTCGATTGGACTCCTGTCACTTTAACTAGACCCGCGGACCCTAAAATTTGGTAAAATGTACTCAGTATAGTTTTATAAGCTTATATAACCTGTGTTAGACGTGTATCTTTTTAGATAAAACTAGTTAGGTCTACCTTTCCGTGCTACTCGGCTTAATCCGGAACATAATGTAGTATAAGTACATACATACATGTTAATCCTAGGTATTCTAGGTTATAAGCTAACTGATTACCAAATTTCTTCTAAATCAGTTCAGTTGTCCGAAAGTGAAGAAATAACATACGCACACGCTAACAAACATTCGCATAAATGATATTATTCAAAATCATGCCTATATAGTATATATATGATTCGTAATCTGTATCAATTCTAGTATATTTAACTAAAAAGTGAAAAATAATTTAATGCCTACATCAAATTAAGTACATATTTTTTAAGTTACTAATTATATACATAATGACACACACACACACAAAAACCTTACAAAAAATAGATTAAATCTAAGTCAGTGTCCGTGTCTAGTTTATTTATTTATGTAAATACATTTGTTTTTATCCAATAGTTGCTAGACTATAACATAACAAACAAAGCATACATTTTATTTTATAATCAGGATGTAAAAATCAAATGAGAATCATACTCAAAATAATATTCTAATCACTGCAATGCATAGAAGTTTAATTTTTCAAACACAAACATTTAATACAGTTCAAAGAACATGAAAATCCTACACTAACGCAAAAATACTACAAAAAATAAAACTGCAAAATAAAATTAAAAAGAGATAAAATCTCTGTAGTCTGGTCGACTCATTAAAATTTGCTCAGACCAATGCGTTTACGAAGGCTTTACGAGTAGAAAAATGGAAACAAAAAATGCTTTGCTAACATTTTTATCATTAATGCTACAGCTAGATAAATGAAGTTTGGTTCAGACTTGACAGCTAGCTATATTTATCTCTGCATTTACTACTTTAGAATAATTGAAATAAGTTTTTGACTATTTATTACTTAATAATGCATACCGAGTTATGGAAGTGTTTAAAGAAATTACCAATATGAATCCTTACAAAAAAGGCTCGAGTTCAAAATTTGTTTAGATTCAAAAATACTTCATTACTTAAAAATATAGATAATAAATGTTTAACGTGAGTTTCTAGGATAACAATCAGCGGTACAACTGAACTCTAGAAATAACGAAATGGTAAAGAAGTATGCTAAAAGAAAGTTACTGTATTTTTTCTCATTATGTGTATTTTTAGACTTATCTAGAACAGGATTCATCGTCATCTTTTTCTTCTTCGTATGATCAAAGTAGCCTAGCTCTGATGTTGAGAGTTTAGAGCCGCCCGAAGGCCTCTGACTAGGCTTAACGACTGCTTGTACTAAGACTAACAGCCGGGACCTACAATTTAACGTGTTATCCGACCCGCGATGACGCCCACATAAAAATGCCACTTTTTATAAGACAGTCTTGCGCATGGTCACCCATCCAAAGACTGTCCATTGCTTAACCTCAATTATCGCGTCGGACCACCTTAGTTCGACGAGCTACTACATCAGGCACTACAAAAGAATAGGATAATGAGTAATAAAAAACAACAATAAACAAAAAAATAGACATAAAGTCTAGCGGATTGACTCACTGAATGTTAAGCTTGGTGGAATAAATTAGGCTGGGTTAGCTGGTATTATATAGAAATTATATATAAAATACTAACTTAAACTTTAAATTTTTGTACCTAATAATTGTAAAACTCGAGTCAGTAAAGAAAAAAATTAAAATTTCACTCCCTCTTGCTCACACTCATTCGGTTAAGCTTAGGAAAGTACAGAAACTTCAAGTGTATTCTCTCTTGACTCAAGTTATATTTTTTGCATATACAATTGTGGTTTCCGCGTTTTTAATATTTTAGTATTATATATACATAGGTATTAAGTATGTTTCCTAAACCACTACATATATTGCGTAGTCTTGTGAACTGTCTTATCTTAACAGGATACTGCACTGTATGTATGCGTAACAAATAATTGTTACTAATTTTTCTGACTGTTTTCATTCAGACGGCCCCTGGTTTGATCCCAGCCCTACCTACACCAATGACTTGTTTTTCAAGTGATGTGTAGATGTTCACTCGCTTTACGATGAAGAAAAACATCGTGAGGAAACCGGCATATTTGAGGACCACAATATCCGAAGACGTGTGTCATCTGCCAAGCCGCACTTGGCCAGCGTGGTGGATTATAGCCTATAACTCTCTCCTTGTGAGAGAAGGCCCCGAGTCCCAGCAGTGGGAACGTATAGTGGGCTGCTTATGCTATGCTTATATCCTGACTGTGATCACGAGCATTATGCTGAGTTGAGGCGTGTATTGTGACGAATTAAGTTTAATATTTACTTTTTGCGCTATTTTAATTTATTTTTACATTTTGTCATGTGTGTATTAATTTGTCACAATAAATAATTTTCTATCTTTTATTTTCTTTTGAATACAACTAAATAAAACATACTAATTGTGTACATATGTAAATGAGTAACTTTCGATGTAATGAACGTGCTCGTCCGTGTATAAACATGCGCGGTTCACATCAATAACAAGGCTTTATATTCGATTAGAGAAACATGCAGGGTGTTACCAAAACATATGAGGACTCATATGTCACTGTCAAAATGAGACTCAAGATATGTGTCGACGCATTGATATGAAAAATGGTGGACATATTTTACGAGCACGCTTTTTTATAGTGCTCCCTATTATTTTTTGGATTGAGTACAAAATATCTATTAACTCGTAAGCATGATTTATGACGACCCTAGTATACATCTCTATTAAGCGCTTGATAGTTTCAGCGAAAAGAAGAACGTGATTTGTGACAAAAGTAAGTACATTTATTTAATTTAGACGATAGATATGTCGGTACAGCAGATCAAAATTACTTGTAAATAATTATAAATATTAAATGCAGGCAATGGCGCAAGCCTGATGGACGTTTGGGCGGGTGGCTTAATTGTGTCTTTTAAATTTTTGTTGTGTTATTTTTTATTTTTAGTTTACAAAATTTTCGTTTTTTCTATGCTTTGTAAATATTATTCTTAAGTTATGTTTAAATTTATTTTTATCATTACTTCTAGTTTTGTCAATTAAATATTTTAATTATAATTAATATTAATTTAAAAACTAAACACTAGACTTGAGACGATAACAGTTCAGTCGGCCGTGCGGCCGTCTCACGTCCGGAAAGATGTGGATTCGATCCTCGCAAAAGAGTTCGAAGGAAAACATCGTGAGGAAACCATAACGGTGGCTAGTAACCACACTCTATAAAAGAAATATGCCGCCAAGCACTTAGCAGTTTGTTTCAGCAGCCTCCTTCGTAACTAGTTAACCCAGACTAGGCATGTTCCACCTTAGGACAGGATGTCGCTTACTTCACCATCCTGGTCAAATACTTAGCCGTAAGAAGTAAAAAATAACCCGACAGAACATTTTGGATTTGAATTTCATCCAGGCATATTCTACTCGTCAAGCTTTTACATTTGTATGGAGTGGCAAAAATCTTATCCGCTATTATGAGGCGGCAACTATCTTGGATCGGTTTTCATCAAACAGAGCTATTAACATTTTCGATTAATACACTTTTCAAACAAAAAAGAAATGAATTCAAAACCATTCATTAATCTTGAAGCTACGGTGCAATTGACCGATATTTACACTCCTATAATTACAACACCCTCGATGCAAAAATAAGATATAAGCAATAATAAGACAAAAATGACTGAAGTAAAAAATCATTATTCATCTAAAATTAAATATTGAAAACGTTAATGTCTTTTCCATTTTCGCTTTTCCTTATTATCTGGTGTGAGAGTCTATGTCTGTTTGTGCTATATACGTATTTCGTTTGTATTAGTCGGTATGAGTTTACGTTAACAAGATTTCCAAACCAAAGCCACCGCGTTTGAAACGTTTCATTACCCCTATATGTAGGGGGTTACTTCCATAAATGTATCAGCATATATATATCGCGGATTCAATTGGATTAGAATCGGCGTGGTCGTAATCGTTGTCTGCCATTATGGGTTTTAATACTTGTCAGTGCGCACAAATGGCGCAGGCGCTGTTTCGTGGCAGACTGAAGTGAATTCAAGTCAAACCTCGAATGAACGCACTGCTGAACAATAAGAAACTACTTCATTCGTTCATTCACTCAATCGCTCCTTCAATCAGTACAGATAACAAACTCTTACGTTTAGAGTGCTGCCATTCGCATTGATGGAATTACTAATCGGATAAATTAAAATAAAACATTCCTCCGACATATACATATATAAATAGGTGTATAATAGTATAACCTCCTCAAAGTGTACAAAGACTGATGTGTACAGTGTTATATTATCCATTGCTCACAACAGAAATGCAGTTTATGTAATTATGTAGTAATAATTTAAAAAAAATGTGCAAATAAAATGTTATTCGTAAAAATTACTTTCGATGCTACTATTATTTTAATTCCCGATTTTTTTGTAGACTGAACTATATCTAAATAAAACATACAAAGATTCTTGGTATGAATTAGCCAGTGACTGCGTAATGCGTGAATATTGTCATCGACTTTTGGATATTGGCTTTATGCTCTCTTGTATTGGCATGTCGGCATTTGTATTGTACGAGTACATGCTTAGGGCGAATAAATGATATATATGTATGTTATATTCCATATATTTTTCACCTTTGGACTGAACCATTAATCTTACATATTATATTTAAATCGATTGACTTATTTTAATTGAAAATGTCTGTTTTTATACTTCAAAAATACAGATAAAATTGTTCTACGTAAAGTGTACATTTTTATATTAGTTAACCACTTATAAACACTTCATCTTTTCTGAACTTTAAAATGTATATACAATTAATGTTAATCGACGACCTCGTTGGTGTAAAGGTTACCATGCCGGTCTGCTAATCAGAAGGTTCCGGGTTCGATTCCCGGCCCGGTCAACATCTTTGTGCTTAACTAAATTTGTTGGCTGTGGGTCTGGGTGTTAAATATGTATTTATAATTTATATGTATGTATATGTAGTATATCAGCTGTGTCAGCAACCATAATACGAGCTAGAATTGTTCAGTATGGGGCTATCCAGCCATGTGTGAATGTGTCAAAAAAAATTAAGTAATATAACAACCATAATGGTTTGAATAGCTAAATTCATGCAATCAAGATTATAGTAACACGCCTTTACGTCTTTACCTCCGCCAATTATGCGTCAAAGAGATTTTCAGCAAAATATTGTTTCATCTTTTGCCAAATATTAACTGTAGCTTTGTACGCAAGCAATTACCCTACTCGTAACTCTTAAGTACGTGTTTTGTTTATTTAATCAGTGGTTTAAATTAGTTTGATCAAAGTTTGTTCTTACATTAGATCACGCAAGCAAAATGTTTCTGACACGTAATTTATTTTATATTGTATAGTTACTTAGGCAGAGCAGTAATACAGTTTCACTTAAATAAGGTATCGTACTAATACCATAAATGCGAAAGTTTGTGTAAGTGTGTATCTTTGTTACTTATTCACTCGCACACGGCTGAACCGGTTTTAATTAAATATTGTGTGAAGATAGGTTAGATCTTGGATTAACACGTAGGCTACTTTTAATGCCGAAAACAATTGTGATTCCTATGCAATACGGATTTAACTTCATAATCTAAGCTATTCCTTCACGTTCCAACGGTTGGATTGATTTTGATTAATTTTACTATGAAGACAGACCTTCGTTTAACACATATTACTACTACTTTTTATCCCGGATTAACTGCTTCTAGCTCCGCACTAAAGCGGGTAACAACGCAGGGCGAAGCTAGTTATTAATACTGGGTAAAAATTTGGAGATAGCAGCCCACTATAAGTTCCCACTGCTAAGATTCGGGGCCTCCTTTCACGAGGAGAAAGATAAAGGCTATCCACCATGCTGGTCATGTGCGGGTTGGTGGATGTCACACGTCTTTGAACCTCAAACATGTTGGTTTTCTCAGGATGTTTTCCTTCACCGTAAAGCGGGTGTATATCCACACACTTGAAAATTAAGTCATAGGTTCGGGATCGAACCAGGGATCGCCAGATTTTTTTTTTCACCGAACCACATTTGTTTTCAAAATTAGATATATAATATAAGAGATTAATCGAGATTTTAAACGTAACCTCCCACATCACTGACGCAAATAGGTTCACTATGTATAATTTGATACCAAAACACATTAGTAAGACATAAATTCATAAATTATACTGCTACAAGTTTACGTGTTATATCTTCATCAAAGGTTGGCTTTCAACTCGGCTGAGCCCTTTACTTGGTATCCTATTAATTATTTTAGTAATTGATACTGTAATATCGGCCTTTGACTTAATGGAGCTGGTATGATCTGTATTATATATGTACCTAATAGTGAAATATGTATTAGACAATCTTTTATTTATAAACATAAGAGCAAAACTAAAACATAAGTATTATGAAACTTAGTTATGAAAGTATTTGCTTAAAATATTTAAAATCTTTGTAGAAAATAAAGATTTTCAATTTTAATAATAATTAAAATCTTTGTCGAAAAGATTTTCTATTTTAACAATATTTAAAATCTTTGCAGGAAACAAAAATGTTCTATTTTAAAATTATTAAAAATCTTTGTAGCAAACAAACGTTTTTAAAATTTTAAGCAAATACTAGTGTAATTGGATTCAATAAAAATAATAATATCTAAAAGTTAACTTCCTCTTACTTATATAATTACATTTATTAAGTTTTCCGTTACTACACTACGTTATACTGTTTTTATTCTAGGACTCATTTCACTCACGGCTGGTACCCATACCACCCTAACCATTATAAACTATTTCTAGACTGTATTATGGTTGCTTACACAACTGATACATTACATATACATACAAAGATACTTCATATTGATACATATTTAACATCCAGACCGCCAGCCAACATTTAGTTCATAACAAAGAGGTTGGCCATGCTGGGAATCAAAACCGGGCCCTTTGATTGGCAGTCCGGTATGTTAACTATTACGTCAACAAGGTCGTGTACAATAAAAGTAAAACGTACGTAAGTTTTCATTAAAGTCCCCAAAAAAAAAAACAATAAAGAGAACAAAGTATGGAATATACTCCTATTACAATTCAAAAGAATCTCATTTAGTTTTCGCACAAAGACACATTCTGAATTCATGGGAAGAAAGTTTCGTGAAAGAACATTATTTTTAACTCCAACTTGCAAAGGACAGTGACGACCGTATATAAAAAATAATAGCCATGTAGATAAGTTAAAGTGCAGAACTGACTTACGACTTGTTAATTTATATCGACTTTCTGTTATTTTTATACTTCTGCAATTCTCGAGAAATTCATACGGGTTACTATTTTTTTATCCCTGCTGGTCATATACTTAGCTGTAGGCATTTCACTAGCAAGACGCGTAACCATACACAGGATAGCGACACTGTGGCCTAGAGTGGTACATGCCTAGTCTGGAATAACTGGCTGCCGAAGCACACTGTTAGCTGCGTGATGACAGATTTTTCATCTTAGGGTGGTTGCTAACCATGCGAGAATTAGAAAATGCCCTACCTAAAATTCGTTTGCGTTTCATAAATTAGACGAATACCTGGACATGAAGCTCACAGATGGATATTTTCAGTTTAAGTTGTAATAAAAAAAAAACTAAATTTGACGTTTAACACACTCTCGCGGACATTTCAATTATATTATATTTTTAGCATCAAGACATATCACATATCCACTATAAATGAAGTACCAAAAATAATGAATTTTATTATTCTTAGTTAAAAAAAAAACTATTTCTTTCATAAGAACCTTCTCCAAACAATTAATAAAAATGAAATCGGTCCAGCCGTTCACGCGTTATGGCGTAACCAAGAAATATAGGGAAAGATTTTTATTTAATCTGAAACTGAATCTGAATCGTGAATACTTTTTTTTCATAATTGTTATTATTTTTACGTAGTTAATACGTAGATTTTTTTTAAAGTAATGCAATGGGGTATTTTTTTTTTCATTTTTTTTACCGTTATATAAATGCTATCAGTACTGTCAAAGTAAAAAAGCCATTTTCACCTAATAGTTTAAGCTTTTCCATTCCCATTTCACTCATTCTCCTCGCATACTTTTTGACGACCTCGTTGGCGTAAAGGTTACCATGCCGGTCTGCTAATCAGAAGGTTCCGGGTTCGATTCCCGGCCCGGTCAACATCTTTGTGCTTAACTAAATTTGTTGGCTGTGGGTCTGGGTGTTAAATATGTATTTATATATAATATGTATGTCTGTATATGTAGTATATCAGTTGTGTTAGCAACCATAATACGAGCTAGAAATGGTTCAGTATGGGGCTAACCAGCCGTGTGTGAATGTGTAAAAAAAAAAATACTCACTGAAGCTTCCTCAAAATAGGCAAACAACTTTAACCTATACGGCCTCTGTGCACAACTCTATGCCCTCTTTTGTAACCTCATGCATTTTAATGAACACTGTATTCTCCGTATGTCGTATGCAAACATCGAGCTGAATGCGATGGCCTGCTCGACATTTTTTTCATGTCTTTTTTATTTGTTTACGCTGTGAAAAAACTATTTCTGTATCGGCTATGAAAGGAGTGAAAACCGAGCCAATGCAGGTTTTTCTGTTAGTCATCATCATCATAATTTGCGCCATATGTTGCCTACAGCTGAAGACAAATACCGGTCATGTCAGTGAAACTATTTTTCGTGTTTTTTTTTATGTTGTCATTAAGAGAAAAAAGCGAGTGTGTCTCGGTGGTAATAACGTCTGTTTTTCAATCAGACGGCCCCTGGTTCGATCCTGGCCCTACACCAATGACTTGTTTTTCATGTTATGTGTCGATTTGCACTCGCTTTACGGTGAAGAAAAACATCGTGAGGAAACCGGCATGTTTGAGGACCACGTCAAGACGTGTGTCATCCGCAAGCCCGCACTTGGCCAGCGTGGTGGATTATGGCCTATATCTCTCTCCCAGTGAGGGAAGACCCCGAGTCCCAGCAGTAGGAACGTATAGTGGGCTGCTTATGCTAAGAGAAAAAAGTTATTTATAATTAAATAGGATTAAAAGATATGTTAATAAAATGGATAAATTAAAGATTAACTTAGTAAATGTATATTTTAACAATATATAGTCATAAGTTTCTCTCAAGTCTTGACATTTATTGAACCTTATTACTCAATTGCCTGGTAGAAATAAACCTGTTTGTCGAAGCTACTTTTAAACAACTTTGTTTGAGAAAAAAACCGTCGTCAGTTCTACTAGGTAAGACTTAAGTAGGTAAGTGGAAAAGATTGTTTTTTATTTTATGATTTATTTGTAAAAAACACTGACTCTCCGGCAACACCGCTCTTTACTTCCGTGATTTTGAAGCGGATTTGTAACTTTGCTTGTTAGCGGAATTGTAGCAGCCTGGTCGCTAAGCGGCTTATTCGACTTACTGGTCGTAAGTAATTTTATAGAGTAGTATTATACATATGAAGGGCACAGGAAAAGAAGGAGCTCATTAACATTTTCATTGTTTCAAGTAATCAAAGAATTAAATCTATAATGGAATGCAATGGGCTCATTTTATTCTAAACTTGGATTTTTTAAAATGGATTTTATGTATAATGAGCCTCTTTTATCATGTTTAAAATAAAGTGCTCTGATTGGCCATAGAATTATGAAGTAAATGGTATAGTTAATTCAAAAAAGGTAGAAATGTTAATGAGCTCCTTTTTTTCCTGTGCCCTTCATATTATAAGTCCTTTAATTATCTCTACTGATGCACTGTATATTATAAGTATTAAAAGAGCAGATACTATATTTTATCTCTATAAAAAGTAAGAAGTTTGTAGATGATTATCTTATCTTCTTATATATAAAATTTCCGTGTCACAGTGTTTGTTACCGAACTCCTCCGAAACGGCTTGACCGATTTTTACCAAATTTTATATGCGTATTCAGTAGGTCTGAGAATCGGCTACTATCTATTTCTTAAGCCAAAACAACGTTTGCCGGGTCAGCTAGTTTTACTATGTATTTGAAAAAATACATATGTTTACATTGTTTACATATGTGTACAATGCTTACAATATGTTATCAAATAAAAAGAACATGCTGTGGATTATTTATTGTGTTATGCAGGATCACGAACAGATGAAACTTGCTAAAATTTACTACGAAATTCATAGCCTACTTATAAACTACGAATTTACAAATCAGCTACGCAATTTGCTACAAAGATTCGTAGGCGCCTACGAAATATTCTTTCTAGTTGTCATACTTTTTATCAAAACGAGCACTCACTGCGTTCATACAGCCCATTACCATAAAATTGTGTATTTAGCTTTGCTTATTGTATTCTGTTTATCCCTGGTTATATGATATCCATTATCTTTGCAAATAATAAAAATCTCCGCAATAAACCTTTTGTATGCGGTCTAGATCCCCTAAAGCTCTCATGTCAAAAGGATAACCTACAGAAAAAGATCCTAGGTCTTATCACAAACATAATAGCATTCCGTTTGTTTACAGATACTCTACTAGTCTATGGCATCCCATCTGAAGTTGACAGACACTCTGGAGACCACACAATGTAAGTTTTCAACCTTATTTGTTCATGGCTAGAACTTTTTATCCTATAGCACAGAGAATCTGTATTCTTTTCTTATTTTCTCGTATTTTTATTGTGTAAAAGACTTTCGACTCTAAACAAATGCAATAAGATTGAATTTCGTTTGATCGTATCCTGTCATAACTCTTTTGATCTTGTGTAGAAGATGCTACTTGATTGTAGTACGTATTCTATTGGGTTAAGGTTGATTTTAGTACGATAATGCTTTGTAGGGTAGTTTTAATATTATAATGAGGATGTGAAGGCAAAATAAGGGATGCCGCTGCATGTGAAAGGTCTGTTTGAAATTCAAAATAGGTAGTTTTTTTCTGTCACGTGGACAAAAGTTGAGGACAAGAAAGGTATTATATTACCTACTTTAGTCGAGCGAAAAGGTAAGTTACTTTACATTTCAAGTGATACAGTTTTTGTTAAAACAGAGAACAATATCGAAATACGATGATTTATTTTTATTTCAAATTTGGTGATCAATCAAAACAACTTGTTTTAGGAATATGTATACACATTTTTATTTGATAAAAAACTAATATATTTATTGTTTGAAGCGGAAAGCTCTAAATAATGATGTTGAATAATATTTGGAAATGTTTGACACATGTATATGGACCGTTATTTAAATTACATACCTACATTTAACCGCACAACATACGAGTATAACGTCAATATAAAACATCGATGACCGGTGACTCCCGTTCCGGGTCGTTCTTGGTGCAAAGGTTGGCCATAGCTATTCAGCGCGGTAATGCAGCGAGCGTGGTGGGCACCTTTGCACCAGGGGCGAGCAGAGACGGGATATTTGATTAATTTTTGCTATTTTAAATTTTAAAATATTATTTTTACCTGACATTATGTTTCTTTTTATAAAATAAATGATTGCAAATTTGTATAAAAAACATATTAAATCTGAAAAGATTACAACCAAGCGTTTCGCCCAAACGTACCCATCAGACTTGCAGCATTCCCCCGCTGTATGGTAAGGGAAATTTGCTGGTCCAGGTACTCCCCGGCCCGTGGGTATCGCCCTCTTTTTTCGACGCCTAATATTGCGATTATTACTGTTTGTAACATATCACTTAATAAATATTATTTGTTAAATCGTTTAATTTCGTTTCCAACAAAAGGAAACATTTACGGTATCTTTTTGTGGTCATATTTTTACTTTCTTAATCAAAAGAAGAATTTACCTGACTTTTTTTCCGAAAAATACTTGACCTTTTATACAAAGAAGTTGTATAAATTCTTTTCATGAGCCTACTTAGGAATGTCTTTGATGAGTTTCTGTTACAGGCACTTTACCTTATTTTTAGTCGTATAATAACATTTAACTTACTAATTAATTATTCAAAGTAACATATTATTTTAAGACAGTATGTACATGTCTATTACACAAAATCACTATGCCATATTAAAATGTCACATATTAAAAACTAAAATTAATACTAAACAAATAACCCGCTCACGCTCGCTGATAAAAAATACGCTTGTTTTAAGTCTATTTTTTATCTAATTTAGTTTAGTAAATACATTTAATATTATTCAGTATTATAGATAATTTACACTTTCTTAATTATACATTTACAGCCTTAATATAATCAAAGCCTTACAATTTTAATTATGATAAAATGTTATATTTTACCTTCGATCAAATATGTACTAGCACTAGCTGTTATTGCGGAGAAAGAAAGCTTATGTTTAGTTGAAACTCAACCATAAGATACTCGTACAGTGGTAAGGTAATTAAATTGAAATATTTATTGGGACGTGGCCAAATTTTGTATTTCTGTTTATAATGTAATAGATACAATAGTATAGCAAACTTGTGCCATTTTTTTGTGCTGTTTTTGTATGCAGCACTGAATCTGGTATATATTTGATCGAAGTATTTTATACATTTTATGTAGAAATAAATTACGTGTTATAAAAAAAACAGTAAAATTTTTTAATTTTGATAACGATCTTTTATTTAAAAAATGGTTGCCTGTAAAGTCGGTTTTACGGGCGAAGATTTTACGTGACAACGTCTGCCGCGTGCTGCGCGCGCGGCAGACCGATCATAGTTGAGTGGGAGAGAGACGCAAGGCATTCGGCGGGCCTCTCTCTCGTTCGGTGACTCATCGTAACGTTACCGGGCGTTACACTTTTTCATAAGTGACTCCCAGCCGCAACCTAATTTAAGACGTTGTCACGTCAAAAAAAATTGCTTTGTATTTTACTTACCTTTTTTGACAAATTGTGCTTACCGAGATTTAAAACCACATTTTCGGTATTGCCATTTGTACGTCCTGCCAGTTTTTCTCTTGCAACCCATAAGCCGATTGGAAAAACTTGCAAACTCGACTGCTTCTATAATAGGATTTATCTGGCAAGACTGGAATTGTTTGTTTAGAAGCTTTAAGGTGGACTCTCTTGTTAGGAAGTGGGTAAAAGTAGCTTATACTTGACAAGCGTTTATAACGATGTCTTAAAATCTAACGACCCCGTTGGCGTAAAGGTTACCATGCCGGCCTGCTAATCAGAAGGTTCCGGGTTCGATTCCCGGCCCGGTCAACATCTTTGTGCTTATCTAAATTTGTTGACTGTGGGTCTGGGTGTTAAATATGTATTTATATATAATATGTATGTATGTATATGTAGTATATCAGTTGTGTAAGCAACCATAATACGAACTAGAAATGGTTCAGTATGGGGCTAACCATCCGTGTGTGATAAAAAAAAATGTAAGTTTCATACAAATTTTAAGCTAGGCTAATACAAAGAAGCAATGACAGCTCGGTCGGGCGAGTGGCCGCCTTATTTTCTAAAAGTCATGGGTTCTGTCCTCGCCAATGAACGAGTCAATCACTTTCAGTGATTACTTTTACCGAAAAAAAAAACAACACTGTTGTAGAGCATATCCTAGTGGTTGTCTGGCAAGCAAACACCTTAAAGTTGAAAAATCTATGGCCAAGTACCTAACGGATTGATCTGAAAGCCTTTTTGATAATCAGATATTCCAGAGTATGCGCCTTAAGAGAGATTGCTCAAAAGCTGGTCAAATGACTGGCTGTGACAAGAAACGAAAATAAATGCCTCTTGCGGTACATTTTGTGAATGACTCGTATTCCACAAGTATTATACCTATATGGTAATCAATGGATATGATAATTATGCATTTCTATGAGTAAGGATTGATTTAATAATAATTTGTCTATTTTTATGTTTTGTTTCAGGACTCTAACCCAGAGTAATGCACTTAAAGGTATGTGTAATGCACATAATTTAATTAGTTATGTCTTAACCTAAACTAAACTAGTTGTTACTAACCAGTTTTAAGTTGTTTCTTTAGAATACGTTTATTTCCTTATGTTGTGTTTATGCTACGGTAAATGTGGATAGTACAGTTATTATGTATAATTACCGGAAACTATGCTTAATTTATCAGTGCTCGTAAAAGTTGTAAAATCATTCAATCAATGACATTTATCGGGAGTTATATAAAATTACCATATCCCTTTGGTAAATGTAGTAAATAGTGAAATCAAGCATGGAAAACAAATGTCTATTAAAATAAAAATAGTTTTAGTCTTAATTATAATAAACTTTGCTTACAAATAAAATTAGTTAAACAATAACACTCCTCAAATATCAGGAGATCAAACCAACTTTAACCTTTGAAATTTGATTTGTTATTCTTATTAAATTAACAAATCAAATTTCAAGAAACCAAACATTTTGTTTAGTTTTTAAAAAAACAATTAAAATATACAATTATTATAAAATGAACACGTCAAATATCGAGAAACCTTCATTCAATGTTTGGTTTAAAAAAATCTTATAAAAATAAAATCTAATAAGGTTTACTTGAAATTCTTTGTTTTATTTATTTCTACAGGTCCGAGATTTTTTACATTAGGAATGGCAAAATACTTGAGTTTTCTTGTATTTGCAGGGATTAGAATTGCATTCTGGCGTGCAATTGCAATGTTGAAAATCTTGTCCACCTAAATTTGAATCCTTTCGAGCGCATTCTCTCAGAGTTACATTTAGCTTCTTGTGGAACTTCTTCGATTGTGACAAATTTCCCGCACCCGCTCCCCATTTTCGAAAGCTAATGTTAACTAAGTGTGGATAATTCACTACATTTGCCTTGTGCGTTGGTAATTATCTATAATTACCGGTGATTATAGATAATTGCCGATTGCTTACATTTACCGTAACATGAACATAATAAAATTAGGAAATTTGATCTAGTTTTGATTCTGGTAAATTATTTGAGTATAGTATTTTTTATTCTTTTCTGTTTTGTGAACCATAATCCACCATAAACCACGTTGTTATTGGATTTCGATTGAAAATGTTGCTTTACAACGAAATCAACGATTTTCTAATCAAACCTCGAAAATTAACCCCAAAACCAAGATGGCGAATAACCTTTAACGAGTATTTTGTTCACGTTGCGTCTCTGAAGTGGTAAAACGTCTCATCAATATTCATTTCTAACCGGAATAAATCTTATTCAGATCAGAGGAGATATTTGTCAGTAGAGCGTTTAGAGTGCTAGAATGAGGCTAAATGAAATCTATTCTTCAATTTAACTGTGGATCATAAATAATTAATTGCTCAAACTGATATAAAAAAAAACTGATATGGCAAGTCAGAAATAAAACAAAACAACAACCATAATGATGTGTTTAGTCAATTGAGTATTATATGTCAGAAACAATGGTCTAATTGGTGCACGATTTTTTACATATTTGATAGGCTTGCGCTTGATCACAACTCATCTGATGTTAAGTGACATTGCGGCCTATGTTCGAGCGCGCTTGTCTCTCCGGTCGGTTCACTCTCGCCTTGAAGACAGTAAGATTGTACGACTGGCTACACCAGCTTGTATGTAGAGAAAAGAAGTACCTAGTGCCGGCTTGCCAAAAACATCAAAGCTGATAAGCGTTACTTGTATGTTTATATAAAAGTATAAAAGGTATTGATTCGTAGGCCCTTTTGTTATGTCATCATAATATAATGATGTATAAATAGATTTTGCTCCAATCGCTATGATAAAACTTGGTCACAAATATAGTAATTACTTTGAACTTATCAATCTAAGTATTTAATATAATGTTTTATTAAAGATTTAATTTGAAAAAAAAAAACAATTTCCTTGGTTTTCGTATTCTTTCTGTAAGATTTCTACTTGCTGAAATCTTAATTAAACCCACGAAAAGTCAGACAATTTTCCGTTTGATCTCGCTTGGAGCGCACATTTGCATTTTCCCCGTCTCGGGCTTTGGAATCCGGTGGAAACTGCATAAATCTGGTTTTATCCGACGCAGGGCGGATTCAGGCGGTTGAAACCAGTTGGGTTGGGTAAGTATAAATAGCAATGGCTTTAGACTGAATGATTATTGGCAATGGCAAACGAGTGACTTTGTTTTATAGCTATTTATTGTCATCATAAGCAACCCGGTATTCCATTTCACTGCCAAGATTTGGGGCCCTGCTCTCGCAAAGAGCGAGATGTAGTCCTTAATCCACTATGTTATCCACAAAAATCGTATTTTGTAGCACTCAGAGCATTCAGCCATCAATTATACTAATTATAATTTTTATTTATGCAAAAGAATTGTTACATTTTTATACAAAATTTAAGTTATAAATTAAATAAAAGTCTTATTTTAGTGTTAGTTTTAGCTAAATTTGCATGTTTGGAGGCTCTAGCTTTCTCAGTAGGATTCCCTGAGTTTGAGAAAGCTTCTCTTCTGAAGTGCAGTAAAAATGTCTACTTAGAAAATAATCTATGACTATTGAATTATTAGCTTCCTTCGTTTTCACTGTAAAAAGTTTAAGGTAGCCTAACGAATCTGTATTGTGCATATTTTTACTAGATTAAAAGAAAACTAGTTCTAATAGTTTTCTTTATTATAAAATATTTTAGCTAAACCAATGTAGATACTTTCATAAAAATTTGAATAGTTTAAGGGATGAACCATAAAACGCGTAATGTACGTTGCTGCATATATTCAGCTTAAACTGGCGCAAACCGGTTCAAACTGGGTAAGCTCAGTTAGCAAGCATTATTCTCATTAATGATGTTTTATGTCGCGCGATTCATAATAGAAGCTTAGGTCTTTCAAAGTTCATTAATTCATTATTGAAATTCATTGGGATTTATTTTATCAACCTTGAAGGCGACTTGTTTGGAAATAGTTTAGACGACCTAGTTGGCAACGGTTACCATACCGGACTGCCGACCAGAGAGTCCCGGGTACGATTCCCGGCCAACATCTTTGTGATGAACTAAATTTGTTGGCTGTCGGTCAGGGTGTTAAATATACATCGATATAGAAGTATTTATGTATGTATATGTAGTATATCAGTTGTGTTAGCAACCATAATACAGACTAGAAATGGCTTAGTATGGACTAACCAGCCGTATGTGAAATGTGTCCAAATATTATAAAAAAAAAAAATACTATCATGTCATAGTAATTGAATATGCAGTGTTTTATCTATCTACCTAAGTCTATTTTTCTTCGTATCTGCTTCATTTGTCGAGTTTCGATAAACATTTCAGTAGCCTTCACAAAAAATCTTACCGCAATCTTGGTATAAATCTCACAAACCACCTTTTATATCAGGCCATCTGAATTCCGAATAAAATGGTCATTAACATGATTAAGAGTTTCCGCTGAGATCGCTGAAAAGATTCCTCTAATGTCATCAGCCAACGTTTATGGCGACGTTTTATTTCTGAAAACGTTTCTGGATATCAAATCACTTTTATTAAAATAAATGTTGATAATATTTTGAAGTTTTTTTTACCGCTATAAACCAAATTAGCAATATACAGGGCTACTGGTTTTTAAAGTAAATTTTAAAGTGAGCTTGAGTAGGTCAATACAAAGGATACTTTTAAAAGCGTATATAATAACATACTTAAGTTGTATTCTTTGTCGTATGAGCTAAGTGGCCAAGCTCTGACGTCACGAGTTTTCAAACCGCTCGCAGGCCTCTGACTTGGCTTAACGATTCAAATTCAAATTTTTTTTTTTTTTTTTTTTTTTTTTTTTTTTTTTTTTTTTTTTTTTTTTTTTTTATAAATAAATATTAGGAAACTTTCACACACGGCTGGTTAGCCCCATACTGAACCATTTCTAGCTCGTATTATGGTTGCTAACACAACTGATATACTACATATATATTATATAAATACATATTTAACACCCAGACCCACAGCCAACAAATTTAGTTAAGCACAAAGATGTTGACCGGGCCGGGAATCGAACCCGGAACCTTCTGATTAGCAGACCGGCATGGTAACCTTTACGCTAACGAGGTCGTCGCTAATTTATTTTGCAAAACACGGGTAATACATAATAGTGGGAAATAATGTCTAAGTCTCACCATGTTTTAGCCAATTAAGGCATGCAAAAAAAATTATATATTACTAAAACTTATTCTAATTTAAATTTAGGCATTACATTATGGTACATTAATAAACACAATAAACAGTCCTAACTAAAAATCCATTGATTGCTTGTACTATCACTCTAGCACCTACATTGTAACGTGCTATCCGATTAACAAAGCGCAAAGCCTGACCGCTTTAACCATGCAGTTTATCATCGATGATCGCCTAAGCTTCGGGTGCTTCACACGAATTATGTGCACAATAAAGCGAGTTAACACTTTTGCAATTTAAGAATCCAATTCCTTATCTTAATTTAAGAAACTCTTGCCTATTATTATCTAAAAGATATCTTACGTGACAAATTTTGAGCTAAATAAACCTTACCGAATTGTAATTTTTGTTTGGTGATAGTAGAGACATTAGAGAATATGCAATAGGACACAATTTTATTTAAATTTGCGAACCTCCTTTAGTGTAGAGTACTTTCTAAAAATTATAAATTAAAATGAAACAGACAAACCGAAAACATAGAAATGAATTAAAATAAAATAGACAATTTACATTTTCACCTATAATACATTTGATTTGATTTGATCACTAATATGTGCGTAAAAAAATAGGAGGAGGAGTAATACTCGCAGCGACATGAGAACTGTCTCATTTAGTTCGCGTCAGCAATTGTGTGTCATGGTGCGATGCATAAATTTAACTGACAGCGCTGCCTCTGACATATCTACCAAGCGGGTGATAATTCTGACTGTAACAGAATACCGACATAGTTGTAGTTGTGGTACTCGTAACTTACTATAGTCACAGATGTTTTATTTATTTATTTATTAGGCACTCAGACAGATTACAAACATTCATGTTAACATTACAACTACAAAGAACAAAGAATAAGTCTGCAATCCAAATACAGAGTACTCAGCATGTTAGTATAAACTTAAGAAGGTAGGTTCAGCTCTGATATACATATAAAAAATGTAATCTTAAGTACTAAGCAATTTAATAGTTTAACCTATAACTTATATTATTTCTAAATTGACTGAGGCTGTTACTGGTGGCGATTCAGCGGCACACACGACTAAACTAAATTTAAAGAAGCCCCGTCTCTTTTCATCTTAGGTGGCCAGAAAGAGACGGCACGTTCTGAACCACGCACTAAAATCACGTCAAATATGAAAAATGTAAGCGATTTTAGAGCGCACCTAATTCTATCAGCTCTAAATCTTGTTCGTGTTTGACGTGATTTTAGATGTTTTGTCTATGGTTTAGATCGTACCATCTCTTTTTGGTCATTTAAGACGAAAAGAGACAGAGCTACTTTAAATTTAGTTTAGTCATGTGTGCCGCTGAATCGCGACCACTAAATACATCCAGTTCAGTAATGTGAGTCTTACATTGGTTGTTATCTGAGGCGTCACAACATTTGAGTACTAGCTCGTTATATGAGCGACACATGCACTGTATAGGACTATTACTTGATATAAAGTCGCGCTGTAGCTCGGCTAGCCGAAGTGATCTGTGGTAATCATCGAGGTTAAGTGACGGTCGATTCGGACAGAGACCATCCACAAGACTGTCTTTTAAAAAGTGCCATTTTCATCTGAGTGCCGATCTGACTTGGCATAACGACTTCTAACTCTGCTTGTACTGAGAGTAGCGGGGACTTGCAATATAACGTGTCATTTGACCCACAGTAGCGCCTAGATGAAAATGCCAGTTTTTAAAAGCCAGTCTTGTGTATGGTCACCCATCTTAATACTGTCCGCGTCGACCGTTGCTTATTCTCAACAACTTGACGACCTCGTTGGTGCAACGGTTACCATGCAGGACTGCTAACCAGAAGGTTCCGGGTTCGATTCCCGGCCCGGCCGACATATTTGTGCGTAACCAAATTTGTTGGTTGTGGGTCTGGGTGTTAAATATGTATCTATATAAAATATATAAGTATATGTAGTATATCAGTTTGCTACCATAACACGAACTAAAAATGGTTCAGTATGGGGTTAACCAGCCGTGTGTGAAATGAGTCATAATATTTATAATATTTATTTATTTACAATCGTAGCAGATCACTTTAGTTAGCCTACAGGCGATAAAGTCCAGTGCAATGTTGGAAGTTCACTACTTAATCACAAAAAAATACTCTTTGAAGAATCACAACAATTAAATATCAATTTCCGCAGTGCTACGATTTCCAAGTCTGTAGCAATAACCCATTACTAGCTGTAATTAGAGATATCCCAGCTGGCTTACTATTGTAGAGAACTGGAAGGATTATCCAAGCTTGTGATTGTCTTTAGTTGGTACACTAGCAGATGTGAGTCAACCGGATTACATTACAAAATAAATTCCTTTTGACAAAGGTTGTTCCATATTACATTCATTCATGGGCCTATATTTTTTACCTGCGATCGAGTTACTTAGTGGAGACCCATATATGCATTTAGATAGATAAACACTTTATTAAAACACTCACAATAAAATAAAATTACAGATAATACACAAAGAACTTACAAGCTAGTGCCTTAACTGGCGGCCTTATTGCTAAGAACGATCTCTACCAGGCAACCCATTCTGAGAATTTAGACAAGGAAATAACTTAAGACGAGGTGTAATAACATATGTGTATTCGAATAAAATGATATAAAATATATATATTTTATATTTAAATAATGTATAAGTTATATATTTTTTTTATAATTTATATGTTGATTATGTTAAGTATAGAATTATGACAGAAATTATAGCCAACATTCCTGAGAATTAATATTCGAAATATCCATGTTACAGTATTATGGTTTTTATGGCTTCGTGCCTAAATGGTACGACCTATTTACTCATAATATACCTATGTAATTTACTAACTGACTCCTGGTTATATATATCATGAACAGCGACAGATGGAAAGCCAAAATTTTCACAAATTATCTATTTCCGTTGCCGTTATAATAAACATACTATAAATAAAAAAATAATTATTTTATTGGGAGATCACAAATCCTTTTTTAATCATTTTCCTAAATAATGGTATGTATCCCTTTATGCGCAAACTTGACTCGCACTTGGCCAATTTTTGTATTTCTGTTGTGACTATGGGGCACAAAGATGTTCTTCCTAACGTTGCATATTCTCAAACTTTCACTTACCTATGTTTCAGATACATAACCGTCTACTAACTACCTAGTTAATACCTACAAATGTATGTGTACGTGTGTTTTAAATACATAACAGGCTATATACCTCTGGTATCTGCGGTATCAGCACAAATGCTATGTACCAGCAGCCGGTCAAATATATTACTTTAATCCCACCACAGCGACCGGGAATTAGGCAAATGCAATCGGATCCAGAGAGAGGAGAGCACAGCTGCGCAGGTAGGATTAGCCTAGAATTGTAGTGGAGTTGTGTAACTAGGAATGGTGAAACTGCAGTAAAGTGAAACTTGCACATAAACAGATGTCTCACTTTATACGCTATATGGTAGCAAAATAATCTGTCCACTTGGTCAAACTTTGTAGTCAAACTAATGTAATAAACATTTAGTTACAAAACCAGTAATATTTATTGTCCAAATACATAACAACAGTCAAGTAATTGAATTGCCACACGCCAAATTCAGAACAACACTGAAAAATTTTTTCATAAGTTACATTTAATTCAATTTTAATATTAGTAACAATGTAGTGTTCTATTTTAAATCCAATGTATGTAAATCTGATGTAATGAATGACTTGCCAAATGCGACGGGATGTTGTAAGGCCAATAAATTATTTATCTTTAACTTTGTCTAGAGAAGCCCTGAGTCCCGCAGACAGGCTGTGATGCAAGGCATCAAAAACCTGTTTAATAGTTTGTCCAACAAGATTTTTTTCCTCGGTGGTTAAACTCGTTTGTTAAGTTTGTCCAATAGCATTTTTTGCAGTGGTCAAACGCCTAGTTTGTTTTTTTCTCGATCGGCAAACTTTTTTCTTTCTACTTTTTCCCCAACATGATTTTTTCCCAATGGTTAAACTTCTAGTCACTTTGTCCAACAGGATTTTTCCCCAATGAGAGTCAGCATGTAAAATTGATCCTTTTACTAAACAAAAATATTTTTAAGAAATAGTAATATTATTGTACTTTGTAAACTGTTATCGTAGGGCATTTTATATATTTGCACGAAACAAACGGTCACACTTTAAAAACGTTGGGTATATGTACGTCCAACGGGTTAAGACGCATTACGAGCGTCGAAACCCGTTGGACGCACATTTATCCAAGGTTTTTTAAGTAATTGTGACCGTTTGTTTTGTGCAAATAAGAAATATTAGTTAATGAGAATAATTCTTGTAGTGTAGTTTCACCGAACAGCTTACACATTCTGATAGGTTTGCCTGTTACGTGTTTGTTAATTGGTGCATCTTGGATTATCCAATAAATACCTGGTTTTCAAAAGATATAAATTAATAAGCATGCGTTTTTCTACTATAGACGTCTTTTATCTTACGTATTGTTCAAATTAATATCTATACTAGTAGTTAAATCTTCGGTAAACCTCGCAAACCAAATTTTGTCACAACAGTTACTTGACCAATTTTATTAACATTCACATTATCTTTTAAGAATTTGCTATTTAAACGAATAAGGTGGAGTATGCATAGTATCGAATAACAAAATTTTATGTGCTTGGCGACAGATTTTAAACTTAAAAGTGGTAGCACTAGATCATTGTACCACCATGCTACTCGTATGTTTTCCTCACGATGTATTTATTCTTTCATTGAAAACTCGACTTCATTGGAGAATTATAGAACCCATGACTTTCATTATCGCTTCCAAATAGAGTTTGTCTATATAAAAAATATAATATTTCAACTCGTCCGCTCATACGTGAAATTTCTCTACTTTCTTACAAAATAATGCATTTCCGAGTAAACTTCCATGTAAAAGATGTGGCGTAAATTTGAAAATATGGAGCTAGTTGTCTGCTAGTTGCATTATGATTTACTGTTTCTTAGTTTCAACGTAGCGTGGGATAAAATACTTAGTAAAAGATGTTAGTAGTTTAATAAAGGTTTTCTAAAAGGTTTGCGCTGCATTTCATACATACCTCATACATACCTTTGACGACCTCGTTGGCGTAAAGGTTACCATGCCGGTCTGCTAATCAGAAGGTTCCGGGTTCGATTCCCGGCCCGGTCAACATCTTTGTTTTTAACTAAATTTGTTGGCTGTGGGTCTGGGTGTTAAATATATATTTATATATAATATGTATGTATGTATATGAAGAATATCAGTTGTGTTAGCAACCATAATACGAGCTAGAAATGGTTCAGTATGGGGCTAACCAGCCGTGTGTGAAAGTGTCAAAAAAGAAAAAAAAAATATATACATTTTTGGTGTTATAAGAGTGTTTGAAATTGATAAGCGGATGTTAGCAAAAACTAAACATTTAATAAATTCAGGTCAGACTTCTAAACATTTAATTTGATGTGGACTATTTGGAATTATAATATTAAAAGTATATTGTTTAAATGCTATTATGAATTTAACCATATTAGTAAGCAACATTAAGTATTACCATTCAACGTAGCAATGTTGCTAGCATGTTGGGCACACCGTATTATGGTAGTCATTTGTCTAAAGTTAACCCAAATTACTCGCTTTTGTTTGTTTTATAAAAAAAACTTTTTTTTTTATATCAGCCATAGATATAATGTTTGTATGATCGGCTATCACTGAAGTTTATTTTGCCCGACTTGTTTAAATGTACGTATCATTCATTAATTTACATTATTCAAGTAGGCCTTACAAAAGTTTTCATAGAGTGAGCCAGTGAGTCTTGTAAAACCAATCTTCTTCTCTTTGTATAGACTAAGTATGAGTCTTGGTGTCGAGAGTTTTCAAGCCACCTAAAGGCCACTTGGCTTAACGACTGCTTGTTCTAAGACTAAAAACCGGGACGTACAATTTAGCGTCCGACCCACAGTAGCGCTCAGAAAATACCACTTTCAATATGACAGTTTTGTGCATGGCCACCCATTCAAACACCGTCCGCATCGACCGTTGCTTAGCTTTAATGATCGCGTCAGATCTTCTTGGCTAGCTGAGTTACAGGCGCTACTATTAAAACCAATTACATTAAGGCAATACCAAGGGCTAAATCTTTAATTGATAGATTTTTTGTTATCATAATATCATAAACAATAAAAAGTATCGCAAAAATAGCTTGAAAACCGAAGAGTCAACATCTCCTGATGATGCCTAGTGGAAAGGCGAAACACGTGTTGAGTTAAGAATTTCCGGATTGTGATAGGTAACGTGAATCTTAATTAATATTAGTTAATTTATCTTAGTTAATTGATTTAGTTAAGTTTTCCTTCACTTGTCTTAGTTTGGGTTTCGGATCACAGCGGAAGTACACTAAATATTTAATTTTGTCTTCTATTTACAATGGATTTCCGCAAAGTAACGCCTGAGTCAATAAGTTAGCTTGAAGACCGTCTAAAGAACAACTTTAAGAATATAATAAGAAAAAAAGCTTTGAAATTAAAACGCCCTTGTTATTTGTGTACCATATAAAGACCTCGTCAGTTAAGGACGTCGCAAACAGAGGACAAACTCTGTACTAAATAGACATCATTTAACGCAGAACCTGCAAAGTTTCAAAGAAGAGACCTAAATTCCGAGGCAAGTTTGTTTCCAACACCCATTCAACTAAGCTTCGCGTTTATATTGCATTCATTATGGCGGAAGAAGCTTTAGTGGAAGCCAAACAGGGGAGAAAATGCATGTTTGGTATTTAATTATTTGGGTTAATTCATATTTTTATAGTTGTAGGAAATATGAAGCCAAAAATGCGTACCTAGGTAACTTATGGTAGACCCAATAACCGGTTGGATCTAATAGTTATTAAACATTTCAAGTAAGGGTGACCAAGATAGAATTACGCCAACTGTTATTAAAAAGAGTTATTGGAACTAAGTTCTGTATCGCGCGTAGTGAAAAGGGGGCTAGACGGAAAAATTCTTACGAAAAGTTGTCACGACACTTTTTGGTATAGTAGTGTGCGGCGTGCATGTTTCTCGGTCTGTCTCTCTCTCTCTTTCTCTCTCTCTCTCTCTCTCTCTCTCTTTATAGAAAGCAAGCCAGATATTTTCATTTCTATTTCGCATTGAACAGTGTAGTGTCGCGATGATTAATGAGATTATAAATTATTTATTTAATTATTAATGAGATGAATGAACTTTGTTCCATCTGGGTGTCCCTTAATACCTCTCAAGTTTTTTTTTGTCATAAGTAATAAATCAAGTTAAGTTTATTTTGACCCTTTGTTCACAAGGATGCGGTAAGCACATAGTTCTGAAATAAGAGGACCGGTCGGCAACCATCAAAATTGTGTTTTTGCAAAAATAACTACTGAAACTACGTCCGGTCACCCGGTATTTAAAATTTAAATTTATTTTAGGACTGACTGCTTTAGCTTGCGAACTATGTTGTTTATTTTCGAAGTACATTCATTAATTAGTTAGAGCTACAGGCTCCTATCTTAGTTATCTAACTTTTTAGTAGACATGGGCTTGATCACAAATCATCTAATGGAAAAACGGTTATGTTATACTGTTTCACGCTACGGCAGAACAAATTTCGATGAAATTTGGCGAGAGAGAGGGTAGACCCTGGACCAGCCAGTGGGCTACTTTTTATACCATATTAACGCAGGTAATACCGCGCTGCCAGTGTATGTATGTACATTTATACAATACACCTTTCATTTATAATACCAAACATAACAGACCTGTAACAAAGTAACTTTAATACAGATCTCTACTAGTAGTTTTCAGATGGAATCCCAGTTGATATGTTTACGATTCCACGGCGCGTGTTTATGTGTCGGCGAGCCGAGCTTTTATAGTTATAAGGTGGAATGGCTGCATTCACAATGTTGTGTAACTACAATAACTCGTGAAGCGCTTGGTCGACGCTACTCGTGACCGAAATGCCGGCCTCTACTTTGCACAGCGAATTAGCGTTGCTATACAAAGAGGCAACTCGGCTGGCATTTTAGGTACTCTTCCCACTGGCAATGGTTTTTTTGATTAAATATACTTTTAATTTAATAAATTTTAGATTAGATTTAGCATTAAGTAATATTTATTAAATTTTTATTACTAAGTTTTCTCCCAAATAAATTGCAATAATTCTAATTTATGCCCATATATAAAGTGAAGACTTTTTATTTGTTTGACGCAAATAGGCTCCAAAACTACTGAACCGATTTGAAAAATTCTTTCACCGTTGGGAAGCTACATTATCCCCGAGTAACTTCTTCTTCTTCAACCTTTTCCCACTAGGTGGGATCGGCACAGCAAGTTTTCCACTTCCACGCGATTCTGTCAGTTGTCTTATCCACATTCACTCTCCTCTTTTTCATATCCTCATTTACACAATTCAGCCACGTCGATCTCTACTTCCGCTACCTCGTACAACCATATCCATACTTCTCCTAGTCGCATGCATTTCTTCTCTACGCATCACATGCCCATACCAAGATAATCTTCCACTCTTCACTTTCCCTGAGTAACATATGCTTTATTTTGTTTCTCTTTGCAACTTAGATTATTTTATAGCCCATGCGAAGCCGGGACGATCTGCTAGTCTAACATAAATGTACTAGTATTATGAGTTTTATTGAAGAGCTAAGAATGTAAAAAAAACCATAGTACCTAAAGTATTGCTGCGTGCTATAATATATCCAACCGTTAGTTTTCTTTTTGACACATCTGGTTTGACAGTTAATGTTGTGACGAAGTGATTATAGTGGTAACGATATTGATTTATTTTTAGTTAGTAACTGCGTTAGTAACTGCGTCAAGTTTAAGCACCCAAGTCTATTGGTGTTGTCAAAAAAGTAGTGTACTCGTATTAATGGTGGCGATTCAGCGGCACACACGACTAAACTAATTTTAAAGAAGCCCCGTCTCTTTTCATCTTAGCTGGCCTGAAAGAGATGGCACGTTCTGCACCATAGTCAAAGCAACTAAAATCACGTCGTGTTTAGTTTAGTCGTGTGTGCCGCTGAATCGTCACCATTGTTTATCATAAAGTGTAAAAATAGAGATGTTACAGGTTTTGTTATTATTATATAAATATGTGTCAGGTTATATGTAGTCAGTCATAAATAACTGCTGAATCTTCGAATTGAGATATACAATGACCAATAATGATGATGATATCATTTAATTGATATTTAAGGAATGCATGCTATTTAATCGATTTGGTATTTTTCAAGATATATTTTTAATTTAAAATTATTTATCCAGTTCTTTAGATTTACCAGAACATTTTGCTAAACATATCAGAAACATCACATCGGTGTAAGGTACATCCACACTATCATACTTTTCAAGTAAAACCATAAATTCTACTCTGGTGTAGCTGGAGAGACAGAACTTGTTTTATATTTTAAGGGTTGTTTATATTTAACTATTCCTCTTTCATATCTTCATACGTGGCTACTGAAAATATTATAAAAAATATTAAATAAGTCTTAGTTTGTAACGTTATCGCATTTATTGTTTTATTTGTATTGTTATATTGTCTTGTTAGAGGTTAAGGTTATTTTAAATTGGTTAAACTATGTGGTTCAATTGGACTACTTAGATTCAGGCCTTGCCTGGTTACGTAGTCTCAAGATAATATGTAATATAGTAATAAGTTAGTAAATAAATATTTTTCATTGTTGTTTTTTTTTTCATCCTAAAATATTATAAATGGGAAAGTTTGTTTGTAAGTGTGTATGTGTGTTACTTCTTCTCGAATTTCGAAAATAGTTTTGAGCTTGGATTAACACATAGGCTACTTTTTATTCCGGATTAACGCGAGTAGGACCGTGGGGCGCAGCTAGTACAAAATAATAATAATTCTTTGCAAATATATATACAACTAGCTGACCCGGCAAACGTTGCTTTGCCTCACTTAGGGGTATGAAAAATAGATAGTGTAGCTTATATGACACGTTCGTAGATTTAGCATAGCAGCGCCATCTATTGATTACTTACTCAACCCAGTCGAAAGATATCGACATCTGTTAGAATCATTTGGAGTTAACAAAGAATTGTGACTGTCAAATAATAATAATTAGCAATAAATTAAAATTGCGACTATAATTTGAGATTAAACTATCCTATCTCTCAAGTAGGATCGAACTGCACGTGGTGTGCGGATTTTATTATAATCGGTTAAGTGGTTTAGGAGTCCATTGAGGACAAACATTATGACACGAGATTTAAATATATTAAGATGTTTTAATACTAAAAATTAATAATGTTTACAAAGTACAATAACGAACAAATTAATCCTCAAAGTAGTGTTATTTGGTAGTTATAAGCCTACGTCTCTACGTATTAGGTATTCTTGCTGGAATATTCTGACACTATACTTCATTTTACGTACGCTCCCACTATAAACTTGGGTTCGCGATATCTCCCGCGACAGGGTTAGGCTGGTATCACACTGAGTTAGGATTTGCCTCTTTGAAAGCCTGAGTTAATTTATACGAAACATTATACACCTTATGCCATAGTGCCACACACGCCCTGCTGGTCAAATGTATTGAATTTACTAAAAAGATAACAAATTGGTCGAACCTTGGTATAAGAATTAGAAAATGACGTGAATATTTTATACATCTACTTTACGAAGACCGGGCTGATTGGAAAGAGAGAAGGGAGGCCTTTGACCAGCAGCTCGAGACAGCAGGCTTATAAAAAAATACTTATCACACAATGCAGTTTTTATTCGAATTTCTATTTCATTATATTTGTACTAGAAATAAAGTTAGATTGTTCAAAAACGAGGCTACTTTATAGAGTTTAGTCTTTGTTATGATCGCTGTTATTCATGACGAAACTTTTTAAAGTAGCCTCGTTTGTCTTACAGTCTTACCTTGACAAAATGAAGTCATCTTTGGTGCCAGTGTATTTCTTACCTAAGACCAAGTAAGAAGCACTCAACATTATTGCGTAGAGTACTATGCAGATTCACCGCACACACATGTACATACTTACTTAGTTTATATACAAGTGAGCGTATAACGTATGTATTGTGGCTCTCGAGATTTCTGAGATTAAACATTGGATAAAGGAATGTTTGATGAAATGGTGAACGTATATTTTTAGCATATAGCATAGAAAATATTACATAAACTAAAAAAGAACGAGAAAATAGTTTATGAAAAATTTAATATGCTATTTTGAAATGTATGATTCACACTCTAACAAAGATTATTTATTTTTAGCATAGCAAATGCATTTTTTTTGTAAGACCTGATTTAGAATACTATAAGTCAAGTTTTGTTTATAACTTATGTAGTTTTTCCAACAAAATAAATAACTGGGATGATTATTATTACAAGAAATAGTAGGTAGGTAAGAAATATTCATAGCTTAATTTTTATTACTTAAAGTCAGACATTTCAGCAACTTAATACCAGTTTTGCGATCATATTATCGTTATGGAGCGGAATCAATCAAACAATCAGAAAAAGGTTTGTAATAGACAACTACACAGCATACACAATAGTGTTTTTATTAAATTGTCATCAAAGCATTTATGTCTTAAACATAAATTCAAATTTTATCTGAAAATAATTCTAAATCATTCTATTACAGTTTGTATTTGAGTTAAGAAATTGCAGACCGATCTGTCATTCCATTACCCACATCACTGTAAAACGCCGTCTGTCTACCAAACATTTACCACAAACCACTTAAAGTAATTGTTTCAACAAATATAGACCTTATTACCAACGTCTAAGGTAGAGTAGCCACGCACAGATTACAAAGGTTTTTCTGTACTACAAGTCAACGTCAAGTTAACCGTCAGTCTCCTGTCAACCCAACTGAATCAAGTATTTGCAGCATTTGAAGTAGTTATTATGATTTGTTTATGACACGATACGAAGTTCATATTTTAAGAAAAGATTAGATATAAGTATAGATTCGATAGATCGTTGTTTTTTTCTATACCGTTATTATTAAGTTTGATTTTTTTTTTGACGCAAATAGGTTCTGAAACTACTGGACTGATTTAAAAACTTTTTCACCGTTGCGAAGCTACTCGTACATTATCCTCGAGTAATATAGGCTACAATTTTTTTTGTTTGTCTTTGCAACTTAGATTATTTTATAAAACGTGCGAAGCCGGGACAATCTGTTAGTACTGTATAAAAATAAAAATAATTTCATCATTGTAAATTCCGACAAAAATATTCCATATGGTTCATATTTTACTTCCAATAAATGTATTTATCTAAAAATAATACCGTAAACTTTAAACGTGAAAGATTTATCAACCTCAAATATTAAGTAGCAATACTAAAAAGAACTGTTTAGTTTATCTATCCACACTCGCATTTCCAAAATCATCATCATCATCAACCTAACAAAATTGCATACAAGTTTATTACCTTTTTATTTGACTGCTTTGGGGTTTATTATCAGTATTTCGACTGCCATATAACGTTTTGATCATACAAACCTGCTTTGCAAATTGATACTCACAGATTTTAAAATATCATCATCATCATCAGCCCATTTTTGACCGAATTTAAGGTTTTTTACATATTCCATATGGTTCATATTTTACTTCCAATAAATGTATTTATCTAAAAATAATACCGTAAACTTTAAACGTGAAAGATTTATCAACCTCAAATATTAAGTAGCAATACTAAAAAGAACTGTTTAGTTTATCTTATGACTACTAATACAACCCAATACAAAACCAAAATTAAAAACTTTAGTTGCAATTCAAATATAATACTCAAAGTTATATCCTTACCAATAGCTGAAACAAAATTCATTAAAATATCTTGAACCAAATAACAAACGGTTAACGGAACTAATATCTCAGTCATTAGGTACAAGATGTCAGTAGTATCGGACCCTCATTCAACCCTCATTGGACTCTACACGCCTGTCAGACTTACTTTATCTACGAGTAGAGAAAATGTAGAGCATAAGCTCTGCTTTTACTATTTTTATACGTCAATCAACTGTATTTGAAACGTCACAAATATGATAATAGACATATTGATAAGGTCAATAATAATAAATCACAGTTGTCTCCACAAATGTACTCGTACAAAAAGTTATATGAGTTTCATAAATTACAGTTTTTTTTTCAATTATGAATAGGCTCGCGTATGACCGCAGCGGTTAAGTTAAGCTTTACTGTGGTCTAAGATGATTTTTCAAAATCAATTTAGGTAAATAAAGACTCAATTTCACATGATAAGCAGCCCACTATACGTTCCCACGGCTGGGACTCGGGGCCTTCTCTCACAAAGAGAGAGATATAGGTTATAAACCACCAAGCTTGATAAGTGTGGGTTGGCGGATGACACACGTCTTCGAAGATTGTGGTCCTCAAACATGCCAGTTTCCTCACGATGTTTTCGTAAGCTTATAGAAGTACCGCAGTGTCACTATCCTTGTACAATAGACACACTAATTCAATGTACTGTAATAAATAAATTGAGCAAAAGACATTGATCCAGTTTCGGTAACAACTTCAAAAGCTTAAACAATTGAACCCGGATGCTATTAAAAACATTTTCAACGGAACAAATTATTAGAGATACATTTCGTAAGATATAGTCACTAAACTATATTTAAAAAACAACTTTATATTAAGAAAATGCAATGAGATAAACTATATGTCTAAACAAAAACCTCGTTCTTACATGTCTGACATATAGGCAAGCAAAACTAAGTAAGTCGGGCTAATTCCGACAAAATAAACGAAGTGTTAGCCGGTTATACAAACATTATTTAAAACTGTAAGTCTTGATAATAATGAAAGCCCATAAAAAATACCATTCACGCATCTTAAATTACTCTTATTTACTCTGATACATTTTGTTCATTATGTAACTAGTTTTTATCCTTAGAGGGATAAAAGTTTCAACTTGTCGGATTGATATATCGGGGTTTAGGGTTGACATTGGGCTGACAACGAACCCGCGGCTTACCCTGTCAATGTACGTCGACGAATCGAGGCCATGTTGAGCCTCATCTGTGTTTCGAATTTCGAACGTAGACTTTTGAAAATAACGGTCTCTTTTAAATTGGTCTGTATTCTTTTTTCAAACTTTTGTTTTAGTCTGTAGATTTTGTTTACTTCTATCCTACCTATTCTTCTACGAACCTATTCTTTTTATTCTTATCTAGTTATTTTACTTACTATGTCGAATACTTGCTTCCTGGTCATATGATGAAGCAAGGAACAAATGGTACATATGTACTAGTACTTATGATCATAGAGTTCAAAGTATTTATATTTCGATTTTACTATATTTACTTAATTACTATAGACGGCTCATATGTGGGTACTGTTTATATGCAGATAAGTTTCTTTTTATAAGTGTATTTTAAAGTATAAAAGTGATCTAATAGGTATTGTACCTTACGTATTAACAAAATTGGTATTTGTTAAAATTATTAAAATGGATCTCTTTCACGAAATATGTTATAGGAGTATCTTAAAACTTACTGATAAAAAATAAGTCTTAATATCCTAGTAATTCAATTTAATTTTATGATTTTATAAACTTCGTAAGTTTGAGTGTACGTTTGTTTGTTACTTCTTCACTCTCAAAAAGTTGAATCGATTTTGATGAAATTTGGTGAGAAGATAGGTTAGACTAACACATAGGCTTCTTTTTATCCCGAAAACAATTGTGATTTTCGTGGGATACGCAAATAATTTCAAAATGTATGTTACTCATATACGCTCCAAAGCTTATTATTATGAATTTACTATGACGCTATCGTCATAGTAAATGACATTAAAATCGGTTTAAGCTTTGGAGCGTGGAGAAGGAGAAAAATCTTCAAAAAGTTAGGTCTTGGATCTAACTGTATAACATATAGGCTACTTTTTATCCCGGATTAACGAGAGCAGCACCGCGGGCTGCAGATAGTTATTAATGTAATATCATCTTAATCAGCCTATGTTCGTCCACTGCTGGATCATAGGCCTCTCCCAAGGCACGTCACTTGGCCCTATCCTGTGCTTCTCTTTGCCAACCACTACCTTCTTCAGATCATCGCTCCTCCTGGTTGTAGGGCGTCCTACACTACGTTTGCCGAGGAACGGTGTCCACTCTAGAACTCGTCTACCATAACGGTCATCGGTTCTTCGGCTGATATGTCCAACCCATGATGTAATATAAATAATGTAGAATTAAGATAACTACATCCACAAGACACCACACATAAACCTAAGACTAAATCGAACCTACTACCTAATTACTCCGACTAATTACACAATTTCGATCCATTCTTCCGACAATTCTCAAGCTCTTGAATAAGTCATGCATCCACTCCCGTTTCCTACAATTACCGACTGAAATTCATTAGCAAATTGGAGATCACACATAAATATTTAGGCATGGATCTAATACATTAGGCGGTAGAGGAGCAACGTGAATTATGTATCCGCGTGTGGTATAAGGAACGTTGATTATTTAAGACAGCTTAACTGTAATTTGTTAAATAGTTATTTTGGTTTCGCTCTAAAGACAAATCAATCAATCAAAAACGTTTATTTGGGCAAAGGTTACTATAAATAAAAGTAATAGGAATCCAAAGGCTCCCAGAGCAGTTTTAAAAACTGTGTTATGGGAGCCAATGGCATCTCCCAAGCTTATTCTACGTTAACAGTTTACACTAACAAATTATTTAAAACTTTCAAATATAACATGAACAAATTAACATGGTTACGTACTTATTATCGTTTATTCTACAAATATCGGTGAATTATTATGAGAAAACTCCGTGATTTTTAGCCAGTTTTTTCACTAAATTACCTAGCTTTTCAGTACGCATAAATCATATCCATTTGTATTAAACATGAGTATCGCTTTAATCTCTTGTTTCGCACCAAACGGCTCAAACGAATGACTTTTACATACGATGAATAAAATATTACGTTATTTGTCGGTAAATAAAACACGTGGGTAATTGTGATTGAGCGAAGCCGGCGGGGGTATTTCAGTTTATTTATTACTTTGTGTTGAATTTAGTACGCGGTGTAAAAAGTTCAATGAGTTTTTTTATCGGATAATCAATTACGGAGGCCGACGAAAGTTTATTTTGAAGTGTAAAATATGTAAATTTAGTTTTTTTAGCGTATTAGCGTTTTTCTTAGGATCTCAATTAGGGCATTTCATTTAGGCTTTTCGTTTAGGTTCTTAGATTAAATTTGTAGTTACAATGTTTGCTAAATTATTTGAGTTATAAAATAGTAGGTATACATACCTACCTATAGTTGACGAACGAGCAAAGTCTCTTTATACATTTGCTTTCGTCTGTCTGTTTGTAGGTTAGTTCTCGTTTGAAGACTGTAATTTTTTGACGAAACTAGTACGAAACTACTACTCAATATTTTTTTAAGTCGTCGGCAATTTGACATTAGTGGGGTGTTGCTGCGCGTTATACTCGTAGGACGATTGTAATGATAGATGATTTGGTAGAGAAATTAAAAACCATATCTTAAAAAAAATCTGAGAATATAAATTCGGATAAATTGGTCGAGTAATTGTTGAGATATTAGGTCATTAGTTTTGATACAAATAATTAATGTTCTCCGAAATCGTGCTCACGAGGTTTACTATTTGAAAACCTTTGGGAACTAGTCTTGGTGTTTTTTTTAAAATACCTAAGCCATTCCGAAGTAATTTTCTCATACATTATTTTAAGGGACTGCTCTTAGTTATCCTTTAATATAACTATAATCTAACCTAAGAAGCTAATGAATAGTATTAATTTAATGCTAATTTTAAGATTTAGATAGGTAGTTTATTTTTTCTGTGTATTATTTGACATTATAAATATGTTAATTTATGACTGAATAAAGTATTAACTTAAAAAATAAAATTATATAAATGATTTTTCTGTCAGTTGCGCTGTCATGAACTCGTTTAATATAAACTTCTAAGGACGTATATTCTCTAGGAGAGTGTCCATTGACGCATGTCTTAATGTCTATATAAGCAACATTGTTCAAATGTTCTATTCTCAACACAACACGATACAATATGGTAAAAAAAAAATGTTGCTCGTGTATTTTGTAAAGGGAAGGTGCCACCAACACGTGTCCGATCTCCGTCCGAGGTTCTGCATATTTCATGAAGCGCCACGGCCCGCCATACCCTCTCGTAATAGAGTCATCGTAGTCACGTACGCACAGAGATTCGACTAATTAGGCAGTCAATTAACAAAGCTTTCACATAAATGAATATATTTATTAATATTAAAAAAAGCGAGCGTGACTCGGTGGTAATAACGTCTGCTTTTCAATCAGACGGCCCCTGGTTCGATTCCGGACCTACCCGGACCTTATTTTTTTTTTCAAATTTTGTGTGAATTTGCACTCACTTTACGGTGAAGGAAAACATCGTGAGGAAACCGACATGTTTGAGGACCACAATATCCGAAGACGAGTGTAATCTGCCAATCCGCACTTGGTCAGCGTGGTGGATTATGACCTATATCTCTCTCCTAGTGAGAGAAAGCCCCGAGTCCCAGCAGTGGAACGTATAGTGGGGCTGCTTATGCTATACTTATGCTTTAAATATTCAAGCTTATTTTTAAAGTGATGAATGCTCAGTGAGGCGTGTGGACGCCTTACATTCCGCAGGGCGTGGGTTCAATCCTCGTCAATGCGCATGAGGTGAAGGAAAACATTGTGACTGGATTGACATTGTTCCAGACTATGCATTCTCTATCTTGAGCCAGGTGGAGCATGCATAGTATCGGTAACTTGTGTAGTTACGTGCCTTACTGGTTAAATTGTCTAGTTAGCTGTGTCTAGGAGTTAAAGGAAAACAAACTTAATGTCTGTGAATGCTTAGGTACTAAATATGAATGCAATAAGTTTTAAATGAGCTAACATGCTTGCGAAACATTTTATTAATAAAGTGTTAGGTTATATGTACACTAACATTGTCCCACCAAATATGTATATATTACTAGCTGACCCGGCAAACGTCGTTTTGCCTTAATAAAAAAAAATCTAAATATACAGTAGCCGATTCTCAGACCTACTGAATACGCATATAAAATTTGGAAAAAATCAGTCAAGCCGTTTCGGAGGAGTACGGTAACAAACACTGTGACACGGAAATTTTATATATAAGAAGATATAAATAATTAATTTATGAAACTGAAACTCAAACTGTGTCTAGGAGTGAAAAAAAACACCATAGCATTGTGGTACAGCAATTTTTAGCGTCCGCTTAGTTAGCTACCACGCTCAAGTTTTTTTTTGTCTTTTTTTTACTATGGACACATTTCACACGCGGCTGGTTAACCCCATACTGAAGCATATCTAGTTCGTATTATGGTAGCTAACACAGCTGATATACTACATATACATTCATACATATTTTATATAGATACATATTTAACACCCAGACCCACAGCCAACAAATTTAGTTAAGCACAAAGATGTTGACGGGGCCGGGAATCGAACACGGAACCTTCTGAGCTGAAAACCTGTCGCCTAGCTTCTAACGGTATGTTCTGTAACAGCAGCAGCCTTAATTTCAGTATTTCAGGCTTGATATTAAAGTCATATAACGTATGAACAGTCTTAGACTATGCGACTATTATCAATCTAATACCAGCACATAGAAGGCACTTAAAATGAAATTTCCTGGAAAATCCATAGCGTACATTTTTTATCAGGAAACTGTCGATGCAGTCTTAGTACAATTTCGCGAACTATCTGTATAGGCGATCATATCACATGCTATAAACAATTTTATTCTGCAATTCTACAACTGCCTATTCAAGTATTAATTACAACTGGTAGCTTGAAATAGTTGCAAAATATTTTGTAGCATACTCACTTGAACAAGACATACCCGACATCTAAAATTAAAATAAAACAATTCTTAGGGAGGGTTTCAAACTAAAAACCGATTTTTTACTCAAAAGGTAGAAAGTAGAAGAATAGATAGTAGTAGTAGTATACATAATTACATACCCCTAAAAAACAGCGAGTGTGGCTCGGTGGTAAAAACGTCTGTTTTTCATCGGACAGCCCCTGGTTCGATCCCGGCCCTACCTACGCCAATGACTTGTTTTTCAAGTTTGTGTGGATTTGCACTAACTTTCCGTTGAACGAAAACATCGTGAGGAAACCGACACGTTTGAGGACTGCAATATCCGAAGAAGTGTGTCATCCGCCAACCCGCACTTGGTCAGCGTAGTGGGTTATGGCCTATAACTCTCTCCTAGTCAGAGAAAGGTCACGAACCCTAGCAGTGGGAACTTATAGTGGACTGTTTATGCTTATACCTACCCCATCTGAGATATTGCATCGCTCTGCATCATAAGAAGGTTTTTAAGCTTTCCACTCATTTTTGCATCTCAGCGGAAAGTTTATAGCTTACTTTACTTTATGTGACGGCGACTTGGGGGAATTTATTTCGGTGGAAGGTTTTAAAGTGAAATTAGAAAAGCTGAGGTACTTGAATGATAGAGGTGGCGGAAGATTTATCGCTTTAGGTGTTTTTCTCAAGGGACACAATCACATAAAATGTAAAAAACATTATTTTTTGTTATTTGTGAATTTCTAAGAATATAAAACATATTCAACTTATACACGTATATTACACGTATAAAAACAATGAAAATCTTGTAGGGTATTTATTATTTTGAGAATTTTATGAATGTAAAATATATTTAACTCATACTCGTATATTGCGTAGAAAGAAATGCGAATCTTGTAGTGGTTTTTTTTTTCAAATAAAAAACTCGCAGTGCCTCTGCTATAGAAAAAGACCAGTGCTTTATTTATATCAAGGACTGGATCTTCTTAGCTCTCATTAATATATTTCAATATTTAGAGAAACATATTTTATATATTTACCTCTCAACTCAAACCTAAAGTTACTTTTTCATTTATAGGTTTATAATTATATAATATTTATGTTCATTGGTCTTAATATCCATTACAAATCATTCTAACAAGGCAAATGCTTCTTTGCCTTTTAGCTATTAAAAATAGAAAACATTATAATTTATAAAAAAATTGCTAACATACTTTTTACGCGACTTTCATTCTTGGGAATGTTCCTCATCATTCTACCATTAAATTGAAATATCGACATTGAAATCATTTTCGCCTTTTCCGATTTGACATAAGAGAAAACTCCCCCTCTTCCCCCCTTGTCACCAAAGTAGCACGTCTCTCCCCTTCTGTAACGAAAGACAATCTCTGGTTATCAAAACTCTTGTTTGCACTTTGTTTAGAACTTTTGGGAACTTGTTAAATAGACATGTCTTTGTTGTGTTCTGGCTTTGTTGAATTTGCGACGGTTTTAATCTTGTTTTGCTGAGATTTTTCTTGTTTATGAGTGACAAGTATCATTTTTGTATGAAGATTGTTTTATTTTTTCCTAACAATGTTAAAAGTTTGACGTATCTATGTGTCTGTGTCTATCCATGGTATCATAGTTACCAAACACTTGAGACGATTTTAATCCTATTAATATTACATACTCGTATGTGAATGATTTTGTGTAGGTGTCTGTTTGTTACTTCTTCACGCTTAAACGGCTAAACCAATTTCGATTAAACTTGGTGTGAAGACTTCTTCAGTCAGTCTCTTGCCTTTCTTTCTTGCATTACCAATTCCATACATTTCCTACTAACATGCATCTCCTCTCTACGCATCACATGCCCGTATTATAAAATGTATAAGTATGTATACATATAATATACTTATATTTTGCAGTACATAATTCCAAAAAGTAGTAATTATCGCTTTATGAGTACTTAATATAGTATACGTGTTTATTTATTATTAGAGCAGTGAAATACGAAAGCGGCATCGTTTCACTGTGGAGATACCCAAAATGCGCACTAAGCGTTTTGCCTCCACCTTCGTTGTACGTACTGCCAAGGTATGGAACTCCTTGCCAAATGTCCTATTCCCCAAAAACTATTATCTTGCGGTTTTCATGGCACGAGTGAACCGGTATTTTCTGGGTAAGCGTGATCCACCTAGATCACAATTTCGATTACCATCAGGTGAATTGTGATCAAGCGCAAGCCCATCAAAGAAAAAAAAAGTTCTTCGTACCGAAATGTCTAAAACCACAAGGCAAGTACCGAACCCAATACGAGATAGATGAAGTTGTCTCGAGCAATTCTCGCGTTATTTGTTCCGTTCCAGAGTGTATTCGGTAGTTCAAACTTTGCTTATTTCCCTGAGGGTTGGAATGGAAGCACTGATTCGGAGAACTTGCCGGCAACCTGGCTTATTGCACATTGATTGATACACAGTTAGTATGTAATCAATTTGTTTGAGCTCGACATGTATGATTGTATTTTTATTGACATGAGGAAATTAATTTACGCATGACCACGAATCCTGGGGGGGATGTGGCGGGGTATGTCGGGCTCGGTGATGCTCGCCAGAGTGGCGACCACTACCGACTAAAACCTCAATGGTATTCCCTTGCCTGGTACATTTGGTACATAACAACCTCCCCGGGATTCCGGTTGTACCTAGTAATTTTGTAACAATGAAAGAAAAAAACCTACACTCAAACTCGCTTTTTTTAGACACATTTCACACACGGCCGGTTATACTACATGTACATACATACATACTTTACATAAATCGATACGTATTTAACACCCAGACTGACAGCCAATAAATCAATAAATTGTTGATGTGCCAAAGATGTTGGCCACGCCGGGAATCGAACGCGGGACCCTCTGATTAGCAGTACCAGTATAACCATTACGCCATCAAGATCGCTAGTAAGAGTGTATATCGACTGTATCAAAACTTCCGTGAGGTATAAGTGTGTATGTAAATAAAAAAATCTGATGATATTTATTCGTTCTCGATCGTACTTGGTGCAGAGGATAGCCATCGCTATTCAGAGAGGAAATGCAGCCAGTATTATGGACACCTTTGCGCCAGGCATAGGCGAGATTTTCTAACATTTAAGGTTTTTGACATGTACTCGTATGATTTGAATATTAATTATACCGAATTAGACAAATAATAAAATAGCTATTATAATATTCATTTGTACTCGTATGTAAATCTCTAATACTATTCGATACACAAGAGATAATTGTTAATATAACTGGGAAATAGCTCGTTGTTTGTGTTTGTTGATTTGAATTCCACAACATTTGAGGAATTCCAATAGTTACTTGAACTATTGCTTATTTGTAGTTCCTGGTAAGTCAAGCCACAGGCCTTTGGATGTTAAATCTAGGAATAGTTGTAGAGTTGAACTGTATAGTATAGAATCAAATTCTAAATTTCACGATTCCCGTACATATTTCAGGCGTGAATTTCTCAAATTCAAAGATAATTGTTTTTTTTTAATTATAAATAATATACTTAGATTAAAAGGTATGCCATAATTGGCGGCCTGAAAGTTTTATTTTTTATTTTTGAAAGAAACTAGAATAATTGTATGCACCAAACCGGAGAACTTAGGCACAGGATAGCTTACTTTTTATCTCAAATGAACGCTATTATATTCTCGAATTAAATTGTGTTGATGATGCAATCAGTTAAAAACAACGGAATTATTTTTACATAAACTATTTTAACTACTTTTCATAGCTTAACAGCATTATTTAGATATTAGACTACTGTCGCTCCACTCAACACTACCTTTATATTTAACTACAGATTTATCCGAGAGTTCATTAAAGGCGTAGAAGACAGCTAGTGGGTTAACATAGTAAATCACTTCTAGTCCCAAACTCTTAAAATAATGTAGAATAAATTCAATACTATGAAAATAGGCCTACAGTCATGTTATGAAAATAAACAGAGTTTATGTTTTTTTTTCTATTGCCACTGAAATCATAATATGACAAATACAAAATAATTTGTTGGGCCAACTTACATTCTAAACAAACATTAAATATACCTTAACTAATTATAATTAATTCTAAATACTAAGTCATAATGTAAGTATGGTGCCTAACTCCTGCAGTAGGATAGTGGCTTATACAGAGGCTTCTGTCCTAAAAACCAGACTTGGATTGAAAATAAATTCTACCAAATTCAAGCTGATAAGAATTTAGAATCTATGCCCCAAAGCCATAGAAACAATGTATTTCTAGACCCGACCGAAAACTTTAAGGATTCGCAGCCTATCGCGGAATTCGACCCCTATACCGATAATGGGGTAAATCTACCCGGGATCAAAGGACAACCGAGCGGATTCTCTGAATACTTATCCACCTTGCCTAAACATTCCCTTGATAGTACAGGTTGTCCGTACAGACAGTATCGTAACTGCAAGATTTATATTTTTAGAAAACGCCGTTTTGCTTTTGAGATACCACTGTCGCACGAGCTTAGAAGGCAAAATGGATATACACGGTGATGGTGCCAAAGATTTAGGCATCACTTTGCTAGTTGAAAGAAAGAAAGAAAAAAAGAAACATTTATTTTGTGTCACGAATAACAAAGAAAATCAATACACAAGAAATGTAAAATAAAACATTTACGTGGCACAAAACCGTGTTGTGTTTGTATTAGTTCCATTATGTGATTAAATTGTTGTAAAATTTTACATGTCACTGAATAAAAACCTCATAATGCAGAAAAATGAATGTCAAAGCGATGGATCAATATTATTTTCGCCATTTGGAGCTTAAACTTTTGGTGCCCCAACGCTCGTAAGGTTTTTAATAATCTCTCCAAGCAGCTGGTGGACAGAACAGATTACCCCAGGGCTGGCATTTACCTAAGCAAACGTCCATGTAGCGAGGTAATGCTGCCAGCATTTAGGTATTCGCGGACATCGACTAAGTTTAGTAAATTTGTTTGTAAGTTAGATTTTAATTTTTATAATAGTGTAGTTTTAGTTGAATTTAGTTTTGTAAATTTAGTCAAATAAAGTAGTTATGTTTCTTAGTTTACTGAATGAAACAAAATGTTGTTGTGTAAGAAATTCAAGATTTTGCAGTTAGGATACTGTTTATATGCTCAAATGAAATGTTTGGAAATTTTGTGATAAATTATTTCGCCAAGCGATTACTTTGAGAAGTGAAACGGTTATTTTGCGTTGAATAAATGAGAGGTTTTTCGCTCGTACCTACATTGTGCTTTGTTAAATAAACGAGGTATTTTTGTCATCATTATCGTAATCAACCTTTAATCGCAATAATAGGTTTTTCGTCATGTACGCCAATCATCCTATTTAATACGAGTATCTAATACATTTGAATGTTCATTATATAAAAAAAATCAAAATATGTTTATTTGACATAGATTTGAAAAACAAAAGGCTCCCAAAGTAGTTTATATATAGAAACTGTGTTATGGACAACTGGTGTCTCCCAAACCAAGTGATAATATAATATGTGGAGATAAGATGTGTGTAGTTGACGACCCCGTGGGCGCAATGCCTACCATGTCTACCATGCCAGACTGCCAATCAGACCGTCCTGGGTTCGATTCCCAGCACAGTCAACATCTCTGTGATGTACAAAAAATATAATTATCAGTTTTTATTTGTTTATATCATAGATACCTATACTTATACGTATATGTGAACTTACGCTTAAATCACGGATAACTAAAAAAGTGGATAATTATGGTGTCTTTGGAAAAATATTAACAACAACTAAATTTATTTCTTTTATTATTGCGTTTTTACTCTTGTTAACTAGAACATTAGTTTCACTGAGGAATTTATACGGTGATAATAATAATAATTATTTTTTTTTTTTTATTTTTTTTATTTTTTTTTTATTTAATATGTGCCTGTAGTTATGCTGGGACGTGCATACAACAACTATATTGCCGTGTTATATCAATTCCCGATTTTTATCTCACTTATGCAGATTTGTATATATTATCTGAAACGATTTTATATCTTGTTTTAAACTTCAGAGTTTTTAGAAGCTCAAGAAAATAAAAATAAACTTGCGAATTAGCTCGTTTCACAACTTGCTACACTGTAACATTGACGCACGATTGGCTACATCGGCTTCTACAGAAAAATAGTTAATGATGTCCGGTTGCTATTAACAATAAGTTGTCCAAATTATAAACCTAATTGTTATTTATGTTGGAAAGAAACTTTTTCATTTACTTATATACAAGGTGTTTCTCTCGAAACTTTACGGTTGTGATACAAGACAGCCCGCGTGCCACAGTGTTTAAGTTTGAGTTAATCAAAGTCAAAGTAAAAAAATGTATTGCATTATAACTTACTTAATTGACTCAGGCGTTACTTTGCAAAAATCCATTGTAAATAGAAGACAAAATTAAATATTTAGTGTACTTCCACTGTGATAGCACATCACAGCGGAAGTACAATAAATATTTAATTGTGTCTTCTATTTGTATTGCATTATTATGTCACTTTACAGTTCTTTACATAATTACGCATTGGGCATTGCAATTATTTACTGGAGATGAGCAACCCTATATATTAATCAGTTTTTTTTTGTGTTCCCTTATTTAAATAATGTTCAATTCTTTAGTGGTTTTAGAGTAACAAATAGTTGTTAAGTCAATTCACTTAGCTTCTGGTTAAAAAAACACAAGTAGAATTTAGAAATATTCTAAAATAAAAAGTCGGTTAAAAATCAGCCTATATATTAGTTACACTGTTTTAATAAGAGTGTTTAGGTCATGTATTTAGCTAAAATTGCATACCATATAATTGACCCCGTTTAGATTTTAATAGATAACGCTGAAGAGCGCAGTGATTTCTCTGTTTCCTGAGAAGTAAGTACCACCTGGGGGTCTTCAAATCTAGAGCTAATAGGTATTTTCTTATTGTTGTATTGTTTAACACCAGTCAAACGCTATACTATAACTAATAAAAATAAAATACTATAAGTAATAAAAAAAAAATATTGAATAAAAAATAAACTTTGATATATTTCATATTTTAACAGAAATTAAAACCGGCAGGACCTAAGATTCTACCTCGCACAATTCCACAAGTAAGTGGCACTTCAGTTTTGTTAGATTGAAGTTAAAGTTTCGTCCACAGAGCAGTTTGTAGCTATCAAACTTTGGATGTTATCTGTAGCTTAGTTTTGCTTAACTTGTTTCTTACTTTTAAATTCTTGGAAAGATATTTTTACATTACTTGTCTATATGTAGATTTATTAAGTTTTATTTAAAGTCATATTTGATCACTAATTTATGTCACATGTTCCTTTTGAATAATATATCCGCATGTTTCCAAGATATTTTTATTTTATTCAAATATGTACATATGATATTGCCATTTATAGATGACAGGAATAAAAATTTGGCAAAGAGTTGATCCTCTCACGACATCTATTTATGATCATACGAACTAAAGTTACGTTAATTAAAATAATGATACGCAAATTTGATCTTTAACTTTCGTAATTTAAGACTTTTTAAAGTGCAAACAATAGACTGTCACATTGTTATAATATGTTTGGTTCATCCGCTTCCGCGGGAAAAGTAGTGAGTATCGGATGATCCGGCCCAATTACACTTTTCATAACGTCGTAAATTACTTTATACTATTTCTTGTACATCATCTTTGGCCCTTTACATCTACGAGAGATGATCATATAACGTCCGTATGATTATTGTATCTGGCTGGACAAGCCGAAATGCGCAAACCACAGATGCGATCATATTTATGGCAGTGGAGGGTAGCTGTGGGTTTTTTTAGTGTTAGTGACGCGCTTCACGTTTGCGAGATAAATGGTCTATCTAGTCCGAATAGTGGATTACTACACCATCGGCACATAGCTTCCTCCATTGACGGCCTTCAGCAGCGAGCTCCAGCTAGCTTTCTGGACTAACACTGGACAAGCGACGTTGAACGATGTCCTTGAACAAGACGCAATTGGCTGGTATATACTACTATTATAACTTCTTTTTCTTATTTGTAACACTCTTGACAGAGCGGTCGTGATCATCATGGAGGGTCGAATCACTGGAGCCAGTGGATATAATTTGCCTCATGACATCTCGCCCGCTCTGCCTGCTGGAAGTCACCCGGCTACATCCGTTCAGGACTTCCTCCTCCAACTGCTGCCTGGATTTGACCAGTTCCTCTACCTTCCTTTGTATAACGAGGCGCTTTATGGACTTGTTACTACGACGAGAAATGTGTCCAAAGAGAGTGAGGATACGCGACTGCACTGCACAAAACAGTCGTTGCCTCTCAGTCCACGAAACCTCAAGTATTATTCTCCAGCACCACATCTCTAACTATCATAACTACTGTGTCCAAAGAGAGTGAGGATACGCGACTGCACTGCACAAAACAGCCGCTGCCTCTCAGTCCACGAAACCCCAAGTACCCTTCTCCAGGACCACATCTCTAACTATCATAACTACCTACTAGTTCAGAATTTTAGAACAGTTACGTAATAGGTATAATACTGCTTAAAACCAAGAGCTTAACACTTTCCTAACACCCGTGTCAAGTAAACTTGATCACTTAACGCGGCCCATATAAACCCTGATAAGTACACAACTTAGTTTGACCCTGCGCCTTGGAGAAAATATAAGCCAGACCCTGTTTCTATAACTTATCTTTTAGTAAAAATTGGTCACTATTGTAATGTGACATTTTATTATTTGAAATTAATCTAAAAGGTAGTAATTCGTAATAAAATCCTTTTGTCTTCTGCAAAACACAGAAATCTAAGAAAGATATAACTGTATTTGATTGTTTTGCTACAAATCACCGTTTTAGTAAACTATAACAATAAATTAAATCGTATAGTAAAAAATATTTTTTTATAACTTAGAAAAAGCTTTGAACAATGGAGCGTTTTCAGTATCAGAAACTTATACTGAAAATGTTATTTCGTTAAATTAGAACTTGAAACCTAATTGTCACCTACTTTTCTACATTTTTATGTATTCGATTTTGAAGTATTTAAGCCTAGTTACTTTATTTTGAGCCCAAACAATGCACAGTCAAAATGTCGTCTATTTCTTTTTTGCTCTATGACTGACCCTACGTAGATACGAGTACAACCGCGGTCTAAACTTTACTAATTAAGGGTTTTGTGTATGTGTGTTCAGTATTTATACAGGGTTTAACTTATTTTTTTCTCTAAATAATATAATTATTAGCCATTCTGCGTTCCATTCTGGAAAAAAGGCTTCATCGAAGACCCGCCTATATGCGCATATCGTCTAAAAACCAACTGTTTTTTTTTATTCTTCAAACTATCAAATTAACTTTTGGTTTCTACATACCTACTCTAATTAATCACTAAAAACTTAGTTAGTTTATTTACCTCATTATCACGCTGTTAGTTTATTCATAATAGTATAAATATCTTTTATGCGCAAATGGCAAAACTTTTGTTACCTTTCTTTATAATTTAGAATAATTAATCGCCTCCTTTTAATCCCGTATTAATGCATCTAACCAGAGCTTCGTACTATGCACTTTTAGATTCTAAAATCAGTCTCAAATCAAATAATATGTATTGACTTTTAGTCCAATTAAATATTATCCAATATTATTTAATCTTATGTCTATAACTCCTACTGGTGGCGATTCAGCGGCACACACGACTAAACAAAATTTAAATTAGCCCCGTCTTTTTTCATCTTAGGTGGCCAGAAAGAGACGGCACGTTCTGCACCATAGTCGAAACGACTAAAATCACGTCAAATGTAGAAAATATAGGCGACTTTAGAGCGCACTCACTTGTATCATCTCTAAAACTGCCTGCACATACCATATTTGACGTGATTTTAGTTGTTTTGTCTGTGGTTCAGAACGTGCCGTCTCTTTCTGGCCATCTAAGATGAAAAGAGACGGGGCTTCTTTAAATTTAGTTTAGTCGTGTGTGCCGCTGAATCGCCACCATTAGCTTTTAAGTTCTTTATGTGTTCTCTGTAATTTTATTTTATTGTGAGTGTTTTAATAAAGTGTTTATATATCTATCTATAACTCTGTACGAATATACGTTGTATGTATGTGTCAGCGGTTACAAGTTGAGAGATTGTTTAGAGTTGGACCAATCTCGGAGTGGTGATTGGGATCGGTCGAGCTCCGATTTTGATTGCGTCTTGCTTAGTTCTAACTACCTACTTGGTTTATCTAGATTAGGCATAGGCAACTTTTGGAGTGCTGCCGGCCAAACAAGATTTCTTATATAGATTAAGTTACTTTTGACCTTAATTTTAATATATGTAATGGTGTAAAAAGCGAGTGTGGCTCGGTGGTAATAACGTCTGCTTTCAATCAGACGGCCCCTGGTTCGATCCCGGCCCTACACCAATGACTTGTTTTTCAAGTTGTGTGGATTTGCAAGCACTTTGAGATGAAAGAAAACATCGTGAGGAAACGGCATGTTTGAGGACCACAATATCCGTAGACTGTGTGTGGGTCATCCGCCAACCTGCACTTGGCCGGCGTGGTGGATAATGGCCTATATCTCTCTCCTCATGAGAGAAGGTCCCATGACCTAGCAGTGGGAACGTATAGTTGGCTTTTTATGCTAATGGTGTATATTTTCTGAATTTTGGAAACAAGTATTTCATTGTCAACTAGATGGTACAACTTCCCTGGTCTTCTACAAATAGCAAACCAAAATAAGCAAACTAACACATAGTAGTTAATTTTATATAGGTTCTAATATTTTCTAGGTTATAAAAACCAATGATCTAATCACTGATTTGACTAAATGTTTAAAAATTATAACATTCTAAGAAGTCTTCATTCGAACAAGAATATAACTTCGCGTAACTTGGCAAGTGCTAAATAACGATTGCTTTTAAATTAAATATTTGACAAATACGTGACTTATTATAATCTATCTATCTATCTTAACTTATAAATCAACTCAATGCAGGGCAAAGACCGTCTCTCTGCTTTTGTCTGTCCTGCGCAACGGTCTTCCAGTCTGGGTTGTGTGTGTCGCGATCATGACCTCGACTTACAATATATTTTTTTAAATTTGTATATACTTTACCATGCTGTCGTTTTTAAAATGGTATTTTCATCTGGGCGCTATCGTGGGTCAGAAGACACGTAAAATTTTAGACCCCTGCTGTTACTCTTAGTACAAGCTGTCGTTTAGCCAAGTCAGAGGCCTTCGGGTGACTTGAAAACTCTCGACACCAGAGCTTAGCCACTTAGCTCATACGACGTTGAAAAAGAAGACTGAAATATATTTCAACATGGGTCTGCAAAAACACACAAATGCTGATAAAAAATAAAATCTAACAAAGTTAACGCTAACATACGAGTTCGTTTGAAAATCGTAGGTAAAGCTAAAATTCGTTTTGAATCCGAATAATGGTCGTTGATGAAAAATCCGAAATTTCAAAGAGCTTGACGGGGATATGCCGATGAACGTTTTTTGAAAGGACTGGAAAGGACCAAAGGGATAGCACACACGACGTCATTATTCTAAGTTCATACGCTCGTATACTGGGTTAGTTGGAAAATAACTATGAAGATTTGATAGCTTTTTACAAACAATGTAAAGACGCCATTTTGAGAAGTATTTGAATGCTAATATCAAGAACTACCATAGCCATTACAAATAGTTCACGTGAAATTTTATACTTAGATGGCGTTTTCTGCAACTTTGGGTCATGAATTCTTGACCTGTAATATTTGTGTAACGCGAATTACTTGTTGCATGTATTTTTTTACTCTTAATAGGTCAGCACTTGCCCACAATTCACCTGATGGTATGTGATATGTAGGTCTTCGGTGGAGCGCGCTTACCTAGAAGGGACAGGTTCACTCTTGCCTTCTGATAAGTCAAGAGTCGATAAGCTGCGAGTAACAACTAGTTATTTGTTTTATTAGGTCTTAGTCTCATTTTTCTTCGGACCAATGCCCTTCAAACAGGAACATGGGCTTTGTCTTCCCCACAGAAGGAACCATAGAACTATACCGACTATACGAGTAAGCCTTGTATTAATGTTGTTTGCAATGTAACTTTCCTTCTGACGTAATCAAGTTAAATAAATTATGGCATTACCTCCGCAACAAGTATAAAATCTACTTTTCTCTATTATTGTTTATTCTCATTAAGATAAACTTTGTTTACCTCTCCCTTACATCTACGCATCACTTTAGTACAATATTCTGGATAAGGGAAATACAAATAAACGTTATCGTTTATCTAAATACGAACAACAAATATTTGTTCCGAAACCTTCATTGTTTATGATTACAAATCAGAGGGCTCTTGCATTTAAAACAATTAGCAATGATGCTTTTTCTTCGTCTTTGTATGAGTCAAGTAACCTAGCTCTGGTGTCGATAGTTTTGCCACCCGAAGGCTTCTGACTTGGCTTAACCACTACTTGTACTAAGACTACAAGCAGGGATCTACAATTTAACGTGGCATTCTACTCACGGTAGCGTCCAGATGTAAATTCTACTTCAAAAACGACAGTCTTGTTAGTGGTCACCCATCCTAACACTGTCCGCATCGATGATTAGCTTCGATGATCGCGTCAGATCACCTTAGGTAGCTACAGGCGCTACAACAATGATGCTTAACATCAGGCGAGTTTTTGGAAATCTTTTCACTGAGTCTCAATACCAGTTCTAAGGCTATTTTTCAAGAAGAAAGCCGTGGCTGATTACCATACTAATTCTACCCAGTGGAAGGGGCAAAGAGGGATAAAATAAAAATGGAGAGAGAGAAGAATGATGATGATGATAAAGTAATCTTGTTGTCTCGAAATAACCCTGTATTTAGAACAATCGCGAGCTGTAGATCATTAGTGCAGGCATTGTATGTTATAATGAGGTACAGCGGCTCAAAGGAGTACGAATTTAAACCCTTTTTGATGTGTCAACGTAATCAATACAAATGTAATATAATATTTTTGGTCTATCACGCAGAAAATAGATGTTGCGATAAGTAAAACTTTTGGTGAGTAATAATTAAAAGGTATAATATAAACTTTATAATATAAACTTAATTATATTCGTTTCATATGTTTTATAAAAAAATATAATATAGTATAAAATAAAATATAATGAACTTCACTACTTTCTTTTAAAGCCGATGGTACCATCGTACGTCAATGTTATAATTTGGTTTAATTCTATGTTTTTCACTTGGAATAGTTTCCGATTACGAAACGTTTAAATGTTTACGTAAGTTCAAATGTGCAAAGCATTCATTTATTGAAAAGCTAGTTCTAAAGTTATAACGAGATGCCGTGTGAAAAGGTTCGCCTATTATTTTTGAGATCTAAGAGTGAAAGTCGGATTTGGCTTTACTTAGCTTTACGGTTGTTATACATCCGTATTAATATTCTTGGCCATGTTTTTTTTTTCCTAATTTACCACGTTCACTGTTTTCTGTTATCCGTGGTTTACATAGACAAACAGTTTAATGTACAGTTATTTTTGTAATAACTAGTCTTTGCTCATGAAATAAAGATAGAAATGTTTACTGGGTAAACTAATTAAGGCATTTTTTTCAAATTTTCAGAAACATTTTTAGCTATGTTCGATGGATATCCATACATTAAGCCGTCGCCATTTTTGAAAATAGTATTATTTTTTGTATAGATTCTTGTTCTACGAACAAATACTACTTTTACGTTTGCAAACAACTTGCAAAAATATTATCATTCTACATTGAACTGGGCATTTTAAACAGTCATTTCAACATTTACAGAACTGCTATTCACTTGTCCTAAACAAAAATATAGTGAACAAAACCCTTTAAAACTAACATTCCACGTCCACGGGAAACTTTTACAATAAAACTACTACAACTCGGCTCGTATTTATAGAAGTTTCTAGATACGAGTTACACCTGTTTTCAGCTAGACCGACTGGTCCACAGAGCTAGTGGGTATAACACTTTAGACTCAACTTAGAACGTTTCTATTCAAACTTTGTGGGTGAAGCTGTTTAAAACCGACTTCAGTATCTGTAATTCAGCTATTTGAAACAATAAGTGCGAACTATTTTATAATGTTTTTTAAGGTATTGCTAAAGTTTTATTTGATGTGAAAAATCTATAGGCGTACGTAAAACCGATTTCTAGCGTGGCGACGCATGCCGTGGTGAAGTGTCGCCCCGGCATGCGTCCATATTACAAAATAATGTCGAAGCTTCACATCACAAATCACATCTGCCAGGCGTTCCGTGACGGCTCACATTTTTTTATAATTAATATTTCCAACTTACACTTTTAGATACTTATTTTTGATTATACTATTAGATACTTACGATACATGCGTTTCTTCGAAGTCGGTTTATGGATGATAACGTCACTAGAAATATAATACGTATAAAAATTTCTACACAATCAGGTTACGTGGAACGTGATAATTAATCTTCCTTTTTCGTGTGTGCAGTCGTCGTTTATCGACTTATAAGATGTCAGAAATCAATTTGTAAATAAATAAATATTAGGACTCATTTCACACACGGCTAGGTAACCTCATACTGAACCATTTTTAGTTCGTGTTATGGTAGCTAACACAACTGATATACTACATATACATACATATATATTTTATATAGATACATATATATTTAACACGCAGATCCACAACCAACAAATTTAGTTAAGCAACAAAGATGTCGGCTGGGCCGGGAATTGAACCAGGAACCTTCTGGTTAGCAGTCCGGCATGGTAACCGTTGCGCCACCGAGGTCGTCTATAAATTGTGGTTAAGTATTTTCGCGGTGTCTATAAATTTTTACTTCATCTCAGTATAAGTATATTAATAGCTCTACGACATAGCACCTGTTTTCAGGTAGACCGAGTTCAAACTTTAACACTGTAGTGATGGAAGCCTCTTATAAAAACAACGGCGCGAAAACGTGACAAAGCGCTTTAGAAAGCTTTTTAGAAGCTTTTTCTCCTTTAGAAAAATAGGCGGGTGTTGAACTTTTATTGCGTAGGGTGTTGGTCCTACATTCATCTTTTCTGCGAACCTAAATCGTTTATTTAGGATGAATAATTTTGATATCACGGTGTGAGGTTTATTTTTTTGGTGCTGAGAATTGATAAAAATAAAAATGTTATTTGTATAAAAGCATTTAAAAATTTCGGACGCTTATGACTTATCGAAAACTTTTTACTAGTACGGTACTCTAGTACGGCTACAAAATAACATTGTTTCAAAACGTATATAAAAAAAAAAACATTTTTCTATACATTTTACCGTGCGTTGACGAACTGCAGTTACCAGATCTTTATTACGAAATATATCAAATACAGCGTATTCTAAACTCCCGACGAAAATCGGGGTGTTTTATGTGTGTGTCTTTTTGTCTGTCTTGGCATCGCAGCTCCCAAACGGATAGACCGATTCCAATTCTGTTTTTTTTTTGTTTGTAAGGTGTGGTTGACTGTTCTTAGTTATGTTTTTATGAACATCGGACCAAGATGGCCGGCCGCTGCTACAAAATGGCGGATGATATATTTTTTCTTGTTGGGTATCAAGTTAAAGAGCTTGATTAGAAGAGTACATACAATGTTCTAAATAAAAATACAATGTTCTAAATTTAAGTACAATGTTCTAAACTAAAGTAAATACAAAGTTTTAAATTTAAATCCAAGATAGTTACACTAGCGAGGTAATACCGCCAGTATTTTAGGCACCTTACCCGCGGAGACTGACTTGGATTTAATCTACTATTTGTAAGGTTTTTTTTATTACACGATAAAAAATTTATTCTAATTCAGTAGAAAAGAGAATAAAAATTATAGTTATAGATAAAGTTACAATTTACAAAATAATAATAATGTTCAAATAATAAAAATATTTACACTTGTCCAAATTAATATTCCAATTAAAAAATATATGAAACAGTTTTATGTTTAAAACAAAGTAGTTACGGCATTGTTTTCAACAGGAATGCACGATATGTACAATATTTTTTTCGTTTAAAATGTGGAATTACATTCCGTTGTCCTGCGTGCATAGAACAGAACGGAAATTACTAGGAAATTGAAAACTCTGCAATAGAAAAGTAGATAATAGACTTGGTATTAAGGACACTCAACTTATTTTTTCATATTGACAGAAAACAATGTAAGTAAGCAAGTTTGTTTGTTTTAGCGCCTCTTTGGAACCAGTTAATATATTTGCATAATCATTTTACTTTTCTCCAAGTTTTTCATGTACTCGTAATTATTATTATTGCGTTTGACCTCAGCTTGCCTGGTGTTAAGCAATACTATGGTCTACGATGTTACACGCTTACCTGGAAAATACCTATTAAGTTTAAATTTGAAGACCCCCAGGTGGTACTTCTCAGGAAACAGAGAGTCAGGAAGAGAATTTCAAAGTTTTGCAGTCCTCATAAGAAAGGTTGAAGCGAATCGACTTGTGCGATACTTTGGGACTTCAACTGTATACCTATTTCTCTGCTTGAGTTTCTGCTTGATTTTACTTCAAATAATAAAAAACTTGCTGTACAAGAAATCACATTGTTACAATGGCAATAGAAATAAATAATTTGAGAAAATATTAACCCTCTAGCTTAAACAGTATATAAGATGGTAGTGGACAGAAAAACGCTCAGAGAAGTAATAGTACTTTTTACCCTTTGTGTACGAAACCTTAAAAATACAAAGCACAAATATGAAAGCGCCTCACTTTCAATGTAAAGAATGTCGTTCCGGTGAGTAAATACATACATAAGTAGATACAAAAATACTGAACCCCATATCGAAGATGCTACAAAACCATAACAGATAGAGCTTACGCAAATACGATTTGTTTTTTTAACAATACGAGTATATTTAATTGTATTTCACGTGTTGCGCGATCACTAACACGAATAAACAAGTCTGTTTGATTCATTCATACAATAAATACAATTAAAATTCTGTGTGTATTGCTTTATTTCAATAGCGTAAACAAATAAAAAAACTTTTTTAGAATAAAATACACAGCAGACGTGTTCATATTTTGCAGTCTTAAGCTGTTAATACTTTCATGTATTAAAACTCGTTATTTCATTTCAAAGCTTAAAACATTAGCTTACTCGTATGTGTCAGTCACGTAATGCGTGACATACCTATTACCCGTTTGAACCCAGGCATCTGTGACTGACATTACAGTTCGAAATTCAAACGATCTTATCGAGCCATCTGGCATTTTTTGCGCTTATTTTTCTATTGCAGATGACTGGCAAGGCGAAACGTTGACTTATTATATGTAATGCCGTAACTTGTATTAGTGGAACTTGAGTTCCTTTACAGTTTAGGAAAACGCCATTTTAACAAAGATTTGAGAAGTAATAAATTAACACGAAATAGTTTTTTGAAATTCGAATATTGAAACTTTGTCTTCATCACAATTTTAGTTTGACCGCAAAACGTATTTATTTACTTACTTTTTATTTTCTTTTAGACACAAATGTAATTTGTATACTTTGAATTTATTTTGTTTTTCAAGTTGTTTTTATAAATAAACTAGAGCCTATTGCGTTCGAGTAATATGATTGTTTGTTGTGTTTTCTTTATTTTATATCTGTTATTTCCTAAATCTGAGTCGAAGATAAACTTGGCAAGTATCTTTAGAAATCGTACACAATATGTTTCCTCTCTTGACGTCTTTACCTTTGTACACGGAAGTTCGGTAACTTTTTCTAGATGACTGCATTTGGAGAATAGAAATTGTTATGGCCTCCGCGAATTTATTAGGGTACCGTAGAGGGGTAAAGGAGCTCATACAGTGACATGTTTATTATCAACATTCGTATTTATTTACCTTTCTTTTCATTTTGTCTTCGATCCACTGGACAACGTAAGTCTAGTATCCCACGCAATATTATCTAGTGCTGCCATACTTTGTATAAAAAAAACCTTTGCTTAGCAACATTTTCTATTCACATATCAGTAATTGAAAACATTTACGGCCAAAGTAATTATTTAAATATGTAGTATATATAAATATGTAGTACATACTTTATGGTTTTATTCTTATTCTTATTCTATGATGGGGGCGATCAGACCTGCACTGACAACCTGCAAGAGGCATATTGTGCATTTCCCCCTACCAGCCTACCCAAGCCATCCAAGCTCCTTAAAATAGCGGAGCACGGTCTTGGGTCGCTGGCATACCTGTTCCACTGTCATTGCGTCAGATGTTGTGGTACTTCTATTAAAACAGGAGGCGTCCGAGTATAGCGTCGTGTTTTGTTGAGATTCCCTTGCTAGCCCTTTATGGTTTGTACAAAATTATTTATATCGGACTTGTAAGCAAGGTTAAACATTGCCATTTTCTAGATATACTACTCCTATGTACATCTGTCCTCATCATTGCTAATAGAAAAAGAGAACACTAGCTGCTCTACTGCAAAACTTCCCAAGTTAATTTCCTTTTACACCGTGCGACATGATGTTTTCAAGTGTAAGAGCTCCGTAACGAGGGTAGGGCAAACAAGAGGCGTGTTTTTCTTCATTGAGGCCCAATTTGAGCCGCTTTTGTTTCGCTCTCGGGACGGCCACTTTTGATGATAGCCTAGATAAGGAAACGTGGCTGTGGAATTTAAGACAGTTGCTAACGTTAGCTCGTTCGAAGAATTTTAGTGAAAAATAAACTTAAGAACATGTGTGATTTGTTAAACTCGTAGCTTTACGAGAACGTATGGTAAAGTTATAGTGTATGCGTTTATCATTACTTTATTCTAAAATTTATTTAAATGTATTTTATTTAATTTACTAGGAAGTATTAGAAAACATAAACAGACTTAAATAATCTATTTATTCAAAGGTTCGTCGATATTGGGTCAAAATAACAGCCATTTCAGGAGAACCAACATACACATAAACATAATTATGTACAAACTTGAAAGTGATTTATTAGCTGCAAATTTACTAGGGCTGCTTAATCAGGTAAGCTGTGCTCAAACACAAACCATTGAAAAAATTATATACAAGTTCAAGTAGACACTGCACTCTCTCGGAGAATCAACATCTATGATAACAGTGTTATCTTGATAACTGTCTCTTCAGTACACTGGATCTCCGTCAAGTATTTGTTCGAGTAATCGGCGATACAAAGAGTGAGAACCGTCTAACGACTTCATAAGTGGGGATCGCATTGTAGCCAATTATGTTAGTTCCCGGAAGTATACAGAGTTACTGATAATGCAAAACCTTTCAATGGCAGCTCTAGTTAATGTTTTGACGTGACAACGTCTTAAATTAGGTTGCGGCTAGGAGTCACTTATGAAAAAGTGTAACGCCCGGTAACGTTACGATGAGTCACCGAACGAGAGAGAGGCCCGCCGAATGCCTTGCGTCATTGCGTCTCTCTCCCACTCAACTATGATCGGTCTGCCGCGCGCGCAGCACGCGGCAGACGTTGTCACGTAAAATCTTCGCCCGTAAAATCGACTTTACAGGCAACCATTTTTTATATTCAATTTTTTTTCTACGAATTTTGGAAATCACTAAAAAATAAATCTGCCGGTTCGCACAGAAGGTTATTCCGATATACGTAATCCGTCCCAAAAGGTATAAAGATTTCGTTACATATCTATTACAATATATCTAATCAAGACTATTTCTGCAGTCTTTACTAATAAATAAAAATATCTGTGGTGGCTGCTATTTTGCATTTAAAATGTACGCGAACATATCGTATGTATACATATTTCCCTGTAATTATATATACATACATACTAAAATTGGTTTGAGTTTTTTTTCAAAACAATTTTAGTGGAATACAATCCACCATTTTGAGGCAGCGGCCATTTTGCACCGATTTCCATGAAAAATAGCTAAGAACACTAATAACGCCGAGTAATATAACTATCAAACAAAAAATAATTTAAATCGGTTCCTTCGTTCGTAATTTACGATGCCACAAACAGACAAACATACAGCTATCCAAATAAACCATATGAATACTTTTATTTATCTCTCTTTCTAAACGAGGTCACCTAAATCCGTCAAAAAGAATCTATTCAATTTGAAAATCGAATGTGACAAAGAAGTCCCCATCGATACCGTTTTCGATTACAATCGGATGTTGGAGGTTACTAAATGTCTTTGACTCAATGTTGTACTGATACATTTTACTTTCATGCTCTCTATAATTTTTTTTCGCGTAGAAAACGGTCACACTTACTTAATTATGTTAGTGCGACCGTTTTCTACGCATAAATATTAAGATGCCTTACGTGAGCAGTTTACTCTCTATAATCTTCTTCTTATATATAAAATTTCCATGTCACAGTGTTAGTAACCGTATTCCTCCGAAACGGCTTGACCAATTTTTACCAAATTTAATATGCGTATTTAGTTGGTCTGGGAATCGGCTACTATCTATTTTTCATACCCCTAAGTGAGGCAAAACAACGTTTGCCGGGTCAGCTAGTTTTTATATAATATTTCGGTTTTCCATAGTGCACGGTATACGAAAGCTTAACTTAATGTTCTTACCATGCTCAAAACTTTCTAGGGAAATTATAGCGAACGAAATCGGACCTCAACTTTTAAAATTATTAAACCAAGTCAAAAAATGTTTGTTGTCGTCGAAGTTGTTAACTAAAATAGATGGCGCTAGTAATTCGTGTTCTGCAAACATCCTAAGGTTGAACCAAGAGTTGGAATTTGAACATAATATTTTATTGTAATCTCATGGCATTATAAAAACTCATGTCATAACAAGTTCAATATTTAAATTGTAAATTGCCTCTTATCCTGAAGTAATCCTTTACGCTCGTGGTTGCCCCCTGGTGAAAGGCAAAATCGAAATTGTAAATTTCAACCTGTCACATTGCCACGCCATGTTTGATGAGGGTATCTTTATTTTATTGACATTTGTTTCGCCATTTTGGTCAGTTAAAGATGAGAATATTATATGGTATTGTTTTTGTTATTGAAAGTTTGATTATGATGTCTGATTGATCTGATTGATTTAAAAATACGCATGTCGTGAAATTTACCTATTGTATCTAAATCAATCTGGTTTATAATTTTTCATGTAAAATGTTGTTTTATGTCCATAGTTATAGATAATAATGTATTTATTAACTCTTGTTCAGATAACTATAGCAGCTGCAATAAACCCTCATAACGACACATCAAATTGTTCAAGTTATATCTACATTCTATCTGCTAAATATTTTAAGTCATGAAACCCACAAATATGAACCTTATGTCGTAACAAATACTATGAAGGAGTTTCGTGAAAATTTTCCAATAAACGCCATTCGAAAATCATTTCTAATTATCTCAGCCACTGTCAAACGTCGAACGGGACCAAAAGTTTCCGGGAAATTTCAATATTACACTTTGAATGTACACGGAGTTAAAATTCCACTGGATATGTAGGCTACGAATAGTTTAAAAGTACAATTTCAAGTTCGTTGGGAAAGTTAAGCTGCTTTGGAAATGGCCCGGGCATTCGGTAGACCACAAAGGGTTGCTTTATTACTAAAGTATTGAACTGAAATCTGACCCCTTACTTTGATAGCAAGTATTAACTAATCTGTAAGATTCTGTAGTACAGTATTGTTTAAAGACACTCTGACACATAAACAGAAATCACGAAAGAAGGTTTTGTTTAATTACTAGTGTTGGGTCGCAGAATCATTTTTGATGAAAATAAAGCCCGTGTACATTATTCCAAAATATATGATAAACATACCAAATCCAGTAGAAAGAGTAAGAAGCATGAGTACTATACAAAATCCATCCTCATCATTATGTGTTTTAAAAATGTAGTTTTAGTCACTTCTAGTTAACTTTATATCTACAGTATAATTTAAAACTGTGTTTGAATAAAAAAGGCTTTCAATTGATTTTTTTACTAAAGTTACACGGACTAAAATTGAAAAACCGTCATTCAATTCTGTAGTTAAAATTTCTAATCAACCAAACAGAGTTTTCCTAGGACGTTTGCTTGGTTATTGAATGAATTAATGTCTGCTTATTGCCGTATCTCTGCTAAACATTTTTCATTTTAATAGCATATTAAAGCCATTTATTCGTATAAAAATAATTAAAATAGACAGTTACCCAATAACAGGCTGCAAAACCAACAGCAACGTTGCACGAGTAAAGATTTTAAATTAAAAATTCATAGTAAGACCGACATGTGTGATGAAAATGTAGCTTTTAATTCTCATTGGTGTTATGAAAGATTTATTAAAAATATTTACATGCATGGCTCGTTTAATTTTACATAATTACTATTATTTGTACATTATCTAATCACTTTAATATTTACTGTCGGTAATAAAACTATGAATTTTATTAGCAGAATTTATTAATCGTATGACATTATTTTTACCAGAATAAGAAAAATTGGGAACCTATAATTACATGTGTCTACCAATCCGTGCTCAGATTATCCCAAGCTTTTTGAAAAAGCTTTCTTATCGTCCATTCTCTATAAATATTAATCAAAATTTGTTTTATTTTAAATACACCAAAACCACTTTCAACAGGTTTGGTTGATAACTAGAAACACTGAACTGTATAATCAATTGAATAAGCTCAATCATTTCAAGAACCCGAAACTACTCATATCACGGCCGTAGAACGTAACTGCGCTGCATAAATCAATTAATAACATCAGCCGTAGTAGGTAACGCTGCGTAATGGTAACGAATGTTTCGCGAAATGTCACACATTTATCACTCAGGGCGTGCTCGTGAGCCAGTAGAGGGACATTGATTTGTGGAACGGTGAGATTTTCTTGACAGGTGAGAAGGTGATGCGTGAATGGAATAGTTTGAGATCGAATTGCACGCTGCGATTGTTTATTGTTTTTCAGCGGCTTGTCTGTGTACTTACATTTTGTAATACTTACTTTTTAGTGACAATGTTGTTAGTTTAGCATTTAGATAATAAAAATTAAATGATCCTTTACTACTTCTCTGTTCTACTTTTGTAGAGCCGTTTGTGGAAGTTAGATTGGCGTAGCAATTATTAAAAAAAATGTTGTATCAAAGCCTACCAAATTTGAATCAATAAAGAAATGCCGCACGGTTGATTTTTTTAAGATTTGACTCATTAAAGTCCGCTTTGTTATGAGAACACGCTCAATTTTCTTAATCCAAGGAAACCATAATTAGTAATAAAGATACTGCAAGAAATCTTAACTTCAATTGTAAAATTATTTCATAGCATTTTTAAAAATATTTGTTTATTTATTTGCTCGGTCATTACTTTAAAATATCAAACTATCTTTCTTATTCCAAAAACATAGTCACTCTAGCAAGCTGCCTTGCGGGAAGGCACTTTAGGTGATTGCAGGCTCGACCTCCCTGTCTCTAAGATACACCATCACTGGAAGAAACCTTTCACCATAAGGAAAATGCTATAGAACTCCTGTAAGAGACAGTATGTTAAAGAAAGTTTGGTTCTACTCGTATGTTTACTACGATGTGAGAGCTTTACTTTTAGTAGGTTCGATTTTGTTTGATCTCAAACCCTAATATAGTGACTTTTCCTTCTCACAAATATAGGATGTAAGTATATAAATGTATTTAGGTAATGGTAGGCTTCGGATACGATCCGTGTGCATAAGCAATAATTCGCTAAATATTTTGACATACATAAGTAGAGATTGTCATCACCGTATAGCGTGATATTTACATACGTATGTGAAAAACTATATACTTATTTATTTATAGTAGGTATACGGTATCTATTAGTACTAGTAGATAAATATTTATGTAGGTTTTCTTATGTATTCGTTTTTAATTGTACACCCCATCTTATTTATTTTAATTTCCTCCCCATGCATTTTTTTTATTTAGGACACATTTCACACGGCTGGTGAGCCCCATACTGAACCATATCTGGTTCGTATTATGGTAGCTAACACAACTGATATACTACATATACATACATACATATATATTTTATATAGATACATATTTAACGCCGGAACCCACAGCCAACAAATTCAGATAAGCACAAAGATGTTGGCCAGGCCGAGAATCGAACCCGGAACCTTCTCCTAAATTCCTTCTTTCTTATTGGCAGTCTGGCATGGTAACCTTTACGCCAACGAGGTCGTCATTGGTTGCCTGGAAGAGATGGCTTTTAGTGATAAGGTCGCCGTTTCTAGCACTAGTTTTTTTTCTCTGCTTTGTGTTGCGATAAAAGAGTTTATCTATCTACTAATAAGCTATTTCATCTCTTACCTTTTCTCCCTCGCTATCAAGAAAACCTATGCAACTCTCTTGCTCCATACCCTATCTAGTGAAATTTCCTCTCTTTCTCTCCAGTATTTACGACAGGTGTTGCTCCGTACATCTCTGTAAGTACGTGATGAAAAATTCACTGCCGTAAGTGGCTACTGAAAATTTCATCGTCAATTTAAAAGAAGACAATGGAAAACGTCGTTTTTCGACTCTGGCAGATTTGCATCTATAAGAATGTGCTTTATTTAAATTGGCAGATAAAACAAAGGAAGTTGTCATTTACGAATTGAATATTAATTCATTTTGACCCTGGTTTCTTTTGTTTTTTATAAATAATAAATATCGTCGCCGTAGTTGGAAAATTAAATAACTGACCAATTTCGTGAAATCGACTTTTTTGCATTATCATAAAGTCCAATTCAAGCGGCATCTTTCTGTCTCACTAAAATTGTAATATCTTAATTAATCACAAAATAAACTACACATAAACATCACAACACACTATAGTTGGAAAAATAAATATCGAATATAAGAGAATAATTTAGCGAAGGAAAAGAAGCTAACTCTGCAATAATTAGCTAACTACATCCATGCCTCAATTCAAGAGCGAATAAAGTGCATAAAGTCTTTTGTTTAATTTTCCCTCGACACATTTATTCTCTATTGGACCAATACGGTCTCGAAAAAAGTTATTAAAGGCAGTTATGTAATATTTCGTGTCTCGTGGAATGTGATGGTTATACAATTATGTAATTGTTGTGTGATCCACAGTAGCACACAGATGAAAGTATCACATTTTTAAATGACAGTATTGTGCAGTATTGTCACCCATTCAAAGACTGGCCGTATGGACCGTTGCTTAGCCTCGATATTCGCGTCAGATTACCTTTGTTAGCCAGACTAAGGGCTGCTAGGAGGAGCTAGCGGGAAGAAGTAGAATAGATTTTTGAGTTATTTGGGCATTCCACTGGAACATCAATTACTTATAAGATAAAAAGTAACCTTCAAGATCTAGTCTACCTCCATATTAAATTTTAGGAAAATCAGTACAGCTAAAGGAAATAAAAGAGATGTGTTATCCGGTGCATCCCACGGGAACAGTAATTATTTTCGGAATTTAAAGTAGCCTATGTAGCACATAGTCTAACCTATCTTCATCCCAAATTTCATCAATATCTATTGATGAAATTTAGACAGTACAGCCGTTCGAGCGTGAATCTGTTCAGGCGTATAATTAACCTAACTTTTTATAGTTTCCTTCGATTTCCCTCGGAAGCCATCATCAGATCTTAACTTGGTGCCAATAGGACCATTTCAGGACTATACTCATTCAATTAAAAGAATAATTTTGAGAATCGGTTCACAAATGACTGGGATAATGGGTGAACATACATAAACAAATATATGCAGTCGAATATATTACCTCCTACTTTTTGGAGTCGGTTAAAATACTACAAATTACTTTTTCAGAATCATTTCATTCCATAGTTCATCATTACATTCCATTTCATACTTCATTCACATTATAAATACATTATTAATAACATTACTCATGGTTTTATTTAAAAAACTTCAATACAGTTTTAGGTCTCTTATTCCTGGGCTAAAAATCCTATCTCGCATGTCTTTTTCCATCTCGGTTCGCCCATTTTTGAGCAGGGCTTGCGGGATAGCTAGAAAAAACAGATTTTGACCTCACGGGCTGATCAGTTCCAACACCTGCCGGCACACGTCTCTATGGTTCTCTTGCGGGCCTGCTTCGGGATGCCCAACTTGACTTATGTCATGCGTACGGCGTCAACATGGAAGCTCCCGAAGGAGGTCCTTCAATTTGATGGCAGTTTGAAACGTGTGATCGAGGATCGGCTCAATATTAGTCTTAGTGAGGAGCAATGGTGCCAGGCTAATCTGCCTGTCCAATTCAGAGGTCTGGGTGTTAGGTGATTACAGGAGTGCGGTGCCATTGCTTTCCTGGCATCAGCTTATGGTGTCTCCGGGTTGGTTGGGCATATTCTGCCTGAATGTGGGGACTTGTTCACCATCCCTTTTGCATCAGAGACGCACGATGTCTGACGACGCGATGCATCCTGGTGCAGCTTTGCCAACGAAGCCCAACTCACAAAGGTGTTGAGATGATTTATCAAGCTCCTACATCCTGTCTCGCATGCGCGTGTGGGTCTCAGGAATCGAGTTGGCTCGCCTCAATGCCGCTACTAAACCGGAGTCCGGAGCCTGGCTGCATTCACCTCATCTGGACATACTGCTGGACGACGACTCTTTTAGGGTTGCCTGCAGGAAGCCGACTCGGTTGTGTGGTTTGTGAGCCCCACGTTTGCATCTGTGGCGTGAGAGTAGAGGCGAATGGCTTACATGTTCTTAGTTGTTCCCGGTGTGCAGGACGCAGACCTAGGTATCAAGCCATTAATGAAATTTTAAGGAGGGCTCTGGTGCTAGCCGAAGTTCTGTGCGTGTTGGAACCTCCCGGCCTATCGCGCTCCGACGGTAAACGGGCGGATAGACTTAAGTTGCCAGAAATAATGCTGTCTTATCTGGGCATGCTAGGTAATAAAGGTACTCACGCAAGTAGTATTTGCGTGAGTACCTTCGCATTTTGCCATCTTCCAGCTACTCAAAGAGTGGCTGGTGAAGGTGTGGAGGCGGCTGCGCTCAGTAATCACCAGAAGTATTCTGCCCTGGAATCGGCGTATGAGTTTGTGCCTTTTGCTGTCGAAATAGCGGAGCAGTAGGGGGAAGAGGCAAAAAAATCTGTCGTAGACGTTGGGCGTCGTTTGCGTGAGAAAGGGCGAGACCCGGGGGCTGGGCAGTATCTAAAGACAGCAAAGTTCCCTTGCCATACAGCGGGGAAATGCTGCGAGTCTAATGGGCACGTTTGGGCGAAGGACTTGGATGATCTTATGTTTGAATATTTACTTTTTTATGTTGAAGTTATATGTAAGATATTATTAATAATAAAAAAAATAAAGAATTTGTTAAAACTTAATTAGTAATCAAAAATCAATACTTACAATTGGGTTGGATAGCCTTAGTAATAAATAAATAATAGATCAATTATAAACTTTCCCGTTGGAGGACAATTAAATAAGTGCTTTTATTATGGGCTTTTTATATATTAATGAAAGATATTGGCGAAGGAGAACTAAATAACTAACATGCAAAACTAAATAACTACATAAAATATTAAAATTTTGGGCGAGGGAGAAATAGATAGTGGCTATTTTTTGCTTTTCTCACAAACGAATCAATTAAAATAAAATATCTTTGAATGAATAACTAGATGCTTTATCAATCTTTAACATATTAAAATTTGGACAGCAAAATTGTTTTTAAAAAGAAAGCTATCATCATTTTTGTTGCAAAAAAACAGTAAATCGCGTTTTTCTCGCAATTTTGATTTTGTTAGTTATTTAATTTTCCAACTACGGCGACGATATATGTACATATATTTACTTGAAGCCTTTAGATTCAAGATTACTTTGGAAAATAATAATGCTGAATTAATGATCTTATAATATAAGATTATTTTTAACAGATTTAAAATGTGTGACAATATTGTTTCGTATTTTAATTATTTTATGAACTCTTTACTCTTTGATTTACTATTTGGATAATTATTATAATTTTAATTAATTAAATTAATTTGCAAATTATTAGCCCATCGATTGTTCGTAACGCCATAAAATGTTTGTAAAATTATATAATAGGTAAAAGCTTTTGTAAATTATTATTAAATTTTAATTGGGTGTCCAATAGTAAATCCATAAGAACTTGCGAAAGTATCTATCAAAGTATTTTCAAGTTGCCATATTGAATATATCGACGGTTAAAAGGCAAACTGCGTTAAGCGACATTTTTTGAACTTTACAGGAGAGCCATTCAAAGTTTTTTATATCGAAAAAAAATTCATAATCAGGAAATTTCTGGATGGATTAAAGAATGATGAAAAACGTATTTATTATTTAGTCAAACGCTACTATTGCAAAAGTTTCGTAGTCTAACAAGCATTATTTTGAAAAATAAGTGTCGTTTAATCCCAAATGCATTATTTTATGATAAGGATAACTGACTGAACCGCCACAGGATTTAAAATAAGTTCAAAGCAAAAAATGTTTAAGTGCAGGTGACCTCATATTTAGATCGAAGTAAAATGCTTTAAGCTCAACATTATTACAAAAATAGAACGAGTCAAATTGGCAAGAGTGTATCAAAGAGTAAAAAACAATAAAGGAAAGTGACTCACGCGACAAACGACATACTAGCTAAATTGACTTAAGTTCGCTAAAATGCAACAATGTTTGTAAGCTTGTCAGATAAAACCTCATTCTTAATGACAATCGATAAGAAAAATAAACCAGTGATGGAATTAACTAACTGACTGATAGCATTAAAACAGCATTTATGAGTGTTATAATTTTAACAGAATGTTTTAATTAATCACTTTACGTAAAAAATACAATTATTTTAATCTTTATATCCATATCCTCAATTAACCTAATATGATATTTTAGTTACATATTCAGCATACAATGGTGTCAAAAAGCTATAAATCTTGATCTACCTCATCTTCGACATAGAAGTATCAATTAGTTTATCTTTTCCAATTCAGTGAGGCAGATTGGTGTATTTCAACTGGAATATTTTTGGAATCACACGATTGTCACACAGTTTTTTCAATTCGTTGTATTTAGTTGTAGTTATTGGCAACATAGATTTATATTTACCATTTAATGGTTTCGGCCTAACTATAGGGATTGTCTCGGCTTTTGCGTCTTCCTTCATATTGTTTTTAATTGTCACTATGCCCGAAGATTTTTAAATGTCGCTACCGATATTTTGCTAATCTTTCCTGTGAGATTTCCTTTGAAATACTTGTCTGACAGTTCTTCATAATTTTTGAAATCAAAGTGAGTCAGCGTCTCCACTTGGTATGGATGGATCTTTTCTGGTCAGCTGAAAAACTGTAGCCCATTGCTAGGGTGCCCATATAATCCACCCGTAGGGCCCCGCATTGTCAGGCGGGGGCTCTCAGTAACCGTGGCCTGGTCACCCACGGTGAAGCGAAGAGGGTCCCTGAGGTAGGCCACTCCCTAGACTTGTACTCCCCCTTGCAAGTTCTAGATGGAGTGGCACCAGTAGGTTGCGGGACCTCGCTACGGGGGTTTTCGGGGAGGTTTCGCAAATGAGGCGGGCTTGCGGTGTGGATAGGGAGGTACTGCAACTGAAGGTGTGGGGCCGCGGCAGGAAAGAAGTGTCGGTATTACGATGCACCGTTCTTCCTACCTGCCGCAACCTCGACGGGGTCGCCACCGGTCGATGGCGGACGCGGTGGGGCCGCAGGGAGAAAGAAGTGGCACCACTATCTACCACTCTCCCTATTCTTTGCGGCTGCAGTAGCAGGTGACGAGGCCACAGACCTGACCCGTTGCGGGGGACCTAGGACGTCGGACCAGGGTTGTCCGGCGTCCATTGCACTCACGGTCCCCGAGGAAGGGGAAGAGGAATCATCCCCAGAAGAGGAGTCTCGCAGGCTAGCCGGGGTGTTGCGTTAATACGAGGAGTGGAACCTCACCTCGCTTTCCAGTGAGGAGGCCATCGTGAGGTTTTAGTCGGCAGTGATGCCCTTCTAGCATCGAGCCCGACATACCCCACCAACCTCTCCGGGTGTGGTGGACATGCGTAAAAGCATTTCCTCACGTTAAATAAAAAAAAAATGCCCATATAATGTTGTTTCGTATTGAATTTCCAATCGTAGCATGCATGCTATGTACCGTCATTTCAGTATGCCCTGGAAGCAAATAGTTCATCTGTGTGGTCTCTAATGCACTGATTGCAAGAGTGCATTATGAAGACCCGGACATGAATCTGAGTATAAATCAGGGATTTGATCGTACTACGAGAATCTACATCAGCAATATACTTATGTAAAATCGTGACTACTTAACATTGCCACCTCTTTTTCCTCCAGCTTCCCCCCCCCGTAAAACTAAAACCGTTCCTTGTTATGCTTTCATAAAAACATAAATTATAAGCAGCATATTTTCTTGAGTAGAATACCAGCATACTGTTTAATACTTACTTCGAAGCAAACTTGTACACACAACCGTCCCTATCGATATATTACTGCTGACTGAAGCGCCCGTGCAGATGGCGTTCCTCGCTACACGCTGGCGGTAAGTACTTGTGCGCGCGAAATTTTCTTTGAATGAACCGACACTATTTACGCTGTCGTAGTAGATTTCGTGATGATTATTCTCCAAGGCTTCGCTTTTCGACATGTTGTAAAATGTTTTAAGTTTTAAAATTTATGTAATGTTTTGTTTGAAACGACCAATATTGAAAAATATTATGACTACATAACAGGCTCAAATGACCGTTGACATCGATATCACATCACGGCAAACCAGCTTAAGCCCCAAATAGCCCTATAGCATACTCAGAATGAAACGGTTTAAGCGACACGATGCTTTCATTTAAATAAAAAGAAAAATATTTTAAGCGACATCACTGATTATTTTGATTCGAGGTCAATTATCTTACCCGACATCATGTATGCAATTTGTGTGCTTAAGTGCCAATGTATACGAAATTACGAAAAAGTTAAAACATCTGAAGTACATTTGTGTCAAAAATGCCCAAAATCCATGTCGCTTTAAACCAAGCAAGCCAAAAATAGGTCAATTTTTGCAATGGTCTCAAGCGACAAAAAAGTGCTCAGAATTGAACAAAACTGGGTTCAGACGACGCAGAAAAAATCGCTGATTCCGAATATGTATATAACTCAAAACTCAAGTATTTGTCGCTTAACGCAGTTTGCCTTTTAACCGTCGATATGGATATCGTGAGTAAAATACTAGCTAAAACCTCATGCTTAGTATCTTTTCACGACCCTTAGTAATGAGAAATTATACGCAAGAAAGAGAGAAATGTATGTAGAAGAAGTATATGGCTAGGCTTATCATTTCATATTATTATAGACCCAATCAATACCATTGGCGAATAAATACATTTCCCATTCAACATTATCTTAATTTCCCTGAAGGTCTATATTTGTGTTTGCTCAGGGCCCAATATCCGATGTTTGACGGCAAATAGAACAATAATATCGGGGATTATCTCACAGGGATTATGTCGGATTATTGCGTGTGTAGAAACTGTATGGGTGTAGATATAAATAATTATTATTATAAGAAAAGCTTTCAATAATAATAAATCGTTTATTTAGGCAACAAAGAGTTAGTACATATTTCGAACTTACTACTATAAACTGTTATAAACTAAGAATTTAATAAAAATGTTACAAATTTGCAAGCCATAATAGTAATACCTGCTAATTGTTATCGCTTGTGGGATAACTATTATATTTCATTAGGTATATACTATGAAATGAAATGCGTTTATTCAAGGCAATATAACTAAAACAAAAGTAGTACTTAAAGAAAGTATATATAACTAGGCAAAGTACCAGTTACGCTGCCAGGAACAAGTTTCAATATGAATGTTTAATTTCTAGTCAGGGTAAGATACGAGCAGTTTAAGAAAAGCTTAGTTTCTCGTAATTTACTAAATCTGCTCTTTAACAGTTTTATGGATCTACCTAATATACATAAATAGATGCATAAACACTTTATTACAAAATGAACAAAGACAAAAATAAAAGGAATAAAGAACTTAAAAGTCGCTTAGGTACGAGTATATACAACACGGATTTAGGTACGCTGAATATTTTTATATTTTCTAAGTTACCAATTTTATATCAGTACACAAAGATAAAGCGAGTGTGGTTCGGTGGTAATAACGACTGCCCCTTTAATCAGACGGCCCCTGGTTCGATCCCGACCCTACACTAATGCCTTTTTTTCAAGTAATTTGTGGATTTTCACTTGCTTATTAACGGTGAAGGAAAATATCGTGAGGAAACCGGCATGTTTGAGGACCACAATATCCGAAGACGTATGTCATCCGCCAACCCGCACGTGGCCAGCGTGCAGGATTATGTCCCTCCTCATGAGAGAATCCCCCGAGTCTAAGCAGTGGGAACGTATAATGGGCTGCTTATGCTTCACAAAGAAACAAGAGACAACTACCAGGATTCCAACCAGCAGGACTGAAAGAATTTTACTTTTTTAGGCTCAACTCTTACTTGAAATGGAAGAAGCTAGCAGCTACCAGCAGCAGTTGGCAGTGGCTAATAGTGTCGTGACGAGAGTGGTATAGCTGTTCACAGCAGAATTACGTTCCTGCTGGAAACCGCTATTCAAAACTGTTCCTTGTGAAAGTGCTCGCGTTGATGCTACCTGTCAGTTTATAACATACCAGTATGAGCCTGCTTTTACACCAGACTGATATACATATAAATGATTTCAAGTTATTCGAGGAAATATAGACTATATAACTTACAATTTTTGTATATAACTTACCGAGTGTAATATAAATTCTTATCAATTCTCTCTAGTTCTAGTAATAAACTCAATTATAATAATAATTTACTCTGATTTAAAAAAAAATAACATGAAGAGAAATTGCAGTAGTAGATTGTTAATTAAACATTTATCATAAATATTTCCACATCTTCTATAGCGTTAAAAAATGTTGATGAATTAAGTTTTCACTATACTGATTCGCTTCATTAAGTACAAGAATACTTCCATAACGTAATTTTTATAATAGTCCAGTAATAAACAGTTGTTAAAATAACTGTGAAATTATCCTCATACATCTAATTTACTTTCATCCTCATAGAGGCAATTCATAAAGCAACTACGGTTTAGCTAGTTTTTAAATTGCGACTGAAATGGTTTCTTTCCTCGTACTATTCCATCTCTTTAATAAAAGAAACCTCCACAATAACGTGATTTCCTTGCAACCATCCCAGCACCTTACATTTGGCAAACAACAGAGCTGTCGTCTCACATTCGGCCCGCAATATCTCTTCCACCCTTTATGCCAACGAAATCACTGCGTTCATATACGAGACACAGTTACTCAGTTTGACACGAACATCTGGTGAGTAAGTATTTTCATCACTTTCAAATGTTATACAACCTTTTTTTATACAATTTAATTGCAACCTTCTTGAAACTCCAATTATCTTTTAAATTAGTTAATTGGCAGCTTCTTTGTTCAAACTAAACGAGTTCCAGACTTGACATGTTGCATCTTTAGCTAGATTGTTTTTGACTCGTATGGTTACTTGATATGCTGATCAAGTCCCTACATAGCTAAGATATAATCAAAATAAAATTCGACATACATTGGCGGATTTGTTTGTCTTGTGGGCAGCCCTTAGTTGGATATACGACAGCCAGTCCATAGAGGAAAAACTATGAGCTCCTCTCATAATAAAAGAGAGAAGATCTATATGGCATTGGGTTTGAATAGGCTGATGATTATGATAATAAATTATTTGATACAGAAAACCCTTTCCTGGTTTATGATTATGACTATTAACTCAATCACAATATCTCCCGTAGACTTTCTACGGTGTAACCCTCGTAGCAACCGCGTAGCGACAGCTACGAAAGCTGTTCTACTGTTTTAAAAGATATTGTAGCCATCCTTAAGCAGCACATCTGTTTTAGAATAGACACATCTTTCACAATCTTTTCAGGGGAGTTTCAATCTTAGCTACATATATATAGAAGCTTTATTTTTTTGGCATAAAAATGTGAATACTACATAATGTTACTGTGAAGTGCTTATATTCTGCATAATGTCGTGCTTTTTGCGTATTTGGAACCAAGTAGTTTCGCAAATGGTACACGTTTAACTAAACGTCTTCTTGAAATGGTTCATGCTTGAGTATGAATTTTATATACCCATTTAATGTAGAATAGTGTTGTAGCTTTTGTTATACACAATACTATTTTAATACTAGCCCACGGTGTTACCCGCGTTGTATTCATCTTTCTATTATTTATCTATTTATTATCTATCGTTGTATTATTTCTTTATTTATTTTTAATTATTTTTCATCTTCGTATGAGCTAAGTGGCCGAGTTTGGTGTCGAGAGAATTTTCAAGCCAACCGAAATCCTTTGACTTGGCTTAGCAACGGCTTGTACTTAAACTAACCTTACCTAAAATTTAACGTGTCATACGACCCACGGTAGCGCCCAGATAAAAATGCCATATTTTTATAAGACTGTTTTTCTCTTGGCCAGCCATCCAAAGACTATCCGCATCGACCGTTTCCTAACGTTGATGATTGCGTCAGATCAACTTATTTCTATTTTCATATCATTTAGTTGAAACACAGAATTTGAAAACAGTAGAACATTGTGCATATCACAGGTTATATATATACCACGGAGCGCAGGGTGCGTGTTTTTTATTATGCTTCTTAAGCCACAACAAAACAATGTAGAAGAGGACTTTGCTCAGAACAGTGGTCCACCCTATTATTCTTACCCAAAATCACTCAGTCGCGAAATTACTTCGGTCATTTAAAAAGTTATCCCACAAATTGTGTCTCATCAAAAAACATCAAGTAGACGAAACAATTCCAGTCAGTATCCCAGAGGCCATAATAAAACCGAAAAGATTTTTTGCAAACGAAACTCAGAAGCCTCCAACAGCAGGGGTGGTTATAAAAATAGCGATAATTAAATATCGCTGACGTTTATGTTAATGATGGTGCCTTCTTCTTTTGAGAATCAACTATAATTTAATTATCGTTGTGAAAATGTTATCAGCTTTAGCTGTCAATAACATTTTCAAGTAAGCTTTAGCTTACTAAATGTACAACCAATATTATAATAATAATGATGTGTTATCGAGCAAACAACGTATTTTGTGTTGGTGATTAACTGGTGATTTATTTAAACTAGTTTGAAGTAATTAAAAACAAGTTGTTTAGTAAATTTTTACTAAAATATTATGAGATGCAGAAATGTGGGGCTATGAGTATTAATTAGTTTTACTAAAAAAATGTATTACCCCAACAAAGCAACATGAGGACAATTATTTAAGACGTCTCTATGAAATATTTTGGTGATTAAAAAAATCAAATAAATAATACTACGAGTAGAATATACTAATAATTTTGGAAAAAACCTCATAGTACAACATAAATATATAAAATATAATATAAAAAACAACAAAAAAAATTTCAAACAAATACATTCATTACAAAAAAAACTGATATTTAGATATTTTTGTTTATTTTACTCTATTAGTAAAATAAACAAAAATATTTTTATTATTTTTTTACATTCTTAACTTTTATTCAACTTGCACCGCTACCTTTTATGCAAGTTCGCTTAAACAACAACCCAACCTTTCCCACGAACAATTTTCAGCTCCGCTGAGCCGCGTAATGTTATTTATCTACTCAAATGACAGGAGCCGATATAAATAAGTAAATCATTTCGTCTCATATTAAATTCTCACTTTATTGCGGTTTATAAACAACAAAATAATTATAAGCCATTAACTCGATAATTAAATGTATTTATCTGTTATATAAAGATACACAATCAAATCAAAATAGCGTAGGTATAAATATTTTTTATTTATTTCAACTTTTGCTTTTTGTTGCATTTATCTTTTACCAAACATTGTAAACTGATCACGTAACGTTTGAATGTTGGACTCATTCCATCTTTTAATAATAAGTAAGTGTGACCGTTTTCTACGCGGAAATATCTTTACCAAATTCAGCCATGTTGATAAACTAACCGATTACCTACGGTTAGTGAACAGTTTACAATGTTTGGTAATTGACAATTAAAGATAAAATGACCACTAATCATTAACTGGCAATACTGGTAGATATTATTATTATTATTATCAAATTTTATACTTACATTATCATCAAAATAAAGTATGGATTAAGGTACACCGATGAAACCAGTACTTGTCTTTAAATATACATGTTTTCAAAAATGTAACCATATACTGAGATATCAAATATCAAACTTTGTAATTTTATTAAAAAAAAACACGGAAAATTCTACATCATTATGGCAAGTGAATTGATTTATCGCGTTCCCTCTCGCGGTAACGATGCCTATCCAATGACAGATGCTGTGATTCTGATAGATGGATATTGATGACACGTTATATTTGTTTCACAAATTGGACCTATATGATAGGACTTCTAAACAAACATTATAACGGATTTGTTTTCTAAATCCGGCTTAGACACAGTGTCCGGGAATATATTATCATGAATCAATTAACTGTAAAACCACATCAAATTTAGAAAATAAGTACGTGTTTGATTGTATTCGATATTGACAAGCCTTATTCAATAAAATAAAAATAAAAAATCAAGTATTTGGGGATCTCGTTGGCGTATTGGCTACCATGCCATGGACTGTCAATCAGAAGGTTCCGGGTTCGATTCCCGGCCAAAATCTTTGTGCTTAACTAAATTTGTTAGCTGTGGGTCTGGGTGTTAAATGTGTATATTTGTAAAATATATATGTATGTTTATGTAGTATATCAATTGTGTTAGCTACCATAACACAAACTAGAAGTGGTTCAGTGTGGGGTTAATCAGCCGTGTGTGAAATGTGTACAAAAAAAATTACATACTATGAAAATATTGCAAACTAGCATATATTTTTTATAGTATACAGATAGACATTTGACTAGCATGGTACGTAGCTGCATGAGTAAGCAAGCTCCAAGCAAAGGTTTACTATGCCAAGTCTGAAATTACTATTAGGTGCTTGGTGACAAACCTACTTGAACCTATCTAACCAGGCGAGCAATAGAAATTTTATAGTGCCGTGCCAGGCAAATTGCTTGAAACGAATCCAGTACAAATAATGCCCGTTAATAGTAACACGTTATCTATCCCTAAACAATTTTCTCCTTTCTCATTTGTGTAAACATAGATGCGAAAAGATAACCTATTGACTCAGACGTTACATTGCGGAAATCCATTGTAGATAGAAAAAAATCTGAGATGTTTAGATACTTCCGTTGTGATCTAAAATCAAATTGAGATAAGTAAACTTCTAAACATTAAACACGCCTAAACATTTTTATGTATATTTAATGTTTACTTTGCTTTTCCGAATTTGGTTTCAGCACAGCGGAAGTGCACTAAATATTTCAAATTTCCTTCCATCTAAAATTTGATGTCAGATTGAGAATTTCAGTAATTGAGTTTAATTTCCAATCTGACCTAAATCTTGTCCCAACGAAGACGCTAACTTCAAGACCGGATTGAAACTGTGATACGCTAGCAATATTGAAATTAATAACACTTGGAGTCTAAACTATGCCACCGATCCTCAGATTAAGACACGGATAATGCATTCTAGTGAACATTACCATTGCAAAAGGAACTTTTCCAGTCGGGTCTTTTAGAAAGTTAGCTGGGTCAACCAAATATCTCTATTGTAGAGATGTATGTACTCGTACATACAATAAGGTGTTATAAAGAAATTTCAACAACTTGCCCATTCGAGCGTATGATATTGTTTCATAAAACGTGTTAGAAACCTATAGACTTAAGCAGTACGAGGAAAAAAAGATAATTAATATTTAACTTTACATTTTAAAGTTGTATAAGCATTATGGATCTTTAAGAATAGATTTATTCTGTATGAATATACATATGTACTCGTATATATTCTTACTAGCTTTGCCCGCGGTGCTATCTGCGTTAATCCGGGACCAAATGAGTTAATCTGGCCATAAAAGGAGTTTAAGCCTATATGTTAACCAAAGGTCTAACCTATCTTCATAGTTAATCTCATCAAAATCGGTCCAGCCTTTGGAGTACTAGCAGTGAAGGAGTAACATAGATTTTGAAGTTACTTACATACACTGCACTGGAACTACAATTGTTTTCGGGACAAGGGTAGTCTATGTGTTATTCCAAGGTCTAACCTATCTTTACAACAAATTCCATCAAAATCGGTTCAGCGCGAAGAAGTAACAAACATACACACTAACTATCGCATTTTTAATATTAGTCGAATTATTTTACTTAGATTAACCCTCATCTGACTAGGCTTAAAATTTTAACAGACGTGGTCACTTAAACTCAGAGAAAAGACCTAAGCAGCTAATTCCTAGATCATACTTCTCTTGTCATACTACAAACATACAATATTCTAAAACAGAATGTCAAAGTCGGTCGAATGAAGCTCTCATTCGCGCATTCAGTATTCCGTTTGTCGCTGAACTGATGGAATATTTAGCGCTCTCTCGGACAACCCGAGCGGGGATTAAACTTCAAAAGTTAACAGATTTTAAAGTTATGACAAATTTTGAGCCGACTGCAAAAGAGTGTTTTGCAATAAAATTTCCGTCAATTAACTTATAATTAACTTGACAATAATTGACAAGCTGTTCACCCGCGGTGTCACCTGCGTTACTCCGAGGCTAAAAGAAGCCAATGCATCAATCTAAGCTAACCGAACGGCCGACCGACCAACCGACATACCCACAGACCAACAGACCTACAGACGAAAATTCCAAAAATAGTTTTTCATTTCTTTAATCGACCCCTTTCAGTTTTTTTTCAAAAATATTTAATGTACAGACACTCGATTTTTACTGTCTAACTATTGATGTGTTGGTTTTATATACAAGGAAAGTTTGAGACATGTACTACTAAATTTATTTAAATTCTAAACAATAATAAATTATATTGTATTAGTAAAAGGAAACGTTTACTAGATAATATTGTTTCCTTTTACTTAAAAAAATCAGGTGGCATAAATATGAAGAACACATTCACACACTAACACACACAAACTTATCTTAATACAAGTAATCGTTAAGCCAATTCAGAGTCCTTCAGTCGAAACAAAAAGAAGAGTTAATAATGTATTAACTATTTTTTAACTAGATAGATCTACGCTTCGCCACCAACTCGCCCGATGGTTAGCGAAGCTGTGGCCTAAGATGTAGCACGTTGATCTAAAAGAAATCTTTTCACTCTCACCTTGAAAAAGCTTAAGTTATATATCTCAGGAAACAACGTAGGAGGCAATTCATTCCATTCCTTAGCAGTACGCATGATGAATGTGGAGCCAAAACATTACGTACGGATTTTTGGAATCTCCACAAGGAAGGGCTGATATAAGGCCGACCTCCTGTTTTGATCTTTCCTTTCAGATTAGATAGATTACTGGTCCTGTAATCTATCTAATCTCATCTAATTCTATTAAATGTCAATTCAAAAACTTTGTTCCAACAAACCAAAATCTTTCGCAGTGTAACTTAGCTAATTAAATCCTTTAAAATATTCACGTTACTTTGCGAAATATAAATATTTTCCGTCATCAAATTGGTCGCTGGCGTCGAACCGCCACCGAGTTTGTTTAGCGACAATGCACTATAACAAGAAAAGTTTAATACAGCTTACTTGATCCTATCTAGGGCTGGCCGTAACTAAACAACACTAAAAAGTTAAAAATAAAAACGTTTTGAAACGAAGTTCCACATCGCGCGTTGTGAAAGGGGGCTAGACGGAAAACATTCTTTCGACAAGTTGTCACGACACTTTTTGCTATAGTAAGCTATTGCTGTACGGCGTGCGTATGTTTCTCTGTCTGTCTCGCTCTCTCTCTATTATATAGAAAGCAAGCCAGTTATTTTCTTTCACATCTATTTCGCATTGAACAGTGTGGTGTCGCGACGATTAATGAGATTATAGATTATTTATCTAATGATTAATGAGATTACATAATATTCGTTCTGCAGCCCCTAGAGTATACTATAGAGGTCTATAATAGACCTATTATTTTGTTACTAACAATTTACATCTAACTTTTATATTTTACGAGTAATTATTGCTTTAGTAACCGAGTCTTGGAATATTAGCTAAAAGGTACAATTCTTAAAAAATATAATAAATTTTCTAACACAGAAGAAAAGGTCCCGAAAAGTACATTACATTTCTCTGAATCATTTATAATTCCGTCAAAAAATTACTAACTTCTTCTTTAAGTGCCAGCCCTACTAAGAGACCTTTCGTCCACTCATTCTGTCATCCGAGCACCTTTCCTCAACTTTGGGAGCTTTCACTATGAGTAGACTTTTAATAATGTAAAAACTTTTCAAATTAAGACTTTTCGGAACGGATCTCAATATGATTTATTGAATTGGGGTTTGGGTCAATGGTTTTTTTTGAGTTTTTGATTCCGTATTGTGTTGTAAGTGTGAAGTTTTAAGGGTGCTCGGAATTACTTTTTTATTGAGATTTATTGAAATAATTTCTTTAGCCTATTAATTCGAAATAAAGAAATATTATCACAAAAATAGTAACATATTTTATAAGAAAACCACACTTTTGTATTTTACCTTATTAATTTAAGACACGTATGTACCTATATTTAAATAAAATACAAAAATAATTATTTTCTACTTTTCTGACTTAAAATAATTGTTTAGTTAGTGTAATAATTTTACGTAATTACAGATTTTGATTTATGATATCCATGGGACCAAAACTAAAGGGATATAAAAATATGATCAAAGAAACTTACCCAAGTGCAGTTCGATCAGAAATAAAATTAATATATAGTTATAGCTTATCAGAATAAAGACGATCGCATTTATACAATGAAATTAAGAAGAATATATCTTTGTTGCCTCATAAAAGGTTTCTATAACATCTCTATAGTGAAATCTTCGTGAAAGCACGCTTAAAAACCGGTAAATTTTACAATAAAACTAGCTTGTAACGTTGTTTTGCCTCACAGATAGTAGCCGATTCTCAGACCTACTGAATAAAATTAGGTAAAAATCGGTCAAGCCGTTTTGGAGGATTACGATAACTAACATTGTGACATGGAAATTTTATATAATAAGATTAAGCCAGTGTATAATAGAACGATATAATTTCCGCGAAAATATAATTTTAGCTTAGCAACTTACTTTTCCTTCAAGTGAGAAAGATAATTTTTCAGTGACAACCAGCTAAGTTATAAATATTAAGCACTTAAAGTGCACTTCCTCCCGGCAGGTGAAAGTAAATCTTAGTTAAGTAAACCTGGTGCTTGATTTCTTAGCTAAGTGGCTTAGGAAACGACTTGGAGGAATTATAAACAAGACACGTCACACGGTATCTTCAGAAGTTGCTGAAAGCTGGAATACAGTAGATAATGCTCATTTTCCGTGAATCATTTAATTAAATCTGGTATTTTTAAATTGGTATTTTAACTTATCTACTAAAACTATAAAAATTGCTTAATTCATCTTTAACAGCGGTGTATGAATGTATCTAATATTAATACATAATGGTTACAAAGAATCACATAATATAAGAGAGAGTATACGTTGGTAAACCATCGAACCCTGCACTAAGTACCTGTTGAGGTCCTTTATAGCTGGGATGCTCTCCCGCCTCTATGTTTAAATACTTCGTAGTAGCAAAAATATCATTTAATTGTTACTATTTGCGGTTTAGTTGTTAAAAACGTCAGCTTAAGATTTGAGGAATTATCATCTAATATATATTTTCTCTAGTAGCATATTTAAAATATGTATAATATAATAAATAAAAACAAATTATATGAATATGGGGAGAAAAGTTAGATAATTAGTCAGTATAACATTCCACTACAAAACATTCATGTTAATAACATACGACTCAACGGCATTTGAATTGTCTATCTACCTACGGGACCTACGTAAAGCATATAGTCCGACCTGTGATAGCTCCTAATTCGATGCAAAGAAGCCTAGCCAAGCTATTGGTCCTACAAATTGAATATCTGAACTTCGCTTTAAGCAACTGTTCCTAGAATTGCTGCCATCGGTACTGTATGCTGGCAAACGATCCACGCTAACAAGCAATTACTGTGAGTCATCCGGCTATGTGATATGAGATGCAATATGCATATAGATATATGCACCTATATTGGCATGGATTTCAGATATTATTTTTTGTCTTTACTTTATATATTTTTAGAAATAGTGTTTTTAATAAAAGCTAATGAAAAGAACACCTTTTTTGCTGCTGAATTACGATTATTCTTTTAAGTACAAAACGTATGAATGTACATTGATAAATAGGCTTGCGTTTGATTGCAACGCACACGAAATTAAGTAACGTTACGAACTATGATGCAGCGCGCTTGCCTAGAAAAACCGATTCACTCTCGCCTTGAACACAAGTATACATAGTTCAGGGGGAACAGGGATTCTGGCAAAGAGTTCCATAGTTCAATTGTATATCTATAGTATATATGTACTGAACAAAACTAATCAGGAATCTAAAAGCTTCCAAACGAGTTAGTAAAACTGTATATTGGAAACTTTGTCTTCTGCCATAGAAACTTATTACATCTATACTAAATAAATAAAATAAATATAAATAAATATTAGGACTCATTTCAAACACGGCTGGTTAACTCCATACTGAACCATTTTAAGTTCGTGTTATAATAGCTAACACTACTGATATACTACATATACATACATATATATATATTTATATGGATACATTTTTAACACCCAGACCCACAACCGACAAATTTAGTTAAGCACAAAGATGTCGGTCGGGCCGGAAATCGAACCCGGAACCTTCTGGTTAGCAGTCCGGTATGGTAACCGTTGCACCAACGAGGTCGTCAAATATACAAATGTAAGATACATAAACTTAAATTTACAGTTTATTTTGAATTTACAGATTGGTACCCAAATATTATTAAGGGTGGTTCTCTAGACGGCCTTTGAGCTATTTTTTTTTCGTTTACGATTTATAGCGAAAAAATTGTATAATCAAGATTTTGCCCTCATCTTTGCCTTAACTTAAACATTATGAAAAATTCATGAGTTTAACCTATTTAATCATGGAAGGTTACTAACACATCGTACCTAAGTAGAAGTAGAGAGGGGGAGTGAAGATGCATCAAGGGAATATACTGCTCGTATCGGAGCCACTGGTGTGAGAGGATGTATCGGCGTGGAAAGTGATTTGCGGGAAGCCGGTGAGTTTTCAGTACTTGGTTTAGTTTTTTATCATAAAAGAGTAAAGATTATACATTGGAAAAATCTGTTACCTGACACCTAACTTAAAGGTGTGTTACTGTAGCCTCCTTTGAAAGTCATTTATTCCAGACTATCTATGCTGCACTATGAATGAATGAATGAATGAATGAATGTTATTTATTTTCCAATAAGTCACTTATAATACTAAACTTCAAATTGGAATCGTCAAAAGATGTCATTACAATAAATACAATATTTCTTAGCTGTAAAGGGGCCTTGTCATGCAAAATAAATAATTAAAATCAATTCAAGTAAAATAAATAAAAATAACTAATTAATAGACTACATACTAAATAACAAATGACCAATCATTACATTGTCATAATACTTTTAGTTTAAATTCTTTATAATCATTATTTAAAAATTCTTTGATTGTATAAATAGTTTTGGACAGAAGTAGCATTTTAACATTTAAACTAAAGTTATCTTCCTTTTTTTATATCTCTCAAATGTTTAGGTATTTTATTGTATAATTTTTGTCCCATAAGTTTGGGAAGCTTTTCTAACATAGCTAGTCTATGAGGTATCGGCTTAATAACTATATTGTTTCTACCTTTTCTGTGTTTTGATATATTTTCTTTTTCATAAATATGTAAATTAGCCCTAACATACTTGTAGGTATGGTGCGAGTTCTGTATCAAAAAAATGTTGTATGGGAGTTCCTTTCAAATGTTCATTGTATTTTTATTTCGTTATTTATTCTGAAACGTAAATAAATATACATGTAAATATTTTGAGAAAATTTGAAGCGTCTACCTGTAACCGTTATTAACGAAAAAAATACAAAAAAAAAAAACACGTTTATTGTATGGGGACCCCCTTATTATTTTCTTTTATTTATTTTTACTAATAGTAGTTAGAGCGAGAAGGAAAATACTCGTACATAACTTGTGAAATTGTCAGCTTTCTACTTATAACGATTTCTGCCTGGTGACATACAGACTTATAGACAGACATTAGGGGGCTTAGTAATAGGGTCCCGTTTTTCCTTTTAGATACGGAACCCTAAACGAGAGAGTGGCTTGTATTGTTTTATGAACATGTTATACATAAACAAGGTAATTATTAACAGGTTAATTGATTAGTTGGTGTCTTTACTTCCTATAGGCAAAAAACCTTTTTGCCTTTTTATATCTTATGCAAATCATAAGAGTCGGTTACAAACATACAAGTGAAGCTAATAAAAAGAGCGATATCAGAGTTTAACCTCTTAACAAAATAACACGTGTTTTGCACATTGGTGACAGATGCTAAGAAACGGGTCAAATCATGAAATATTCAAGGAACTACAAATGAGTCTAAAAATATGTATAAGATTTCCCGAGGCACGCAGCCAAATTGCCTGGAAAACGACCAACGTATTTTTATCTAAAGCAGCAAAAATCCAGCGAACATCAAAGAGCTCTAACAGGAGCAAAAATACGACCATTACAAAGAGAAGCCACACCATATCACTAGTATTGTATAAAATATTGAATATATTCGCCGCCTCGAAGACATTTCCACCAAAAAATCCAGCTAAGAAAAATATTACAGATAGCAAATGTAACCTGACCTCTCGCCGGCGAACTTTGATTGAAAATCCTCGGGCATTTCTTGATATCGATAGCTTTGACAGTTCTTTTAACACTGGCCATGTAGTTCCATGTTTTGTCTGTTCGGTGACCTGAAAAATAATAAATATACAGAAGGTGATGTCTGGTAGGGATTGTGTAAGTAGCTTTTTGCGTCAGTATTGCAGGTAACTTCTCTCTCTGTAATGCTAATTTTACTGGTTATCTAAAGAATACTGTTTGTCTGTCATTTGTTTCATGCTAATATGCTATATTCAATAATAAGCCAATTTCTATTTTTGAGAATTATATTTTAATAATGATCATTCATATTATACTCGTAAACCATTGCGTAGGCTTGTACGCGCGGTCGGAAGAATATTTTTATCATGATTTTCACAGAGTGTCTATTATTTTATGTAAATCTGGGACCCTACTCAAATCTTGACTTTTCTCTAGCCCCAAAGGTCCTTGTTTTTGAGAAATATTTTCCATATTTTTAGCAAATGTTTTCAAAGGATAAAAAAAACAACGTGGAAAAAATAGAAATAAGATCCATTTTAATCGCGCATAAAGTCAGACGAAAAGAAATTCTAGTGAATTTTTGAGGTAGCATCATGGTATGCCTTCTCATAAACTTTGCTAGTTCTGCCTTCATGACATTATAGTGTTCATAGAACTATATTGATAGCGTAGCTTTTATACATACAACTTCTACGAAAACTGGTTCTTTTGCGTGATTTTGGAAAGCTACTACAATTCCCTGTTAATATTAATAATAGAACAGTAAATAGTGTTTTTTATTCACACCTTCACTACAAATGTTAGATTTGATCATTAAAAAGCAATTAAAGATAAAAGTTAGTTTTTTTTAAGAAAACACTTTCATTTAGAATGAAAATTTGGAATTGATTTCAAAAATTATATACTTAGTCAGGTCATAAGTTCTGTCACATGTGTAATATGAGATAATTTAGACATGTTTAATATTTATGTAATCATTTATATATCAAAATGAACTTAATAAAACATAGATTCTTATGGTAATAAAGTTTATTCAAAATGACCCCCGCGATTACGAATACAGGCCTTCAATCTGCGCGGCCAGTCATCTATTGCGGCACGAACGAGGTCCATGTCAATATCGGCGGCTGCCTTAATCAAGGATGCCTTGAGTGACTCCATAGCAGGAGGAGGCTTTGAGCAGGCCTTTTCCTCCAAGTGTTGCTATATCTTGTAATCTAACGGACTCAAATCTGGACTGGAGGAGGGCCAGTCTTCGTGCCGGATGAAGGCGATTTCACGCGCCGCCAGCCAGTCTTGTGTGCTTTTCGCTCTATGGGCTGGCGCAGAATCTTGTTGGAATACCCAGAGCCTGTTATTGATCATGGTATGAGTAACAGGTTCTACAAGGTTTTTGAGGACTGTATTTTGATACACAACTGCATTCGTTTTTACGCCTTTCTCACAAAAATGTACCTCAGTTAAGCCCCAATAAGAGACTCCCAGCCAAACCATCATCGAGAATGGAAAATTACCTCGTTGGACACGCGGAATACGGTTGCTCGCTTCTTCACTGCTGTGTGTGTACACCTTATTATTTTGTTTGTTGTAGCTCTCTTCAATGGTGAAAAATTTTTCATCCGAAAAAAGAATTTCCCGACGCTTTTTTCCTGCGTACCGCTTCAACAAAGCGCGGCATCTCTTCAGTATCAGGTCCATTAAACGAGCGTCCAAACGATGTTTTGTTTTTCTTCGATATGCCCTAAGCCCTAAGTCTTCATTTAACACCCTTTTCACCGTGGTCCTGCTTAGCCCCATCTGAAGGGCCAACAGTTTCTGCTTACGTATGGGATTTCTTTGAATTCGCGCCTGCACAGCTTTTATCACTGCTGGAGTCCTAACAGAGCGAGGTCGACCACTTCTTGATCTGTCATCTACACTAGAGTCTTCATTGTATCGATTTATGGTACGATAAATGAATATTTTGGTTATATTCAAATTTTTCAGTAAGTCGAAAATCTGAATTGGCGCGTAACCGCAACGACGCAATGCAATAACCCCGACACGGTCTTCTTTAAGTGTCCATTCCATATTTAAAAATGAGGAAAATTCTAAAAAGTACATATTTTTAATTTTCATGAAAAATTGGGAATTCAAATTCAATAAAAAAAATTGTGGCCAGCAATGAAAATTCAAAAGTTTTTATTGTGTGACAGAACTTATGACCTGACTAAGATAATGATGACTAAATTTGTGGCTATACAAAAAAACTCATCTTTTTATTAAGAACTAAAACCAGGCTTTAATGTAAAGATTTTTCAATCTAACCAGAGCCTCTTACTTAGCTCAGAGACTCCTTGTACTAAAACTAAAACTTACAGCCTAACTACGAACCTAATAACATTTATTATCACTTTTAACTTTTTAACTTTTAATTTTACCCACAGTATAAACTAAAAATTTTACTCGTATGTATATTTAGTTTTTTAACCAAAATACTTAACATCATTATAACATTATGAAAGTGAAATAAAATCTTACCTCCTGTCAATATCAAAAAACAAATACATACGAAAGTAGAGCTTCCACCGAGCGCAGTGAGTCGTAAACTTATGACTCGTGACGTTCTGTCGGCTTCGAACGCGGGCACCGATATAATAACCACCTATTGGAAATGACAGTTGTCAAACATGATACGGTTACAGAATTCACTCATACTTACCGAAATATCAGGAAAAATGCTTTGATTAACTATAATTTCCAATGTTTGGCGTATTGTTGGCTCTGCGATGGAAAATGTTGGCCAAACGTTAAAATATTTGCATGTGATTGTCTAAATAATAATTATTAAATACTTTAAAACTAAAACTGATATAGACGTACCAAAATAAAGAGACTCCATCGGAAACCTTACGGTGGTTATTTTATAAGTCTTGAAAGCACACTGAGGTCATAAGTACGTCCGCACGTTGGCTCTGGTTGGACCGTACTAAACACAAATAAGACCACACTCTTACTTGTGGTCGTATTTGCCTTGCCGTTTTTAGAGACGTAATCTTAAATCTAGAACATATTTAATCGAAGGTGTGTAGAGTATTTATGGGATAAAAGAATTTACTCATTTAGAGTGAAGTTCTGTCCAACCAAATCCAACAAAATAACCACCTTTTGGAAATGGCAGTTGTCAAACATTACGTTTACAGAATCCACTCTTCGTTCCCGAAATACCTGCAGAAACGCTTTGATTTATATCCATTGTTTTGAAGCGTATGTGGTGTATTTAAGGGATAGGAAAAGAATTTACTCATTTAGAGTCTCTTAGAGTTCTGGGTAATGATGCAGAAATGTCAAATACGCTGCAATATACTATAGTGATTGGAAATCCTAATGAAATTCTTGCAATGTCACTAACTGGTACTATCTAACTGTGTATGATATGATCGCAGTAAAAGTTGAAAAACTAGTCTCAAAACTTAAGTAAGTTATGGCAAAGACTTTCTCTTCTGTAAATTGTCTTAAATATAAAAAAATGGAAATTCGTCAAAATATTACATTTACCTCAACGCAGAAATCCAATAAAACCGAATTGCAAAAATAACATGTTGATTGAAATTGAAGTACTGTCAGAAATCGCTGCAAATAATAACGCAAAAGAAAATTCCCGTTTCTCGAAACATTGGTTCGGAAGGTGAAGATATTTTACACAATAATATGAGATGTCGGAGCAAGGATGGAATCTTATTGAACTCGAGAGCTGTTCCGAAAATAATCTGATACTTATCGAAATTAACGTTTAGACTTATTAAGTTATGAAAAACTTCATTTTGAAAAAAGAATGTGTTTCTTTTTTATTATTTAGTTTGCCCACTTCCAAAAGAAGATTTTTAATTAGTCTGTACTTTTTTGTCATTTTACCTCATGACATTGTCATTTATTTACGAACTAGTTGCGCCCCGCAGTGTTTCCCGCGTGCGGGATAAAAAGTAAATGTGATCTAAGATCTAACCTATCTTCACAAATCTCATCAAAATCGGTTCAGTCGTTTGAGCGTAAAGAAATAACAAACATACACACACACACGCTTACATTATTAGTTTGTGAATAAATTAGTTCCATAGACGGAAGCTCATTTAAATTCTATCAAAATCAGTTCAGTATTTTCATATTTAAAATCGGTTATCCAATTTTGATATTTTTTTCGAGAACAGTTCAGGTAAACTTTGTTAAAAAATGTTACAATAATCAACTGTTACTGATACAAAAATAATAACATTTGGAAAATTATTTATATGATATTTGGACCCTGAGCTGTTGGGGCAAGGATGCTAGGCTTTGCTCAAAGAAATTGGGCAAAGGCTTAACAAAACGATCGGTGACTCCCGCTCCGGATCTTTCCTGGTGCAAAGGATAGCGATTGCCATTCAGCGTGGGAACGCTGTCAGTCTGATGGGCACCTTTGCACCGGGAACTATTAGGGGCGGGTTATTTATTTAGATTTAAGTTATTTGTATTTGACATTATAAAATTGTAATCTGACATTTAATTGACATACATAAATACTTTTTTTTCATAATAAAATAATTTTTATATGAGTACAATTATTAAGGTTGTGTATCACGTGGCCCATATTTCAACAAGTCTCATGAATCATTAGCAGAGGCGTGCTTAAAACAAAACAACCGTAATCCGCGTTTCCCACAACAAAAGGCATTCCAATAAAACGTGGCCGCTTTTTACACCTTAGCGTAACATTAACTTCAATGTTCTTGTTAGAAAAATCATTTATTATAATTTTAGTAGGATTTTAGATTTATCATTATATAAGAAGTACATTACTTGTTATATAATGCACAAAGTATACAATATAATTATGTAAAATATACGTAAATATACGAAATATTTTGATTTACTCGTATAGTACTTTGAAGTGTATTTTGCTTTTGCGATTTTGACACATTTTTGAAACAATATACTTATTAATACTATAATTAAAAGCATAAATTGAATAATATTCTTTATTGACTTAGCATAATTTATAAATATTATAAATAAATATAATTTACATAAATAAAGCAAAGCATAAATTGGAATAAACATAACATATGTTTATTTATGACACTACTTTATAAATATTAATAGAAGACCTTTCCGGCATCTCACTGGCTTAAAAATAATCGGCACAGTTAAATGATATTCTAAACAAATATTTTTTTAAACTGGTATATTTTTTTATTCGTTACAAACTAAAAATAGCTACATGCCTTAGAGATATTTTTAATTTGTTTTTTTTTGTATTTTTATTGTACGCACTTTTAAACATTGTAACATTTTTTTAAAATAAAAATAAAGCAGTACATTACATGACAGTGTAACAGGCAGCCACACTCGCTGCCATAAGGGGCACTCCACACGGCTCGTGTCACGCGCAGATTATTTATCGCTGTTATTTATCTGCTTCCTGATTTACCACGCCTGTACCCGGCCTAAGGTGACACTGCACTGAGCTGCGAGTACAATAGTCAAGCTATATCATTCCAAAGACTTGAGTGAGATATTCAGAAAAACTTAGCCGATTGGCTAGAAAAAAAAACTAGTATTAACTTCTATGGTGATTTCCTCTTGTTTTATTTTTTGTAATTTAGGGTTAAGGAAATAATAACACAATGGTATCAGCACTTATATTTTAAAATGAACATTGACTCTAATAAAATTCTGAATATTTTTATTAATAGATTATCTATATGTATCCTCCTTTTGTATGTGCCATATAAATAGATCATGTGCAATTACGTACTTCAATCTTAGGAATGCACTTTTTTATGCTACATAGAAAATAATAGCAGGTTACACCAAAAATTGTGATATTTCAATCTACTTTACTTAATTAACTACCTTAATAGACCCAAGATGACGATCGTGGCCGCCATCTTCGATCTATTTTTTAAACGTAACTAAAAACACTCACTTCCATACTAACACATTTTTGAAAACAAAACCAAACACACATAGATACATCAAATTTACACCCCGTCATTTTCGCGTTGGGGGATACAAACTACCTACTTTTGAAAAGTGAGCATCTGAAAAATAAATATTTCCGTAATGCGTTCTGACCTTTTCTCCACTGATAAGTAGTGTGTGAATGGGAGGTTTTTAGGGCTTTTTATGATCTTCTCTTTGGTGTTGTGTTATTTGTGAGATTGCTTTTTTCTGACAAATGTGGTCTTTTAGCTGATTCCTTGGGAATGCTGACGCAGCGTGATCTCATAGAACTATATACTTCTTAGATTTTGGGTGACATTTGTTATGTCACTTTCTTTGGAGACCTCTTAGATAGTTTATTGTATTTTACTTTTGACAGTTGTAATTATTTTGCTACCAACCTTCTTTTTTAGGTATAAATCCTAAATAGGTCATATTGCTGGCCAAAACGCTGATTAATTGCGTGTTGGCGGATGACACACGTCTTCATTCCTCTCTTTTGACGACATCGTTGGCGTAATGTTGTCATTGGTTACCATGCCAGACTGCCGACCAGAGGGTCCCGACTTCGATTCCCGGCACGGCCAACCTCTTTGTAATGAACTAAATTTGTTGGTCGTCGAACAAAGTATTTATGTATGTGTATATAGTATATCAATTGTGTTAGCAATCATAATACAATCAGGTTAGATGTGTCCTATTTTTTTTTCGTGAACCTCAGAGCTTAAGGTTTCCTTTTATACAATACTATGGTCTACGATGTTACACACTTGCCTAGAAAATACCTATTTACTCTAGATTTGAAGACCCCCAGGTCAATACTTCTCAGGAAACAGAGACTCAGAAAGGGAATCCCAATGTTTTGCACCCCTCACAAGAAAGGTTGGCCTTTTTTTTAAGAGCAAGTTCCACACACATTAACTTACAAATGACATTGATGTTGAGTCAGATTCGAGCCGACATCGTGAATTGTCATTCCAATAAGATCCAGGTGAATCACGCTCGCTCTAGTAAAATAATATAGAGCTAAATCTGTGAATCATCTGGAAATCAATACCTATCATACAAGATACCTATACAATCTAAATATATACATACATCGATTTCTCTACTACCAAATCTATTTCCTAAAGCGATTGAAACGTTGCGATGCGATACCAATTTACCGGCCATACAAAGATACAGGCTACAGTAGCGGCAATGGAATTGCAATCAGTGAGCTTTGAGCTTTCATTAAAATAAATCGATCAATAGTGAAATTGAATGAAATGAAAAACCAAGCATTTTTGTTTCCTTTGAGGAACATTTACGTGTATTAAATAAATATACATAAATAATAGACAACTAATTTTGAATATTGAATGTTTTTCATACAAAAAGAAAAATTTTGTCAATACAGCTAGGCATTTGACGATCAGGGCGCGTAACCACAATAGTTAGTGACACTCATAGGTGGAGTACGCTTAGTAAGGAATAACTAGCTCTCAAGGAGGCTGCCGAAACACACTATTAGGTGCTTGGCGACTGATTTTACAACTTGAGAGTGGTTGCTAGCCAGATGACCATAAGAAAAAGACCTGAAAAGCTGGTAAAGGTAAGAAGTACCACCTAGACTTTAAATCTAGAGTTAATAGGTATTTTCTAGGTAAGCGTGTAACATCGTAGACCATAGCATTGCTTAACACCAAACAAGTTGTGGTCAAAAAGCAAACCTATAAGTAATTGTAAAAAAATAAAAAACATTGAGGAAGTAATACAAATAATTATAATAAGAGTATGTATGAATATTTCCGCCTAGAAAACAGCCACACTGACATTATTATGAAACTGTTGGACTCAATCCAACTTTTAATCATAATTTTTTTTTTATATTAGGACATTTCACACACGGCTGGTTAACCCCATACTGAACCATTTCTAGTTCGTGTTATGGTAGCTAACACAACTGATATACTACATATATATACATACATATTTTATATAGATACATATTTAACACCCAGACCCACAACCAACAAATTTAGTTAAGCACAAAGATGTTGGCCGGGCCGGGAATCGAACCCGGAACCTTCTGAATGGCAGTCCGGCATGGTAACCTTTACGCCAACGAGGTCGTCTATAATGTAAGTGTGACCTTTTTCTATGCGGAAATATTAAGATGCCTTACGTGAACAGTACAATATGTATCAATAATTGTTTGATTACTCATAAACAATTGGGTGAAGTCCATGTCCTACAAAATCTTTGATATACCAGTCCACGCAAACCTATCAGGTTGTCGAATCGTGTTTGTGACGCACCGCAACTTCAATTATGGCTTTTGATTACCACTCCCTGAACTGATGACTATTTGTATAGGTGTCTGTGGTATTCCTAGGTACGTGTGATGCACCTATAGTACGATTTGACCTTTCAACACAGCCAATTGAACCTTTTCTAAAATCCAACTAAAAATTATCGAGAAACAAAAACGTACATATCTCATTTTCGCATAAATACATATAGCCTATGGATTAATATTATTTATAATAAATGATTAATTTTAATGAGTAATAAATTAATTTTAATTCAATACACAAATTAACTAAATTAAAAAAAAGACATAAAACGGTAGTAGGTTTGAAAGTGGCTTTTTTCACGTTGAATTAATTTATGCAGTTAATTCATTACTAATTTTAAAGTTTAAGTAATACAGATACATTATAATAATATAATTAATTAATAAAAATACAATATAACAATAATATGTTAAATTGTGGTAAAATGAGAAAAACAAATATTATAACCATAAACGTAATTAATAATATGATACAAGTTGCATCATATGAATACTTCTTTTTATGACCATAGGGTTCCAAAACAAAATAAGTTAATAAAACAGCTACCTGCTGAAAATCTTTAACTATCGTCTCAAGTTAATAAATACATTTTACTTGCACATTAGATACCCAAATTAGTCATTTCGCTGGCTCTTGACGGCTCAGTCGACCGCTTTCTCGGGCAAAGGCATCCCAATTTGCCTCAATTCCGACGCAATCAGCGGCTAAATCGAGACGGATTCCGGTTAGCATATGATTATACGTTGGTAACACCATCCGCCGACTGAAGCTGGCACTTACTAAATCGTTGGAGACAAGTGTTAAGAACTATTAGGTTACATACAACATGAGTTTTTTTGTTCGGTCTGCTTCTTAAGGCGAAATTAAGGACAAAATCTTTATGTTACAGCCTTTTCTCTATATATCGTAAACGGAAAAAATATCGAAAAAATTGCTGTAGGGTCGTCTAAATAACCACTCTAAGAATATTTATACTTATTTTGGTACCAACCCGAAAAAAACTCAATGTTACATTTTTTGAACCAGTTTTATTTCTAATAACAAATTATATCGAAAAAATGTAAATTAGAGATTTTGCCCTTATCATCGCATGGTTTAACATGAAAGTAAGAACCACACAAATAAACCAATCATTACTGGTAACTAACACCAAACTTTTATTTCAACAACAAACGGGAATTACCGAAATAAAAACCTGATGTTTCATACAAAACGATTGTCAGCGCGCGGGAAAATGAATAGAGAAGTTTTTTGACAGCGAATCTACAAAAAAGTGAGGGAACGTTTATTAAAAAAAAGAGAAAGTTGATTCCCTCGCTATGCTCCAAATTGTTATGTTGAATCTGGAGCATACTTTAGAGATACTTTAGAACCCAGAATCCATCGCTGCTCTCTGAATTCCAAAGAGCACCCTCTTGCTCCCTTATTAAACAATCTACTATTGAATTGAAGGTACTAAAACTGATGTGTGTGTGTGTGTGAGTGTGCATTTGACCAACAGTGCGCGTAACCCCACGAGTAAACAACACTCCAGTCGGAGGATGAACAGGCCTAGTCTGGAATTAGGTATTGGAAATATAATAATACCTTGACTTTGACTAAATCCAATCTATAATCGTCTAACTCGCCTAGGCTAAACCATTGGAAATATGGAAGCGCGAAATACATTCGCCACTTTCAATTAATGCTGTTAAATCTAAAAATATATAATACAGTTAGGACCACATCTAGAAGTTAATAAACATTCGTAAGTTATAATTAAGTTAGGTTAAGGTTAGTTATATTTGTTTGAAAATAGTTTTGTGGACTATCAAATTAAAATAATACATAGATGACAAAATTAAATATTTAGTGTACTTCCGCTGTGATTCAAAATCCAACTTAAGACAAGTAAAGGAAAAATCAACTAAGATCAATTAAGCTTGGTTAATTGATCTTAGTTGATTTTTCTTCACTTCAGATCACAGCGGAAGTACACTAAATATTTAATTTTGTCATCTATTTACAATGGATTTCCGCAAAGTAACGCCTGAGTCAATAAGTTAAAATAATACACATAGTTTGATTCTGCCAATCTACGACATTCAACCAATCTTAGGCATTGGTAATCAAGTTAATCATCAAATTGATTAACATACATATCTATCTGCACAGTTAGACGACGTTTCATCAGAGGCTCATCACAGATTCACGCAAATTGATCGGACGCCCAGAGACACATTTGCTCGCAAATTAATATTCGACTTAGTATGCGTATACTGCAGACGCAGAAACAATACCCACTCATCATGGTAAAAGTTAAATCATTATTAGAACTATGCTTATTATATCTAACTAATGCATTTTTTCTGTTTTACGTGAGGAAATGCATTTACGCATCTCCCGACACAAGCCTGGGAGAGACGGGCAGGGTATATCGGGCTTGAGGGCCAGAGGGGTCATTACTACCGACTAAAACCTCACGGTGTCCCATCTCACGACGAGGGCAGGGATGCAGGACCGCTTCGCGCATTGCCGCTGCTCTCCCCGCCCAGGCCACTGTCCGCAGTCTGAGCGGGCCCACCTCAAGTGCATAACTATTGCCTGTTTGCTTAAAACTATGTACACTAAGAGAAACATTGCACTCTGCACAAGGTTTTGATGGGAGCCTAATATACGCGGCAACGATAATTTCCGCTCCATAGCTTTATTATTACATACATTAAAAACTCTACATAACGTCACTGAAAGGACTGTGCATTTTATGGTGTTATAGAGAGTGGTCGTTAAATACAGAGAATGCGAGAGAAAATATTGTATAGAATATAAGCTAAACCAACTAAAGCCAATTTAGAGAGATGACGCTTTAGAGAGTTTGTCGTTATAATCGAGTGACGTTACAAGGATTTTACACTGTATACGTATTACTAGCTGTGCCCCAGTCGCAGTCTTCACAATAGAAGTCAAGCAAGTTGTGTCTGACTTCTTCTTCTTTTTCCTTGCCTTATTCCACTAGGTGGGGTCGGCACAGCAAATTTTCCTCTTCCACTCTCCTCTATCAGCCGTCGACTGTCCTCATTCACACACTCCATCCATGTCTTCTTCGGACGGCCTCTTGCCCTTCCAATTGCATACATCTCCTAGTATCATGCATCTCCTCTCTACGCAAACCTATAACACATAAAAAAAGGTCGAAGCGAAACTCTTTGAGCGAAAAGTGTGTTGTATGTTTTATGTGTTATTGTTTAACACGTTACAATAAAATCACATGAATATGTACAAAATCTCAATTTTCCTAGTGACCATTTTACTCAATAAAACAATATACACTTACGTTATATATAAACTCATTTTGCCGGTTACTGTACGTACATTGAAGACCTTGTTAGCGCACTGAGTGCTCCAATCAACGCTTTTACGGTCCACCACCTTACTGAATATCTGGGCCGCCATATTAGTGACGTCACACGTTGCCTAGCAACGTAGCGGAGAGCCCATTTTAAGTGTCATTAATTATTTATGTTGCATTAGTCCTACTCTAAAACAATTCAGTATGAGTCCAGCAAATAATTTAGTTTAAGCTCACTATTAAACCTACAATTGAAATTTATACTAAAAGTGAGTACTGGTCTACATTAGTAGCCCAGTACACGTTCCCACTGCTGGGATTCGAGGCTTTTCCTCATGAAGAGAAAAATATTGGTCATAAATTGTGGCTCCAAGGTCCAAGTGTGGATTGGTAGATGACACACGTCTTCGGATAATTGTGGTTCTCAAACATGTTCCTTCGCCGTAAAGCAAATGCAAATCCTCACATAACTTGAAAAACAATTCATTGGGGTAAAGCCGGGATGGAATCAGAGGCCGTCAGATTAAAAGGCAGACGTTTTTTCCGCAAGCCACACACGCTCTTGCAATGGGCTAAACAGCCAGAAACATCTATTGTGATTCTATTTTTAGCTCCTAGTTCAGAAGTATCTCTCCTCTGGGTATCGTAATGTTTGCAACCTGGATCATTTTCGCATCTTCATCATATCTATTCTATCATCTTCCGTGAAAGTTGTGTCCAGGCACTCTAATATTATTGCGCCTCTTGGTCTTTTTCTTTCTTCTTTCTATCAATCTAAGACTCAAAATTAACGACTAAATTATAGTATTAAGTCATTATTTTTAGTAGTCTTAGTCATGCCCTAGTAACTAAGCACAGGGCACATTTCTTGTTCAACAATAATTGTTAAGACATTTTGAATTGAACTGAATTGACTCTCAAGCCTCTCGGAAGAATTTCTATATATTTAAATGAATGTGAATATTATTTTCTTTTCAGGTATAGACAGAAGAAAAAGAATGTCAGACGGCCGGGTGGTGATCACACAACACTTTACCGAGAGAACAGTCACTCCGGGGGGCGATGTGAGTACAAATAAATAATAGATAAAGAGATTATACTGAAGGAGATTAACATCTGTGGATGTACTCGTACCTTAGGATGAAAATGAAAAAATGTAAAATATTTATTTACCAAAAAAACTTATGATCTATAGTATATCTAGTGGTTGCTTCACTAGGCGGTTGGCCTGTATCGAAGCAACCTTCTCCAGTTACCAATATAACTTATCCTCTAAACGAGACAACACATTACAAACTTATTTAACCATCTTACATTTAACTTATATAAAAGCTTATAGTTTTTTTTAAACAAGATGACCTCGTTGGCGTAATGGTGACCATGCCGGACTGCCAGCCAAAGGGTCCCGGGTTCGATTCCCGGCACTTTCAACTTCTTTGTGATGAACTAAATGTGTTGACTGTAGGTCTGGGTGTTAAATGTGTATCGATATAAAGTATTTATTTATGTATGTATAATATGTAGTATGTCAGTTAAATCAGTATGTCAATTGTGTTAGCAACCTTAATACAAACTAGTAATGGTATATACTCGTAGTATGGGGCTCAAATAAAAAAATGTTTGTAAAAAAGAATATATTTTATTTAAAACTTAAGAATACTTCACTATATGAACATAACTTACTAAAACTTAACTAAAACTAAACCTAAAAAAGACCAGGATTAGAGAAAAACGTGCCCAAAATCGAAAACCGGAATCATAGGCCAAAAATGATTTATAAATATGAGATTAAAATTACCATAACCTTATCCTGACGACCTCGTTGGCGCAACGGTTACCATGCCGGACTGCTAACCAGAAGGTTCCGGGTTCAATTCCCGGCCCGGGCGACATCTTTGTGCTTAACTAAATTTGTTGGTTGTGGGTCTGGGTGTTAAATATGTATCTAAATAAAATATATATGTATGTATATGTAGTATATCAGTTGTGTTAGCTACCATAACACGAACTAAAAATGGTACAGTATGGGTTAACCAGCCGTGTGTGAGATGAGTCCTAATATTTAGTCCTAATATCCTATAATACATGAACATGCACATGTCTTAGTGTACCTTTAACTTTGATGTATTTTAGATAAGCATGCAATGCGCGGCCGCTGGCGACCGACCACCGCAGTTTATATGGGAAAGAGACGGAATCGTAGTGTCGAGTAATACAGACGCAAGGTAAAACTATGTTCAAGTACTTCCCCTTATATTTATTCCCGCCTAGCTAAGTCTTTACTTTTTCTTGCTTACTGAAAGTGACGGTATATGTACATCTTATATTGGTTCCCGGAGGTCAATTACCCGGAGAGTCTCACATGTTTCTATGGATAAAATGAATATACCCACAGTTGTCGTATTAATTTACAGAGTATACTCTATATAACGACACTGAAGGGACTGTGCACTTTAAAGCGTTACAGAGAGTGGTCGTTAAATGGAGAGAATGTATCATTATATGGAATACAAGCTATACCAACTTGACGACCTCGGTGGCGTAAAGGTTAGCATGCAAGACTGTTCCGGGTTTGATTCCTGGCCCGGCCAACATATTTGTACTTAACTAAATTTGTTTAGTGGTATGGGTGTTAAATATGTATCTATTTAATAAAATATATATGTAAGTATGTATATGTAGTATATCAGTTGTGTTAGCAACCATAATACGAACTAGATATGGTTCAGTATGGGGTTAACCAGCCGTGTGTGAAATGTGTCCTAATATTAGAAAAAAAAATGCCATTTGATCTCGACGCTTTAGAGAGTTTGTCGTTAAATCGAGTGACGTTACATGGAGTTTACACTGTACTTATATAAAGAACTAGCGACTAGCTATGACACCCGCATTAATCCTGAATAAAAAGTAGCCTATGAGTTAATCCAGAGTTTAAGCTAACTCCATACCAAATTTCATGCAAATAAGTTTCACCATTTGATCGTGACAATGTAGCAGAGATACAAACATACATATTATGTGAGATTCCTTCTCCAGTAGTGGTAGTTAATTGAAACACTCAGGGCTCGTATCCAAATCAACGATCATTCATTGCTTTACTTTTACAAAATATTAGTCTGATCATACACTGGCTTACTTTAACTTAATTAGCATAATGTCGTCTGCTCACTAGCGCAGTTGTCGATCGACTACCCCTTTTTCTAGCATTTCCACTCTGTTCTCTCTCCAAATAGTAGGAAACAAAGATCAGGATGTGAATATCTTAGGATAATACATAAGCAACCTTACACATACTTCGACAAACTTTCACCTTTATTATAAAAAAAAAACTAATTTGCAATATTTGTTTTCTTTGCTAAGAGTACTATAATTGTCTAGACTTCTTGTTTTTTGAGTCTTTTTTTCTTTTTTCAGATACGCATTAGGTCAGGTGATGACGTCAGATAACTCAGTAGTAGCCCAGCTGAACATCACGAGAGTGAGGGTCGAAGATGGAGGGCTTTATTCATGTACTGCTAAGGAAGGAGAGCATGCAGCCAGTCATGAGAACAGACTTGATGTTTATGGTACAGTATTGGCAACTTACTTACTCGTGTTTATACTCGTCGTCCGACACAAAAATAATAATTTTTATTTTTACAAAAAATAATAATCATTCTTTTTTGTGTCGGACGAAGACCAACCGATTTCCCAATCTATTTATTATAATGGTTTTTTTATATGGTCTTTGTTTCTGGAGACTCAAGAGCTAGCTGCTATTTCTTATAAAGATTGGCATTGGCTATTGAACGGGGCAATGCTGCCAGCAATTTGGGAACTCTGCCGCGCAGTGATGGATTGGACAGAGTGTTTACCCTAACCCTACTCATTTTTGTTCCTTTTCTTTTTGTCTTAAAGCTACACAATATGTATATAAATAACATAATAATATGTAATATTTTATGTATGTCAGCGTGGGAGCGCCAGTGTTGTCTTTTTAATAAATTATCATCATTTATAAGCTTACTATTTAAAACTACCCTCAATGCGTCTATCGTCGTCACAACAACGCCGATTCGAGCTTTAGACTTTAACGTTACTGCCGATTGATTTAACATGACAGTTGATTTAACATCACACAGTTAGACAGTAATACAATTATGGCAGTAACATGACAGCGCATCACTTCTATTTTATAAACTCGGGACTTCAAATTCAAATTCTTCATCCCGTCATGATTAAAGTACAGAATATGTAAATAATGTAGGAAATAAAGATGGTTTGTTAATAAAATATTTTAGTCTGAAAAAAATATTGATTTTGATATTTGAACAAGTTCAAATAAGGTTCATGGATTAAAGACTTCCCTATAGATAAACATCTTTTGTTCTACTGTATAAGTTCATTAAAACACATGCAAAAAAACTCAGCTGTCAAATATATTTTGTGACGGATTATGGGTTTTCTTTTTTGTAACTCATTTTCCTTGGGTTGTGAAGTAAAAGAATACTCTATTTTTACCAATTTTATTTTTTTAATGACTCAAGCAATTCATTAAGTAACAGAGGTAATGCTTGCAGGTCCGCCGTACATCAGAGCACTTCCACCAATAAAGGTACAAAGTGGTGAAGCTGTCAACTTGAGGTGCCCATTTTACGGTTATCCTATCAGGTAGTTATATTTATATCTTGCATAGTCATACTTTAGTCTAAAAGTTTACGTAGTATTTTTTGGTTGATTTTGCATCATCAATTAATTTCAATTGATTTTTTTATAAAGCTCCGTGCTGTTTAGGGGTATTATATAATACAATGCAATACAGAATACTTGACTGTTCACCAAACAAACAAAAACAAGTAAAAATAGGAGTTCTCGAAAAGAATCCACCTAAGATTGCAATATCGCTTACCATCAGGTGAATTGTGATCAAGCGCAAGCCCATTAAAAGTAAAAAAAAATATATATATTTTGTAGCATAATATTGCTTGACGGCCTTATTGCTTGTTTGCTTGCTTACTAAGTGTTCTTTATTTAGTAATTCGACTAAATAAATAAAACTAACGAAACTTCATGACTTCTCAATAAATATTTTACTGTAGAATAGACGGCCTTATCGCGTCTAGCAATATTAAGTTTTTTTTATTTCGTAATTCGAATTAAATAAAGAAAACCTTTGAACGTCATGACCTCTCACTTGCAAAACCAAATGAATGTGACCGAACTTTTGTTGGAACAGGTGTTTTCTTTATTGATGCGAGTTGTATGCATTTCTAATAATACTTGGAATATAATTTAGAATTAGGAATATGTAAAAATATATATATGATTACCTTTTTTACAGCAAAATAGACTGGGAATACCAAGGAAAGACTGTCAACACTAACAGCCTATTTTCATCTCGATACAAAAGAAACTTGCAATCAAACAGAAAATATCGTCGAGACGCTCCAAGCATCAATATTAACGGCATTTTATCTATATCCGACGTATCTAAAGAGTTAAATGGAGCAGTTTACACTTGTATAGTAACCAGTCCAAGCGGTGAGATGGCGCGACGAGCGTTTGAAATACAAGTCATAGAGGCTCCGGTTTTAGACGACCTACTGCTTGGCAGTAACCTCCAGGAAGGACAAGTGGCTAATATATATTGTAATGTGAGAAGCGGTGACTTGCCTATACATTTTGAATGGCTGAAAGATGGGAAACGTATTCCTGGAAATCTGAAGGTATATTTATGGTAGTTATATTGAATGTGGTCTAACTGCCCTCAAGGCCTGGACTAGACATTTAAATTATGCTAGCTGTGCCCCGTGGTGTCATCATCATTATGCAATTAGAATCTAAACGCACATATTTGTACCAAATTTTATTGAAATCAGGTCAGCCGTTTGTGCTTGAAGAAGTACAAATTCACAAAGTACAAATACTAGTAGTGTTTGTTACTTTCGCATTTATAATATTCGTTTAATATAAAATACGTTATTGTAAACCGCTTTCAACTCTATTAGAAAGGTTAAATGCAGCACTTGAAGCAGCGAACTAGAATAAACGGAAGAGTAACTCCATACAATTGCCGCTTAGAATTTGGATCCATCTACGCACACAATTATACTGCTATTCCAACGAAACACACACACCATGTCGCCGCCACATCATGTGATGCCACGAGGGCGCGCTGGTAGCTGTTTTGCCACGCCCACCCCGGTATTTTACGCGTGGACGGTGTAACCATTTTATCGACCAAGTTACTATTCTATTTATTCTAGTTCGCTGACTTGATCTAAATTTTCAACTTCCATAAGTTGTTTTTCCCTTAATCGATCTGTTACTCTTTTATAATCGCCCCTTATCCAGTTTTTAAACACTTAATTGTTACTGTCTTATTGTATGTTTTTATATTTACTTACTTACCTACTTTGAGAGCTTAGGATAATCTCGATAGCTAATCTGATCCCAGACTGTTCTATAATTCAAAGTACAACATCAACAGTACAAAGTTTAAGAGCTACCCAAACTGTGAGAACAAACTAGAATTTCCTGGAATTTTGGAACATGCCACTTGCAAAAGTTGTAGGTTAGAATAAAAGTTTGTTAAGTTTATCGATTACGGATAAAATACACGAGTATCATATTGATATTTTTAATTAATTCATATCCCAGGAAATAGTTTTAAACGGGGAGTAATAGGTAATAATAATTTTGTACTAGCTAAATGGCCAAACTGTTGTGTCAAGAGTTTTAATAGGCAACTGTGCCTAGAATAAATAATTTATTATTATATTAAAAGTTATTGCAGGCGGCTCCGCCCGCGTATAGATAGATTTTTTGCCAATCGAATTTTCCCTGAATTTTGTTCTAGAAACTTGGAAATCGATTTGTGCGTTCTGGAGTTTTAGCGTCAGAGAGAAAACCCCGACTTATTTTTTTATTATTATAGATTGCTGATATTTGCTCATTATCATCAATAAACACCATTATTTTATAAATTATTAGTGACATTTTTGATATTGTATACTTGTAATCTATATTAATCTTTTGACATTACTTTGAAACATTATTGCTTTTCTAACTTTAACTCATAATAATAAATTAATTTAAAAATTTATTGCACAACGCATATGCGGTAGCCTACAAGGGACTCTTCTGAATATTTACGATTATTATCAGTGGCTAAGCAAATAAAATTATTTCATTTCAATTATTTCATTGAAGCTCTGAAACTCTCTTCTTGAGTCTCTTTTTCCTGAGAAGTACAAATTGGGGGTCTTCAAATCTAGAGTAAATAGGTACCTTCTGGGCAAGCGTCATCTCAGACCACAGTCAAGCTTAACATCAGGCAAGCTGTGGTCAAACGTAAGCCTATTCATCATAAAAAAAAAACATTTCATCCAAATAAATGCCGATAAATAAGTACTTCATTTCCATTCAAACTTTTAGGTTGTAGAACGTAACTCCGAGCTATTTAGTGCGTTAGTAATCAAGAAAGTTTCCCTGGAGCACTGCGGCACGTACACGTGCGTTGCTTCTAACCACGTGGCAAAGGTCAATCGATCTACGGAACTTTACATCAAAGGTAAGTTACTGTTAATCAAAGTTTCTTATTTTTTTCTGAAAGCTGCCACTTTTACTCTACCATCTAGTAACATTCAGGGGCCCAACCTTTACCCCTAACTTAGCCTCAGTTTAAATATACACACAACTGGTACTATGTAGTTTATACTATGCATATGCATTATACTCGTAAAATACATAGTGTATTATAACTAGCGTTGCTTCCAGTCACAAGGCAAAGGTCAATCGATCTACGGAACTTAAATCAAAGGTGTTATACATACAGTACAGTACAGTTATATTGTATACAGCTAACCAGAGTTTCTTATTCTATTCTAAAAGCTGCCTCTTTAAGTTTACCATCTACGAATAGTAACATTCACGGGCCCCACCTTTATTTACCCCTAACATGAGTTCGAATTAGATCAAATTTCTACCGCGTGAGAACGATTCAGCGTTAATATCTCGAGTCAATAAAATAAAAACAACAATTAAAAGTTTACGTTCCGTTCTAACTTGCATGAAATAATAATGGGTGTTAGTAAGAGGAAGTGAACTTAACTTAGCTGCGCCTCACAATGTTACCCGTGTTAATCCTGGATAAAAAGATATTGAACCGGGATGAAAAGTAGCCTATGTGTTAATCGAGGGTCTATGACTTATCTTTATCAAATCGCAGCGGCCGTTTGAGCGTGAAGAAGTCACAAACATACACACTAACACAGACACAAACTTTCGCATTTATAATATCAGAAGAAGTTAAAACAAAATTACCATTTTAGTGGCACCAAAATGGCTGGAAGAACCTACCAACTCTTCATTGCTTCTCGGCAGAAAAGGGACAGTTTCATGCAGTGCTAGTGGGTATCCTCAACCTCAGGTTCATTGGATGAAAAAGGATGGTAATTATATTTTTCTTTTTCTTTGTACCTAATGATTATAAAGTCGTTTCATAGAAATAATTTCATAGGGTTTTTATACATTACAGCTAGGCATTTTACTAGCGTAACAACACGAACTAGCGACATTTTAGTATGACGTCTTCTAGTTAGACTTACAAGGTATTGGTGAAAATGTAATAAATATTTTCTTAGAAGGTCCTCTTCCATAATAATATGTTGGTAGAATGCGTGGAACGAATCTTATAGACGACAGTGGTTTGGAGACGAAATAGTTCGAGTTGTAGCAAGTCCAAACTCTAAAAGGGCCATTACAATGTCGCTTACCATCAGGTGAATTGTGATCAAGCACAAATCCATTATAGCATAAAAAAACAACGTATAAGTTTTGCAGAGTTTATTAAAAACCAAACTAATCATGTGATTTGTTTCTATTTACTACATATTTAGTTTTTTGTAACTTTGCTTTACTAGACGATGTGGTCGCTCAGCTACAAAGCCTTTAATATAATTTGAAAAAAGAAGGTTTGCTTTAATTTTCTTTGTCATTTTCCAGCTCTTCTCGGCACGTGGCAACCAGTGCTAGAGCTAGCCGGTGGAGGCATTCTGAGCCTACCCAACGGGACCCTGGTCATCGAGGAAGTGTCTCTCGCAGACGAGGGCCTGTACTCTTGCAACGTGGAGAACGGAGTCGGCCAGCCGCTGAGCAAGACTGTTTGGATGAGTGTTAATAGTAAGTCAGTAATAACTAAGCTATTGCTAGTAACAAAACCTTATTTTTCTTTGTCTTCGTTTGAACTAACGTAAGTAGCCAGATTTTGGTGTCGAGAATAAATTATTGAGTGAACGAATGTCTTTAAATACTTCTTAAATATTTAAATTAAACTGAGTGTTTCGGCTTCTTCAAGTACTCACCTAAAAAGGTAAGCGCGCTCCGTTGTGGACCACATATAGCATATATCAACGGATCAATATAGCATATATACGGAGTGATGGCTTTTTAGGTTAAGAAAATAACATTTTCAGCAACTTTTTGCCAAACTATGGTGTTGATTTTTTTAAACCTCTGACATAGCTTAACGAAAAACAACCAGGACCTACAATTTAACATAAGCGTACTCACAGTAGCGCCCAGATTTAATTGTCTAGGAAAATGTCCCTTAGATTTGTAGCGTGGCCAATTCAAAGACTCTCGTAGCTTAACTTCAATGATCGCATTAGATCACAATCGAGTTACAGGTTACTACGGTAATATTGAAAGTTCAAACATCAACTTCAGAAACTAGTTAAATAAAATAAAACTCATAAACAACTAGCGTCCTACATCAAAACATGGTCCAAGTTAAACTACGAAAGTAATTTAAACATTCGCTATAAAACTGGCAACAGACCCCTGTTTAAATTTGGGAAGGTAACAGCTTATTCAAACTTTCTCGGATTCAATAGATTATCTGTTATAGATTCCCTAACTGGGACATTTTCAATAACACATACACCATGACTTCTATATTTTTTCGCCAAGCTAATGCAGAACAACTTTTCCAATTCAGTTTACAGAACCACACACAACATAAATAAAAGCAAAAATTGTTTATACTATATAATCATCGGGTGGCTAATCCTCACCAAACTTTATTTTTACTATGTTATAGGTGATGACACGTACGAATTACATCATCCAATATAACAATTACGCAATAGTAGTGCCATACGAACCCCTTTGCGGGCACATTACGCTACTTTTTTACAATACCTACCACATTTATTTATAGCACCGCCTATAAGACTAAAATAAATAATTATTTTAGGCACTGATCGAGACTGATAAATAATTTTATGACATTACCAATTGTTCGGTATTATTTGAAATTTACCAATGTATGTAATTTAAAGCCAATGCATTAAAAAAATATGAAAGAGATCAAGGAGAATACGTATACATTTATGGAGCGACGTCGGTCAATCTCCATTTGAAATTTCCTCTGGACCGATATTATGTTCAAACAGGAACAATTGTTACTCGGTGCGAAGTAAAAGCAACAATTTGGTTTGCATGATTCATTAAAACGAGCGTTGTGATTGGCTGTTGGCAGTGACGCCACAGTTTTTTTTTATACGTTTATAACACTGGTCTACAGTGGTTTTGTTGCCTTAGATATGTTAATGATATTGGGTCTATTTATACACAACAATTCATGAAACTATCAATGATTTTGTAATATTTGCTCAGAATTTTTTCATCAAATGTCTGAAAATATTAATTTTAACGATAAATTGTTCAAAATTCAATATAAGAAAACGAGTACATTTAGTATTTTTATGAATATATTCGTAATCTGGGCACTTAAAAACATAACAATTTGCGATGATATCCTGGGCAACAAAAAAATAAGTTTTTTTGTAGAGCTGTAAAATCATTACTAGTATTTTATGTCTGAAATGAGTTATCCATGGCAAGTAATCTATTGTGGAGAGTAAAGCCTTCACAGGCCGAGAACTGATACAAACTACCAGCAACTTGTGCCGGATTTATCCTTTGAGGGTAGCTTTGAAATACCCGAACCTACTTATAAAACTTTCTGAGAAATTAGAGATAGCGACAATCGGCGCTAAGCTTAGCTATGTTGTTTGTTATTTTGTTGTTGAAATCGAAATTAATAATTTTAAGCCCGAGTACGACTTTCTTGGATGGATTATCTTGGAAACATTGTGAAAAGATAGAGAATGGAGGTAAAAATTAGTGTTTATGTTTTTTTATCAAAATGTTGTGATAAAAAAACAGTAATATCAATATTTTTTTACTAGATTTTAGATTTTTGATAAGCTTACTATCTTTTTAAAATCCAATCTAAATATATTCTATTTAAAAAAATATGAGTAGCGAAGATTAATAAGGGCTGTATGGAGAAAATAAATAACTATAATTATCCATAAAATAAAATAAAGTCAACCCTATAGTTTCCGACTTTACCTTATTTTTATTTAGGATTAAATAGTATAGGAGTTTTTTTTGGTAACTGACTATGCGACTCCTATAAGACTTACATCATAATAAAGGCCACAAAATCAGCTTAATACGTTAAAATTAATGTCTGTGAGTATACATCTTACACACAAAAGTTGTGTATGTTTCACGGAGTCGCCCTAATTTTATACATTCTAATGTTTATTAAGAATAATAATTAAAATATAGATCTATAACCAAACATTTTGCAACATTAAATTAAGTTTTTTTGTCGTATTTTTTTTCAGAACCAGTACATTTTGAAGCCACATCATCGAATGTTACGTCTCGGCTCGGGCATCCCATCATTCTTGAATGTCGGCCGCTGGGAGACGAGCCTATTCGCGTGACGTGGACTCATGATGGCGTTCCTGTAGACTCACAAGGGCAGAGGTAAGAGCAATATCGCTTGGCGGGGGATTAGTACTTTATTTAAGCGAGGAAACTACCACGTCCGTAACTCGATGAAGACCAATTCGGTGATTTCTAGCTAACTTTTACAAATGAACCAAGCAATATAAGGTTGCCTGGAAGAGGTCGCTGTTAGCGATAAGGCCACCGTTTGTGGCACGTTGTAAATATTTTTATGTTGTTACTTTTTTTATTTGTTGTACCATGTACAATTTGTACCAATAATTTGCCCAATAAAGAGTTAATCTATCTATCTATCTATCAATATAAGACAAAGAAGTGACATAAAAGGTTATTTTAATTTAAGTCATTAGAGACAATGGCCTTTTATTTAATTAGTATTGGTTTTCTTTTATTTTTGTGTGGTCAAGCTATCTTTTAAGCATAAAGCCTATTCTGAATTAACGATTTACGTAAAAAATGTGTATGAGTATGAATAAAATGATTTGTTGAGTTATAAGGTTGTTGTTCTAAGAATTTGTGTACGTGTAATGTTCTGTTCGGAGTATTCATGTTTACAAAATGTATTACTGTTTTCTTTATTGATACGAGTTATACTTATAGGTACTATTACTTAGGTATATTTATAGGTTCTACGTATTAGATCCACATCTAACGGAACCTATAAATGTCCCTTGCTCGCTAGGGACATTTATAATTATACTATACGCTACATATAATTAAAATATATAAAGGCAAAATAAAAACTAGAATGACATTGACAGGTTCATCATCTAAAGTTTTATTCATAAGTAATGTTATTATTATTATTTCAGAATAAAAGTAACTGAGACAAAGAGCCCGTTAGGGTTGCTGAGTGCCATCAACCTTCAGTACACGGAGACGAGCGACGCGGGCGTGTACCAGTGCCGCGCTGCCAACCCTTACGGAGCTGCTGGGTTCAATGTGCATCTTACTGTATTAGGTAATAGGAACAATTATTGCGTCATAAATGATTTATTGACTTGAGATGTGCCGACTAGTCAGCCACTTTTGTAGTAGTTGATCAGTCGCCGATTAGATTGCTTGTCGGCCTAAGACCATAGTTGCCACATTTCTAATAAGAATAATCATTTATTTGGGGTTAACTAATTACTACAAATTCAATATTACTTAAAGTAAATCTAATCTAAAATTAATTAAATTATAAGTATAGCTAATCTAAAAAACCAGTGCCAGTGGGAAGAGTACCTAAAATGCCAGCCGAAAATGTCGAATGTTAATGTTAATATTCGATCTTGAAAAACACCTGGAGGATTGATCCACAAGCGCTAGATAGGGACAAATGGGAAGAGGGAAAGTAGGCCTTTGCCCAACAATGGGATCAGATAGGCTTATATTAATAATAATGAATGAATCTATATTTAGTTCAACAGGAGCGAGATTCATTTTAAATTCTACTTTAAGCTCTTGTATTTCTACACAGAACCTCCAACTCCGCCTTCAGACCTCCGTATGGACTCGGTCCGATCTCGAACTGCAAACATTTCCTGGCGAGACATACTGCGAGCGCACGCGAGACACTACTCAGTGCAGTTCTCTCACACGCACTTCACTGATACTTGGGAGCATGCTACTACACTCAACGTGACTAGGTAAGAAAGTTGAGCTGTAAGTTTATAAATAAAATTGATCAAGAGAAAGAAGAATGTGATGCGCCTCCGCAACAACTGACTAAATTTGCTGTCGTAAATCTAAATACCGTTCAAGGAGATCAGAGTTATGGCAGAGAATATATAGAAGGCGTTGTTTTAAACCCCGCCAAATAGAGCCCTTCAATAAGAAGAAGGGATCAATCAAAATATCGAATAGAGTAAATAAAATAAGAACGATATAAAAAAAAATTCAAATTTTAATGTCAAATCTCCACGTGGTCCAGCTTGCGGGGTGCTCAGCGCTGAGACGATTGGTCAGCCCGTTAGAATGAGATTTGTAGCGAAAGACGTAGCGAACATTATTAAACACATGACTAGAGGTAAATCTCCGGGTCATGACGGGCTCAGCATTGAGCATCTTCTGCATGCTGGACCTCATATTTCACGAGTATTAGCAATGTTTTACTCACTATGCGTGAGCCACAACTACTTGCCGGCGGATTTTATGAAAACTGTAGTAGTACCTGTAGTGAAAAACAAGACGGGTGACTTAGCCGATACCAGTAACTACAGGCCTATCTCTCTTGCTACTATTGTGGCTAAAGTGTTTGACGGTCTGCTTAATGCGCAATTAAATACATATGTCGCTCTCCATGACAACCAGTTTGGGTTTCGCCCCAAACTTTCAACCGAGGGTGCAATATTGTCTCTTAAGCATACCGTTAATTACTATACAATGAGAAATACGCCGGTATATGTGTGCTTTCTCGATTTATCCAAAGCATTTGACCAGGTCATGTACGATAGCTTATGGAGAAAGCTGGATAGCATAAACGTACCTAGTGAAGTAATTAACGTGTTTCGATATTGGTACGGGCATCAGGAAAATTATGTTAGATGGGCAGGGACGATGTCAGAACAGTATCGGCTTGAGTGTGGAGTCAGACAAGGCGGTTTGACTTCTCCTACGCTCTTCAACCTTTACATGAACGACCTGATCGTCGCGCTCAGCAGTTGCCATATCGGTTGTCATATAGATGGAGTACCTATTAATAATATTAGCTTCGCTGATGATATGGTGTTGCTGAGCGCGTCGGTATGTGGTCTTAGAAAATTGATGAGTATATGTGAGGGATATGCACGTGACCACGGATTAAAATATAATGTGACGAAGAGCCAGTTCATGGTCTTTGAGGCTGGCCAAAAATGTACCCAAAATGTGCCTCCAGTGAAGCTGAACGGGGTACCTCTCGAAAGGGTAAACAAGTTCAAGTATTTGGGGCATATTTTGTCAGATGACCTAAGAGACCATGAAGACATGGAAAGAGAGCGGAGGTCGTTGTCTATAAGGGCCAACATGATAGCCCGCAGGTTTGCTAGGTGTTCAAGGGAAGTGAAGGTATCGCTCTTCAAAGCTTTTTGTACATCACTTTACACCTGCAGCCTGTGGGCGCGTTACACGCAAAAGAGTTACAACGACCTCCGAATTCTCTATAACAACGCGTTTAGGATTGTGGTGGGGCTGCCCCGGTTCTGTAGCGCCTCGGGCATGTTCGCGGAGGCGCGCACTGCCTGCTTTCATACCTCAATGCGCCGGCGGAGCGCCTCCCTGGTGCGCAGAGTACGGAGCAGCTCCAACACAATCCTGGCGATGATTGCCGACAGGCTGGACTGTCCCTACATGCGGCATTGCTGCAACAGGCATGTTCCAGCAGTGCCGTTTGTAAGGGGCTATTGAAGTAATTGCATTAGTTTACTTTTATTTTAATTTATAATTACATTGTGTGTGTGTGAGTTTTTATATTACTATTTTGTGCCATTGTTTTGTAATAATTAATCGATAAATGTTTAAATGTATTTTATAATTAATATGGGTCCTGGTAACCTGAATTAAATAAAGTTATATTATATTTTATTATAAAGGCATTACAAAAAGCCGATATTGTTGGTTATTATTATTGATAGTTGTTAATAAAATGGTTTAAAGTTATTGATAGTATAAAATGCCGTTGTCAGATTTTTTAGATCTAAAATCATTTTAAATTAAAATTCAGCATGTTTTTAGCAACACAATTAATGTATATTAGAAAAAGGGCTCCTTGTGCATTGCATTTTATATAATTACGATTAAAATTTCAAAGAGACTTAAAAAAGATACATTAACCCGTTCAAATACACACCTAAGAGTACATAATACCATTACAGAAAAGACAACGACCTCCGCCAGACCTTAGAACTCCAGAACTTACGGCCAGCCACGTCGTACGCAGTGCGCGTCGCCACTGGGAATCAAGTTGGAGTCAGCGTGTTTACTCCACCTATACATTTCACAACACATGAAGAAGGTATAATAACTAAACTAGTAACATTGACACGATGAATAGAGAATATATATATATGTGAGAGGAATGTTTTATTTTAATTTATTCGATTATTAGTTCGATCCTATCGAATGGCAGCACTATGAACGCAAGAGTTTGTTATCTGTGCTGATTCTTCAATCAGTGAACGATTGAGTGAATGTACGAATGAAGTTGTTTCCTATTTGTCAGTAGTGCGTTCACTCGCGGTTTGACTTGTGTGTGCTTCAGTCTGCCACGAAACAGCGCCTGCGCCATTTGTGCGCACTGACAATATTAAATCCCATAATGGCAGACAACGACGACGACCACGCTGATTCTAATCTAATTGAATCCGCGACATATATGTATCTTTCGAAAAAAATAATTAAGAGTACAACAACAAACACAAGTTTTGCCTCGATCTTTATTAACAACATTTGGTAGACCCTCTAAACATTCACAGAATATTTAGTTATATTACCTATTTAATATGACTGATTTGGGGTTTTTATTGGCATTTTGACAGCCTTATCATGTATTAATCCTACACTACTGCTTTGGATGTTGAGAGTCACAGATTTTAAAGAATCATCATTAGCATCAGCCTATTTTTGACCGAATTGAAGCTTACTTACCTAATTTAATACCTCGACTTATATTTTTCTATTGTTAACATAATAATAAGGTGGCCCATGTTAACCCCCCTTTGAAAATAACCCCCTCGAGCCGGTTGCGGCCCGCGCACAGTCTAATATCTAGTATTAACTCTAAAAATAAATATCTGATAAAATTTATATTTAAGGGTGGCATCTAAAATAAAGTTTTGTGTTTCTATGAGTTTTATTTTTTTATTTCAGCCCCCTCATCTCCTCCAGTTAACGTTCAAGTGGAACAGACTGAGAACCCAGGCGAGTTGTACGTGTCGTGGCTGCCTCCCCTGAAGGAGACACATAACGGAGTGCTGCTTGGCTACCACGTGAAGGCTGTGCCGCAGAATGTTGGAACAGGTAATCATTATCAACAATAAAGATTCTTCTTCTTTTTCGTGACGCTCTTGACAGAGCGGTCGCGATCGTCATGGAGGGTCACTAGAGAGGGCGGATATAATTTGCCTCACGACAGCTTGCCATCTTTGCCTGCTGGATATCATCCGCCTACGGTCATTCAAGGGGCCACCAACTGCTGCCTTGATTTGGTCAGTCCACCTCGTAGGTGACCTTCCGCGTGGTCTGGTGCCTTCTACTTTTAACTTAAAGATTACCTATTATTATTTCGCTTTCCTACAACTATATTTAGAATAATGGTGGCCAAATGCACAGCGCATCGTACAAAAGGCTGCTTAAAACTAGTATATTTGGCATCGCTAGCTATGGCCGGAAATAGCAAGCCAGTTTCGCCATTTTAGCGGATACGCATAAGAGGACAAAAAATTAACAATTCAATTCTACCTCTTATATTATGTTTGTTTCTAGTAATTATTTGCTTTTTGAATAAAAGTAATTAAATCCGTGTTGTCATTTTAATTAATTAATTAAACACTTCCACAAGAGTTGTAAAGACTATTAATATTAAGGCTAAATTAACACAAATTAAATTATTCCAGACGATGCTGAAACAAGGACTGTTAAAGTTCAACAACTCTCAGGAAAACAAGAAACATTGCTGAGTGGTTTGCTGAAGAATACCAGGTAAGAACCTAAAGCCATGCCAATAAAGATAGAACCTAAGAACAATGGAATATAAATAATATTAGAGTAGGTATCAACTTTATTTTACTTATTTTGGTCCTCGAGACAAAATTGTCGTCAGGATGTATACAAGTTTGACGTGTCTGTGTCTATGGCACAAAAGCTAAAAACGGATAAACGAGTAGTACAACGATTTTGTTTTTATTAGTCCGGTCAATTCAAACATTCAAAGTTACATAAATTCCTATTTTTAAAATAAAATCTTATTTTTTGGTCTAATTTGACCGGACTATTATTGGAACGGAGTTCCTTATCGAGCTTTGTGAAAGGAGGCTAGATAGAAAAAAAACTTACGAAAAGTTATCACGACACTTTTTGCTATAATATTGTAAGCTGTGCGGCGTGCGCATGTTTTTTTCTCTCTCTCTCTCTCTTATTGAAAGCAAGCCAGATATTTTCATATCTATTTCCCATTAAACAGTTTGGTGTCGCGACGATTATTTTAGTTGAGTGTATACAGGTTTTTGTAAATAATTAAAAACAATGAACCCTGACTGTGAAGGAACTTCGTTCCATTCGTATGTCTCTTGACACCTCTCAAGTTTTTTTTTTGCTTAAAAGGTGAATTAGGCAGAAGCGTTCTTAGCTTTGTTTCAAGAAAATCAATCCAATATCGCTGCTACAAAAGTGCGAATACATTTTTTTCTCCACTGTTACTGTTACTGATATGGGTATCAAACAAAAAAAAATTAAAATTTGAACACCCCAATATATCGGGAGTTTTCTAAATTTTAAAATGAAACTTGTTAATACAGGTATGCTGTGTCAGTGTCGGCTTACACAAACGCTGGTTCAGGACCCCACTCATTGCCAGTCTTTCAAGACACGCGAGAAGGAGGTTAGTAAACTTATGATAATGCTGTCTGAAACAAAAGTCACGAATGAAATTTTGAAATTATCTTGACTTATAAGTAAATTGTCATAGATAGATAGAAAAATGTTTCTTGGACACAAACATGAACAATTTTAAAAGGAAAAGAACAGGCCATTAAATAAATGTACCACAACAGGCGGCAAGCGATAACGCTTAAAGCCATTGAGCTAGTACATATAACATCATTGCTTAAAGCGATCTCATTCAAGCAATTTTTGTATGGAGAGAAATTAACTGTTCACATATCAGAAAGATTACAAAAGTTAATAATTTTGAATATGTTTGTAAATGAGTTTGTCAGGTCCTAGTGATGATGACTTAAGTTCATTTTTTCTTGTAAAAGTTATGTTTTGAAAGTAATTAAATAAAATGTGTTAGTGTTTTGAATGAAAACCATATCTGTCTTACATATTTACTATGTTGCCTCCCCCGAAAAAAAGCTCGGTGGTAATAACGTCTGCTTTTCAATCAGACGGCCCCTGGTTCGATCCCGGCCCTACACCAATGACTTGTTTTTCAAGTTATGTGTAGATTTGAACTCGCTTTACGGTGAAGGAAAATATCGTGAGGAAACCGGCATGTTTGAGGACCAAAATATCCGAAGACGTGTGTCATCCGCCAACCCGCATTTGGCCAGCGTGGTGGATTATAGCCTATATCTCTCTCCCCGTGAGAGAAGGCCCAGAGTTCGAGAGAACGTATAGTGGGCTGCTTTTGCTGCCCAGAAAAAAAATTTACAAAAAACAAATATTTTAGCCCCAGAACAAGCGCCTTCTTCTGTGGAATGTACTGCAGTTTCATCGACCTCGCTTCGCGTTGGATGGCAGCCTATCGTACTACCAGGCCATGGTAGTTCTTTGGTGGGATACACTTTACTGTATGCGACAGAAGGTTGGTAAAACGTATATTTATATCAAATCAAAATCAAAAAATCAAAATCATTTATTTTTGTGACAGGAAAAATATATAGGTACACAAATACGAGTAACAATACCCATGAAACATTTCCGATCACAAGCCGGCCTCAACTCAGCATGTGCTGGCTGCAGGCAACCAGCGCTGATCTTCCGTTGAGCGGTCTCAACGGGAGATCAGCGCTGGTTGCCTACGGGTGACGACACGAACGATATATCATAGACTAATAAATATTGTAGAATATCAACCACTTCTTGAAAATACTACGTGTATAATTCGATACACAGTTCGTTTTTTCTTGAAACGACTTTACTCGTGTCACGCAATTTACTATCGCCATATCACTATGCGACTGAAGCGCGTTTCGGAATTTGGCGGCAGTTAGACTGCACATTTAGTAGATAACCTAAACCTACCGAAACGACAAAACTTAAATTAAATACTGTATAATTAAATAATGAAAAATGGTGGTTTACGAAACAATATTGTTGAAGGTACCCTGAAAAAAACAGCACTTACGGCACCAGACTAGTTCTCAGTGTAAGTGCTGGTCACCATGATAATAACTAAAAAAATATTGTGTGTTCATTTTTATGATAATTGTTTTGTTATATGTTTGTACAGATCTGAAATATTTGTGAGTAATAAACAAAATTGAAAATTTTAAAATTTGATTTTTGCATATGCGCATAAAAAATACAGTTTTTCCATACAAAAACAATGTCGTCTCGCGGCAAAATGTATGTAGATAGAATAAATGAATAATTAATATAGTCATGGAACATAAGTTGTTCGTCTATAAAATCATGATTTACTCGTACTTAGTAATAACGAGCATAATATGGTAATTTTAAATGATTTTAATAAATTTCAGAGGGCGCATGGCAGAATCAAACTTCTCTACACACGGAGTTGTATCTGCAAGGCTTACTCAAGTATTCAAACTACACAGTCAAAGTGGCTGGCTTCTCGAACTTCGGCGTTGGACCTTATTCCTTCCCCATCGTTTGTGCTACTCTACAGGACGGTAAAGTGGCCTTTTATATCTTGTATTTCTTTGATGAGGAATAAAAAAATATATTATTAATTTATAAAAAATATTTAATAAAAAATACGTCTCATCTGGTTATCAGATCGGTGAAGGACGATCTTTACGGGCTCTTCTACTAGAAGTTTATATAGTATCCATACTAATAGCCATCAAAAACTCAGTAATGTAAGTCAGTACCAAACTTCAGTACTTACACGACTGGATTAACTTTAATGATTGATTAAATTTGCATCATAAAGTAAGCGCAAGCCTAATATGCTTAAAATATTGCTATACTAGGTATTTTTTAATTTTTTAATGTGATCTACTCGTACGTTCAACGAAATATATTCGAAATATTTTGGAATACTTAAGCAACTTCCTTACTTGTATATAAAAATAAAAATGTAAGTAATTAACTTAGTTAAGTAAGTAAAAAATATGTGCATGAACAAACGGTCTCACTTACAAGTACTTAAAAAAAGGTTGGCAATTACGTCCAACTGGTTTGGACGCATTACGAGCGCCATCATCGGGGACGATCATGAAGTAAGTAATAAATATTTAAAAGTAAATAACAAATGTACCTAAGGCTCAAAAATAAATAAATAATATTAAACAAATTATTCATATTAGTGTTAGAAAAAAATATGTTTTAATCTAATGATCGATTAAATAATGTTTTTAAAGGTGGTTGTTTTTTGTCGTCTGTACTAAATACCTAACGTCATACATGTATTTGTGAAATTCCAGTGCCCGGATCTCCAGCTGACATCAAGGTTCTGGTGATATCCTCTTCCTCACTTCTCGTCAGCTGGAAGAGACCTGAACATCCGAATGGAGAGATCCTACACTACACTGTGTACGTCAAACCAACGTCCAGGTAACTAATATATTTTACCATCGAGGCGTAGCTCAGATAATAGGTAATTTGTACTTTCTATAAATAATAGATACTTTTCTAAATGAATGTATTAAACTTCTATTAAGTACAATGTACGAATTTAATGAAAACACATTGTTATACTATTCTAACTAGGTATCATTTTGAACAGCTCTAACGTTCATAATTGCAATATTTCTGATGGTCAGGTGGTTATGTATCAAATGTTGTCTTTATTTTAATAATCTGTTTACAGAGACATACTCTCCTAATTCACATGACTCAAAACTATACCATATATAGCCATAATCCACCACGCTGGCCAAGTGCGGGTTAGCGGATGACAAACGTCTTCGGATACTGCAGTCCTCAAACGTGTCCGTTTCCTCATGATGCTGGATTCAGTTTCGAAAACAATTATCTTCTCAGAGTTATAATAAACATAGCGCATTGCAAAAACACGCGGTGTAGGGCCGGGATTGAACTAGGGGCAGCGGCGTCTGATTCAAAAGTAGACGTTACGCTTTTGAATCAGCCATCGCCTCCGCGTCACACTCGCTAATAATGTACTTATTTTGTTCCACAGCGCAGGAATACCGCAGCCTCACAGAGTAGGCTCGGGCCGCACATCAGCCGAGCTGGGTGGTTTGACCGGCGGGGTGACGTATGAGACGTGGGTGACAGCCAGCACGGCGGCAGGTGAAGGAGCAGCTAGCAGGCGCGTCACGCATACACCAAGTTCTAGAGGTTGGTGGCTGGCTCGTCAATGACATGGGCAAAATCGTGAATTCAGTTTTTTTTACTTTTTATAGCTAGGCATTTGACCAGCAGGGCACGTAACTACATGAGTTAGTGATGTTAGGAGCATACCTGTTCTGGAATAACTGACTCTCAAGGAGGCAGGAACACTCTGTTAGGTGCTTGGTGGACAGATTTTTCAACTTGAAGGTGGTTGCTTGCCAGGAGAGCAATAGAAACGTTGCCTTTTCACCATGATATGGTTTCTTCATGATGTTATGCTTCACCGAAAGCTCGAGCTCATTGGCAGGGATCTAACTCACGACTTTCGGGACGTCAGACGGCCACACAACCCATACAACATCGTGCCGCCGTTTGAGTGGCACATCTGGCCAATAAAGAGATGATCTATCAGTCTATCTTTAGGTCCTTGTTTTTTGTATGTTTAATTCACGTGTGTATGCTTTCCAGTGGTAGCCGGAGTCGCTTCCTTAGGAGGTACAGTATCAGTGGGAGTGGGGAGTTCTTTGCTGCTCGTGTGTCAGTGTGTGGGCGTGCCTCCCCCGCGCACCGTGTGGTACCACAAACACAACATCATCACGCACCACCCGCGCTTCACCAGGAACCATGATGACAGTCTGCTCATCAATAGTAAGTATACGACATAGAGCGAGTGTGTCAGTGTGTGGGCGTGCCTCCCCCGCGCACCGTGTGGTACCACAAACACAACATCATCACGTACCACCCGCGCTTCACCAGGAACCATGATAACAGTCTGCTCATCAATAGTAAGTATACGACATAGAGCGAGTGTGTCTTATGGGAAGAAAGTTGAATTGCTGTCCACTTCACCAAATCAAACTTTGAGCTAAAAGCAGAATACAAAAACTACAGAAATACTTGCAACAAAATACTCAAAAAACTGAAAAAAACATACGAAAAAACCGAACTATTAAAGTACATCAAAGATAGTAAACGGACATGGCAGACAATCAAAACAATGTGCCACTTCCCAGTTAAAGAAAACCCAGTCGAAAATCTCCTCAACATTAAACCTTCTCACAAAGAATCACTAGATGCAGTTAATAGCTACTTCGTCAATGTAGGATCAAATCTGGCAAATAAAACATTGAAATATTTAAAGGACACAGAAACAAGTCTAGCCTCAAAACAACCAGAATCCGACCGATAACTTACTTCCTTTGGGTTACTATCTATAGATGATATTGAGGTATTTAATATAGTAAGATCTCTGAAAAACACAGCAGCGCATGGTTGGGATAAGATTAGCACGAACGTAACTAAAGAAATACTACCATACATACTAAAACCTCTAACTTTGCTCTGTTCAGCAAGTTTTGATGTGGGTATTTTCCCTAAAGTCTTCAAGAAATCTCTGGTTTGTCCTATTCATAAGGGTGGTGACAACAATGTTGTAACAAACTATAGGCCTATATCACTACTTCCAACTTTTTCTAAAATATTAGAAAAGCTCATGAACTCCCGACTGAAAAAAATACCTCGAATTCAAAGAACTGATCTCTGAGAACCAATTTGGATTCAGGTCTGGTCGAAGCACTGAAGACGCTGTACTTAAGGTAACGGAACATATCAAAGAGAGGTTAGATAAAAAAGACAGAGTAGTAGGTATCTTCCTCGATTTTGCCAAAGCGTTTGATACGGTTTCAATCCCAATCCTTCTATCTAAACTTGAATCAATAGGCTTAAGAGGCACTACATTAAAATGGTTAATGTAGTGCCTCTTAAGCTAGAATCTCTTAAATATAAGGAAAGCTTATTCCCACTTAACACGCATAGATAAAAGGCTCTACGATAATGCAGTAAAAAAGTTATATATTTTACTAAGGCAACTATAGTTGGGTTACAACTCAAAATCCCTTGTTCCACAGACATAGACCAGTCTCTAAGCGGTAACTACACGTGTCTAGCCAAGAACCTATATGGATCGGACTCTGTAGAATATACCGTGGTAGTCCTACCGCTACCCGAGGCGCCGGTGTTGAGGACCACGCCTTACAAAGACTCAATACTGGTCGAATGGGAGCAGCCTTACTATACCGTGAGCAATAGAAGTTCTAGCCAGAAGATAAGTAAGTACCGACTAGATTTAAATACTTACTATGGTTGACTTTTGACTTTTTTGTGTATAGCCTAGTGGTTAGAGAGACTGCGAAGCCCAAGATACCGGTTTTGATGGTACGACAGTCTTCGAAAAAATATTGAACGTCTTCTTCGACGTGCCGTGGAGAGGGTCATATTGATTTATTTTAAGGAAGACGATGTGCATGAATGTGAAAGGATAGATAAGAAGGCTCGGCCTAAACCAGTATAGATGGATTGTGTATATGATGATGATAATAGTAGAAGGGGAGTGATTATAGAGATGACGAATGATAAAAATAGATAGATTTATTGAAACTTTTTTTTATTCTACTGTAAGCGAATAAACATGCGTGCTTTGTTTTAACCAAACAAAGATTGAAGCATTTGAACAGCAAAGTGCGTAACCACATGAGTCAGCGACACTCTGGACTAAAGTGGGTCACGTTTAGCCTGGAATATATTATGGCTTTCGAGGAGGCTACCAGAAAACACCATTAGGTGCTCGGCGACTAAAAAAAAACATCTTGAGGGTAGTTGAAGGCTAGGTAAGCACTAGAACATGCTCTATCACCATGCTATGGTTTCCTGGTTTCTTCACCATGTTTGCATTCACCGAAAGCTCGAGTTCTTTGACGGGGACCGAATCTACGACTTATGAGACGGAAGGCAGTAGCAAGCCCGACTGAGTTGTCATCGCTATCAATTGATTAATTAAAATTTCCAGCCTACAGTCTGACCTGGAAAGAGTCAAGCGGCCCCTGGCAGGAAGCTTGGCCCGCCAACAAACTGGCGAGCCTGTCTGGAGTGCACAAACACGTGCTCACGGGACTCAAGTGCGGGACAAAGTATTCGCTAAGAATTACCGCCACAAATCGAGTAGGGACTTCGCAACCGGCTTATATGGATGTCAGTACTTTGGGTGGAGGTAAGCCTAAAGAAATAAAATAAATTAATAAATATTAGGACACATTTCACACGCGCCTGTTTATCCCCACACTAAACCATTTCTAGTTTGTATTATGGTTGCTAACACAACTGATATACTACATACACAATACATACATAGATATTTAATACGCAGACCGACAGGCAACAAATTTAGTTCAGCACAAAAATCAATCCGTAGGTTCGATTCCCGGCACAGCCAACATCTTTGTACAAAACTAAATTTTGGCTGTCGATCTGGGTGTTAAATATGTATTTATATGTAGTACATCAGTTGTGTTAGCTACCATAATACAAACTACTCGTAGAAATGGTTTATTGTGGGGCTAACCAGCTGTGCGTGAACTGTGAAAAAATATGAAAAGGCCTGATTAGTAGAATTCATATACAATGATTAATTTCAAATCTTACCGAACGGCAGCCCCAAAAAAGTAGCTTACTCTTTTTTCACCACTTTTGATGGGGGTAATAAATAGCTGTAACCACAATAGGTTGTCGGGATTTCCATTTTATTTTATTAACTCTTGTTATCATTTTATTGTTTCGCTTAGCAATGGACAAATTGAAGTATGCAGAGCTGATTGCCAACCTTCATTAATTGGAGAGGCACCATAAGAAGAAGAAGAAGTTATCATTATAGAATTTAAATTTGCCATTCCTCTTTCAGTACCCATAGCTCCGTCAACCAACGAATGGTTCTGGAGTAACAGCACACTCCTGTTGGTCCAACTCGCGGGCTGGGACGACGGGGGGTGCGAGCTGCGGGGGTGGGGGGTTGAATACAAAACGCTTGGAGGGCGGACCTGGTTCCGAGCGAGAGATACTATGGTAATATCATCTTATTTCTCTTTCACTTTGACTTTTCTACTAACTGGAAAGATGTCTAGTAGAAAGAGTCCCTAGCGTTTGTTTCTTTTTTTTTTTGTTTGTTTGACGCGAATAGGCTCTGAAACTACTGAACTAAAAAAAAAAAAAAAAAAGAGTCCCTAGTAGTCTCAGATTGCCAAAAGCGAGATTAGAGAACAAATATTTTAAAAACAATATATTTTTAAGCAGTTTAAGTCAACGATAAGCTAAGAGGGGCTTTAAGTTTACAATTTTCGTGGTGTACATGTTTGTATTACAATGTTTTCATTAATTGTTATCAAATGCTATAATCTCGAAAAAAAATGCTAAAAGTCAAATCGATAATTCGGTCGCGGTTAATAACGTTATCAAATGGTGAACCTGGAGATATATTGTTATTATAAGACTTAGTTTGTAATAAATGTTCTTTTTCATTAGATTATACTCTCTGTTTGAGGTTAAACTGTTTTAAATTGTAAAGTTGTAGATTAGAATTTACAAATACAAAATACAAATACAAAAATACAAATCATTTATTGATAACACCAAAGTTACAAGTCAGAAGTAATTTAGGCCTTGCTTGTAGTAGAAAGCAAATAAATATCATTCACTTTAATTTTTTAATTTATTCTGATGTGCCCGGATTACAAGATAATCCAGTTCTTACATTCAAGTTTAGTACACCAGTGCTATCTCGATTCTCTCTATTTTCAGCAAACCTACGTCGACCACCCATCCTGGCAGCTCCCGTACCAGGCTAAGACGTACCGGACCGGCTCTTTCTCAATACCCGAGCTAACGCCCGCAACCTGGTACCAGATCCGAGTCACAGCCACCAACGAAGCCGGGAGTGTTACCACTGTATATAACTTTGCTACGAAGAATGAAGATGGAAGTAAGAACATTATTTTTTACTTCTTTATATACTTCGTATAAGCTTTTTTTTATCCTTAATAGGTTTGCGTATGACTACAGCTAGCCTGATGTTAAACTGCGCTGCAGTCTACTGTTAACTCTTTTTTTGAAGACCCCCGATGATACCTCTCAGCTAAGCTAAGTTGCCAAACTCTGATGTCGAGAGATTTCAAGTCGCCCGAAGGCCTCTGACTTGGCTCAACGACTGCTTGTACTAAGAACTAAGTGCCGGGACCTAATAACGTGTCATCCAGCCCATGGTAGCGCCCAGATGGAAATGCCACTTTAAAAATGACAGTCATGTGCATGGTCACCCATCCAAAAACCGTCTGGTTCGACCGTTGCTAAGCTTTGATGATCGCGTCAGATCACTTTAGCTAGCCGAGCATTTTTTTTTTTACTTATAACCACCGAACTAGGTACTATAAGAAGTCTCTTCTTCGTATGAGCTAAGTGGTGAAGCTCTGGTGGCCAAGCCGCTGTCGAGAGTTTACAAGCCACCCGAGGGCCTCTGGGCTTGGCTTAACAATTGCTTGTATTAAGACTAACAGCCGGGTCCTAAAGTACTGATTGTCACATGCCAAAAAGAGCTAGAAGATGAAAAATAATAATTTATTTGCACAGAGACTAATATTATATAAAAGTAAAAAATACAATTACGTCTTAAAATAAAGAAAATGAAACAGATTAATATGATCTTTCTTATTTCTTTCAGCGGAAGTGGGCCCACCATCGGAAATGTTTGATATAAACATGGTGGTGATAATCTGCAGCTCCATCCTCCTTGCTCTTTGCCTCATGACTTGCGTTTACATACTGGTGAAACGACAAAGGTACACAATTAAAAAGAATAAACATTTGTATTTATAAAAAATCATAAGAAAAGATTTTAGGAAGAAATAAAAGGACTATAAAAAGTTATCTGACTTGCAATTATGTACGATTATAATATCGGCCAAAAAATGTAACAAAATCTAGCGCACACATGTTTCTAAACATCACCATTTAAATCACTAGTGTATGTCAAATTGCTAACTAAAAATAGAGTAACATAATCTAGTTCAATCTAAAACACTGTAACTTTAAAGTTAAACAAAAGTTTTATGATTTCCCATACCTATTACAAATAATTTTGACATAAAACAAAATATACAATTAAAGATAGAATTCTAAGACTGTCTAAGTAGTTTTAATAACTATCCTCTGGGGACCAATGGCCTCTCCCGAATTTTCACTATAGTGTGTATACACTTATGCTAAGCCTAAGATCATTTTACATTATTTATATATTGTTTTAATCTCTTCATATCAAAAAACATCCCTATATCACGGCATCACGCGTGAACGGCTGGACCGATTTCACTTTTTTTGTGTTTGATATTGTCAATAGAAGTATATTTTTTTTGTTCGATTTAGCCATTCATGGCGTGACCAAGATATTCAGTTATATGTACTAAACATTTATATAGATACTAATTCAAATTAAATAGTCATCAGGATACAGGACTAAGACAGGACAACGTCTGTCGGGACAGCTATCGTAGGTAGTGGTGCTGCCGATTCTGCCGTACACACTACTAAACTAAATTTAAAGAAGCCCCGTCTCTTTTCATCTTAGGTGGCCAGAAAGAGATGGCACGTTCTGAACCACAGACATAACAACTAAAATTACGTCAAATATGGAATGTGCAGGCAGTTTTAAAGGTGATACTAGTGAGTGCGTTCTAAAGTCACCTATATTTTCCTTAAATGTCGTTGATATTTTCTACATTTGACATGATTTTAGTTGTTTTGACTATGGTGCAGAACGTGCCGTCACTTTCTGTCTACTGATAAAGAAAAGAGACAGGGACAATTTTTAAATTTAGTTTAGTCGTGTGTACAGCAGAATCGCCACCTATATAATATTAAAACAAAACCAACTTTCAAATCTTACGTTTCAGGAGTGGAAACCTGACCGAGTACCGCGACTCCATCACTGTAGACAACAAGTCCTCGAGCGGGAACCTCACTGCCAACACTTCTCATACAAACCTTAACTCTAAGGAGAACAACCTTAATGCTCAGAACAGGATTTACAGCGCGCCACTGCATTGCAGGAATAATAGTAAACATGGTAAAGTATTTTTTATTTACTCCTCACAACTAGGTATTTGACCAGCAGAGCACGAAACCGAGTTGTTTTGTAGTTTTGTACACGAGTTGGGGACTATAATGGAGCATGACTAGTCTGGAATAACTGGCTCTCAAGGAATCTTCCGGAACACACTGTTAAAACCTTGTGCTTTGTTTTCTATTTGGTAGAAATCTAATAATAAGTTTTATATACTTTGAAGTAGGTAACGTTTTTCTTTTACGGTATATACAAACGGAATTCAATTATCTCCTTCAGTCAACAAAAATGAACAATTTTAAAAAATTACAAAAAAATTACCTCAACATTTTCCACAGCGAAAAAAAAAAATATTTTATTAGAAAATTGTGTAAAAATATGAATTTCATTAGAAATACGAGTTATAAAATAAAAGTCGCACGTTAAAAACATTTTTGAGAATGGTGTCCTAAGAATATAACAGTGGGAAGGAATGTGTTAATAATAAATTAGTTAAATAATCAGATATTTACTTGTGTATTTCTACGCGAGCACTTTACACGCATTTGTGTTCACATTTCGTTATGTTTGCTATATTTGTCTAAAAATACGAATTTGCGAACATGCTAATACATGCACACAGACGCCTTATTTATGTAGTCACGTCTTTGAATATTGTAATCCTCAAATGTGTCGGCTTCCTTACGATGTTTTTCTTCACCGTAAAGCGAGTGCTGATAAAATTGGTCTATGTACTAATTCAAGCTAGCGCTATAGCAAATTTGGTTCCCATCAGTTCAACTGTTGTGGGTTGAAAAATAAAGAAACACACAAATTTCAAACTTTATCAGAGTAAAATTGTATTTTTACAGTTTCGTCGAGTTTTTTTTTATTGATTTAATTTTAATGAAGCTTAGAGGGTATTCTTACTTGATAAAACTTATTAAGACGTATTCAAATTGAATTTAGCTTATGTCTGTTAACTCTTGTTGTTTCAGAACTGTACGAAATATCGCCATACGCGCAGTTTGCAGTGGGGTTCCGAACGTTTGGTCATGTGGATAACCAGGACATGCCGCCGCGACATCATAAGCAACGATATGACACAGGTTCATTTATTGCTCTATAGCTGATCAATTATAGTGTTTTTATAATAAAAAAATAATAATAAAATCTTTATTCAACTTAATTTTATAGCAGTTCTTACTAACACTAATAATGATTCTTGTCAAAAGCTTATCTGCGGGTCAGCTGTTGCCGAACTAGGCTTTCTAGCCTGTGTTACAGCATACAGTTACTCCCTGTTTATGTACTGTTGATACTGGCAGTTAGTTTACAATAAGTTAAGAATAATGAATAAAGTTGTGTAGGTACAAAAATTAAAAAAAAAAAACAATTTTTTAATTTTTGTACACAACTTTATTTCTTCACTGTTTTCCATCTTTTGCACCCACGATATTAATCTAATAACTCTTAAATAGTTACTCTAAGAGTCAATATTCTATAGAATATCAGTAAATGTCACTCTATCATGTAAGTGCCTATACCTAGGTGATCTGACGCGATCATCGAGGTTAAGCAACAGTCGAAGTGGACAGGCTTTGGGGTTTGAATCTGCAGAAAGTCAGTTTTGTACATGGTCATATGTACAAAACTGTCTTTTAAAAAGTAGCATTTTCTTCTAGGCGCTACCATAGGTCGGATGACACGTTTACATAGTAGGTCCCGGCTGTAAGTCTCCGTACAAGCAGTCGTTAAGTCTACCAAGTCGGAAGCCTCTCGACACCAGAGCTTGGCCACTTAGCTCATTAACATCAAGTGGCCTACTTGTGTTATCCTTGTATTCATTGTGTTGATATCCGATATTGTTTTTGCATAGCTGTTATCCATAAAGCTTTTTGCTTTTCTATATTAGCTATACAAACTAATTATAAAGTACCAGTGTCATATTATATACCATGAGTAATAGTGTAACGGGTCTTTTGTTTTTCAGAAACCAGCTTTCAAGTGTGTTCAGAATCAGAAGATAGTGATAGCATATCAAAATCTACACTTAAGAGTGTTCCCAGAAGTAAGTGTTTGAAGATGTGTAATATGACTAGTATTTGCCCGCTTCTTTTTCCGCGAGTACCTATTTTCATACTCTTAAATACAGAATATAAACTTCACGACATTTTAAAAAATGTTCTTAGTCTCATTTTTACCTATAAAGAAACCCCTGTAAATTTGTACTATACATTATAGATAAATCTAATATATACTATATATTATAGATAAATCACATATGCATATTACACAATAATAAACACATTCTGTTTTCTGGAGTGTGTTTGAAAATCGTATACGTATTTAAAAAAAATATCATATTATTATTATTTGTATGCGTATTTTAAATATTTACAAAAAAAATTTTTAACTTATTTCTTCTGTTTTGTTCCAGAAGTGTGTCGAACACCGCACCATAGGTAACCAAGTTAATTCCCGATTATTCAAAAGAATATAATAATTTCGGTGGACCACAAATCCCTAGCTCGAATCATCGAGTTTAAAAATATTTTTTAATTTATCGTATAGTGTGAAAACACGAAAATGTGATAAGCCTGCATCTAAAATTGTTAAAAATCATGATGAAATCAAAGATTTTCTTTTAAAGGTTTGTCTTCACGTATTAGCGATTGGAAATCGGTTTAGAATGTAACGGTCAGTATTTTTCGTAAATATCGCGTCATACATGTGTTGCAAGATAATAAATAAACTATAAACTATATCATGTTAATTTTTTTTAGTTTACAGGGTAACATACGCAAAACTTTTGGTACATCTAGATAAAAACTTGGGTAATAAATATGACTTATCTAAATTTAGCCCGTGATGAAAAACTATTCGAACAAACTGTTTTATTAAATGCGAGGTGGTAATCTTTTCTATTTATCATACATATGTCAAAGTCGTAAAAGTCAAGTATTTATTAGCCTTAGGCGAATTAAATGCACTTGGATTCTTTCGACCTGGTTAACGATGATTTCCGGCAGTGTCCTTAAGCGTCAATTATTCCAAACGAGGCATGCTCCAACTGGCCAGTGTCATTAACTCGTGTGGTAACGCGTCCTTCTGTAGTTGTGGAAGAAACTAATTACGCCGTTAACCCACGGCGTGAATTCGCAGCGTAAATTTAAGACGTGAATTGCGATATATATTGGTGGCGATTCAGCGGCACACACGACTAAACTAAATTTAAAGAAGCCCCGTCTCTTTTCATTTCAGGTGGCCAGAAAAGGACGGCACGTTCTGAACCACACACCAAACAACTAAAATCACGTCAAATATGAAAAATGTAAGCGATTTTAGAGCGCACCCAATTGTATCAGCTCTAAATCTGACGTGTTTGACGTGATTTTAGATGCTTTGTCTATGGTTTAGATCGTACCTTCTCTTTTTGGTTATTTATGACGAAAAGAGACAGAGCTACTTTAAATTTAGTTTAGTCGTGTCTGCCGCTGAATCGCCACCAATATACGGCGCGTCGCAATTTCTTAGATTAAAAAAACCCACGCGCTAAATTCTTAGCGCGTGGGTTTCGCGCGTGAATTCACGGCACTCGTAACTTTACACCATAACGTTAATAATAATTTACTAGAGCTGCCCTAAAAAGTTTTGCGTTTGTTATCGTCTTCTCAGGTATTAATTTTACAGTCAAAATACAAGTATTTTCTGGTTCATTAAACTAACTAAGTAACTACATACAAAAAATACAAATACAAAATGTTATTATTTTCCTTTTACTCGTAAATTGTGTACGTACATGCAAGCAGTGAATAATTAAAAACATTGTGTGGTACGTTATAGAACGCTGTGCACCGCGCTTAGTATCTTTCGATACTGTTCTGTGGGGCAACATTTTCAACGTAGATCTAACATGACTCATATAATTATTTTTAGTTATAATTTCCTTAGAGGTCGCCACTATTTCTTTTAAAGAACTTTATGGGTAGCGAACCTATAATTATGTACCTAGTCATTATTTTATAATAATTTGATGACTCGTTTGGAATATTCCTATCATAGAACGTCATGAGAGAACACAGAAAACTAATAATAATTGACAGACATTTTCCAATATTTATAATGTTAGTAAGAATGTCACATAAGAGCAGCGAACTAGAATAAATAGAATAGTAACTTGGCCGATAAAATGGTTCCACCGTCCACGCGTAAAATACCGCGGTGGGCGGGGCAAAACTACCAGCGCGGTTACTATCGGTGGCTTGACCTTGATACCACCAATCGCGTGTGAGCTTTGTGTGTGTGTGTTTCGTTGGGATAGCAGTATAATCGTATGCTGATGGATTCAAATTCTAAGCGGAAATTGTATGGAGTTACTCTTCCGTTTATTTCTAGTTCGCTGTATAAGAGTTTATTTACGCGAATTAGGTTGTGTAAGAATACTATCAAGGGAAGGCTTACTAATGCTAAAAATGGTTGCTGCTAACATGGTTCAGCATAAATTTCTCAATCTAATGAAACATCTATAATTCTAGACATTTATAATGTTAGTAAGAATTCTTTAATAAGCGAGTTTACTGTTATAAAAATACTATCAAACGAAGGCTTACTAATACTAAAAATCTGGTATTATGGTACAGCATAAAATTATAAATTATACAATATATCTATAATCGGATCTATCTATCTATAAACATCTATATTAATTGGAGTCTATAAAAAGAATAGATGTTTATTAGTTTCATTAAGAATATGTAAAAGTAAAAAAAAATATGAAATCGTCAATAACTTCAAAGAAAATGTTAATTGAAAGTACTTATGTAGTTAAATGAATGAAATGTCATATGCAACGTCACCCATAAACCCGTGGTTATTATAGGAAATTTACTACTAACTAACCTACCTACTGTTGTTCCCATGAACTGTCAATTTGATTCACAGTGTCAAGGCCCTACACAATGTACTTTTTTTTTTTTTTATTTTTATTTATTATGGTTCACAAAACAGAAAATAATCAAAACTATAACTAAAAAAGATCAATTAACCAGGATCAAAACTAGATTATTTTCCTAACTATGTGTACACAACATGAACAAATATAAATTAGAAAGAAACAAAGAATCAAAACAAAACTACATAACTAGTTGGATACAGATAGGTTAAGCTACAATTTAATTTAATTTAGTTTAGTAAGTATAAGTTTAGTTTTATTCTAATTTCAATAAATCAAAAATATTTTTCTTAAATTTGACTATGCTACTATTAAATATATCAATGGTGAGGTGATGGTGGATAAGAATATCATTGTATTGGCGACACATTCTAATTACAGGATTATATAAAGATACTTTGTACCATTATAGGTAATACTCATTGTATTCCTTTTAAACATAAAATGAGTATTCAATTTCTTTTTTACCATAAATGGGCTTGCGCTCGCATTGAATACCGCTAGATTATAGCTTAGTTTTTAGGGTCCCGTACCTAAAAGGTTATAATTGGCCAAGTGTGGGTTGGGCTCGCGCATTAACGGTTCCGTACCATTACTGTATGCAAGCCCCCCTTAAATATTATATTTATCTTATAATTAATTTTTAAAGTTAAAACATAATTAAATAGGTAATTAGGGGGTTAAAAACGTAGGGCCGGAATCGAATCAGGGGCCGTCTGATTGAACAGCAGACGTTTTACTGCCGAGCCAGACTCGATAACAGAGTATATTGTGTTTTGTTTTAGTCACAAATATGCTATTTTATTTCATTATTATTTTAATAACGAAATGCAGATGAATAAAGGCTTTTTTACTTTTACTTTTGTTATTTTATGCACCTAGAAGTAGTTTTATTTCGATTACTGTGACTTTCTACGTATTCTAGTCATACTCGTGCTAGCCAGCAGACGGTAGAATTTGCAGAAGTAGTAGAACTTTTGACCCAATTTTACCGCTTTTAAACTACATTATTAATCTATCCGCCTGGGACTCACCAACCCTGGTTGGTGCAAAAATTTATATTCAAACTTTTTTTAGACAAAAAACATTTTGTAAAACCTAACAATACATTATGTATGTTCGCAAAGGACACGACTGTTGATACTATTTACCTGTATATTTATACTTAAGATCTTGTACCTAACACAGTTGAACAATAAATATATTCTTATTCTTATTCTTATACAACCCAGTTGTAAAATAAAAAAAAATATTAGCAAAAAAGTATGCTAATAAAAAATATAATTTTCGCAGCCACAGGTCTTGTTGTTGAAATGTTAACAACAATTCCTCCATAAACATTGGTATTTTTTTACTATCACGTATATTTTACAGGTTCTTACGTATAAGTTTTCTTTAGCTTAGGTTAAAGGCAAAAACTCCCGTATTTTGTAACTTTACGCGCATACTGGATGATATGAGAAGGTACCTATTTAATTGAAATGTACGGAACAGTAGAGTGAGGAAAAGAAAGTTAGTTTCTTCGCATGGACTGTAAATGATTATAAATGATGAGATTGTCTTAATTTTAAAATAGATATACCTATATCGATGTAATACTCGTACTATTGTATCGTCCCAACGTAAAGTCATAGGTATTTGAATTTAGCGGCTAAGAGCAATGATAGCCAACATCATGTATGAGGGGCGTGCTAATCCAATCGGAGCTCTTCGTTATGTGACACAAGCCTCACACGAAATTACAATTTATTTTGATAATATCTCCCAATGTATTGTTTCGCGACGATACAACTATCTTTGTTATATCGGTCTAATCAACATTAACAGCAGTTAGACCATAATGTATTTAATCTAAATAAATACCTTTGTAGATTAAGAAAAAAATTTACTTAAGAATCAAGTAATTTCTAAATAAGTATTAGTTAGTTTTATGTAAATATTTTAATTATATTAAGATCTTCTTAAGCTCGTAGCGTATTTGTTGTAAGTTGTATTATTATATCTAAAAAGACTGATTATTCGTCATAACATTTGTTGTTCAGTTTCTATACAATTTTGATCTGGATACAAATAAATGTTAGAGAATGTATTTCTTTTGTTTCATTTACACTAATAGTATGTAGGTACGCTCCTTGAAAATACCGTTTGCGCGATTCAGGACAAGCGCTCTGATTGGTTGCGGGCGATGGAGTGCGACAGAGACGCCACAGACTTATCTCAGTTACACAATATATATTAAACTTCAAAACTGGAAAATCTGTCGCTTAGCACCTAACTGTGTGTTCCTGCAGCCTTTTTGAGAGCATGTTATTTCAGGCTAGACATTATCCACCTCAGGCCACAGTTGGGACAACCAACTAGTGTGAGTACGCGCCCTACTGGTCAAATGCTTAGTTGAAAAGGGAAAAAAATATAGGGGAGAAAGGGGTAATAGGAATCAGTGGGCAATCGTAGTCACTAAAATAACTAAAGAAACCAAAAGCCTAGAGTTATTATTGCCCCGTAACCAACATCACTCCATGCACCCCGCACCGGCCCCCAACGCCCGCTGAGTTCACGCCAAGTGCTGGGACGATATTGCCGCGTAACGTTTTCGCGCCAATTTCATATAATTTTTTACGTGAACAAAATAAACGGTAAATCCATTACTATGATGTATTTTAATCATAAGTTCCAGTTAAAACTTTAGTTATGACGTTTGAGATTGGATTTGTAAATCGTTTAATGTAATAAAGTCTAAAATAATTATTTTATAACTGTAAATTTCCAAATTGTCCATTTCGGGTAATGAGAGTCGAGCGTCTGTGGGTAATGGGAGTCGACCATCGTCCACGTCTCATTACTCGCAGTTTTTATATCGTGCAAACAATTAATTATATCGTACATTTTTATTTGGCAGATGCCGAAAACTCGACCGAGGAGCACAAATAAAGCGTAATTGTCTTCTGACACAACGCACAGAGCGCAGAACTTCATAAAATTTGTAAATTTGGCCGAAACAACGAGATTTGGTACAGATGCACATCTTGTGGGCTATGGGCATGCGCAAGCTGCACCGGATGGGATTCAGTTGAAGATTACGTGTGTGACAACTGCTAGGATTCGCTGACTCCCATTACCAAATATAGTGATTATTATTACCCGCATGTGCGGGCAATGGTAGTCAAAGTCATTATTTTTTAAAAGAATTATAAATAGAAAAGTATAATTTTTACAGCTAATGAAACTTATCAGACTAGACTGATAGTTGATTAAGTATATTACATTAAAAATAAATAACTATCACCATAACTACAATAATGTTTGATTTGGAGAATATATTGCTTAAGTGACTCCCAATACCCCTTTCTCCCCTACTTCATGATTTCTTCTTTTCTTTATATTTACCGTCTCCCATTAGGTGGGGTCGGCACAGCACGTTTGTCGCTTCCACGCCACTCTATCAGCCGTCATCTCCACATTCACTCATCATAAAATATCATTCATATCCTCCTTCACACAATTCACCCACGTCTCCTTTGGTCGACCTCTACTTCTACTACTTCTTACATTAATATCCATACTTCTCCTAGTCACATGCCTTCACTTTTGTGACACAGGTGCCACTTTCAACTGACGAAAAAATTAATCAGGGTATGAAATTAAAAGCTTTATAAATGCAATTTAATTTATTTAGAAATGGATCTCTTTATTTCTATGTTTTAAATGCACAAATATCGGGCATATCAATTTTATACACATGTATGAGTATGTATTTTAATTTTTTTTCTGTACTTGTAATTTGTTATGTTTGTATAAGATTATCTGTCGATTAGATATAAAAAGAAAAATCCAATACAGTTTGCACTAAATTCAATCTAAAAACATAAAGCACGATGCATAATACGAGTAGCTTATTATTACAGTAAGAGGATTACAGTTAAAACAACACTCATGATTAAATATGTACAACATTTCTAGACCGACCATTTTAAAACTGAACGCATTTCCATCAAAATGTATTTGAATTTCTTCAACGTGTTTATATATTTAAATATATTGCTAGTGTTCTTAGAATGATTTCAAAAATACCTCTTAATAATCATAGTTTATTTTGACTATCTGAATTGTTAACGTATTAATTTGGAATGATGTTCAGTTTGAGAATGGTTCATTTAGATAAGGCACATTATATATACACGCTAGTAATATTACACTTCGCGTAATTAATGCAAAATCTATTGCGATACAGGTGCGGTATTAAGGGCGTGATTATTTACGAAAAAGGATCCATGAAACGTAGCTAATACTTGTCGAACCTTTATTCCTAAAACACAACATTTAAATAACTCGGACCAGCCAAAAATTAAACTTATAATATTATAAAAATTAAAATATCGCTCAACTCGTATCGCAACACAGAAATTCCAATACGTACAACGTTTATTTAGGAATCTGTTTATACGCAAAATACTTATGAACGATATCTCATAAAGCTAAAATATGTGTATTATGATAAGTACTATGACTACAAATATTAATCAAAAATGTAGAAAACTTCTGATAACATTTTGTGATGGCAGCCATCATAGGATTTAAAAAAAAGCATCATAGCTCTATGTATTCTATATGTATATGTCCCATTACGTTATACCCATATTGGGTATGTTGGGAAAAAATAAGATATTCGCCATTTTGTAGCGGCGGCCGATTTACATAAAACATAGTTGAGAACACTTCCGCCTTATACTCCTTTTGTACAAAAATTTTCAATCAAAATCGATGCATCCAATCGAGACCTACGGTGCCACAGACAGACACACAAAGAGAGACGCGTAAAACTTAAAACAAACCGTAGTTTTTATATCGGTGGTCAAAAAGCAGCAATAAATAAATTTTCACGCACTTTAAAATATCTGTCATTTCCTTTCAATGAATTATTATTCTTTTGCATCATTCTCAGACGTTTTTTGCGTTGCTGACGTCATGGATCCAATCTAAATAGTCCACTACTTTAGTGTATATTCCAGGGATGCCCAAAGTACCGCAATGTACTGCACCAGAGCTGATGACACCCCATAACTCAGCTTGCTCCTTCATCCAAACTAGGGGACCTCCAGAATCACCATTGCACGTGTCAATCCCCGATTCCCCACCAGCGCAAATTACACTTTTTGGTAGGATTTTGTCTTGGTAAGCTTCTTGGCAGGCGTCAGGTTTGAAGAAAGGTAGGTTGATGGACTTTTTCACGTGGCTGAAGTCGCCGGTTCGGGGTATGATGCCCCAACCAGATGCAAGAAATCTGACGTCGTCTTGAAGTTGGCCGGTCGGTAGGCAAGCGGGGCGGATAAAATCTGTAACAATAAGGTTTATGCTAAAAATACAACAATTAACAAAAACATTACCATAGATAAATAAATAAATAAATTCACACGTTTTTTACGCTGCATAGATAGGCATTTGACTGGCAAGACGTGTAACAGCACGGGTCAGTGACCCTCTGGCTTAGGTAGAGCATGCCTAGTATAGAAAAGCTGGCGCTCAAGGAGGCTGCCGGAATACGGAGGCAGCAGGAGCATTAGTCTAGTCAACAAGTTCAAAAACATGGCGACAGATATTTAACTTGGTAGTGATTGCTAGCCTAGCTAGCCTAGCTAGGCACTAGAAAAGGCTCTACCACTGTAACGCATTGCATACTAGCACAGAAGCCTACCACTGCCTTTTAAAATGTTACTGTACATTTGTTTGATTCAATAAATATATATTTGTATTGATTAAAAAAAAAAAAACATTATGGTATGAGTACCTCACTATTTTTTTTACAAAAAGTTTGAGATATAAGCTATTGGCAGGGGTCGAACCATCGACCTACGGGGCATAAGACAGCCACTAGCCAGAATGAGCTGTCATCGCTTCAAAAATTGATAAAGAAGAAGCCAGTTATTTCTTACATTGTATAACTGTGACGTGTTGTTGTGAAGTTTGTAAAATGAATCCGTGTTGTCCTGTACCTATTGTCACTGAATTAGCACATATAAACAACTTGTATGCGTAAACAGATACGTCATACGACAATTGCATGAATGGGTATTCTCCCTTACAACACCACGTGTGAGTAATACAAATACTCAATGACTAACAATCTAGACTCCCCGTAAAGTCCCTTTCAGAGTTTTAGAAAAAGAACAAAAGCTAGATTTGTTTATTTACGTCTAATACGCATGTAATTTTCTATGAGAGTCATCATCATCATCATCATCCACAGCCTCTCTATCCCACTGCTGGGTATAGGCCTCCCTCTGCATGTGCCACCTGCGTCGATCTTGTGCAGTCCTCGTCCAGGTAGGACCTGCGACTTTGGTGATATCGTCGACCCATCTCGCCACTGGACAACCAACTCCTCGCTCGAGAGTCATATCTCAAGAATATTTTATTAGTTAAAGCCCCGGGTCCCACTGCTAGGCTTTGTATGTCTTATTAGAGCGTATACATTTTTAATGCTGTTAGTTGTTGTTTTGCTTCTTCGTATGAGCTAAGTGGCCAAGCTCTGGTGTCGAGAGATTTCAAGCCGCCGAAGGCTTCTGTCTGAGCTTAACGAATGCTTCTACTAAGACTTACAGCCGGGACCTACAATTTAACATGTCATCCGACCCACGGTAGCGCCAAGTTGAAAATGCCACTTGAAAAACGTCAGTCTTGTGCAAAGTCATCCATGCAAAGTCCCATACAATCACCGTTCGCATCAACCGTTGCTTAGCTTCAGATTGATTGCGTCAGATCACCTTAGCTAGCCGAGCTACAGGCTTAACAGTTAATAGAATAGAATAGAATAGAATATTACTTTATTGCACAACCACATAAAAAACCGCTTATATTAATTAATTACAATATTAATATAATAATACAAAGGCTTCCTTATATTTTATGGTGATCTCTACCAGGCAACCTGGTTAATTTGACGACCTCGTTGGCGTAAAGGTTACCATGCCGGTCTGCTAATCAGAAGGTTCCGGGTTCGATTCCCGGCCCGGTCAACATCTTTGTGCTTAACCAAATTTGTTGGCTGTGGGTCTGGGTGTTAAATATGTATATGTATTTATATATAATATGTATGTATGTATATGTAGTATATCAGTTGTGTTAGCAACCATAATACGAGCTAGAAATGGTTCAGTATGGGGCTAACCAGCCGTGTGTGAATGTGTCAAAAAAAAAAAAAAAATTGTGTTGCAATACCCGAACAGGGTCCGTTATGTGATACCTACCTTTTAAATGTATAACATCTTAATTATGCCATAACGAAGCAATAAATGTATTTGACTTTGACTTTGTTGTTTTACATAATTGTTTTACATAAATTTCGTGAAAAATCTACAGCTAGGCAGGCGCATCGCTCAAATATCGCGATCCACCGTAGACCTCAATATCGCTTACCATCAGGTGAATTGTGGTCCAGCGCTGGCTTATTCAGAGTAAAAAAAAAATATGAATGACGTTGTTAAACTCTGTACAAAAAAGGCTTAATAAGTAAGTATTCGACTTACCAGTGTAGGGCGCGTCGTCTTCCAGTGTCAAAAGAGCGATATCGTTCTCTTTGCCGTCGTAACCGGGGTGGACGGCGATGCTTTTGACTTTGATAGTAACAATGCGATCTGTGCACACGTCTTCGATGCAATCCACGCCTTTCTCGACGTTGTACTCTCCTAGACGGGCTTTTACGCTGTTGAAAAGATAATATCTATCAGTTTTCGTAAACACAAAAGTATTTGTTTATCGTAAGGCGTATCAATTTTTTTTTGACCCATTCACACCACCTGAGATAAAAAGAGACGGGGCTTCTTTAAATTTAGTTTAGTCGTGTGTGCCGCTGAATCGCCACCAATATATATCTTATGCACTTACATATTAAAGTTCGGATGCTTCATACAATGCGCAGCGGTGAGCACGTGACGACTGCTGATGAGGGTGCCGCCGCACCGGTTCCTCGTCAGCCGATCACCATGAAGGAACTCCAAGTACACCGTCCATGGTGACTGGTGAAGTGGGTTGGGAGAGGCTACTAGGCCGCATTTTTGGCCTGAAAATTATTTACAGTTAGTATAGGTGTATATCTATGTATACCAATAAAGGAGTATTATGAGTATTATTATTATTATGAGTATTATATATACTTTTTTTTACACACGGCTGGTTAGCCCCATACTGAACCATTTCCAGTCCGTATTATGGTTGCTAACACAACTGATATACTACATATACATAGATACATATTTTATATAGATACATATTTAACACCCAGACCGACAGCCAGCAAATTTAGTTCAGCACAAAGATGTTGGCCGTGCCGGGAATCGAACCCGGAACCTTCTGATTGGCAGTCCGGTATGGTAACCATTACGCCAACGAGGTCGTCTTACGCCAACGCCAATTATGATAATTAGACAAGAAAGAAACTATCTACAGTTAGTGTAGGTTCTTCGTCCTTCTTGCCTTATTCCACTAAGTGGGGTCGGCACAGCATTTTATCCTGCCACTCTCCTCTATCAGCCTACATCTCTACACTCACTCTACAGTTAGTAAGCAATAGTGAAAGATAAAATTGCCTAATAAGATGATAAGTAATCGCATAAAAATAGTAAAGGTACATTAAAGATCTAGCTAGATACTTAGCTACATGAAAGGCAGAAGGTTCACAATATAATTATTACTTAGACTTAAATTTGTATTCGTTGCGCTCCCGGCATTACCCGCAACAGTACAAAAACTGCAGTGTTTTTTAAGCTGCCTTAAAATAATGAGCTAATAAAGAAAATATTTAAAAGTTCTTGTCCTCTTACGTGCGAAATGACTGTAAGCAAAATATTTGAAAGTCGTTTACTCTTATTGACGCATGCATTCAGCATCACAAACTTTTGCAATTATAATTAATATTAGGAAAAAGGCCTTCAGGCTCAAATTTCTTAATCTTATTTGAGCTTATCGTAGACTATTATTACTCGGACGATAAGTACTTGTCAATGTCATTGAGTGAACTTTGCTAACGTAAGTTTAAACAATTACAATAACAACAACATTTTACGTTTAAAAACCGACAGTCGACAATTTTAGTTCATCACAAAGACCGTGTTGTTGGCCGAGCCGGGAATCGAACCTGGGACCATCTAGTTAGCAGTTCGGCATGGTAGCTATTACGCCCGGTCGACGAGATAAGTCAAACTAAGACTTTAACTAAGGCTTTTCTAAATGTAAAAAAATGTTATGTATTTTACCTAGTTTTGTTAATTTATTCTGCGTCTAATAAGGCATCCATCCCACGACATTTAGTCTGTGGGTACCAGGATACAAGCGTTTTATGGAGAGTAGATAATTTGCACAATGTGGTTTACGCACGCGTTCTCGTAAAAACAACTACCTATTAGGGAAGTACTGTTGCAAAAAATACTAATAAATAGCTTGGAAACTCTAAAACTGTAGCTATATTGGTTTTATACGAATATAAGAAACGTTAATAACATACTCGTAAGTGTAAAACAACAGTTCCAGTTTAGATGAATAAAAATAAATTTGTTTCAAACAAGACACGATTGACGGCGTGACGCGAAGCAAAGAATAATAAAAAAATACTAAATATGAAAAAAATATATACAACAAATATAATATAAATTAGAAAGCAAACATATTAACGTTTTGTTATATATAAACTATAAAGCAGTATGAAATAGATACTATGAAAAACTTACCATTTAACAAAGGTAAACTTTTCACTCCCACCACTGCGCACAAAATCATTAGCAATTTGCCACACATTTTTACAAACTAATTTTAGAGCGCTCTCGAATCCTGAACCTTAAAAAGGTTAAAAGGACGACTAACGGCAACTACAAGGGCGAACCCTTGCTATAGTTGACCGTTCAACAAGATGTATCAGCTACGAATGAAGGATAAATTCCCTCCTAACCTTTTATGCTTGTGTTACTAATACATAGGTATTAAACACGTAAGTTTTCCTTAATGTTCGATCCTTAACGTTCTCTAATTATGGCTAAATCATTTCATACAGTATTTAATTTTGTGAGTTCCACAATATTTTAGCTAAGCTATATATACACTACTGATTATACAGAGTTATTAACTGACAAACTATGGGCTTTTGTTTACTTGTAATCCCATGTAATCTTATAAATATTATTTGATTCGATGACAATACTGTTTTCATTCAGGAATTACTTTTTGACTTTAGTGTAGGGTTATCTTTATCAAATGACAAACACAGTATTTTAATCTAAGATATGTATTTTAGGCCAAGAACCCGATTTTCTTCTTCAGAAAAAAATACGCTTCATTCCAATTAAGATTGTAATATCCTTTTTTTTAACTATGATATTTTTCGTTCGTATTATAATATATTATATATATACGTATTATTTATATTTATTCGTATTATATATAATACGTATCTGACTTTCACCTATTAAACGTAAACAAACACTCATAGCGCTTCACGGCAAGCTTTCTACCAATAAGAAAGCTTTCAACAATTTTTGACGTGACAACGTCTTAAATTAGGTTGCGGCTGGGAGTCACTTATGAAAAAGTGTAACGCCCGGTAACGTTACGATGAGTCACCGAACGAGAGAGAGGCCCGCCGAATGCCTTGCGTCTCTCTCCCACTCAACTATGATCGGTCTGCCGCGCGCGCAGCACGCGGCAGACGTTGTCACGTAAAATCTTCGCCCGTAAAACCGACTTTACAGGCAACCATTTTTTTTTTAATAAGACATATGATTTTAATTCGCGGATTTCCAAAAGCTGTAGAAAGAAGTTATCTAGATTTATTAAAACAGGCCCTGAGTTTGACTATAGTTTCCATAAACCCTGTATTCAAACACAATTTTTTAACTTTATAAAACACCGGTATTGAGGAAAAATAAAACAAACGACTAGGGGACATATTATCGATTTATTTGACAAAATCAATTACAATACACATTCTTTCTTAGCTTATATAAAATTTAGTAACGCAAATCTGAAGTAGGAGGTGCTCAGCATTGCAGGAAATTGTATAATATCAAATGTGTTCTTTTAAAATTGTAAATTCTTATTTGTTACAAATTGGCAGCTAAGTTAAAACAACTTTGACTCTAAAGCCTATTTAAAGCTTTTCCGCCGAATTGGGTAACCAATGAATTCAAACCGTATTTGACGTCCATATTTAATTTTTCATATTATAGTTTAAAAATACTAAACAAAGCCAAGGCCATTAGAAAAATAACTTCTTAAATAAACATTACCTGACTATACTGGCCCTATTAGCTACATAAAATAAAGGGTGAAAATCAAACAATTGATACCAAGGGCTTTTTGGCTGAGCTGAGGTTTCTCTCGAAAGAGGTAAGCATACGAGGGTTGGCCAGTTTTTAGCCCAACATAATAATATATCGCAGGCCATTCAGAGGGAGGTTTTTGACATCACACGTTTTGCCTTGCGAGTAATGTTTTGAATTTATTCACCGGTTATTTAATTTCAATTTAATGACTAATCCTGAACAAAAAATAACTATATTAAAACTAACATAATAGATGTCAAAATCATTAATTGTTAGAACTACCCGCCCATGACCGTATCTAGTGCAAAGGTGCCCATAACACTGGCTGCGTTTCCACGCTAAATAGCGATGGCTGTCCTCTGCACCAAGTACGATCGAGAATGGGAATCCCCCGTCTTATCTACCATTCTTCGACTGAATTAATTTAGTTATTTTGTTGTATTAAATGAAGTAATGAACTGAATGAATCAAAGCCAAATATGGTGTTAATTAAAGTTGTTTATGAAAAACGCCATAGTTGGGTATTAAAACAACCAATTATATATCGGAAGATAACATTTTATATAAACCTCAAATATAAGCAATGAAATCTGCTTATACATAAACATAATATTAATCATTTCCGGCGATGCTAAAGTGATAACCTCTTGTATCGAAAGATTTTAATTTAAAGAACATTCTTATAAGCTTCATCGTATTATAAAAAGCTGTATTACTTAAGCACATTTAATATTATACGAATTCTTGCAACACGATCGTTCCATTAATTTTGCAAACATGAAATATTGGACGTCATGCTATGTATATTATTAATTATTATGATTAATCAGATATGTAGACAACATCTATCCTACATTTCTAGTAATTATAATCACTCTTAATTCTAAAATAAAGTTAAAACCAAACTAGAAAATATCAGTACAGATAGACTAAAAGAGATATTAAATAACAAACAAAAGTTATAAAAATATAATCATTTATATGACAATGTTGACAAAGGAACGAACGGCTATAAATGTATCTAATTATAGGCTACAATTAAAAAAATAAAATAAAAAATGTTAGCATAATTACGCGTCTACCTAAAAACATCTATGCTTACAAAACTTTATATATATATATTGTTATTGTATAAATATATGACAGTCGATATATATTTCAGTTACGAAGCTTATTTATCAAATACTATAACTACTGAGATATACAAGAATATATTTTAATACTCACATAATATTAAAACCCGATATAATATCTGTGAGTGTTAAATATAGAAAATTGTTCAGAAAACCGCTTCCCTAGATATGTGGCATTATTGAAAAGTTTCCCAAAGGCTAGCTTAAAATTGTCTTGTGATATCGCGAGATGAAAAAAGTAACATTAGCAATTTTCACACATATAACAATATTTTTTTACTGTACACGCAGTGTACAACGCTATCATATAAACATAGCTATATGTATAAAACGACGCCAAACAAGCGTGAAATTGAATTTGTTTTGTTCTACCCTTGCGCGGACGTCGAGAAGCAGTAGTACATTTATCTACTCAGTAGTACACTTTATCTACTTTTTGCTTTATTAATAAACAGTACAACAAAATAATCGTACACACCTCGGCAGTATATATTTTATAAAAAAAAAAGTAACGCATCATTTAATTTTACAAGTAAGTGTTTTTTTTTTCAAACTTGTGCTCTCACGATATCACCTGACCTGTCAAACAGCCGCCTAAAATTCTACACAACATCGAAAACACCTTAATTACGATAAATGGATATAATTCAGCAATAATTATAGTCTCTGAAATGTACTTTATTATATGTAACATTTTTTGGGATACATTTTTCTTAATACTATGAGATTAATGTGAAAATAATTAAGCTATTGTCATCGTCCGTTTCAGACATGTCATAATTTAGTATTGCTTTATCCTTAATACTTGTTCGTTTCTTTAATCGATTAATGTCCATTTTACGATTGGCTCCTATTATACCAAAACACCGAAATCAATTTCCTGAGACTCGGGTCAATTTTTAAAGGTTCAAACTTTTTTAATTCAAATAAAGTTTTTGTACATAGGTATTTTAGCGTCTATTTATTTTAAACGCCATGTTCTTAAAAAATACAAAATCCAAGTGAAATTTTGAAAAAATTGTTTTCGTTTAAATAAAAAAGTTTTTGTTAAAATAAGACAAGACTAATAAAGACATAGAATACTCAATTCTAATCTTATATAAGTAAGTCCTTGTTTATCATAGTAAATCTTCTTTTTACTTGCACATAACATTCTCGCATTCTTTATAATCAACGACAATTATCCTTGGAACAACCAATGAATGGTCTATTTTCATTCAGAAAAACCGTAATAATGTTGTAATTTACTAAATATGTATTATTTCCTTGAACCTCTTACAACGTCATCAAGTCGGTTTACTTCAAAACAGAAGACAATCTCGTGCCGTATTAACAACGTAACAACTTACAAAACAAGTTCGGTGTTCTTTGATGTTTTTCAGTTTATTTCTTTGTTTCAATAGTCATAGGGCAGTCAGTGGGAACGTGTAACCAACCAACATTTTATTTATCCGTGGTAGGACCCATCTCGCGATGTACTTACTTACCCCTGATAACTGAAACTCACACGACCTTCAATCGATTAAAAGGAATTTGAGGAAGAGTAAGGTTCCCAACAAAATGAATCTTTACTATCTTTACGCAATTTGGTGCAAACATTTTTGATTTCTCTTAATTAGCTGGAAAATGTCATAAAGGAAGTCATCTGACGTAATTTTCCGTTAGTGTCAAAAACTTTTGTTGGAAATAAAAACCACGATGCTAACATTCGAGATTTAGATATTAATCTTTACATCGTTGAATTTCATAGTCCCAGGGCATTAGTCAAGATCGCTTACTTGATAAGTATTTATTTGAAGTTTCAAAGGTTACAAATCTTAATAATATGATAAATTAGAAACTTTCCAAGTAAATGATCCAATTTAATACCTCATGAACGTTTCCAAATCGCCAAACTGTTTCGACTGAACATTTTGTGAATGTTTGAGAATAGGTACAAAACCATGTATGTTATTTGCCTCTTTTGAATTTAAATAAAACTGCTTTTGAATGACGACATTTCGTTTGCCCAAACATTGTTATTGCATAAGCATGAGCAAGATTTAGGGAATGTGAATTCCATACACTCATCAGCGCACGTAATCATTATGCAACTCAGTTAATATTTATATTATTCTTCAGTATAACCGTTACGGAAAAACGCAAGCTGTTATTTTGAGTAGATTTCTGTTTCTTTTATAACAATGTCATTTTGAAATAAGAACGGTAAAAATACATTAGTCAATCGGTCGGCTGATTCAAGATCGGTCGATATTCTCAAGTTTCCTAGTATCATACCGAGATATAAGTAGCAGAGTTAGAAGCAAGCTTCTAGCGTATCTTAGGTGCGGATCGATCGTTGCATTGCTTGTTGCGGCGAAGTGTTGCGCCGCGTTTGATCTGTTCCATTAGTGACGTGTGACAAACGCGCGGATCCGGCTGTGGAACAAAAAAGGTAACGGTTAAAAAGTATGAAACAAATGAAGAAACTACATTCTTATTCTTATTCTATGATGGGGGCGATCAGACCTGCATTGACAACCTGCAAGAGGCATATTGTGCATTTCCCAGCCTACCCGAGCCATCCAAGCTCCTTAAAATAGCGGAGCACGGTCTTGGGTCGCTGGCATACCTGTTTCACTGTCATTGCGTCTAAGAAACTACATATAATAATGCTAAAGACGACGTTTAAGCTCAATTGTCAGAAAATAGATTCTTGATAGATGGTGAATAGATTTTGATTTGATTCATTCGAATTATTAAAAATAGATGAACTTTTAACACCTTAATGGAGCAAACAACCAAGGCATCATTGTAATTTTATAGTGCCTATAAATATATATTTCAATAGATCAACACAAGCAACTTTTCAATAGGGGTAAAATGTAAAACTGAAATGTATAATCATTTGATCAATAAGTCTTAAAATTTTCACAGAAAAATAAAAATTATTTATTTTATGAGAAATTGACGCCATTCAGGTAAGTGCACCCTTTCCAACCAATCAATGACCAACATAATTGCTTTCACCTTATATGAAACGAATGTATGAACGCTCCATAAATGGATACCATACAAACCAATTCATAAGCATGACTCCATTCCCCACATTGCCCATTTTTCACGGTATATATGACCGTGAACGCGTCTAGTTGCATAGACTTTGTATTGATGATTTAGCTTTGCAAGCTCCAAACCATATAATAATAATAATTTTTATTTATGCAAAAGAATTGTTACATTTTTATACAAAATTTATGTGCTAAGAATAAATTAAATAAAAGTTAGTTTTAGCTAAATTTTGCATGTTTGGAGGCTCTAGCTTTCTCAGTAGGACTCCCTGAGTTTGAGAAAGCTAGTTTCTCTTATGGAGTGCAGTAAAAACGGCTACTTAGAGAATAATCATTAAAAATAAAAGACGTATGAAGCAAGGTTTTTCGAATGAAGTTAACGGCTGCTTAACTTTACTGAACCATTTCTAGTTCGTATTATGGTTGCTAACACTACTGATATACTACATATACATACATATTTTATATAGATACATATTTAACACCCAGCTCTATCGTCCTAGCACACAAATTGTATTTTGGAAAAATAAAGACATTGATTTATGCAAACACTCCAATGCTCAAACTACTATGGACCAGCAAAGCAGAAAATGGAAACACGCAACACCAAATCCGGTCTAATTAGTAATATAAAAATGGGAATTCCAGGAACAAAGTACCAACGTCATGAACATAATGCATTACGTCAGTATAATATAACCCAAAATACGAAACACAAGTAATTAGTGGTATCAGCGCACGGCAACATTAGTAATTAATTAAATTCAAATAAAATGCCAATTTCCTTCCTCAAGTAAATTTTTAGAATTTATGTTATCTCGAACTATACCTTAATAGGCCAATTACTTAGATAGTTCATGACTAGCTGTTGCCCGGGGCTCCGCCTGCGTGTAGTTCGCTTTTTTGCACTCCCTCTCTCTAATAAACTACTACCATAACAATTTTCAAGACTTTAACTCGATATATATAAAGAATTCTCCTTACAAACTTTCACCCCCCATTACAAACCCTTAGTTTACCCCTGGTAAAAAAAACTTGATACCATTATTTTTAATTTTACATAAACTATACAAAATCTAAATTTTATAGCTAGAAGTTCAAAAACAAAGAAGTTTCATACAAGCTGTTTTACCCCCTTTCACGTTTCTTTAAAATCCGTTCTTAGTACGCGGCTGCATACTAAAACAAATACACCCTCCAAATTTCATACCCCTAGGACCAGCCGTTTGGGCTCTGCGTTGCCTATAGTTGAATGTATGAATGAATGAGTCAGGACAAAGTCTTATAGTATAGATGGTAACGTTATCTTTGGAACAGTTCCGCTTCTGACAATCTTGCCTGATGAAAAGCGATGAGTCCTAGTCTAGTACCGTGAGTGTCGTTTCCTTCAAGGGTAGGTACTCTAATATTTAATGCGAGGAGCGGAACCTCATCCCACCCTTTCCGGTGAGGAGGTCATCGTGAGGTTTTAGTCAGTAGTGATGCCCTTCTGGCATCGAGCCCGACATACCCCACCCACCTCCCCGGGTGTGGTGGGCATGCGTAATTGCATTTCCTTACGTTAAAAAAGGGTACTCTAATATAATTTAGCTTTCGAAAACCAGAACACGGTAGCGCCCAGATGAAAATGCCATTTGAAAAACGACAGTCTTGTGCAAGGTCCATCCAAACACTGTCCGCATCGACCGTTGCTTAGCTTCGATGATCGCGTTAGATCACCTTAGCTAGCCAAGCTACAGGCGCTAGGAACCACTAAGCCACCATTATTGTATAGCCATAAATAGACGTATTATTTCTTTCTCTCTTTAATTAAAGATTTAGATAAACTCATTAAACTTCCCAGTGACGTATGTAATTAATAAGATAACATTTATAATCATTCATTGGAATTACCGTACCGTTAAAATTTATCAGTACAGGATTTACTTCAGCAGGAAGTTAATTAATTCAAGTATTCAATTTAATTGATAAAATGTTACAGGAACAATGTCGCGGTAACTAACTGAGTTATGCAGTTTCCTGCGTTAAAAAAGATATAAATTACATGACCCACGGTTCTTTGGTTGCTACTATAATCCGTTTAATTTTTTTTCAACAAAAATTAAAAAATCTCAACTCAAATTAAAACCTCGCATTAAAAAGTAACCTTTTTTTTTATTTAGCTGAAATTTGGTACGGTCTTAGGTAGACTCTAGATTACCGCATAGGCTTCTATTTAACCTCGGAGCAAAGCGGGTGAAACCACGGAGCGCAGCTAGTCATCAATATTTTCAGCCTTACACAGCACTGGAAGAAGGGCAAGATGCCGAGGCAAGAGGATCCATCCATGTCTTCTTTGGTCGGTCTGTGTCTGTGTGTGAATGAGGATACGAGAGTGAAAGGAGTGAGTGTAGAGGCGACGGCTGATAGAGGAGAGTGGAAGAGGAAAATTTTCTGTGCCGACACCACCTAATGGGATAAGGCAAGGAAGAAGAAGAAGACAGCTGATATTCCTACGTAATAGCGAAAGCCATTCATCGCGGTTTATGCTGCTCCAAACTAATTCTTCCTCTTTGTATGAGCTAAGTTGCCAAGCTCTGGTGTCGAGTTTCCGAGCCGCATGGCTTGGCTTAACGATTGCTTGTACTAAGACTAACGGCCGGGATCTACAATTGAACGAGTCACCCGACACACAGTAGCGTTCAGATGAATATGTCACATATTTAAAGACTGTACACATCGACCGTTGCTTAACTTCGACGATTGTGTCAAACCACCTTAGCCGAGTTACAGGCGATACTTTATTACTTCAATCCTATCCAATTGTGCTTGTGATTTTTTCCGGTTTTTTTTAAATATATTTTTTTATTTATGCAAAAGAATTAATATATTTTTATACAAAATTTAAGTTATACATTATATAAAAGTCCTATTTTAGTGTTAGTTTTAGCTAAACTTTGCATGTTTGGAGGCTCTAGCTTTCTCAGTAGGATTTCCTGAGGTTAGCGGTTGACCACAATTCACCTGATGGTAAGTGACATTGACATTACGTAATTACTTCAATCCCATCAATTTGGGTTGTTGGGTCTGGATGTATTTAAGGGTAGAGGCGTACATACCTCGTACGAATTGCGGAGTAATATTATCGTCGTAGTACAAGTCGGAGAGGTATATTTTGTACCTTGTACAAAAAATATAAAACTCAAATATATTTGTAAAAGGACTATTTATCTAAAATAGAACTATCGAGCGAATTTCAAGTAATCGTATGTAGAAACTTGAACGAATTCTTAACATTGAATCAAACATAAAAATACTGAAAATATAGTAGATCTTTAATTAATGTAGTATTTCATAAGATTTATAAAAAAAACCCATGATTTTTGTATGTAATTAAGAACTTTATGTATGTGCAAAATAAACTATTTCTTTCTTTCTTTCTTATAAATATTGAGAAGTATATACAGTATATATTGTAGGGCCCGCGGTATACAACCGCATACCCGCTACCGTCCGAGATGCAGCTTCCATCGCGCGATTCAAAATTAAACTTAAAGCTTGGTTGCTTGACACATTATTTTATGACATAGATGAATTCAAGGATTTAAAAGATTATTGATGAAAATCTAATTTTATTTTATTTTTGTATTGTAATAAATTTTATCGTTTTAATTTTGACATAGAGTAACATGGAGTTATCAATAAATTATTGTACTGTATTGAATTGTCACACCACTCATATTACCAAGGCCTTTTTTTGTTGACGAGGGGGAAATCTTCGACAAGATACCTGGCAACGATGGGGCGCAGCCAGGTTATGTGGGATTTGTACCCACTAAAACCCCCCCGGTGACCTGCCTCTGTGCTTAACGGAGGTCTCCGGGTTCTTCCGGGAAACACTCCGGAGAATGCACTGCGCTGTGGCCCTTCCCGGATTGTTTCACCAACCACGCGACGGTGACGGTCACGCGACGCCGTCGTCGTTCAACCCGGACTCGAGCGGGTGTCGGAACCCCATCTCTGAACACCCTTGAGTCTGATGCCCCTTTTAGTCACCTCTTACGACAGGCAGGGGCAATTCCGCAGCCTTATTCTTTCACTCAGGCTGCAGGGTTAATATTACCAAGGCCTATTTATCCACCCAACAGTGGCAAGTTACCGGCTTATGATGATGATGATGATGATAAGTACCTGTGCCTGCCTGTTGATGACCTCCACGACCTGTCCGGCCCGCAGCGATTGCTGGCGGCGCCGCGCCTGCAGCGTCTGGGACAGCTTGTCTAGGAACGCCGGCTGCACCGCCGCGCCCAGCGAACCTAATAACATACACAATATCATTATTATACCATACGTGTGATTTTCGGAATTTTAGAAATCCCGGTGAAATATGAAGCATCACGGACCTAAGACAGGCCAAGTGATGTTCATATTCGGGTTCAGTTGTTTCTGGCAAAAAAATCCGTACGATGCGACAAGTACTTGAAATGGTTGCTTTTTACATTGTAATATAAATGTTTTTAGGTAAATCCAGTGTTTTTAAGGCATGATGTAGGTATTTCGGTACCACTCCCGTGCTGGAAAGCACCACTGACACAATAATATATACTCTGCTCATTTTCCATATTCTTATAATATCTTCTTTGAGTTCTGTATATTTATTTATTTTTTCAGTGATAGTTTTTTGAATATTGTGCGTTATACAACGTATACATAATAGATATACTAGCTATGCCTAATAGGCATAGCCCGTGCGAAGCCGGTATTGGCTGCTAGTCAATATATATAATACCTTTAGTTTTGGGCGGTGGTGAATCTGCCGGAGTGATAGTGGAGACGGCGCGGCGGCTCGTGCGCGGTGAGAGCTGCGGCGCGAGCTTAGCGCTCAGACTCGCTATGAGACCGCTCTCTGGAATACAGGAAAACACACGGATAACAGTCATCTGTTATATTTCTTGTAACCTGTCTTACAAAAAATATATCAGACGACCAAAAATAAGACAGCTCTATAAAAAAAAAAATTTTTCTTGTTGCCCTGGATATCATCAGATTTTGTTACATTTCTAACCGCCCAGATTATGAATATATTCTTAGGAATATATTCATAATCTGGGCGGTTATGGTTAATGTGCTCGTTTTTCCAAATTGAAATTTTGAACAATTTATCGTTAAAATTAAATTTTTCAGTCATTTGTTAAAAAAAAATCTAAACATAATCATTGATAGTTTCATGAATTGTGAGTATAAATAGGCCAAAAATCATCATCGTATCAAAGGCAACAAAACCACTGTAGACCAGTGTAATTGGACTCGACATTTTATGTGAATTAGACATTTATATTTTTTATTAAAACAACGTAGGGTGATTGGCTACTGATTTTTCAACTTGATTGGTTGGACATTCGAAATGTGGACGTATAGACGAATGATGGCTATATCGTGAACTCAAAAAGTCACCAATGTGGAAGTTTTACGAGGTGTCGGACAAAACCGTAAACTTTTGCAGACTGTCAAACAGCGCAAAGTTGCATATCTGGGCCACGTGCTTCGGCACGACAGATACGAGCTACTGCAACTTATTATGATGGGAAAAATTGCGGAGAGGAGGTAAGTCGGTCGCAGAAAAAAATCGTGGTTGCGAAACATTCGAAAATGGACCGGGATCAGAAGTGTCACTGAATTGTTTCGCTTAGCATTGGACAAATTGAAATATGCAGAGCTGATTGCCAACCTTCATTAGTTGTAGGCATTCTGATTCGATCCCGGCCCTACATCTATGACTTGTTTTTCAAGTTATGTGTGGATTTGCACTCGCTTTACGGTGAAGAAAAACATCGTGAGGAAACCGGCATGTTTGAGGACCACAATATCCGAAGACGTGTGTCATCCGCTAACCCGCACTTGGCCAGGGTGGTGGATTATGGCCTATATCTCTCTCCTCGTGCGGGAAGGCCCCGAGTCTCAGCAGTGGCAACGTATAGTGGGCTGCTTATGCTTACGCTAATCACTTACGTTCTATATGGTGTCTATCGGCGCTATGGGATCGTGCTGCTATATTTTTCCTCAGCGCGAGCGGGCTGAGAGCGTGATGGTTAGCGCTCGAGTTGTTCACACCCATTATCTGAGATGGTTGCGCGTATATTGTGTTACTTTGGCCGTATTTCTTCTCTTGTTGCAGTTTGAAGCCTGGGGAAAATAATATTATAGTAAAATCATCATATTTTACAAGATTGTGTTTTAGGTTAGTAATTAAAACATTGTGAATAAGCTAGTTTTAAAGACTGGAGAATATTTAGAAAACGTACAAAAAACTTAAGACATTGAATGAGTACATCAGCCTTTACTGTCAACCGAATTGTAGTTGAAACTCGATTATCCGGCCCGCGGTTATACGGATTCTTTAGCGTCAAAACGTATGAATAAGTCTTCGATCAAATACGAGGGTGAATCAAAAAGTTCTTAGAAGTGCATATATATGAAACCTTTTTGGATCAAGTTCGATATTCAAATTAAAGAGTGTCTATCACACTATATTTATGCAGACTGTCACTTGTTTTTGTCAGTTCGTTCGCATGTAATAATTTTTTTTGTGCAACGAGTTGCTAAAAAGTTAAAATTATGGATAAAAGTGAGTTACGTGCGGTGATAAAATATCTCAGTTTGAAAAAAATGTCTACGAAGGAAATTTTTTTGGACATTCAGCAGACATAAGGTGGTGATGTTGTACCCTATTCTACGGTTGCGTACTGGGTGGCTGAATTTAAAAGAGGTAGATCAAGCTGTAAAGATGACCCGCGTTCTGGGCGGCCTTCAACCTCCGTTACAGAAGAAAATGTCAAAAAGGTTGAGAATCTGGTTTTGGAAGACAGAAAAATGACTATAAAATATATAGCTGAGATCCTAAAGATATCTTTTGGTAGCGTTCAATCCATTTTAATTGATTCACTGGGGTTCAAAAAAGTGTCTGCAAGATGGGTGCCACGAATGTTAACCGACGAAAACAAAAAGCGACGTTTGGAAATTTCCAAGCGTAATCTCGAAATGTTCCAGCGTGATTCGGATAATTTTTGCCATCGTCTTGTCACCATGGATGAAACGTGGGTCCACCATTTTGATCCTGAAACTAAAAGACAAAGCATGTCTTGGAAACGACCTTCCTCTCCATCCATTAAGAAATTTCGAGTTGCTCCTACCGCTGGCAAAGTTATGGCCTCTGTGTTCTGGGATAGTGAAGAAATCCTTTTTATTGATTACATGCCAAAAGGCCAGACGATTACTGGACCCTATTATGCAAATTTAATCCCGAAAGTGCGTGAAGCGATTAAAGAAAAACGTCGTGGAAAACTGTCGTTGGGCGTGTTGTTCCTTCAAGATAACGCTCCTGCTCATCGATCGGAAGTTGCGCTCAACGCAATCCGCTGTGCTGGCTTCAATCTCCTTGACCACCCACCATATTCTCTGGACTTAGCTCCAAGTGATTTTCACTTATTTCCAAAATTAAAAGAGGAAATTCGTGGAACAAAATTTCACGATAACGACGCGGTTATAGCTGCCGTAGAGGACTTTTTCAAGAGTCAAGAAAAAAAAAATTCACAAGGATTAAGGAAGTTAGAAACGCGTTATTCTAAATGCATTGCATTGCAGGGAGATTATGTAGAAAAATAAAATATTATTATTTAAATCTTTGCATTTTTTAATATTGATTCCAAGAATTTTTTGATTCATCCTCGTATATACCAGATTCAGTGTTGCATACAAACACGGCACAAAAAATGGCATGAGTTTACTATACTATTGTATATATTACAATATACACAGAAATACAAAATATGACCACGTCACAAAAATATTTCAATTCAAGTCAACCTTACCACTGTATATTATTTTTTTTTTTTCTTAAGGTTGAGTTTCGTCTGGTGCCGTAATAAACATAAGCTATCTAAGCTAGTAGTGCTCGTAAAATTTTATGACCATATGCAATATGAAATGGCGACAGGTCTCAGGAACGACGTGCGATCGTAAAATGCCCCTTAAACTTAAGGGGAAAATTTACAAGACGATCATTAGACCTGTCGTATTGTATGGATCTGAGTGTTGGGGAACAAAAGTAGGGCATGTAAGAGGAGTGCATGCGGCAGAGATGCGAATGTTGAGATGGATGTGTGGAGTGACAAGAATGGACAAAATAAAGAATGAGTATATTAGAGGAAGTTTGAAAGTAGCACCAGTGAGTGAGAAACTAAAAAGTGGGAGATTAGCGTGGTATGGGCATGTGATGCGTAGAGAGGAGATGCATGTTAGTAGGAGATGTATGGAAATGGAAGTGCAAGGAAGAAGGGCAAGAGGCCGACCGAAGAAGACATGGATGGAGTGTGTGAATGAGGACATGAGAGTGAAAGGAGTGAGTGTAGAGACGACGGCTGATAGAGGAGAGTGGAAGAGGAAAATTTGCTGTGCCGACCCCACCTAGTGGGATAAGGCAAGGAAGAAGAAGAAGAAGATGCAGTGTGCGTTAAAAAATTCAAATGCAAAACTATACTTATAACGCTTAAATTCCTCAAACTCAAATACGAACACACTTTTACTTGTGGTCTTATTTTCTTTACCATTTTTAGAGACATCACCTTATATCTAGTACATTTTTGATTAAAGGGATAAGTGCTTTTTTTTACGGCGTAACGAATAAAACTCACCGGTTTGTCCGTAATGCGAGTCGTTGGCGACTCGCGGCCCGAAACTGGAGAAAGAGTTGTTGTCTCCGTAGCTCGGGGTGGAGGGGCTCGACCCGTGGGGGGAACCTCGCGACTCGTACAATCCACCTGGATACATTATTAATAAATAAATCCAGCCTTGGAATGTGCATATGAGTTTGTGCCGTTTGCCGTAGAGGTTTCTGGGCCGTGGGGTTCAGAAGCAAAAAAGTTTGTGGCGAATTTGGGACGGCGTCTTCGCGATAGGCGGCGGGACCCGCGGGCCGGGGAATACCTAGTGCAACATATTTCCCTTGCCATCCAAAAAGACAATGTGTCAAGCTTGATGGGCACGTTTGGGCGGGTGGCTTAAGTTGTAAATTTGTTATAAATTCTTTGTAGTAATAATCTTATCTATATAATAATAGTTTTTATATAATAATAATATTTGTATTATGATTGCTAACACTACTGGTATACTACATATACATGTCTGTACTAATATTATAAAAGAGGTAAAGTTTGACTGTTTGTTTGACGCGAATAGGCTCCGATACCTGAATATATGATAACCCGATATAATGAACCGATTTAAAAAATGATTTCAACGTTGGGAAGCTACATTGTCGCCGAGTAAGATAGACTATATTTTAAATATAATAAAATAAAAGATCCTTACTAAAAATCCAATAATGTATCACAAGCCATTATAACCGTGTTAAGTCGGGGCGTGCTGATAGTATAATACTTTATATCGATACATATTTAACACCCAGACCGACCGAGTAATTCTAGTTTTGATTACGAAAGCGGCATGGGAGTAAAATAGCATATTTTGGTAATTCTATAACATTCTGCATAAAAGTAGGGCTACGAGACATTAAGAAATATCTTTTTTTATAAAATTATATTATCTAGAGTAGTTCTAGCTGATAATTTCAATATTGTTAGTTTATCCTGCAGATTTTAAATTAATTTATTTCGTAAATACCTATTACCGCAGTTAGGGATTTCGCTCAAATATGCATGGTTCGGGTGAACTCGGTACAACATTGCTAAAAAATATTGTGAATATCTTACCCATATTTAAATCTGAATTCGAGCTATTCAAGCTACACTTCCGTCCATAGAGCGAGTTCTCAAACGCCACCAGCCGTTGACCCGTCTGTCCGTATATCGGGTTCACGTTTCCGGTGCTATTTATGCTGGTCACGGAGCACCAGTTTGTCTTGGACTGGTGGAAGGAAGAGAGTTGTGTGGGCGAGGTGTTCGCGTTAGACTGGTTTTGCAGTTGTTGGACGCTTCGCCGGACCAAGCCTGGGGATGCCGGCATGTGCTTTAACTCGGTTAGCTGCTTCACGGTTTCTGCTACGTTTATACCTGGAAATTGAGATGTTTTTCAATAAATATTTCACCAATAGGAACTATATAGTATTTTATTTTTCCAAAACAAAAGCGCAACTGTGATCGATCCACCATAAAGTCAAAGTATATTTATTAACCTTAGGTTAATTACAAGCACTCGGTTTTGTATCATATCAGATTTACGATCGAAATAAATATTAGTTGATATGCATCAATGTATGGTAAAGGTTCTTTATTCATTCAGATTTTCAACTTAATACAACCACAAAGTAAAATAAATAAATTTTTTTTTTTTTTGACAAAGCGACTTTAGCGAGTTCATCAGCAGCGTTTTTTTTTTATTAAATTCGACTATTTTTGTTTGAATTTCTCAGTACTCTTTACCATACAAATAGACTCATAAAGTAAATAATATACATACGTTTTTCGTACCTAAAAAGGTACTTAAACTGAGTCCATTTTGAGAAGTGCTAAGGGTAAGGAGGCAAGTGATAAAGTAAGATTAAACTGACATGAACGAGTTAAACTAGGTAACATAAAAATCTGAATTAAGTTTAGAAAATGAGAGATATGTAAAGAGCGTGATTTAAATCGTTTAATTATTTTAACCATATTATTATGGATCCATTGACCATTCACAAGACTGATTATTTGACTGCCGTGGCTCGTATGACATGTTAAATTATAGCTCCCGGCTGTAAACCTTATCACAAACAGTCGTTAAGCTAAGCCAGAGGCCTTTGGGAGGCTTGAAAACTCGACACCAAAGCTTGGCCACTTAGCTCATACGAAGAACATTTCATCATAACGTATTCTTACCTTGTTGCGAAGTCTCGTTAGAATCTGGCTGTAACAGGAAGGCAGGCGGGGGCGGCAGATTGTCTACATCGCTGGGAGCCGAGCCGGGACTTTGGCTGTTACCCTGCAATATTCCATCCAATCTCTTACAATAACAATACAAGCTGAAGACAAACGCATACGTAATTCTTGTAAGTTTTTGCGACTTAAACGTTTTAATGTAAAAATATCTTGTACAACATCAAGATATAAGATAATTTTTTGCTTTTTATAATATGCTTTTACAAACATATTTCTGTCCTTTTCCACAATTTGAAATATTTTATTGGAGCACAGAAAATATCGTCACCAAAGAAAAGTAGAATTCAATTATTATTTTTTAAGTAATTCACTGTAATCAAGGCTTAAAGTAGGTATAGTAACAATTCTTTAGATAAGATAAATATTATTATATTGTATAAAACTGTTATACAATATACTCTAAAGATCTGAACTAAGTACTATAAATGTATTTCAATTATTATTTAGATTTGATAGCAATTGCGAATACCTGATTCTGCGAGTATGTCGCCGGCGGTCGCTGCGGCCTGGATATCGAAGAGGAGCGACGTACCGGCGGCGGCGGCTTGCCCACAGAGCTCGACGATCCACGCCGGGACCACACTGTCGCTATTAACCAATAAGAAAACCATCAATATTTATTTGCAAAAACAACCAGGTTATATAGGTATTTATTCCAGGGCTGTATAGAACAGGGGCAGTTTTAAATTATGCAATTTATGAACGTACCATTGTTTTCGATTTATGAGCTTTGTGTTTCTCCATCTTCATAACCTCTTTACTACTGGTTAAACTGAATTATACACCTATTAAAAATACTGTGGAAGCTGGAAAAGTCAACTTCCCTGCCTGATCAACAGCAGGAACTTAAACAATACATATTTCAAGTGTGTTATGTATTCAACATATTTTATGTAAATTTTTGAAAATGTGGGATTCAGTAGGATTACAGCGATTACAGCTAACCACTCGAGTTAGCGACAGTCGGTCCTAAGGTGGAGCCTAGTCTGGAATAACTGGCTCTCAAGGAGTCTGATTAAACACAATGTTAGGTGCTTGGCGACAGATTATTTTTAACTTGAGGGTGGTTGCTAGCCAAGCGAGCACTAGAGAATGCCCTACCACCGTGCAAAATTGCAAACATACAATCATTTGGGAAGAAAACATTATTTTATAATTGACAAGTTTTATGTAGAACATAGAGTATATAAGTATTTAACAAGAATACATAATCCAACTAATTGATATTTCAAGCTTAGCACTTCATGATTCATAGCTTATTATACAGCAACTCGACAAACTACCTTAAAAAACCCACAATAAAATAACCGTACTAACCATTCATAGAAACGGGCCGCCGTTTAGGCACAGCCGGCTTTTTCCCAATAGTGGCGAATGAAGGCGACTCCGTGGCTTCATCCAAGGACCTGACGGCTTCCTCCAAACTTCCCAGAGAAATGGAGAAACTCTCCCTCGCCGCGGTTATCGATACATCGCTGTCTCGACGCAGTGTCACGATTTCGCATTCAACTAAAGAAAAGCATGCAAAGCGGAACGAAAAATAAAAATCATAACACAAATAATAAAAAGGGTTGCGGCCAATTTTACTTAGGATCACTTAGTTGTTCTATTATTGTCATTTTTATTTCTACCTTTCTTCCGTATTATTTTCTTATTAGGTAGACAGGTGTTTGTTTATCTTACCCTGCCAATTAGCAACTAAAAATACTAAGAACAATTGGCCTATGAAAACTGAACTAAATATAACAAAACACAACTAAAATTAGTAATCTGAATTGATCTATGTTGCGATGAAAATTAACTGTATTGCCGAATGTAAATTTTGCTCACAAAGAAGTATTTTAAAAAATGTACTAAAAGCTTCTATAAAACACTCTAATCTTCAGCTAAATGGAAACAAAACAAATGATTACATTAAAAAACAAAACAGAACTGCATTTCCACTAAAAATAGGACAAGTTAAACCACTCACATTCACTAAACCACAGCCACAAAACATGATATTAACACACGAAAATAGACTCAATTGACTAAGTAATAGGGTTGAACTTACCATCAGCGTGTTGGATCTGGTGTTGATGGCCGTGGTCTTCGGCGGCGAAGGCGCCTTGACTTCCATACCCGCTTGAGGACTCTAGTGAAGATTCACTAGCACTGCTTTCTGAACACACCTGTAAAAAATAATAGTCCTTTTTAAACTTGAGTTATTTTTAACCCCCAACAGTTTATCGTGTCTCTCTGTGTGTGTGATTTTTATATATCGATGCTTAGTAAGTCTCAAGTTGTATCGATTAAAGATATGAAGATCAATCAAACAGCAATTAATCCCTTTGTCCCAGCCCATTTCCCACTTATATTATAAAACCGAATGTTTGTATGGAAATGTGTTACGACTGAAATTAATTTGATGACATTTGATTGAACATAGCTAACCCTGGGCTACCACATAGGCTACTTTTTATAACGGTTTAACGCGGGTAGCTCCACAGGGCGCATTTTGTGTATTATTATTATTTATTTAGTGTGACAAACCAGTCGCTTCGTTAAGGTATACCAAAAAAGATCGGACACGAAACAAAATAAAGTAATTATGTATATCATTCTGACAATGGCCAGACACCAATTTATTAAACCACAACAATGGTACGGTACAAAATATCATTGTACGAGTATTATATAATTTACAGTCGTTTTACAATATAGTACAGGACATTGTGTAGCATGAAACAATAGGGTTCGAGATGTTATGTTTTGGTATTTGTGGATTACAGTACAGCAGAACTGATCAAATTGTTTTGATACTTGGTTAAATTAAAAATATGCATTTTTTAACTTTATAACAGATCTATTATATAATCACACGTTTGTAATCGTACATACAATAGAATGTGGATTTATGTTACTTCTGAAACGAAAGCTACTAAAATGTAATTTGGATATATTAAATACATTCAAATTACAAATTACGAATGCAAATATTATTTATAACGGATAGGCGTGAAGTGATATGACGTAACATTTAGGAAAACTATAATCATAGCCCACGTTTGCATTATTTCTACAAGACGTTTCATTGAATAACTCCAATGAACAAATTTGTGAGTTTAAATCTTTTGTCATGTTTTTAAGATTTATAATATCTTTCAAAGCAAAAATATGGAACTTCTCATAAATAAAATATTAATATATGTTTGTCTTTGGATATTTAAGATCCAAGCGTTTTTTAGGTATATTTATCTCAGATACATGTGCGACGTACACATAAATAAAATGTCTGAAGTATCAAAACCAATACGTCGCAGTATCATAACGTTATATGCATCTTAAGGTTATATGCAAATGCAAGCCATAAAACCAGCCATTGCAGTCGGCGAAACGAATCGCAACAGTAGCAGTGTTCCTACTAGCTGAATTCGACGCGAGTTTAGAATTCTTAAAAAATACACGATAAATAAGTTGAGTGTAAAATGAGGAGCCAAGTTACGTTTCTGCTAAAGATAGTGTAAGTAAATATTATTAATTTTCCGCTTTTCAATAAACTATGCTGTCGGTCCGATAATGTACCGAACAACACAATATTTTGGTCTTCATTAATAAAACATTAAACTACCGCTTTTCTATGGAAATTTATAAGGGGCAAAAAGTCACGCATATGATATGATAAAATATGAAGAAATTAAACAACTAAATAAGTTGAATTGTATGCATTTTTTTATTATATATCTGCGTGTTTATTGTTTTGTCCTGGTACTTTATCGATGCCATTATTAGGTTAGTTGTGAGTTTGACAGCTATAAATATTGTTTATTTCTAGTTGCTACACCTAATCATTGATTACTTCTGCATTTCGAATAAACCTATAAAATTACATTCCACATTCACAAAGAATTTGCGATAGCTGAGAAAAAGTTACGCAACACAAATAGTGAATTAATCTCATTTTGTTTCAGGTTGTTATTGAATGTGCATTACAGTTTACAATGGTAAGTCTTAGTTGTGTTTGAAATGATTGTAACAAATATATTTTCAAGATAATTCCAGATTTACAAAACCACGACTAAAATCATTTATTCAGTTTATATAACTGTATGTATACATACATCAATCAAAATTAGTCCAAAATAAAACAAAAATTATTATTATTCAAAGATACAGATAGTCAAAAGTAAAATTAGCCAATACCAAGACAAAGCCCACTGGATCAATTTAATTTGATAATGATACAGGTTCGACCCTAGATTATCTCATAGGCTTCTTTTTTCAAGGATTAACCTGGTAACAGCGCAGGGCGCCGCGACTTATAATCATTATTATTTTGCTTTTAGCCCAGATACAGACACGGATGACTTAAAAGCCGCGTACAAATCTGGCGAAATGCTGGCCGATCAGTCCATGCCTATAACCATGGATAAGATCAAGTCTAAACTGAAAGAGAGCGGTATATTTGACCAAGATACAGTGCAGTTAAACGAAAGAGAGAGGAAGGAGTTGAAAAAACTGTTTGATACTGTTGAATTAATGGTAAGTGTAGGTATGCAATTGATTCTCAATTGTTATTTTAACTTTCTTGTAAATTCATTGCAAGACACGGATTGCGTTAACCCTTTGTCAATACAAATCGACATAGTCTTTGGCTACAGGCGAAAAGTTTGTTTAAAGGCTTCTGGTAAATTTTATCACATGGTTGTGACCTCAATAATATATGAATCCTACATAATTTTCTTCACCTTTCACCCACAAGACACATCTAGACTTCAAAATAAGGAGCACTGGCGTAAGGTTGTCAGTCTGTCAAATTTCATACCAAATACATTTCAATGCGTGCGCAATGGAGTTGCAGAATAGAATTCCACCATCTCCGTTGCACTATAGAAAGAGCAATAACTCAACAAAGAGACATAGATACACTGTCGTTATCCCAAAGTTTCATCTCGTACCTTCCAAGCGAGGACTTCAGTACTATGACACTCTCTTTTCGAGTCTCTGTTTCTTGAGAAGTATCATCTGGGGATTCTTCAAATCTTATCGAGCTAATAGATAGTTCTATTAGCTCGATAAGATTTATAAGATAAGATGCTAATAGATAGCAAATATCATAGTCAATCTCCCACAGCGTTATTGTAAAAATAAACTTTAACCGTTCGAGGTCTCATCTTTCCTTTTCTATCGACATGTTGCAGACATCGTCCCGCGCCCGCCAACCGCAGTCAGTACAGAACCTGTTCTCGTGCTTGAGGATGCTAGAACGCGTCATAAAGAAGCAGCTCAAAGAAGGACAGGTCTCCGAGACTCTAGCAGCCAAGTTCCATTGGGAGAAGTTGTAAGTTTTACTCTTCTATAATAGCGATAAGATATATTACTAACAAAAAAAAAACATCTAACCATAATAAATATTACAGCCAACATTTTTGTGTATAACAAAATTTGTTGGCTGTGTGGGTCTGGGTGTTAAATTTGTATCTATATAAAACATGTATGTATGTATATGTAGTAGGGTAAAACCCGGATAGTTGCCTCGGTGGGATACATGCCTCAGTTTCTAGTACACTATGTTAGAACCATAGGATATGTTAATGCTTTACCACAATAAGTAGTGACCCCCTGCAGGCCTCAGTGACACATAAGCCATCGAAACAGGTGCATTTGTTTTGTCCTTGTAAGCAAAAATCTTCCGCGGCGAAACTTTGACGAGCGTTATAATTATATTGGTAAGTAATTTCTATGGAATATTTTTATTACTAATCGTAATTTCAGTCAATATTTTCTTTCTTTGCATGCATTAGAGTTTAAATCACATTGTTTCATATGTTTTATTATTAAATAATTATTATTTATTTTTTAAATAAAAAGGGCAAGTATCCGCATCAAAAAGGATAGTCGCCCTACTTACTTTCGCGGATAGTTGCCCCTAGAGTGACTAAACATTTTTTAACACTCAAAGTTGGATTTTATTTTTTTGTGTTTTTTCAAATTTACTGTGACTTTAACTTGTTGTCAATAAAATTAATATCTGTTTAACTGTTTTTTATACTTATTCAAGATAGCAAAACGCCTCGAAAATATAAGCGAAAACCAGGTGTGGTGCCACGCAATATTAACTGGACGGAAGAAAGTTTAGTACTTGCCATCGAAGCTTGTGGAAAAAATTAATGTCAATACCAAAGTTAATTACCAAATTGTATTATTCTTGAGATACGTGGTAATATTATATAAAAGCTTTCATAACTTTAAGTTTGAAAAATATTTTTATATAATTTATATCTATTAATAAAACTGAAAATTATTTAATATTGTTAATTAATATTTCGAATAGTATTTAATGAAAGATCTCAGTAAATTGATAAGACTGTTAAATAAATAATAAATATCACTTTAATTGCTATAAATTGATTTTTATCCTTAATAATAATCATACCGAGGTTACTATCCCCGCATGAGGCAAGTATCCTCCGAAGCATTTTCTACTCTAGGCTACTATCCGCCACAGTAGGCAACTATCCCATTTCTGAGAGGTGAAATAAAACAGTATTTATTCGAAAACGTTATTAATTATGTATACAAAAATAGGCTATTATAAAAGACAAAAGACCTATGTTTTAAAAACATAATGAATAAATTTCAGGAAGTTCATATTTTAAAAAAATTAAACGTTTTCGAAAAGTGAGGCAACTATCCGGGTTTTACCCTATATCGGTTGTGTTAGCTACTACCAGAAATATTTCAATATGGGTAAACCAGACGTATTTACACTTGTTATTGAAGTAACAGTTTGATGATCCACGATAAATATATTTTTTTTATTCTTGGATAGTCCTTCTAAACTTGCCGATAGATATTTTTGAGTGGTGTACCGTACAGTTGAATGTTTTAGCCATATCCATAGCTTAGCCACAACCATAAGAAAAATCCTAACTTAATATATTTTCTATAAAAGTAAATTAAAACTATAATTGAATTTCCAGGTCGGGTCGTCAGAAGAGAGCACCACTGTATCACATCGACGAAGAGACAAGCATGAGGATTTTTACGACAAATTGATGAACTTTTTCTATATACGCGACGCTGATATAAACAGACTGTCCGATATTGTTAAGGTAGCATTACATATAGCGTAGTATTAAAGTCAAGATTTTATAGATGATTTCAAGATTAAGCTTTCTTTTTTTGGTGTTAGCTTATTGGCTCTTATACGTAAGCTTAGAGCCTCTGATATATATAGATGAAAGACTGCTGAGCAAACATTTTTGGCAGAAACGTAAAGATGCTCCAAAGCATCGCAGTGGCATCGAGATTTAAACCGGCATTGAAATAGACAAAATACACAACTAAAATACAATACAAATGACAAAATACACAACATTTGTATTTAAAGAAAATAATTGTCTTGGTGAAAATTATAACGTAACAAAAATAAATAAATGTAAAACAGAAATGTTAAGTAATAAAATGTATTTTTATATTCTAATATTTTTTTATTGAAAAGAATAGTAGAAGAGCCCGTGAAGATCGTCCTTCACCGATCTGATAACCAGATGAGACGTATTTTTTATTAAATATTTTTTATTAACAAATGTGCCTAAAATTGCTTGCCCATCGAAAAGTGCTCATGGCTATTTTTAATTAAATAAACTTTTATTGATTTTTTTTTTCATCACCTTCATACTTTTGATAACCAAATGAAATTTATTTCACTGATAGTTTTTAATACACAGAATATGCCTCGGTATGCTTGCCTACTCATTTCAGTGTATAACTAACTACCTGGCAAGTAGGTGTAAACAGGTAAGTCAAAATAGGTGACTCATTCGATTTTGATGCGCTTCATAGGAGTAACAACGATTCTGAACAGTTAGAATGTTATTTTTGGTTTTGATAATTGTAGCTAAATTATCATTTGACTATACACGAGCATGCGCAAAAAAAAAATTAAAAAAAGCCATGAGCACTTTTCGATAGGCAAGCAATTTTAGGCATATTTTTTTATAAAAAATACGTCTCATCTGGTTATCAGATCGGTGAAGGACGATCTTCACGGGCTCTTAGACTAGAATATCATATCCACCTTAAAAATACATTAAATTATAGTAATACTAGCTGACCCGGCAAACGTTGTTTTACCTTAATAATTATTTTATTCTAGTTTCTAGACAAATTCTAGTATAAACAAATAGTTACTTATTTATTATAAGTGTGAATTGCATATCGTCGCCGTAGTTGGAAAATTAAATAACTAACAAAATCAAAATTGCGAGAAAAACGCGATTTACTGTTTTTTTGCAACAAAAATGATGATAACTTTTTTTTGAAAAACAATTTTGCTGTCCAAATTTTAATATGTTAAAGATTGATAAAGCATCTAATTATTCATTCAAAGAAATTTTATTTTAATTGATTCGTTTGTGAGAAAAGCAAAAAATAGACATTATGTATTTCTCCCTCGCCCAAAATTTTAATATTTTATGTAATTATTTAGTTTTGCATGTTAGTTATTTAGTTCTACTTCGCCAATATCTTTCATTAATATATAAAAAGCCCATAATAAAAGCACTTATTTAATTTTCCTCCAACGGGAAAGTTTATAATCGATCTATTATTTATTTATTACTAAGGCTATCCAACTCAATTCTAAGTATTGATTTTTGATTACTAATTAAGTTTTAACAAATTCTTTAATTTTTTTATTATTAATAATATCTTACATATAACGTCAACATAAAAAAGAAAATATTCAAACATAAGATCATCCAAGTCCTTCGCCCAAACGTGCCCATCAGACTCGCAGCATTTCCCCACTGTATGGCAAGGGAACTTTGCTGTCTTCAGGTACTGCCCAGCCCCCGGGTCTCGCCCTTTCTCACGCAAACGACGCCCAATGTCTACGACAGATTTTTTTGCCTCTTCCCCCTACTGCCCCACTATTCCAACAGCAAAAGGCACAAACTCATACGCCGATTCCAGGGCAGAATACTTCTGGTGATTACTGAGCGCAGCCGCCTCCACACCTTCACCAGCCACGCTTTGAGTAGCTGGAAGATGGCAAGATGCGAAGGTACTCACGCAAATGCTACTTTCGTGAGTACCATGATTACCTAGCTGGCCCAGATAAGACAGCATTCTTTCTGGCAAGGAATCAACTTAAGTCTATCCGCCCGTTTACCGTCGGAGCGCGATAGGCCGGGAGGTTCCAACACGCACAGAACTGCGGCTAGCACCAGAGCCCTCCTTAGAAATTTCATTAATAGCATGATACCTAGGTCTGCGTCCTGCACACCGGGAACAACTAAGAGCATGTAAGCCATACGCCTCTACTCTCACGCCACAGATGCAAACGTGGGGCTCACAAACCACACAACCGAGTCGATTTCCTGCAGCCAACCCTAAAAGAGTCGTCGTCCAGCAGTGTGTCCAGATGAGGTGAATGCAGCCAGGCTCCGGACTCCGGCTTAGTAGCGGCATTGAGGCGAGCCAACTCGGTTCCTGAGACCCACACGCGCATGCGAGACAGGATGTGGGAGCTTGATAAATCATCTCAACACCTTTGTGAGTTGGGCTTCGTTGGCAAAGCTGCACCAGGATGCATCGCTACCCAGACATCGTGCGTCTCTGATGCAAAAGGGATGGTGAACGAGTCCCCACATTCAGGCAGAATATGCCCACCCAACCCGGAGACACCATAAGCTGATGCCAGGAAAGCAATGGTACCGCACTCCTGTAATTACCTAACACCCAGACCTTTGAATTGGACAGGCAGATTAGCCTGGCACTGAGCTGATCCTCGGTCACACGTTTCAAACTGCCATCAAATTGAAGGACCTCCTTCGGGAGCTTCCATGTTGGCGCCGTACGCATGACATAAGTCAAGTTGGGCATCCCGAAGCAGGCCCGCGAGAGAACCATAGAGACGTGTGCCGGCAGGTGTTGGAACTGATCAGCCCGTGAGATCAGAATCTGTTTTTTCTAGCTATCCCGCAAGCCCTGCTCAAAAATGGGCGAACCGAGATGGAAACATGCGAGATAGGATTTTTAGCCCAGGAATGAGAGTCCTAAAACTGTATTGAATTTTTTTTATAAAACCATGAGTAATGTTATTAATAATGTATTTAAAATGTGAATGAAGTATGAAATGAAATGTAATGATGAACTATGGAATGAAATGATTCTGAAAAAGTAATTTGTAGTATTTTTAACCGACTTCAAAAAGTAAGAGGTTATATTATATTCGACTGCATATATTTGTTTATGTATGTTTACCCATTTCCCAGTCATTTGTGTACCGATTCTCAAAATTATTCGTTTAATTGAATGAGTATAGTCCTTAAATGGTCCCATTGGCACCAAGTTAAGATCTGATAATGGCTTTCCAGGGAAATCGAAGGACACTATAAAAAGTTAGGTTAATTATACGCCCGAACAGATTCACGCTCGAACGGCTGTACTGTCTAAATTTCATCAATAGATATTGATGAAATTTGGGATGAAGATAGGTTAGACTATGTGCTACATAGGCTACTCTATATTCCGAAAATAATTACTGTTCCCGTGGGATGCACCGGATAACACATCTCTTTTACTTCCTCTAGCTGTACTGATTTTCCTAAAATTTAATATGGAGGTAGGCTAGATCTTGAAGGTTACTTTTTATCTTAAAAGTAATTGATGTTCCAGTGGAATGCCCAAATAACTCAAAAACCTATTCTGCTTCTTCCCGCTAGCTCCTCCTAGCAGCCCTTAGTCTGGCTAACAAAGGTAATCTGACGCGAACATCGAGGCTAAGCAACGGTTCATGCGGCCAGTCTTTGAATGGGTGGCAATACTGCACAATACTGTCATTTAAAAATGTGGTACTTTCATCTGTGTGCTACTGTGGATCACACAACAATTACATAATTGTATAACCATCACATTCCATGAGACACGAAATATTACATAACTGCTTTTAATAACTTTTTTCGATACCGTATTGGTCCAATAGAGAATAAATGTGTCGAGGGAAAATTAAACGTAAGACTTTATGCACTTTATTCGCTCGTGAATTGACGCATGGGTGTAGTTAGCTAATTATTGCAGAGTTAGCTTCTTTTCCTTCGCTAAATTATTCTCTTATATTCGATATTTATTTTTCCAACTACAGTGTGTTGTAATGTTTATGTGTAGTTTATTTTGTGATTAATTAAGATATTACAATTTTAGTGAGACAGAAAGATGCCGCTTGAATTGGACTTTATGATAATGCAAAAAAGTCGATTTCACGAAATTGGTTAGTTATTTAATTTTCCAACTACGGCGACGATATGCGTGAAATGGGTATGGAGCGCTATGAGCGAACGTTGAGGGAATATAAAAATAACAAACGCCTCACCTTAAAAATAAATTAAATTATAGTAATATTGAAATTTTCAAATATGACTGATTATTTTTATATTTTAAAGTTTTACATGTAAATAATCATTGTCCTTTTAAAATAGTTGTAATAGGTATTGCAGATATAATTTAACAGTATTTAAAAAAAAAGAAGAGCAAATCTTTCAAAATCACTGTTAATTTCATGATTCATGATATTAGGTCTATTCATTCAGATCCAAAATCATTTTCATATGTAGGGCAACAAAACCACTGCAGACCAATGTAATATTAATTAACTACCTTCTCCTGGTGAGGATGCTCGGCGTTTTGCTGATGTTGCTGCGCACGCGACGCCGCCAGTGTGGCCAGCTCAGACATGTTCACATACAGCGCTTGTGGCATTTCTGGAAACATTCAGATTTAATTTAGTTTTTATCTTCAATTATCCAAATCGGTTACCAATCAGTTACATTATGTAAAAAATAATTGCTATTATTCATCATGTTTTGTAGATCCTTGGTTCATGTAACAATACACATCATACACCATTTTTCTAGCTAGTCTCATCAGAACTGTGTTATATAATGGTATTTCACGGCTTTGTTCAAAAAGTTTTAGTAGGTTAAAAACACAATATAACAAAAAACAAAGTAACAAAAACAAACAAAATCTTCTAAACTCGAAATAGCCTATTGACACTGCACGCAAGTGTAGTAGAACAGCGGCCAACTGATCGGCCAATCGCGGGGACGCATACCGACAGAATGCTCCTGCCTCTCGGCTCTCGTTCTACCAACGATAGCTTAAAACCGTCTTGTGGACTGAATGTTTTAAACCTCTCGACACCAGAGCCTGGCTACTAAGCTCACACACAGCTGCTGATAGCTTCGAAAATAAGAAAGTAGTAACTCACCTTTAGTAAGGTGTGGCGGCAAGGAGGAGGGTTTCCCAGGCTTGAACTCGTGCTGGCCGGTGTTGGCGTTAGAAGACTTGGCCGGAACTGATGGCCGTTCTAGCGACGAGCAACGCTGTAAAGTAACGAAAATATAAATTTATCATTATACGAGCAGTTGCCCGCGGCTTCACCCGCGTATAGGGCGCTTTTCGCGTAACCTGTGGTTTATTTTTTATTTTATTGTATCCTATTCCCGAGCTAATTTTATATATTCACCTCCGAATTTCAAAAACTCAAAACTTTCATTTTAATTTTCAACCCCAATAACATCCCCCTTAATGCACCCCTGGCAAAAATTTTCATAATTTTAATTTGACCATTTCATAAACTACTACCATAATAATTTTCAAGACTTAAATATGATAAATACAAACCCTTAGTTCAACCCTGGCAAAAAAAACTTGATACCATTATTTTTAATTTTACATATAAACAATACATGTTCCAAATATCATTACTGGAAGTTCAAAAACAAAGAAGTTCCATACAAACTGTTTAACCCCCTTTCACCCCCTTAGGGGTGGAATTTCCAAAAATCCGTTCTTAGTACGCGACTACGTACTAAAAGAAATACACCCTCCAAATTTCACACTCCTAGGACCAACCGTTTGGGCTGTGCGTTGCCTATAGATGAATGAGTCAGGACAAAGAGTCTTATAGTATAGATTTTTCATAGCACCATCGGTATTTATCATTAATTTCGTAGCAATTACGCTTTAAATTTTCTCCTTATGTAGTACACATACATTAAGTCATAATTGCCTAATGTAAATCTACTGTATTTTTACGAACAATAATTAATTAATGTGATGTGATGGCGGATGACATATTTTTTCCTAATATCCGCAATAAAGGTTTCAAATTTTTTTTATTAGTACACACACGGCTGGTTAACCCCATACTGAATCATTTCTAGTTTGTGTTATGGTAGCTAACACAACTGATATACTACATTTATATTTTATATATAAAATTTCCGTGTCACAGTGTTTGTTACCGTACTCCTCCGAAACGGCTAGACCGATTTTTACCAAATTTTATAAGCTTATTCAGTAGGTCTGAGAATCAGGTACTATCTATTTTTCATACCCCTAAGTGATAAAGGTTGTTCATCCTTTATTTTTCTTTTAATTAATAGAAATAATTTATAAGGCAAAACAACGTTTGCCGGGTCAGCTAGTTTTATATATTTTATATAGATACATATTTAACACCCAGATCCATAAAGACGCACGTCAGCCCGAACTTGGCCAGCGTGGTGGATTATGGTCTATATCTCTCTCCTCGTGAGACTCCTGGGACTCGGGGGTCCCAGCAGTGGGAACGCTTAGTGGGATGCTATGTAATGATTAAAGGGAGTTGTATACATACAGTGGGCAACGGCGGTCGCGCATAGATCCCGCTCTCCCTGAGCTGAGACATTTCTTGGTCGGAGTGAGTGAACGTGTGCACACTGAGCGCCGGCCGCGGGTGCCCGCCGCGCTCGTACGCTGGAACACACACGAAAGAAATAAGATTCTTATTTCCCAACAAACTATACACTAAATAGAAATATTAAATAGGGACGATAATACTTCGTTCGTTTAAGAATTTTAACCCCTTAAGTGGTCGATTTTTGTTTCTCGTTTTAAATAATATATTTGTGTAATAGACATGTATTACTGTCTAGGAAAAATTAGTAAAAAAATCTAAACATTAACTTACTATACTTTTTTGCAATAATGTGAGTGTTGTTTATAAACTACATTACGCAAAATTAAAAAAAATATAAGAAGGGCAATTTTATGTGTGATTTTTAGTATGTTGTAAACAACATTGACCATTTAAGGGTTAAAATAAACTAAACCATATATTTGGAGTTCAATTTCATTGAAACGATCATCTATCAAATATGTAAGTACTAGATAGAAAGTGATATTATTATCTTTAAAAACGGCAAGGAAAATAAGACCACAAGTAAGAGTGTTTTCTTGTTTGAGTTTAGTACGGTCCAACCAGAGCCAACGTGCGGAATGAATTGCTAAAATAACCACCGTAACAAGGTACACCGTAAGGTTCCTGATGGAGTCTCTTTCTTTCGATAAGTACATATCAAATTCAGTTTTAATGTACTCAGTAATTATTATTGAAATAATTATGAAAGTACCTGCAGAGATAGTATGCGGTCGTCCCATAATAGCGGAGGCGGCGCGTTCAAATTGCGCTGTGTCTTTCAAATCTGGCCACGTAGCACTCGCTGTAATATACAAATAATTGGGGTTTAGTTATCTCTAATGTCACCGTTTAAAAAATATCACAGAGGCAAAACTTTTTATCTATACCAATATTGAAAAGAGGAATAGTTTGTCATTTTTTACTCGGAGTAAGTAAACGTGTGGACACTGAGCTCCGGCCGCGAGTGAGAGAAGGCCCCGAGTCCCAGCAGTAGGACCTTATAGTGGGCTGCTTATGCTTAACATAGGCTATACTTTGTTTCTCTATAGAAGCAGCTAGACGATACGTTTCATTTTTATTTGCGACACAGGCCTCGTAAGAGTTCTACAGCAGGGCACAGCGCTCCTACAATGCGCGACCACAATGTCATTAATTACACAGCTCTACAAAAAATCAATTTTTTTTTGTTGCCCTGTTTATCATCGCAAATTGTTACGTTTTTAAGTGCCCAGATTACGAATATATTCGTAAAAGTACTAAATTTGCTCGTTTTTACAAATTGAATTTTAACGATTTATCGTCAAAATTTTAATTTTCAGTCATTTGTTGAAAAAAAAAAACGAGCAGATCTTACAAAATCATTGATATTTTCACGAATTGTGTGTATAAATAGACCCAAATTCATCATCATATCAAAGGCAACAAAACCACTGTAGACCAGTGTTATAAGCAAATCTGTCTGTGTGCAAGTGATCATGATAATTGCAAATAAATATATTATTATTATATTATATTTATAAGTACGCCTCGCGGCGTTACCCTTTACCCTACTTTATGCCATTTCCATACCAAGTTTCCAAATGTTCCAGCCGTTTGACAGTAAAGAAGTGGCGCCTCTAAAATATTTCTGGGATTACACACTTATCGTGTCCCACTTAAAGGCTTGTAAGGATACCATCTTTCTTTCCAGTCAACTCGGTCTTTTGGTTTAGTCCTAATATTATTTTTATGACAGGCTCGCTGAACTAATTCCTGGTTCTGCACCGTTGATATAGGCAGGAATCAGAATATTAGAAAGGACTACTGATTCCCATACAAATACAAATACAAATACAAATACAAATCATTTATTGATAACACCAAAGTTACAAGTCAAATAATATGATATCATTACAAAAGTATATGATATGTATCCATGTCAATTTTCAATTATATTCTAGTACTATAATATCATTACAATAGTATATGATATTAATCATAATGTCAATTTTCACTACTAATTCTAGTATCTAATATAATATCAATACAAAAGTATATGATATGAATCAAATGTCAAATTGTCAATTTAAATGTCAATTTTCAAATTTAGATAATCATTTATATTGTACAAAGTTTTATCTAATAGCCAAACCCTGAGTCTAGTCTTAAAGCTGGCGGTGGAAGGTGCATCCCGGACAGTCGCAGGTACGCAATAAAGCATGGCGCGGAAATTTGCCATAATTTCCGATAAAACCTAGATGGCGCTGAAAAACGGGAGTGCAGCCAAGCTGCCACCAAATTCCAAACAATAGTCCAAAAAAATACAAAATTTATTTATTTGACAAAGTAAATGTTACAAATATATAAAGAAATCCAAAGGCTTCCGAACTAGTTCAGAACTGTATGACGGAAGCCGATAGTAGATAGCGAGACCCGAGTGAAGTCGTTTCAGATATATACGAATAGATGGCGTTATGTGTAATCAAATGATACACGAAGTACGATTCTCGACAAGAGGTTGAGCGTCTATTATACATATTTATTAGTCTATGATATAATAGAAAAAAAAATTACCTGCGTTCCCCATAATATCCGAGTCGCACTCGTCGACGTGATCATCGTCGTGGTTGCTTTTGGCCGGAGTCATGCATTCGCTGCTCACGCTCTGGTTATCCGAACCCTGGGGATTATTTATACATTTATTTTTTAAGTTCGTGATGTCGGTTTTGCAGTGATGCATTTGAAATAGAGCTTTTTTTTTATTACACCTACCTCCGATGTTTGTTTTATTCGAAGCCTATTCTTTACTGCAACACCCTTTCATACCAGTTCTCGCTTTTGCTACTTCTCGTACTTTCATTCTTCGTCCTTATCTTTCTTGTATCCATCTCCATTCATATTTATTAAATCTATTCCTATGCTATCTATGGTTTGTTTATTTATTTCTTAATTGATGTAAATATCTTTATTTCATACTTTTGGGCACTTAGTCCGTCAGACTTGGTATGACGCGTAGTGCTCCCATATTTTTGCTTCCATTCCTTATGCCTACTCTTTTAACAATTTCTTTGCAATACAATATAAACTTATGTCTAACTACTTTATCTAACATGATATTACTTATATTTTCTACAGTTATATTTACATTTATTAGGTTTTCTAGATTAAATCGTTCATCAGGAATGGTGCTGGGCAGGACACGTGGTTAGGCGAAATGAGACCAGGTGGAGTAAAGCAAATCAAATAGGCGGTACCGAATGACTATAAATGTCACAAACGAAAACGATTGCAAACAATTTTAGTTAGGCGGTCGGCCCATCAGCTGGCCGAGTCTGAAAAAAGCCATTCGCAATTCATGCCATTTATAGTAAGAATGAAGTCGATTCTTATTCTCAACTGATACCGATATACCATTTTATAATGGAATTTTGATATAAGACTAGCTGACCCGGCAAACGTTGTTTTGCCTCACTTAGGGGTATGAAAAATAGATAGTGTAGCTTATATGACACGTTCGTAGATTTACCATAGCAGCGCTCTATCGCATCTATTGATTACTTACTCAACCCAGTCGAAAGGTATCGACATCTGTTAGAATCATTTGGAGTTAACAGATAATTGTGACTGTCAAATAATAACAGACAATAATTAGCAATAAATTAAAATTGCGACTATAATTTGAGATTTAAACTATCCTATCTCTCAAGTTGGATCGAACTGCACATGGTGTGCGAATTTTATTATAATCGGTTAAGTGGTTTAGGAGTCCATTGAGGACAAACATAGTGACACGAGATTTATATATATTAAGATAATGAGAATGGTATTTTTGTATCAGTTTTTTTTTCAGACTCGGCCATAAACAAAAAAAAATGGTCTATAAACAAAAATTACATTATCAACGTAGAGCGAACGCCGCTGGAGCGCGTCCTGAGATCGGAACCCGGAGTCCCCGCTGCAGACGCTGGCCAGCCGCGCAAACTGATACCATATGCAAAACAAAAAGTCAAGCAAACACACGCACACAACAGAAAATAAAAGAAACAATGGAAACAAAAGCTAGTTCATAGGGCGTAAATTTCTAGTAAAAAAAGTTGTGCCATAGATTTCAAGTACATATAATACTGAATTACATTTTAGAAAAGATTGACATATAAGTGTTTTTGTAACCATAGAAGGTCTTTAGTAAGTTAAATATCGTGTCCATTAGCACGCGCCAGTGACACACAAATTGTCGATTTTAGTTAGTTGTTTAAGAAACCCTTTTGTAAAGGTTCGTTGTCTTCATAATTTTTATTAGACTCCATGAACTAGCTCAAAAAAATATATCTAAGTACTATCTAAACTAATCTATGAAAACAACAATTAACTACAACACTAACTAAAGAGCAAAATAATTCAAGAAACAATTTTTATTGTTTCTTGAATATATGCTCTAAAAAACAAATAAGTTTCTTCTTACAATGAATATGAAAGGAAATCTGTCTATTCAAAATCACTACCTAAATATACTATGTACTTCATTGGAATATTTATAAATAGAGTCACTAAAGAAATACATGTTTTCTCGCTTGCATAGCTAAATGTGTGCGAGCAAAAGTAATAAGTGTTTTGTTTATTTTAATTATTTTTAGACCTAAATCCAAAATTTTGAACGGGGTACCCAAATTAGAAGTAAACTTGGAGGTGAAAAAGATAACTCAATGACGACTATCGTACTATACATAGTAATGCCCAATAAAATCTTTACTGACTTCTTTATTTTACAGGATTTCTGGTAACTAAAGCACAACCTTTAAGGGCGGACTCAGCACATCAACACAATTTTTTCTACGACTTTAGGTAAATGTACGAACAAAAAATTTACTGTTCCATACGAAAATGTACAAAATAATAAGCAATGTTTATTTTCGCGACACATACTAAATATAGAAATATTAACCTTATTGACCATAAATAACAAACGTTCGAGGCAAGGAAGGCAATTACTACTTAATGCTTAAATACTTAAAGCCGCCCCGCCCCTTAAAGGGTTTTGCGTTAGATACCAGAAACCCCTGCATAAGAAATTCCATGTATTTAAAACTTCGAGAACTTTCTTACCTAAGTAAAAGCTAGGCATACCTGCGAGAGCGGCATTTGATTGTCGTTATTAGGCGTAGGAATGGTCCCCGCCGAGGAAGCGTTCGATATGGGAGTCGAACAACTCACTGTAGATCCTGACACACCTGAAAAGTAAAGAAAAGTCTTGTTGTAAATCGTACTACTACTATCATTCGATACACGTAGCGCCATCCATGTTTCACTATGCGATTGCAGCGCGTCAACTTCTACGCCACGCTTTATTGTATCAACAATCTTTTCTAGTATTCTGATCCCCGATATACTAATAAAGATTTTTAGGGTTATTATACCCTATTACTAAGACTCCGCTGTCTGTCTGTCTCCAGGCTGTATCTCAGAAACCGTAATAGCTAGAAAGCTGAAACTTTCACAAAATATGTATTTCCTGTGCCGCTACAACAACAAATACTATAAATAAAAAAATGAAAATATTAAAGGGGGTCCCCATACAATAAACGTGTTTTTCTCGTATTTTTTAGCTATATATCAATAACGGAAGCTGCTACACACTTACAATTTTCACAAAATATATAAATGTATGTTAGCTATAATATAAAATTATAAAATTTTAATAAAATAAATATTTAAGGGGGGCAACCATACAACAATGGTACGGAACCCTTCATGCGCGAGCCTCGTACTTGGCCAATTTTTTATTTTGATTTTGTTACCACTACTTTGTTACACTAGAATAAATGTATTCTAGTGTGATTACCTAGTTGATGATCAGAGCAATGCGAGGTGAGGCTCGAGATGGATGTCAAGCTGGACTTGCGGCTGCCGAGGCGAGAGGCGGGCGGGGAGTGAGGCGCGGAACTTGCCTCCGCCCAGCCGCTGTAGCACGACTTTATGTCGCAGATCACCTGGAACACACGTGGGCCAATTACATATAAAATCTAGCTGACCCGTCAAACGTTGTTTTGCCCCACTTACGTAGCCGATTCTCAGACCTATTGAATACGCATATAAAATTTGGTAAAAATCGGTCAAGCCCTTTCGAAGGAGTACGGTAACTAACATTGTGACATGGAAGTTTTATGTAATATGTGATGATTTAGTGTATTACGCGTTGAGTGCATGCGTGTTTGAACTCGATTCAATAAAGAAACCTTTGAAAGTTCGCTTCTTCTTGCTCGCACTCATTTCATGACATGGACTTTCAAATGTGTTCTTTATTGAATCAAGTTATACCACCGCAAAGACAATGGAATTGATGTGGTGTTGATATTGTTTTCAATTGTTAATTGTAATTTACTAAAAATAATATTCCAGTGTTTTCCTTAGAAGACGCTCATTACGTATAGCGTAAATTCCAACGCATTTATAATTGTGAGAAATAAAACTTGTAATGCAAGTTAAGTAGGTACTGCCGGTCATAATTTCCAATGAGTGGTCAACTACCCCGAGCAACAGAACTTGATTTACTTGATGATCTACTTTATTTACCTGTATGAATTAATTTCTTATAAAAACCCAATTAATTGCATTACACAATTACATTTTTAAAGATCAAAACTACAACATCCTTCATATACTTGAAAAAAAATACTAATTACTACTATAAAACAACGTTTGCCGGGTCGGCTCGTCTATATATATAAATGAAACCCCTATATCCCTTGGTCACACCATCACGCGTGAACGACTGGACCAATTTCAATTTTTTTTTATTGTTTGTTATTGTCAGGAGAAGGATTTAGATTCTTCTCTTTAGTTGTTTTTTTCTGTCATAAGAGACAAAAAAAAACAAAAAAATTGTGAATTCGGTCCAGCCCTCCTAGGCGTGACAAAGGGATATAGGGATTTATTTATATAAATTTAGATATATAGATACCAATTCGAATTAAATAATCATCGTTAAGACTTCTGACGGGTCAGCTAGAGTAAAATATAAAGCGCCATTATAAAATCACCTCAAAAACAATATGGTGGACGTATTACATACAACAGATGTTTAGACACCCAGATCCGTACCTGTAAACTAGCAGCCGGCAAAGTCCTGGGCTCGGCGGTTTGTCTGACGAGTTGCTCACTACCCTCTTGCAAGTGTCCGACTTCCGCTAACATTGCAACTTCACTCTCCTAACATGGGAAAGAAAATACGAATTAGGCATATGTATAACGTAAACAATATAAAGAACCGTATTATTCCTTGGTAGAATTACACTACTACCAAATGTTATTATTTTTCCTTTCCAATAGGCACGAAGAAAAGAAGAGTATATAAAAGACATGAATTTTTGTTGTGTTTTAACACTATACAGGTTTTTATTAGTACACGATAAAAGTGTCATGTTACACCATGCATTTCAGGTGGAAAAGATAATTATTTCCACAATCAGGTGGAAAGACTGTAAGACCTCGTCCAGTGATAAGCCTGCTGGACGGGTAGCTACTCTAGTCAACGACACTCTGGCCAAAGGTGGAGCCGAAATTGCTAGACCTAAAGGAGACTGCCGGAACACATCGTTAGCTCCAGGTTCTCCACAGTGCTCCAGGCGAACACTAGATAATACTCTACCACCATGCTTACAGGTACAAAAACTCACCACAACTGTGTTAAGCATGGATACGAAGTGGCAGAAGCGGTTACGCTCTTCAATGAGAGCAGCCTTCACGGCCTTCTCTTCCATCTCTTCCAACTGCTGCTTTCGTTCTTGAACATCCTGAAATTGGTCAAGTTATTGCATTTGTTTCAAAATGCGTCAAATTTGCGAGATATCTTTAGTATAGTTTAGTTTAGTATACACTTGGAAACTATAGAATGGTCTTCCATATATGGCCTTCCTGGCGAACTTCACCTTAAAAAGAGGGGTCGGGTAACATAGTGCGTGTTACTAGAATCATAGATGATGGTAACTGCTTAGAAACAGGCTAATAGTTTGCATTTTTGTCAGCTATTCCACAAGAAAAGTAGGAAACCCCTTATCCAAGTACGTATTGGCAACCATCATCTGCAGATTTAAACATACCTGCATGTTAACGTCCGCCCGTCGCCGCGCGTCCGTAGGTTGTCTCCTAGCCTTCCTGGCCTGCCTCTGAGCATCGGCCACGCGTCTTCTCAGCTCGGTTCTAGCACGCTTGCATTCTCTGGCGTGTTCTCGACTCAGCGCCCCGGTGGCGCATCCGCCGCGACGCCACTCGTCAGCTCGCTCCGACAGAGGGGTGATCAAGGTGTCCATAAGTACGCTGGAAATAGGAAAGAAAATTGACAAATTGACAAGGTTTTATCAAATTTGAAATACATGTATATTTGGCCTTCAATATGACAAGAAACACGAGATAAATTACGATGTGAACATTAATAGTGTGTTGATATAATGTGAATAAAATATATTTATTTGTCCGCCAAATCTTGTAATTTCAATCAGATCCACGTCAATGGTGGCGATTCAGCGGCACACACGACTAAACTAAATTTTAAGAAGCCCCGTCTCTTTTCATCTTAGTTGGCCAGAAAGAGACTGCACGTTCTGAACCACACACAAAACAACTTAAATCACGTCAAATATGAAAAATGTAAGCGATTTTAGAGCGCACCCAATTATATCAGCTCTAAATCTGACGTGTTTAACGTGATTTTAGATGTTTTGTCTATGGTTTAGATCGTACCATCTCTTTTTGGTCATTTATGACGAAAAGAGACAGAGCTACTTTAAATTTAGTTTAGTCGTGTGTGCCGCTGAATCGCCACCACTATTAATTAAAGTTTCAGTGACGTATCTTCGGTCACAACACAACGTGATTATTTATACCATGGAGCTGGTGTAATGATAAAACCAAAATACGGTCATAGCAACTCCCTTTCTTAAGAGAGGGTAAATTCATCAAATTTATATTTAAACTGGTTATAAAAGATAGTATTTTACGAAAATAAAGTTATCAGCTTTATTAATGAATTGCTGTATTAACTGAATATTCAGTTATAAATGAGTTTCATGTACTGCACGCAAAGAAAACGTAGTTTTATGTCCACCAAATACATATTTAGTGTATAAAGCTTAGGAGTTCTAGTCAAATATTGGTGACTCTAGTGATTAAAAGACAAACCTGCTTAAATGATTGACTCAAATATGATAGTTTCTTTCTTAAATTCACTTATTAGGTAATATTAAAGTTAAGTCATAAAAGCACATATACAATTAATTCATATATAAGAAATAAAATTACAAATAAATAAAAACACACAGAAATAAAAAAAAATTTCAATATATATGTAAGTACTCTAAAAATTCAATGATAAATATAAGGCAACAGATAAAGTTATGTGATGTTATTATTTTCCTCGAGGAAATGTCAGCGCACTTTATCAATAATCTAGCAAACTTTAAGGTAAATTATTTATAGCAAGTACATAGATGTTGATACTTATCAGATGTTATTTATACATATATTTGTCACTGTCTGTCTACTCCACCATCTACTTCATGACGACCACGACCGCTTTGTCAAGACCGTACCGACTCAGAGAAGAGAGTTAGTACCTTTATTCAGACCATACATTTTGTGTCTAATCAACACAGGTTTAAAAATACTCTGCTGATAACATCCAAAAGTTTAACTTATGTTTTAAACTAAAATCGCAGTACCCTATGACGCCAACGATTGATATAGTAAACATTACCTACCACTTTATCACCAAACTTTTTATGCCTGTGCCACAATTGGATATTACCATGCAGATAAATACTCGTAATATGAGATTTACAATAGTTTGTATGGTTTCATGAAAGTCAACAAACTTTTTTTTCTACGTTTAATATATTATACTTGCGCATCTTATATCTTATCATTATCTTATATTCTTAATCATAGTAAGATATATTGTGATCTACAGTATATTGCGCTAATCTACCCGTAATCAGGGTTACCAGATGCGAAGATTGATTTTCTCGTACGGGGTCGCCCCGTCTTACATTTTCGCGTATTTTGTTAAAAAAACAACGTACGAGATTTTTTAGCAAAATATAGTGTTTTAGAATTTCAAAAATAATGTGTCATTATATCTTCTTACTTGTAGCTTATAGTCGTTCTATTGCTTATTCTTATAGTAGTAAATAGTATCATCATACAAAAATATTTTATTTTACCCGGACGGACCATATTCAGATAATCGTTGTGTACGAGGATTGATGTTAAAAATCTCGAAAAAGTACGAGAATACAAAATCAAATCAAACCCAAACACATTTATTAGACATAAATTACAAAAATAGCAATCCAAAGGCTCTCAAAGTAGTTTTTATTAAATATAGTACATCTGGCACCGCTTCCCGTAATATCAATCCGGATCTTACCCTATAAATGTTTTCATCCTGGACTCGATAGCTCGGTGCCGAAGGCATACTCTTGTGAGTGCTGTGCCGATCTCCTTCGTTGCTCCTGAAACAATATAAAAGATTTTTAACTAACTTTGTCACAAACCTCTCCTTCCACGGTCAAGAAGCTTTTATGCACACGCTTAAAATAATCACTTCCATGGTTTACAATTCTAATACACATCCCTTTGAACAAATACCAAATAAAATTATGATTTTTATTTGGTAACTGGTCGTTTTTATAAAAAAATGCCTGGTATCCAAAGTAAAAGATACGAAGTTATTTACAATGCTATAAAAACCTTTAAAGTAAAACCTTCAAATTAATTTGGGATTTTTAATGTTCTATAAAATGTACTTGTATTAATTTCCTACATATATTGATACGTGCAAATCTGAACGCTATGTCGCGGCAAATAGATACATACATACATACATATTAATCGGACAAACGCCACCGCACACCAAAAGAGCGTAAGAGCCCACATTCATTGCATATTGAGCTGTAAAGTGATACAGTTATAAGAGTTATATTAAACTGCATGGTCAAAGATGATCAGATCAGACGGTAAGTAAAACCAGGCTTATTTGTGTGCTGCGTTCAATGTGCCTTGAACCATCAAAACGGACGGACGTGTTTTCCAAAATCAGTGACACGCGATAAATGTTGTGTTAAAGTAAACTGGCAACAATGGCTCCAGTGGCGTTGGTTTTCACGATCTTCGCTACGTACATCTGTCTTTCGCATGGACGTGAGTGGTTTTTAATTCTTCTTCTTCTACTACGCATGAGCTTAGTGACCAAGCTCTGGTATCGAGACTTTACAAGCCGCCCAGTCAGAGGCCTTCCTCTGATTAACGAGTGCTTGTACTGGTGACTATCACCCGGGACTTATTTAACGTGTCATCCGACCTACAGTAGCGCTCAGGTGAAAATGACACTATACCAAATTAAATGATGAAAATGACACTATACCTTTGGGAAAAAAAAATACCAAATTTAATTTGGTATTTTGTAATCCAAAGCCTGTCGATCGATCATCGATCTGTGCTTAACCTCGATGATCGCGTCAGATCACTTTAGTTAGCCGAAATACAGCCGCAACGTTTTAAATTCAGTGCATTGACAGGATATTAGCTGTTCTGTGGCCTTCTAAATTGCCGGCAGTCGATTGTTTTGGTTTGTTTCATTCAAATCTACTACGTTTTTATATTCTGTTTACAAGATATGTATAAGTTTTTTTTAATTACATAGTGGATGAGATTGACTGGTCAGGCAAGTGAGCATTCGTAAGATTATTTGTTTATGTCAACTTTTTTATTAATCTATTTATAGCTGTAGGAAAGTTAACAATCTAGCTTATTAAAATAAGTTTAAAAATTTTTTGCTCAACACTATTGGCTCTTCTTATTAGCTCTTCAGAAACATGTACAGCTACAGTGTATTAAAATGCAATCTTTATTAATTTCTCTGGTTTTCCTTGTTGTATTTATTGTCACAAAGTTTCTACCTACATATCGATGAGCTTTTTGCCAAATCGAAACAGAATATCTTTACCAATAAACAACTGCACTTTATTATTTCTTTCTTGAAACAATATTTTTAGACCTCAAAGACTACAATTCACTTGTTGGTAAGTCGAGTTCGCTTACTTAGCCGTAACCGGTTAACTCTCGCCTTGAAATCAGCTAGATTATACTTATTCAGAAGCAGGGAATATTCGTTACTATGGCAAAATCAAATTTATGCGCTTTTATAGTTACATAAACAAAGTCTACACAAATATGTACCTATTGCTAGAAATACCATGACACCGGTCGGACAAGAACAAGGTTCTTTAGACCTGTCTGGTCAGTAGCTGTTGTTTTTATTTTGATACGTCCACGAGAACCTCTTCTTACTCAAATATCGCAGACAATTTGTTTGTTTGTGTGAGTTAAGAGGAAAATCTTTTCGTGTCGCGTAGGTTCCAGACATGCAGATTTAATTATATTTTTATTGTATGATTAACATTGTGGACATAATTTATTCCGACGATTTAAGATTTTAAGATACATAAGTTCAACAGGCATGGCTGAAAGACTCATCTTCTCTTCTAATCTTTGCGAGTAACATGCACAAGGTTTTTATTTCAATTTCACTGTAAGGGTTATGTTTTTGACGTGACAACGTCTTAAATTAGGTTGCGGCTGGGAGTCACTTATGAAAAAGTGTAACGCCCGGTAACGTTACGATGAGTCACCGAACGAGAGAGAGGCCCGCCGAATGCCTTGCGTCTCTCTCCCACTCAACTATGATCGGTCTGCCGCGTGCGCAGACGTTGTCACGTAAAATCTTCGCCCGTAAAACCGACTTTACAGGCAACAATTTTTTTTTATCAATGTCATATAATAGAATAGAATATATAATTATCTTTATTGTACAACCACAAATTAAAATATCAAAATTAAAAACTCATCTATGACGTGAGCGATGCATCAAGCTAATAAGGTGATTAGATGTTTAGCAATAACTTGCTATGATTTATATCACATGGCTAATTAACTGTTATTCCTGTTATACACATAATACTAAATATTACCTATCCAAGTATCCATATTTGTGTATAACTTTGTTAACATCTCAAGAGGTTCTCGCTAGATGGATGGATCAAGGGTCAAATACAGGAGGCGGAGGTTCCTGTCTCTGTAGCCTCTATAGCCAGTAGCTTGGCCCCGCTACCTGAGTCACACTGGTTTTAAGTTTTAGATTTCTTTATTTTTTTTTTTAGATTTTTTATAGTATTGAAATATTGTAAAAACTAAGATATGTAAAGAAAGAAATAAGATACAGTGTAAACTCTATATAGCGCTACTGAGCCTTCAGTGGCGTTATATAGAGTTTATAGTTTTTAGAGTTATTAGTTATATATACTGTGCGTTTTATGGCGTTATAAAGAGTGGTCGTTAAATGGAGAGAATGGATCTTTGTGTCAAATACAAGCTAAACCAACTAAAATCAATTGAATTCGACGCTTAAGAGAATTTGTCGTTAAATCGAGTGACGTTACATGGAGTTTACACTGTATGTTAAAAATACACTAACGATTACATTGAGAGATAAATGAGGTTAACCGATCCCATATGTCAATGAACAAGAAACTCGTTTACCACCATATCCAAGCATACGTGAAACCTTTTGAAAAATACTCAACGGCGCCGGTTTCTATATTATTTACACTACGAAAAAACTAAGAATTTAAAATAATATGAATTAATGAGGTAGCCTGTTGTGAACGGTAAAAGGTTGCCATTTACATATTCTATATTATATCATATTTAAAATTATGAATATGATAATTAAAATATGATTAGTATTCATATTGAAAACGTTAGTAACTCTTTCTGTGTATCTATGTGTCAGATGATTAAATCAGGTTTATCAAAAAAAAAAAAGTACACTAGCATACTTTGGAATCCGTTGAAAATAGGCTTTTCATAATTGTAAAATAATATTTAAGTTATAATTTTAAACCTACATTGTTTGTGTAAACAATGTTGAGACACCATAATAAGGCCCGATGCGATATACGAGGTATATCGCCGGCAAAGAATTTCGATACTGGTTGCCAAAAAAATATGGTAAACTAAAAATATAACTATAATGCAATATTTGTGGTAGTATGTTTGTAGTTGTATATGTACTAAGGTATTTTTTATAATGCGGACCAAACCACGGGAATTAAATATTTTTTACATATAAGTCAGACTGACTAACAACTTCTGAGACAAGTTTCTAACGATTTATGTCATAGACCGTTTGAAATGACGCATAAGAACTTATCAGAAACAATTATGTTGTTAATTAATTACTTGTGAAAGGTCATTGACATGTAGCAATTGCAGCTTGCAGAGTAACATACTGGTTGCAGAATGAAGGAAGGGTTGCTAGTCCAGATTTGGAAGATAATAGACTCAGTAATAATGAACGTTTAGAAGATGATGAAGGTAACAATGAATATTGGACTGGAGCACTTACATAGTCACGGCACTTATGTTTAAATGGTTCCATAGCAAAAAATTAACAATGGGGAATATGCATCTTTTACAGCTTTAATCCACTCCTCGCATCGTTATTACATGGTAAACACATAATACTGGAAAATGTTAGTAAAGTCAATTTTTTTTTAAATAACATTTCGAAACTACGTTTCAACTTGACATGTCCAAACGGTATCATTTTTCAAGCAGTGTTTGAAAAAGCTGCAGTCACATGACTAGCATAGTTGCATACATTTCACCACAGAATAAAAGCAAGTTTGTTAGAAGAAATAATTTACACTGACGTCACTCACGATACGATTTGACAAATGGCGCATAATATTTCGCCTTTAAATGCTTCATAACAAAAATATGATCTTCTAAGTCATAGAAGAAGATCATGTTTAGACCAAATTAAGGAGAAGGCGAAACTCATGTTGTATAAGGAGATCAAGGATTTGGCCGAAGATTAAACTACCTGGAAAAAACTCCACAGACAAGAGCCCAGCTCTTAAATATTGAATGAATGAATGAACTAATATATATTCAGTTAGATGTCCTATCAATCATAGAGAAGAAAATCAAGCCATAGAGAAGAAAATCAAGTAAATTTAAATAACATGCATATTCCCTATTCTAACCTATAGCAAAGGTCGACAAGGTAGCACAGAGCAAAACCACTGTTTACCCAAACGCACACAATACGTATTCTAAGCGAGATTTAGTGATTACTGCACAGTCTTTATTCAGCACTTAGATTATTAATATTGTATGTTGCTGGTTGAACTAATAAGTGGTAGAACACTAGGTTGTTGGGGCAGTGAGGCAAAACAGCTTGCATCCGAAATAGGGCAGAGGTTGGTGAAGAAGACAAGAGATATCCCGTTCCAGATGCAATGATTGGCGTTATTGAACGGTCAGGGCAGATGTTAATTGATTAGGTTTAATTCCAATTTAAAGCCTTCTTCTACGTATGACCTAACTCGCCCGAAGGCCTCGGACTGCGAAGCTTTGGAACTCACGACCTGAGTCTCTGTTTCCTGAGAGGTATCATCCGGGCGTCTACAAAAGTAGAGTTAATAGGTATCTTCTAGGTAAGCGTGCCACACCGTAGACTGCAGCGCAGCTTAATATCAGGCTAGCTGTAGTCAAACGCTAACCTATAAAGGATAAAAAAATATATAAAAAAAAAAACTTGGGTTGTTGATATCGACATTATGTATAAATTTATTGCAAATTGTGACGTGAGTAGTACATAAAAGTCTTGATTAAAAATCCCCGTGAAACAGGTTATGTTTAAGATGGTGTGACTGTGTAGCGGAAAACCTTAAGTGCAAGTTTTACATAAGTGACTCACCACAAGACAATAGGTTCATTAAGTAGGTTATTTTTTACACAACAATTAGTAATTTGCAGCTTAAATTTAAAACAAAATGGCTGAAGTCCGCAGTTATTGACACTACAGTTAAAAGTTAAGTTTTTTGTATGCGTCATTATTTTATCTAATTGTTTATCCTAACGTGTAAGAAGAGCTAAATTTCGAATAGGTATTTCAAATACCTTTTCATTAGGCTCCATATTATTCTTGCATTTATTTAATACACTTATATTTCTTGACATTAACGCCCAGCAAACCGAATGAGGAAAATATTTCGCAAAATTCGAAGCAGAGCTAAACACGTTATACTTAAAATATGTTACTACATATTCATAACTATAGAGGTAGCTAGTTATTGCTAGGTACTTATCAAAACGCAAGCAAGCGTAATTACTTGATAAGTTTCAACTTTGAAGTAGTGTTTATCTAAGATCAATGTAGGTTATTCGCGTGTTACTCATACATTGGAGTTTATCCAACCTTTGTGCCTGATGATTCGTTTACTCGACTAGAGGAAAAACGAGCGTGTAATTATTTAACAAAGAATTTAAATGCAACTGCACTTACTCTTAGGATATGCAGCACGGTGAAATAAAACTTACATCAACAGCGGCTTTTGTATGCTAGTGTTGGGCGTAGAAGACATATTTCGTTGATTTTGAAACCAATATGGCCAACACCTGACTGAATAATTTAGTCCGGCTATCATTTATGTTTATGTTTTCGGTATTAGCTTATCATGTTTCAGCACTATCAGAGTGCGCCCGCACTGCATCATCGCGAGCGTACATTAGCTGTATTCCTGTGTGAACGACACTGATTGTACTGAAACGACACTGATTGTACATTTCGGTGGCGGCCATCTTAGTTTTTAAAAATATCATAGTGTAAACCTTCATTATGCATGACAAGGTATCAAAGGTCATTTGATACACATATTGAAAGACCTGTACAAACATATACAATCCGCCATGTCATGGCGGTGACGATTTTGCAGCGGGTTTCATCAAATCATAGCAAAAACATTCCCGAGTACTACACCTGACAAACAAAAAAATTAATCGAAATCGGTCCAGTCGTTCGGGAACTACGATGCACGGACTCACAAACAGACACGTTCAAACCAACCCGTTGTCCGGTTGTACAAATTTATTCAAAAATGTCTTACGGAAGTTTACCAGACCGTTTATTTACCTAATGAATTATTGTAACAAATCCCTTTCAGAATCATCATGTAACATACCTGATGGCGGCCCGGGCACCTGCAAATCACTATATGAGTGTCCAGCGTTGTTAGAAATTGTCAAAAAGCAACCTAAGACTCAGCAAGACATAGATTTGTTGACCAAGTCCAAATGTGGTTTCGAAGGATCTGCACCGAAGGTAAGCATCCATACTTTGAATACCGGATAGTTTAAATAATTACTAGCTGACCCGGCAAACGTTGTTTTGCCTTAAACAATAAATAGTATATAAATTTAGTAAAAATCGGTCAAGCCGTTTCGGAGGAGTACGGTAAATAACATTGTGACATGAAAATTTTATAAATAATATGATTCCATGACAAAGGCTGTCAGTTGGGCGTGCTTACCACCTCAAGTCCAGGAGGTCATGGCTTCGATCTCCGTTAATGAGCTCGAGCTTCGGTGAAGGAATACATCGTGAGGTAACCAAAGCATGGTGGTTAGGCATTCTTTAGTGCTCGCGTGGCTACCAACCACCCTTAAGTTGAGAATATATAAAATATATATGTAGCTATAATAACAAATCTGTTCCTGACATTTTGACCCTGTTGATACGGTATACATAAATATGTATATTTATTTATAAAAGATGACTTACACAGATTATTAAAAACATGCTTCCTCGATCAAATGTCATATTTAAATAAGCAATATGATTTGCTTATTTTTGCACACACTCATACGTCGAACGTAGAAAAGCATCACGAGGAAACCCACATGCCTCAATTTTTTTTTTTTTTTTCTAGGACACTTTCACACACGGCTGGTTAGCCCCATACTGAACCATTTCTAGCTCGTATTATGGTTGCTAACACAACTGACATACTACATATACATACATACATACATACATATTATATATAAATACATATTTAACACCCAGACCCACAGCCAACAAATTTAGTTAAGCACAAAGATGAAGAAAAAGAAGAACCCGGAACCTTTTGATTAGCAGACCGGCATGGTAACCTTTACGCCAACGAGGTTGTCCATAGACATGCATCAACCGCCAAGTCGCAACGGGCTTCAATTCCTAGCAGTGTGAACGTATGGTGGACAGCTTAGGTGTGTGTATGTGAATTAAAGTAATTATTAAACCGATATCTATCAATTTGCAGGTGTGCTGTCCGAACCCTTGCTATACTCCAGACGGCAAACCGGGTCAATGTGTGAGCATATACGCCTGTCCTGCTTTAGCAAGTCTTCTCCAACCCCCCGTCTCAAAGGAGAACATGCAGTATGTTCAGAATTCCAAGTAAGTTCTTTGATGACACAAACCTGTATTTTGTTAAAAAAATAGTCATAATTATGTTTATTCTTTTTCTGGATGAACCACGAAAGCTCGAAATACAATATAATTAATAAACTTTGCTTAGATTTAATATGTGACCAACGCAAGTGGAATTAATTTATAGAATCAGGAACACTCAGGCCGTAGGTGAAGAATGCTGAGCCAGTAATAATTAGCTCTCAAAGAAAATAACTATGTTGATTAATATACTCAGATACCAGCATTGTATTAATTATCGTTAACGTTTACCTCTTGACAACAGCCATAACATCAACATACATTATAATATACTTGTAATAATGAAGCGTCAATAAACGCACGCGTAATGACAAACAAACTAGTAGTTCTCTGAACAGTACACCTAGCGGACAAAAAAGTCTTAGGACATCGTTTGTAATTACCGAAAAAGTATCACGTGTTATCTCAACAATGACTCGACCAGTTTTATCGATATTAACTAAATCTTTTATAAATAAAGTATTTCATAGCTCTGACAAATATTATCAATATAACTAGATCAGATAATACCGTTGCAACAAATTTCCCCCTTTTTGTCGGAACCATCCCTCCAGTCAAAAATCGCAGACGACTCAATATTTTACTGAGAACTAAAAAGACAAAGCAGAAAAATTTTATGTAGTACCTTTTTTACCAAGTTTCGTCGATTGATTGAAAATTACAGCGTCTACGCGATAAAACAACTAACAAACATATTTACTTACAGACAGACTAAAATAGAATTGGCTAGTTATTGGCAGGATTCGCTCGGTCAGTCAATATATTATTATGATAAATGTCAAAGTCCTTGGTGCATCTCCAACAACTGGCTACAGAAAACTTGTATCGCAAAATGTCAAGGTCATTGTACATGTTCGTATGTCTGTTAAATAAAGTCGTTTTTATAAATTGAAAGTTTTATTGAATGTTTCCAAAGATCGTTTTAAAGTTTTACTTACACGTACTTAGTAAGTACAAATCCGAAATACTCGTATGTTATATTTAGCTTTAGAGTGCAACACTGTTTCTCACGTCAAATATTTTTACGAATTTGACAAGGTTTCATAAAATTTTAATGTAGGAATACTTTTTAAAACATTCCACTATTCAGTCCCTTATTTTTTCTTCGGTGTTTATTTTATTTTATCTATCAGAGGCATATTCTGATTTATTTTGAAAATTTTCAGCAGAGCTATTAAATACTGCATTTTAAAACGACTTTATTAACATTGTTTATATGTACTTACGAAATTGGCCAGAAAATTGTTGTGATAAGTGGTCATAGTCTCGGTACAAAATATATTCCAAGAAATTGTATTCGCAAGACTTACAGATGTTTTGAGAACTCTACACTAGATTAACCTGTTATTGTATCTAATAACAGGAGGACTGAAATACTATAATTATGCATATACTGCTAATAAATCTATCACATTAATCCCATAGCATGGGAGACTCTTTATGCCTTCTAGACAGGAACACAAATATTTCATAACCAATAAAATAATTGTAAACAATACCTATGTAGACCACACTCTGCAAGAAGACAATTATAACAGGATAATTCTTCAGCAAAATACAAACATGCGTGTACATTTTCCCGTAAACTAAGAATGCCTTAGTTGAGGTAAAACAGCAATCATACTCGTCTTTAATTAGACTTTACTTGAATGGGTTAACGACTGGATTTTACGTATGGGAATTGGTTACGTTAATCAAAAATAAAACAGTCAATGACATTGATACTATTAGGTCCGCCATCTTGTTTCGCCGTTTATTTTATGATAAAGATAGATTTAATATAAAATACAATTTTATTTTATTTTACTCGTACCTTATTTGTAAATTTATATGGGTTTAATGTGTGCCTGCAATAAAGAAATTTTATTTATTATTATAACTTAAATATTTAAATATAATAAATAATGTATACTTTGTGTAGGAAATGGGTTGCTCTTTAAAACACGTTCAAGTTCAACGCGGTTACACCACATAACGTTTTTGGTTGTACTATTTTGGCATTAAGGAACTTATATCCAATTGTTACATGTTGTTACCAATATAATATAAGGACCGAGACAGATGGCATAACAAGAGAGAGGCCTATACCCAGCAGTGGGATAGAACAGTGATGATGATGATGATGACCAATAAAACCTTAAACTTTTTTCAGATGCACAGGCAAAGACCAGTACAGCGTTTGCTGCGACCCTGGACGCGATGTGGGCAACACGTTGCCTACTGGAAACTGTGCAGCCAAAGCTACAGCGTTCCCACCCGACCCGAAAACCGAGTGCTGCGGTGTTGATAGCAGAGTCGGGAACAAGATCAACGGTACGTTTTGTTCCAATACTCATTCTATATCTTTAGCTGAATGTCAAGGATGTATACGAGATAGTATAGAGTTATAGATAATTGTCAAAAATAGAACCTTGATTAGCGAGAACTGGATTAGGGAAAAACAAAGCTTGATCGCAGACAGTTTTCGTTTCGAAAACATCTGTTAGTGGGACACAAAAAACGAAATTATTTTTGATGCCAGACTTTTATTCATGGTAATCATTTTTAACTGGTGTCTATTACCGGAAATAAAATAGCGTCCATTAAACTCTTTTAACTGGAAATTCATAGTTTTTGTGTGATGAGATGACATTAAGATTGTATTTGATATTTAATAATAATCCAATAATTATAATTGGTTAATTAAGGAATTTACTTTTTAACGAATTTAAAATCTGAGTAATTTAAATTTCAGCAAAAATGTTTTGGTGGAAAAACTGCTTCTTCTTCAAAATTTATAAAGGATCTCAGATCAAGGAAGATTCTCAGTAATAATACTGTGATAATGAGTCTTTTAATGGTCTTAAAATCAAGCCCCCTTATTGTTTCAACTACTCCAGATTTAGATGGTATTCCAATCCAAATGTCATCGATGACAACACACCAAATCATTTGAGGTTTCAAAGGGTTTCTATTTCCGGTTTCTATTTTAGGTGGCAACGCTACCACTGTAGACCAGTACCCTTGGTTGGTGATTATTGAGTACATACAGAATGCTAAAATCAAGCTGTTATGTGGTGGTGCTCTCATCAGCAGTCGATACGTACTCACCGCTGGACATTGTGTTGTTGGAGATGTATTGAAAGTTGGTACTCCGTAAGTAATATTCTACTATCATCTCTACATTTCAATTTCTACTGATGTCTTTTTAACAATGGGGGGATGTTACTTCCTTCCTTCCTACTACATATTTTACTGCCATACTCGAAGGTCCTATCTTCGCGTATGTTCAGCAGAGGGTGAAAAAATTACGATGCCACAAAAATATGACCATACCATATTATACACGCGAAAGTTTGTGTGTAAGTACGAGTAAGTATGTATCTTTGATACATCTTCACGCTCAAACGACTGAACCGATTTTGATGAAATTTGATATAGAGATAGATAAGACCCTGGATTAAAACATAGGCTACTTTTGATCCCGGATTGACGCGGGTTGACTACCGCAGGGCGCAGTTAGTGATGAATAAAGCATGAATATATGCAACAAATATTATATGTTGATATTCTATTTCATGAAACCTGACTCTGAAGGTATTTTCGTTGCTTAGACAAAACCTACTAGATCACTTAATAGAGTATCTTTTAACCATTTCGCATGCTCTCTAAAAATCTTTTGATTTCCAGTAAGAACGTCCGACTCGGCGAGTACAATACCCAGAACGATGGCAGAGACTGCAGCCCAGTGGAGGCTGGCGGCGAAGATTGTACCGATGGCGTACTCATTGTCCCTATTGAAAGAACCATAGCCCACCCTGACTACAGCACCAATAGGAAGCAGTCTCCTAATGACATCGCACTGATTAGGCTTCAGCAAGCTGCTCCATATACTGGTAAGATTTATTTTAAAATTTTAGAATGACTTAGGCAATATGGGTCAACAACACAACATAAAATCGCTGTACGAAACTAAATAAGATTACACACTATGAGTAAATTGAACACACTGCAATAGGATTAAGTTGGCTGTGTGCGTGAATGTAAGTTTGACTATGGCCCAAACAGTGGATACTATATGAAAAGACTGGAATAGTGTTTAGGAATTGCTAAGACCTGAATCACCATACATACATTAATCCGCTGTTAGATTTTCGTCAATTCATTCATTCTTGTAAATCGATCTTTAATAAAACACGACTCATTTCTCCAACTACCCTAAACTTGATTCCAGATTTTATCCGTCCAATTTGCCTGCCGTCCGCCGATGTAACGGTGACTCCTCCTAAGAACTTCACTCTGTTCGCTGCGGGTTGGGGAGCCGTGTCTACCACGCAGCCATCAAGTGACGTTAAGTTGCACGTAGACTTGCCGTTTGTAAAGAAAGATGTAAGTATCTTATACAAGACCAGAGCCTTCTTTACTATTGTTCGTGTACCTAATTTCGCGATTCATAATTAATTAATGGTTTTATTTCAAATACAGCAGTATTTGATCAGAAGGGCGCGTAACCACACGAGTCAGCGACACTCTGTTCTAAGATGGAGCATGCATAGTCTGGAATAGCTGGCTCTCAAAGAGGCTACCGGCACACGCCGTAAGGCGCTTGGCGATAGATTTTTTTAATTTGAGGGTGGTACTAGCCAGGCGAGCACTAGAAAAAAATGTTCTACCACTATGCCCATAGGTATTAAAAAATAACACCGCGTATAGATAATAGTAATATTTTTGGGAAATGTCACATAAGATTTTCTATACAAAATATCAGTATGGTCATGGTTTGAGCACCATCATCAGGGGCGAGTGTTACACGGACCGTCGCCGACGAAATCCGTGCGCGCAGTGCTGATGGTGCTCGGAAACCACCTAAACTGTTGGACTCATTCCAACTTTTAATAATAATCTAAGTGTGACCGTTTTCTACGCGAACATTCTAATTTGTGTTTATCGTTTTTCAGATTTGTGAACCAGCTTACAGATCTGGTGGTAGGAATCTTAAACTGACATCAGGGCAGATATGTGCCGGCGGTATCGAAGGCAAAGACTCGTGCAAGGGAGATTCCGGCGGTCCTCTGATGTTCGAGAACGGTAGGACTTGGGAGGTCATCGGAGTGGTCAGCTTCGGACCTACACCTTGTGGACTGCCTAATGTACCTGGGGTATATACCAAGGTCTACGAATACAATACTTGGATCAGGAGCGTTATGGTAGCATAAGTGTACGATTTAATAGTAATGATTTTCTTAGTTCCCATTGAAATTAGTAGCATGGAGAGCAGAAGACTTTGCAATGCCGCTTTTAAAACAATAAATATCAAAAGCGTACCTTGCAAATTAAAAATACATACAGATATCAAAATAACTTAACTTTGTGCACTATGTTACGTACTTGTATTTGAAAAAGCCGCAGTAATATTTTAAAGCCGAGTATCAGCCTTGCATAAATTCTGAGAAAATTACGTAAAAGTCAAGGTTTTATTTCTATTTTATTGACTGTGCAGTATTTGCGCTAAGGAAATGTATCTTTTTTTAAATCTTTTGCAGGGACTGAAGTCCCTGTTTTTTTACATACACGTACATGCTTTTTTTATGAAGTAAGATCTCGAAAATTTAGTTAGATCTGACTATTGTAATGATATACTCGTAAAGGTAAAATGAGACTAACATTTTCTATGTCTTAGTAATTACATAGTGTGTACTTATTACCATTGATACAACGTTGTTTTATTATCTACAGATTTTGTAATTAAAAAAATACTTACAAATGAAATCTAGAAACTTTATTTATGGAATGCGAAATAATATTTTTTTACTGCAACATCACACACCAATAAGGCCAATCTGTCAGTTCAATATGATTCTTTATTCGAAGAAGGAAACAGAAAACCAACAGACTGTGGACAGGTTAGAGCAACTTATTTATTATTAAATTAGCGTGCACGCTAGGAATCTATCCACAGCCCAAAACGGCTAGCTCTAGTATTCCTATTTATTCTAAAGTAATAGTAGTGTTTTGACTAGACAATAAGCTATCCAAAGGTCACTTACCCCTGGCATTGGTGGCAGCATCTGCGATCTTCTGGAAGGCGTCCAGGAAAGCTGCAATAGCCGATAGCGCAGATCTGCGGAAACGGATTGAATTGATGTAATTGAGTATTTGAGCAATTCCCAACTTCTTGTGTGAACTTGAAAAGGTATACGAGTATATATCAGCTGTCTATGAGAAACTACTCGTAGTTTAAAGTCACTAAACGAGCTATGGAACTAGGCATGCTCGATATTTCTCTGCGAAACATACCCATTCGCCAGAGAACTAAAGCAACCGTCATAGCTCAAGTCATCAGTAAGTTGAAGTGGTAATGGGCTAGGCCTATCTGCCGCAAAATCGATAATGCTGGGTTAGACGAGTTCTGGAGTGGAGACCGCATCGGTCCACACGTAGTGTAGGACGTTCTGCAACTAGGTGCAGCGACGATATACACAAAAAAGCGAGCAGTGGATGGAGGCGATATGCTCAGGATAAGGTCGAGTGTTGTGCTTTGGAGAGGCCTTTGTCCAACAGTGGATGCAGACGGACTAATGATGATAATGAGTTAAGTAAGATTTAGTCCTTTACTCGTAAATTAGACTTTTTTCTCCTCATTGTAGCTTTATAGGCATTTGACCAGCAGCGCGTAACCTCACAATTTAGCGACACTCTGGCTTACGGTGGAGCATGCCTATGGATCTGGAAATACTGGTACTCAAGGAGACTGTCGGAACACAGGGTTTTAGAGTTTGTCATCATATTCTTTCCACAAACTATTAAATACGTCTTACGATTTTCATTGGCATCGTCCGGAGCAAATTGAATTGATCAAGAGGCAAGCATCAAGTGCAATATCTGCATCATAAATAACCGGCGACAAGCGCGAGGGCGACAACAATCGCGACCGCTTAGCGCCAATTGACTGTATGCGATGACAATTCCAATGCCAATCTCTATGATATTTGCTGGTGACCGGGGTAATATATGCATTCTTTTAAGTGATGAGGGTTCTGAACTGTTGATTTGAAAGGGGATAGGTTTGAATACAAGATTTTTATATTAATTAGCTCAGTCGGGCGTGTGAGCGCCTCATGTCGAGGTTTCGATCCCCGCCAATGAGGTGAAGCTTTCAGTTAAGGAAACCATAGTATCGCAAAATCTGACGCCAGGCACCTAACAGTGTGTCCGGCAGCCTCTTTGAGAACCAGTTATTCAAGACGAGGCATGCTTCACCATAGACCAGAGTGTCGCTAACTAACTCGTGTAGTTACACACCTTGCTGGACAATGCGTAGCTGTATAAATATATAAAAAATACATTAATTGGGAACTGATTCACAAGTAGGTATTTTACGGTCATCGTCTAACCTTAACTGTGGTTATGTTACTTAGGACTTATAGACCAATATGAGATCAAAATCTTAAGCTTTATGGGATAGGATTTATGAGACTAAAACTCTCAGAGGAATAAATTTGAGAATGAGAAGAAAATTTCCTAGATAAATTGTTTATTTATCTTTATGTTGTTAACATGAAGTTCTTATAAAACAAGGAATATTATTTTATCTCTATACAATGGAAACTAGACATTATGCAAGGCCTTTATTCGTGTTTAGTGCGTTTCAGTTGAATAAAGAAGTAGGGTAAACAGCAATTAACTTACTTCAACGCGGAATGTAGTTTGGTCGCCTTTGATATGAACTCTTCCCACATTGGAGCGCTGTTCTGTGAACAAAACACAAATAAATAATTAATATTAGTTGCTTATGTTAAAGTAATACTATTTATTAGCTTAGTAGACTAGATTATAGTTCTATTAAGCGATAACCTCGCGCATTCCCATAACAAAAAAATTTGACACATTTTTTTATCAATTTTCTTTATTGACTTTTTATTTCTTTTTTATTTGTAAACTTAACCGGATCACAAGTTGACATTTATCATTTTCGTACTCGTATCGGCTGAGTAGAAGCTTTGACGTCGAGAGTTTTCAAGCCACCCAAAGGCCACTGTCTAGGCTTTTAACGACTGTTTGTACTTACAGCTGGTACCTACAATTTAATGTGTCATCCGAGCCACGGTAGCGCCCAGATAAAAATGCCACTTTTTCATACAGTTTTTTACATGGTCACCAAAAGACTGGCCGCATCTACCGTTGCGTCAGATGACGTAAGTTAGCCGACCTTCCAACTGTTATCATCTTTTATACATATAAGCTATGAAATTGTTATTTTCTTTGAAATCTTCAGTTTACGAAACTTATGCTGATAAAACTGGATATCCTGTTTAATTTCGTACATCTGGTCAAAGACAATAATAGATAAATTGCTACTGTCCGTCCGTCGGTCTTGATGTCAATTCGTTTATTAGGAGTAGAGTTCGGTATGCCTAAATTTAGACTAGCTACCATGCAGTTTTTTTTTTAAGTTAAAGTAGCAGCCCGTCCAGGCTTTGCGCGGGCTATAAAATAATCCAAGTTGTAAAGAGAAACAAAATATACCCAGCCTATGTTACTCGGGGATAATGTAGCTTTCCAACGGTGAAAGAATTTTTCAAATCGCTCCATTAGTTTCGGAGCCTCTTCGCGTCAAATAAATAATCAAACTTTTCTTTTAATTTGTAATGTTTTATATGGGTATAATGTGAATCGTAAATAACAGTTTTCTGACGAAATATAAAAAAAATAACTTTCCTCTTCATAATATTGGTATAGATTATAATATTAAAAATACTTATTGTGTTTCACAAAAAGCAAGTGCAGGAAACGAACAAAAATACATATACGATAAAACTATGGTGGAAACGTAAAATCTCGAATGAAAACTCACACAACTGTCATTAAGAGCTAGAAATGAATCGATGCAAGCCAAATAGAGCTTTATCTTAAGGAGATAAGGGATCAAATGAATAGTAAAATTACGGGCTGTTTTTAGAATAACCCTTCGAATCATTAAGAATATCTGATGGTCATAAAGACCCTCCAAATGTCATAATGTGTCATGGCGGCGCAATGTACAAAGGGGTCGAAATCTTTCAAGTTCACCGACAATGCTTCGAGTTTAGAGGCACGTATTTTACATTATGTTTTAGATGAGTGTGGACAGTTGTTTTAGAAGTTAAGTGCTGGTTTGTTCTATTGTCGCAATTCCTGTTATTTTACAAAAAGATAAACAACAGTTTTTTTATGAATTGTTTATTTCTAGTGAAAGCCTTAAATTATTATTTTCTCCTAACAGCTGGGCATTTAGGCAGCAGGGCACGTAATCACGAGAGTTAGCGAGACTTTGGACTAAGATGGAGCATGCTTAGTCTTGAAATAACTGGCTTTTAAAGAGGCTGCCGGAACACACTGTTAGGTGCTTGGCAACCGATTTTACAACATGAGAGTGGATGCTAGAAAGCGAGCGCTAGAAAATTCCGAAAGATGGTGGTGGTGTTGGAAACATCGTGGTCTCACAAACTCATTTGCGGGGATCCAACCCACGTCCTTCGGGATGTCAGGCGGGCGCACGCCCGACTGAGCTGTCATCGCTTCAAAGTAAGATCTAGACAAAATGCTGATGATGATGCTATATTTTCGCCATAGAACCTTTGGTAATACGATCCCTGGCATAAATAATTTTACCATTTGCGATCGGGTTGTTAATTTCTTGCATTAGCAAATAAAACAAAAGAGGACCAAAATAAAATAGACCCAACAGTTTCCTCAAATGCCGAATGAGCTCCACGGACCGTTACTAAAATAACAGACGACTACCGGCCACTTAAAGCGATGATGACCACAAACCATAATGACAGTGACCTTGGCCATGTGAAAGGAAATATGTCGATAAAATGGTAAGGAATTACCGATCGAAAATATTTTTGAAATGTTGGTAATTGAGGCTTTTTGGAACGTTAGTACGATCCTAGAAAAATAGTAACCAGTATAACTGATTTTCTATTGGAAAGGCTTCTCTGAAAGATCAGACATTTTATGCATGTTTCTATTTTTTTAAGGAAAAATAATTGTTTTAGTGTATAATATTTACACCGTGTTTATTGAAGCCTCTGATCTTTTACTAGTTAAATGACCGTGTTACGGGACCAATCCCTTCTAACAGATTACTACTGGATATCAATCAATCAAGTACTTGTCCTTGGAATTTCTTCCACATCATTTATATCTAGGTCTTTGGTCTATAAATTATCTCTCGCTTTTCTCTCTTCTCTTCTATGATGTCTTTAAATAAAATAGACATTTCGGATAAGTGACAAACATTTTTCTACTCCTATTCTTTGTTGTGTATCGTTGTTCTTGTACTAGGCATAGCACCTTTTTATTCGTTTTCTTTTCTGTCCAATTTATCCTTTTTTTTACTCATTATAGGCTTGCGCTTGATCGCAATTCACCTGACGGTAAGCGAAATTGCGATCTGAGGTGGAGCGCGCTTGCCCAGAAGAAACCGAAAATCCTTTCTATCATCTTCCAACAACACATTTCAAATGCCTCTTATCTTTGCCAAATGCCTCTACTCTAGGTTTCCTGGCAACCAATCTTTCAAGGGCAGCTGTAGTACTATTATATTACTAAAGTCAAAGTGGTTAAAAAAAATATTAACGTCATGAGCGAACATTTAGAAATAACTTTTCTGAAACTTAGTAAATTATATTCATTGTAATATACCCTAAACCAAACTAATCAAAATTGCCAGTCATTCACAGCAGTTATTATTAAACTTATTACCTTAAAATTACTTTAGCCTTTAGTGTCATAAAAAATAATAGAAATCATATTATTTAATTGAATAGCATTAGGCAGTAAGATAAAAAACTGATATGTTTCCTGTCTGGACCTGTTTATTGGCTCTACATTGATTTAGTCAATCAAGATAATTTTAATGCACAAAGTAATAAAAGTAATGACCAATTAATTGAATAAATTGCGTTCAAGTTCAATGACAAAAACGATAAAAATTAATACGATAGAAGTTACATTTTAATAGCCTAAACTTATGTGCCCATAATACTCTATTCAACAAAGACAACAATTGAAAGTACGTGTATTCGCTTGATCACATACAGTTGAGTGATAGAGAGAGGAAACGAACTCTCCAATGTTTCCTTTATAGAATCAGGTTTAGTTTATGGAGGCCATATGAAGGATAACAATCATTGAGTAATAAAAAATATAGTAGTGTCAAATAATGGCCTTATTTAAGTGATGTAGTAAACGCTCCAGAAACTACATTAATCAAATATTCAGAAGGTGTAAATGGAAAGGACTTAATGCCCGTTATTAGAGCAAGGCCGTGCCCCGTGGGATTTGCAACTTCAATTTACTGTGTTGTTCCAAAGTAGAATTTAGTAGATAATAGGATTTACTGTGAGAACACTAAGTTACTAACCCCTGTTACTAAGGAAGCATTTAATGACCAGCCAAGAGCGAGTGGGAAGCACGAAGGGTTCTTTACCAAAATCTACGAAAAAATAGTAAAACATCACGTTTGTTGTATGAGAGCCACTCACTGGTCTACTAGTGTCGATGGTCTAGCTATCACTGAATTATATTTAGAAACTACCCTTAGAATACACTAGGCCACGCACGGTTATGGCATGACCCAGGTTGTGCTAGTGAACACTACAAGCCTTACCGCTACGAGGCTTTGAATAGTGCCAAAGAACATTCTTCTTCTTCGTATGAGCTAAGTGGCCAAGCTCGGATGTCGAGAGTTTTCAAGCCTCCCGAAGGCCTCAGACTTGGCTCAACGACTTCATGTACTAAGATAAACAGACGATTAAATCTACAATTTTAAATGGCAGTCTTGTGTATGACTTAACCAAAGACTGATGGCATCGATTGTTGCTTAACCTCGATGATCGCGTCATATTACCTTAGTTAGCCGAGCTCCAGGTGCTACGCCAAAGAACCGACAACTTGTCGATTGTGTGCCACGATGGACACTTTTCTCACGTATCTACAAGTATAGGCTATTGCCCCATGTACACATTCGCTATGGCCTGTGCTGAGTCAGGAGCTGACAATGAGTACTAGCGGCTTTAATATAGGCGTATTGAAAAATCAAGGCGTCATTCAGTTTTTTAAATTAATATTCATAGCATACTTTTCCTAAACTAATTGCTCTTCAAATTTAAAAAGGCGTTATTACAATTTTCTAAATAAAAAAAGGCAAAAAACTGAAGGCAAATTTTACGTCGAGAAAGTAAAAGGTATTGAAACATAACAAGGTCTGCAGGTTATTTTAAATATCATAACAGCAAAATAGCCCACGTCGAACCGTCTAAAACAGACTCGGCATCATATGTCTGTTTTCCCCAAACATTTTGCAAAAATATACAAAAAACACGGCACTTTTTACACCCGGGAAATTAACCCTGTCAACACAAGTGGGTACTTTTTAACCCCGTACAGAACACTTCACTTTTACTTGACTCGTTGAATAAAGATCAAGGGTTTTCTGGATTTTTAGTGCTTTTAATTTTATTGCGGTGAATGTACTAACAGCCAATGTTACGACTGAAAAAAATATATATTTATAGCCTGAAGAGGTAACGATGTCTTTTCGCTGGTTGTTATCCATATAGGTACCTATTTTATTAAAGCTAATCTACGAGTATGTTTGTTGGTTACGAATAGTTTGTACGTCGTTTTAATGCTACAAAAGAACGAAGGGTCGGCGTATTTTTTTTTTGCATATATAAGAGATGGAGTAAGTTTTGAATTACTTCGATTAAACCACGGGCGTAGCTTATTTTTAACCATGTATCATGAGTAATTAACGTCAAAACTATATATGTAGCTACTTTAGCTTCTATCACTAAAAACTAGATGTACCCCGCGGTGTCACTCGCTCTAATCCGGGATGTGTTGACTCAGGGCCTCAGCTATTTTCTTATTGGATTTAATTCTAGTCGGTTCAACCGTTAGAGCGGAAAGAAGTAACAAACATGTACACACACAATCTTCCACCTTAATAATACATAATAGTTAAGGCTCGTGGTGTTTCCCGCCTTAATCCGGTTTAATAAAAAGTTTATATATTAATCCATCTCGTATGCTGTTTCTATACAAAGTTCATTCAAAACGGTGAAGACGTTAGTGAAGAATTAACAAAGATACACACACATACAAACTTGTATCTGTATAATATCGAATAATTTCTATTTTGGATCATAATTACAACCACCCAATAATAACGTTCATTTTACATAGCGGTCTGCGAGACCCGCCCCGGGTCTATGGGACCAGCCAAATTGTCATGTCCGGGTTGCGTCCCGGTCCACTCGGCCGTAATAATGCCGGTGCGACATGAAAACGCAATGAGATCGCTTACAAGTTACGACGTCACAACGATTTTTAAGAATATAAATTAAAAAATAAATCGAAGTTAGAACTAGATTTACATGTACGAGGCACCAGGTGACTAAAGGTACGAGTATAATTCGAGTCAATAAAAAAACATTTCAAAGTTCATGTCTTCTCTGCAATAACCAAAGGAAAGTATTCTTTATTGATACGAATTACAGTATATTTTATTTATTAAAAAATAGGTTTAACGTAATGTTACATTTGGGGGTTTTTTAGAATATATTTATGGCCTAATTTTGAACTTATCCTAATACTCTTTTGATATCAACTAAAAACCAGAAAAACAAGTTTGTAATCACGTAAATGAGAACGGGCTGATGTCTTTTTTATGGGGTGATTTATTAGGGTTATTTAGTGAATTAACAATTGGCCTTAGTTTACTAAACCACTTCTAAACGAAACCATTTTGAAATCGTGTCGTACTCGTGCTCTATAAAAACCCCTGCCGAGAAGAGTCAATGACCCGACGCCTGCCTTGTTAGGAAAAGCGGTAACAGTTTCCCGGGTATATTTCGCAAACTGGAGCGTAGAATAGCTACTACGGATATCTACCAACGTAGGACCAACACATAAGTGACTCGAGGTTGTGAACGTGAGAATCGAGAAAAATAATAATAGTTTAAAAAAAAACAAAAAAACACGCTTATCTGGCCGTTTTAAGTGGGTCGAAATCGCGCCCAAAGAAGTCGGTTACAAACAAAAATACAAAAAAATGTAATAATTTTATCAAATTAGTGTAGTGTCATCGGTCCTCAATAAATCTACAAAGTTTCAACGAAATCTGGCCGTTTAAAGTGGGTCAAAATCGCGCCCAAAGAAGTCAAACAAACATACAGGTGAAGCTAATATAAAGCGTGTAAAAATGTGTAATATCTCGATACTTTTACATGGTGGTAGGACATTTTCTAGTGCTCGCCTGGCTAGCAAACACTTCAATTGAAAAATCTGTCACCAAGCAACTGAACTAACAATGTGTTCCAGCAACCTCTTTAAGAGCCAATTAATCCAGACTACGCTTGCTCCACCTTGGTTGTTGAGTGTCGGTAACTTTTGTGGTTACGCGCCCGGTTGGTCAAATGCCTAACTGTAAAAAATACACATCGGTAAATAAATACTGATCCTACTTTTTAAGATTTATGTAATCTTGAATCTTAATTATTCAGTTTGTCATAAGTATAGCCTGTAACTTGCCTATAACTAAGGTGATCTGATACAATGACCAAAGTCAAGCAACAGTCGAGGTGGAGTCTTAGGATGGGTGACCATACAAAAGACTGTAATTTAACAGGTGGAATTTCCAAATGAGCGCTACCGTCGGTCAGATGACATGTTACACTTTAGGTCCAGGCTGTTAGACTTCGAACAAGTAATCATTAAGACAAGTCAGTAAGCCCTTTGGCGGCTTGAAAACTCTCATCACCAGAGCTTGACCAACTAGCTGATAAGAAAATATTATTTCCAGTATGTAATTTTCTTTTAAAACAAAGAGAGCAGCTGGTTACACGTTACTTACACAATCGTTGTTTCCAAGATGAAAGGTTATTTGCGTATTGTTTATGGTTGCAGCCCGTGTGTAGGATTGATTTACACGAAGTTCCATCGAGCGTTCATGCATAACTACGTATAATGTAAATCATAATTATTGTATAGATGTTCTTTATTTGACCTATTTTTAAAGAAATCTAAAACTGTACTTATCTTTCCATAGATTGTAATAAGGTAAAATGTTATGAATAGTAAGTTTACGTTTATCCAACTTGGAACAAACAGTGCGGCAAACTTAACTTATTCCTTTAAGAAGAATCAATTTATCAACACGTTACCTGACTGCCTTATCTAAAACATTTCCAAACCCCGAGCGCCAGATTCCCCAAATAACCTCGCGAATGTAAACAAATGTTCATTCAACCTGCAGTTGTGAGATAAAAAAATAAAGTTGAGAAATTCGTGTACAGAAGTTAAATAGCGTAGCTTTAGCTTCGTTACTGCAAGTACTATACTTATACAAGTACAACAGAAATAAGCGAGCTTAATGACCAACTAGACGAATATGTTATACATACAATATTTTATCGTACATCTGAAAAAGTAATTGGACCAATTCAATCATTAAGTATTTAGCGCATTTCTTGTGTAATTCAATATAACTTAATTTTGATAAGGCGCAGAAACAATAAAAAAGCATGTATGGTTCTCACAGAGTACACTTAGATAAAATATCACTGGAAAAAAAAAACTATGTTTTTTTTCTTTAAAAAAGAACTTCTTTTAGAAAAGTTCAAAGAATTTTCTTTAATTTTATACGAGTAAATTAAACAAACTCAAGTCTTGTGCCGTTTCAGACACGCTTGTATAATTCAAACATGAACTCGCTCGCAAAAAACCACATTACCATAGTTATCGGCACTGGACTTGAGATACAGTTTTAGGTAAATGTCGTAAGGTAACGAATTACGGTCAAAAGCGGAGCAGACGGAGATAACGCTCAAGCGGAGCTGAAAGACGGTTGGCTTATTGGAAATAGGAGCTTAGAAGAACACTCCAAAGTTCAAAAGAATTTCGTGAAAAGGTTTTAGGATTTAATTTTAGAAAGTTGAATTTGTTTGCAGTTGGTGCTGAAAACGATATCGGCATGGCTCGTTCTGTAGACTTAACAGCCACAGCAAAGTTTAGATTTGGTTGATTTGTTCTTAGATAGATGTTACGATGACATCTCTAAGGGGCGCTGCAGCAACCATTTGTTATGCCAATAATTTATTTTTAATATGCGTCGCCGAATATTAATTTTCAATTGAATACTTTAAGATATAAATATTGTCTGCCTGTGTTTTTTTTTTTTTTTTTTTTTTTTTTTTTATATAATAGACATTATTCCCCTAACATAATTAGGGACATTTTGCATCTTAATAATATATAAAATTTAACATACTAATTGCGTTTGATATTCTTACATTTTTAAATGTTTCTGGAACAAACTTATAATTTAATATATGTTTTCCAGAATATTTATATATCTAAAGTCTTGTTGCGCTTTATGACTTTCTCAGCTAAATCTTTGCAATATTGTAAAAATAAGTTACGGTGATTTTTATTACACATAATTTCTATAACATTTCCTTTTTCAATATTGATTTTACATTTATTTTCTAAATTAAATCTACTCACAGAGTAAGCTGGGCATGCAAAAAGAACATGGGGTATTGACTCAGGTGTTCCCGGTTCACAAACGCATGAAGGATTACTTTTTAATTTAAAACGGTTTAGGTACTCCGAAAATCCTCCATGACCAGTCAGCACCTGCGTCAGCACACCAGTTGGCTGAATCTTTCTTACCAACTTAAAAGCATTTGCTGCGTCAGGAAAAAAGATTTTTGTGACCTCGGCAGTTGTTCCCGTCTTGTACCTATGGTTCCATTTGTCCACGGTCTTCGCTCGAATCATCCGTTTTATGAAAGAAACCGGGCACATTTCATAATTTGCTCTTGACTTTAGCCTTTTTGCCGCATCTTTGGCCAGTTCATCAGCACGTTCGTTCCCCTGTAAGCCTGCATGCGCCTTGACCCAAAACAAAAAGACCTCTTTGTTCTGAACTTTGATCTCAGCAAAGTTTTTTCGCGTTCTGACTGCAAGGGGGTGGATGGAGTCGTAGTTGATGATGGCTTCAAGTGAGGACCGGGAATCGCTGTAGATCCCGAAACTACTCTCAGTTTTTTCCAGGACTTCTTCTGTTGCGGTGCATATAGCCAGCAGTTCAGCCTGATAGACACTGCAATGCGACGACAGCTTCAACTTCTTTGTCTTAATTTCGGCTTCACCGTCCCAAATGGACAGTGCTGCTCCGACCTTTCCGTCGACCTTGCTGCCGTCAGTGTAGATTTTTATAGCTTGTCCGCTGTGTGCATCTACCAGTTCCTGGTTTTCCAGGCGTGTGAAGTGCAGATCCATATGCTCCGCCGGGTGTGGGGTACTGGCATATGGCTCCATGACCTCTATTTTCCTGTCACCCAGTTCTGGTCGGGGAGCGCCTCTCTTGGCCTCGTACAAAGCGGCTGCCTCCTGTACTCTGAGGTCGAGAGGCAAGATCCCGGCCAGTATTAACGCTGCGTGAAGTGAAACGGTACGGTATGCTTTGCACAGTTTTAGGGCAAATCCTCGTTGAACTGTACCCAGTCGCCTTTGAATTCCCAACTTTGTAACAGAAGGTGCCCATACACTTGCGGCGTAAAGGATTATGGGTTCCACCACGGCTGTGTAGATAGAGCGAATCACCTCGGGATGGAGGCCCCAGCTTATTTTCGCCGCTCGCGACAGCTGTTTGTAGACATTTATAGCCTTCGCGCAGATGTTAGTGACATGGCTATTAAATGTCAATCTGTCGTCTATGGTCACACCCAGTAGCTTTATTTCGCGTGTCGTGTTTATTGTGTGACCGCTCATGCGCAGCAAAGGGGTATCATACTTCAGTTTTCGCGTTATCACCATTGCATTTGTTTTATGTGGTGCGAATCTGAGCTTGTTCATGACACCCCATTTATGCACAGCCTTGCTGGTGGAGCTGTTGTAATAAGGGGTCAAGGAGGAGGTTCCAAAGGATCGGTCCTCCTATGGAGCCCTGAACGCATCCTTTTGAGGTATTCCTTTGGGTCTCTTCGCCAGCGTATCGGAGTCTCACCTTTCTATCCTGCAGGTAGCTATCTACGATTTTTCTCAAATTTATTGGACAGTCTACATCCGCCAGTCTGACTCTGATTGCAGGCCACCAAGCGCTGTCAAAAGCTCCCTCTATGTCTAGTGATATCATTGTGACGATCTTTTTGCAGTCTAATTTTTCACGTATATGTTTCAGCAAGACATAGAGGGAGTCTTCTGTGCTGCGCCGTGGCATGAATCCATACTGGCGGGGGCTTAACTTCGGGATGATGTGCCATTTCAGTCTACCCACAAGCATCTTTTCTAGGATTTTCCCCATCACCGGCAAGAGTCCAATAGGCCTGTAAGATTTGGGGTCCATATAGTTTGATTTGCCTGGTTTTCTAAGTACTATTACTGTGGCCTCTTTCCACACATTTGGGAAGTGGCTTAATTCTAGGCATTTGTTGGCCAGTGTCAGGAAAGCTCCTTTATCTTGCATTATGGCGTTCTGACATATGTCTGCCGTCAGTCCGTCCGACCCTGGTGCCTTATTTGGTTTGAAACTATGGATAGCGGCTTTAAGTTCTGCAGCTGTAAATTGTGGGTCATGGGTTTTATCATGCACCGAGCAATTTACTAGTTCAGCCGCTGCCCTAGTTTGCTGGTGTTTTACGTTGTCTTCGTCTTCTTTATCCTCAGGATAAAAAGTGCGCGCCAGCAGTTCGGCTGATTCTTTCGGGTCAAGTGTCTTCCCTTGATGTTCTAGTGGCAGATCTTCGTGTCTTTTGGAGGTCCTACTAATGACTCTGTAGATTCCTTCCCACATCCCTTCCCTGTTCTGCCTCTCACAAAATCCCTTCCAACTCTCCACTTCCGCTTTTTTAACTGCTAATAAATAATCTTCTTTTGCTTTCAGATACTCTGCGACGACCATATCCCTGCGGACCGGTGCTGCACAGCGGACGCGGTTCTTGTAAGTTGCGACGTCTTTTCTCATTGATGTGAGTTGCTTGGACCACCACGGCGGCAATGTAAGGTTTGATTTTAATTTAATTTTAGGAATACTATTGTTACATGCTTGTGTTATAACATTTACGTATTTGTTTATCTTTTCTTCTAATTCAGTTTTGTTACTTATATCGTTTATTTCAGTTGCAGTTATATTATTTTCTATTAGTAATTGGTCAATTTTCTCACGAAAATTTACCCAATTAGCTTTTTTACTATTATAAATTCTAGTGGTTCGTTTTATGTTAATGCCTTTTGATTTTTCCAGGAGTAAATTAAATATTATCGTGTTGTGGTCCGAGCAGGTAATATCCGTTCTTACTGTCCAGTTGTCGATAAACGCCAGGAGATCCACCGTGCATGCTGTTACATCAATGTAGCTTGAGATGTGTTTGTTACCACGCACACAGTCAAAGGTAGGGATATCGCCGTCGTTAAGCACCTGTAGATCCATTTCGTCAAGTATTCCTGCAGTTAGCTCTCCTCTGTCGTCCTCAATCTTGCTTCCCCACCAGGCACTTTTTGCGTTAGCGTCGCCTCCGAATATAATTTTTTGGCCAAATCTGCTCTTGATAAGCTTCAGTTGCTCCAAATACCTGCTCAGTTCTTCGCGCGTAGACGGAGACGGTTCAAAGTAGAACGAAGCAACTACGATCTCCCACGCTTTTGTTCGTAGCTTGGCTACAGCAATGTTGGGCGTGGTCAATTCCGGGTAGAATATAACATCCATGTCCTTGTCGTATACTGCAATTGCTGCTTTTACAGGTCCGGTGTTTGCTTTTGTGTCCTGATATATTCTTACCCCCTTGTAGTCGCTCATTATCCCTGCAGCCCCCACATAGGGCTCTTGTAGCAGTGCAAAGGCGAGTTTTTCTTCTACAGCACAGCGCATTATGTCTTTTGTGGCCTGTCTACTTCTCTGCAGGTTCGCTTGAGCGATAAGGTAGGGCTTATTTTTAAGCGGAGCAGAGGGCATTGCCGGGACCACTTTAGCAGTACGCAATTCTCGATCTTGCTAGTGCTTCCCATTTTTTGCGGACTGCGCATTCTTGGCTAAAAGCATTGTGAGCGGTTTCGTTCAGTTTTGCATGCAGGCAGTTGCAGCAGGAAGGGATCACGTCAGCCATCCAGTCTGGGCACTCTGTTCTCATGTGGGGTCCACCACAATGGCTGCATTTTTCCAGCGTTTCCTTACAGAAGCGCCGCCCGTGTCCGTATCCTAGGCAGAGGGAGCACTGTACTAGAGGTGACTGGTCAGCCACTAGGACCCGCTGAAGGTCAATGTGCACAGATCCGGCGTCCATAAGCCGTTTCCATATTTTGGGACTGATTCTCATGACAATGTGGTGTGCTAGAGGATTTCTGGCTCGTTTTTTATAAGCAATTTCGGTCTTAACCTCGGAATCTGAGAGACCTTGAAAGATGTATTTGTTCTGAGTTTTCAGTGCGTTCTGTACTTCTTCGTCGCTGTTGTACTTCAGCACGTCTTTGAGCACCACCAGAGGGTTCTTGTTTCGAATCTCTTCTACCCTAAGGTTTAAACCGGCTTTTGCTATCCTCTCTTTTATATTTTGCCTTTCTTCCTCAGTTTTACAGCCTATTATTACTTTCCTGTCTTTTGTTTTCCTAACCTTTTCGACCCTTACTTCCCCATCCTTTGCTTTTACTGCTTTCCTTATTCTGTCAAGTATTTGCTCTCCTGTTTCTTTTTCGTTTTCGCCGGTCACGAGCACTGAGTGCAGGGCTGTCTGCGCTGGATGTTTTGTGGCCGCAACGCTTGCGTATGTCGTTTTTCCTTCGGAATCTTTTTGTTTATTTATTATACCCGTTAATTTTTCTATTTTATCATTGTTTTCTTTCAGGAGTTTTGTATGTTCTTCGAGTTTCGTCATAACTCTGCTATCACTTTCTTTTTTGTTTTCCACTGTAACTTCTTCTATACTATCTGGCGATCCACGGCTATTTTCCTGCTCCGCATCATTGACGAGTTGAAACAGTCGTTCTACCACAGCTTGCAGCTCTGTTTTTATTTCGCGCTTTATATTATGTGCACGCACGAGGTTTGTCTTGGCTTTCACAAGGCATGCTTGTGCTTCTGCAACTCTGTTTGCGTACTTGGTGCTAGTCGGTGGGCTGGAAATAATCCCAGATGCTAGCCTGCTTGTGGCTGCCTGTTTGGGTCTCAGAAGTACTGCTGTAGGGGTCTTTTTTGCCGGGGAGGTCTCAGTCAGCCGTGCTACGCTCGTCTCCCTCTTAGGTGGACCTCCTGCGGCCGCGGCCGACAACGCCGCGGGAGCTGTCGGCAGCGGCCTCGTGGGGGCCACCGTACTGATTTTCTGTTGGGGGGAGATACTTTTCCTTGGTTGGCCAATCTCCCACTCACCGATGCTCTTGCGAACACTTCCGTCTATTGATTTTTCTGGGGCTGATGAGTGCGCCCCTTCGTCCAGCGTTAACTGGCGAGCCTCGATGGCTTTAGCAGGCTTCGGGGTGTGAAACATGCTGACTGATGTTCCGTCAAAGAGTCAGTTCAGTTAGTACAGAGCAATTGGTAATAATCCGCAAAAAAAAAAAAAAAAAACATATATATATATATATAAAATATATATATATATATATATATGTATAATAATAATATATATAATATAATTTGTCAAATAAAACCGTTGTACTGTCGAGTACAATACCGAGGTCAATATGACTCCTGAAAACAGTGAGTCGTCAATACACACATGTAAGCTACGTATAACAATTTTCTTTAATTTATGTAATTTACTTGTAAATTTGTTTGTTACAGCTCTGATTACTATGTTCTAGATAACAATTAGAATACAAACAATGTCAATTCCTAACTATAGTGTAGGGCAGTCGACGTGTAAAGAGCGTCGATTTGTCAATCACTAACATGTGTCCATCATTTACATTAAATTTTATTTATTATTTTTAGGTACAGCAGACCACGGTGGGCGGCCGGAGACAGTGGGAGCTACTGGTGCTGGTAGGTAAGTGAATAATATTAAATGTTCTTACTTTTCTTTTTCTCTTTCAGGTGAACTAGCACCTCACACACAGTATCCGGGTGCACTTCGCGGTTGGGTTAGGGTTAGAAGAAGTTTGCGGGGCGAGGGGGACGTGAGTGAGTTTTAAAGACAAAACATGAAATGATTTTAAGGTCATTCGTCAAAACTCGAAGTTATTGTCACTTTAGATGACCGAGTTATATGCTCCCAACTATCGCCCTACAAACTCTGCTTAATCTGTGACCCGGTTGCCGTGACAGATAACACCGACTTGGAATGTTGCTAGATAATGTAACAGTTATGCGCGTGCCGCTAATATTGCAAATATTGCTTACAAACAGGCCGTATTTACGCTCAATGGTAACTAATTAAATTAAACAAAATATATCGGGGGATTCTACAAAGGACGGAGAATAAAATGAGAGGGGAACGGGAGAAGACCAATGAAAAATTAAATTAATTTAGAGAATACTACGGGTAGTTCTGAACTGGAGCTGACTGATAAGCCTATATCTTGAACAGTTACGGATTTATCGCCGTGAAGTTTGCGGTTCTTCGTTGGTCTTGAAACAGCAAATTTTTGGACACCAAAAAAGGCGGGATTCTTCGATTTCCTCTCCGAGATAAGAATTTTTGAATATTGCCTTGTTTTTTGATACGTTATTTCTTCGCAACCGCTGGCTGGAATTTCTTGCGGAAAACGGTGTTAAGCACCCGGTCTTGTCACCTCTCCGATAATGGTGGTATCTGGTCTTCAGCACGGCTGGAACCTGGTCCACTTGGTCACGTGTTTATGGTTTTCCTGGAATAACTCCGTCCCCGGGGGCGGGAAAAATCCGAAAAAGATGTCAGGTGGTAGATTTTGCGAAGAGCCGTCCAGCGCCACCAAAAAACCGGGGGGTCAGGGCGACTTAGAAAGCAGCGTTCACCTCTAAAGTTTCCAGGTCGTGGCTTAATTCGGTTTTTCACCTCCAACTCCTCAGAAAGTGATCCTATTTTAGAAATATTTATACCAATAGGTAGTGGACACTGTTCCGCACCTGGCGGTATCACTTTTCACACTATATCACCACTTTGTACCGGAACTTCGATTTTATGAACGCGGAGCGAGTTAGTTACGTGTCACTTTGCTCGAGCCCCACAAGCAATCTCTGTCTGCCTGTGTTCATTTCTTATTGGCTCATCACCTCATATTCATACAGCTGATTTGGGTTTAGACTAAAATATAACCTTCATTACCATTATAGCTTTCCAGCTAAAGAAGAGATGATTTTTAGACCCATAACAAAAGTCGCTTCGCAACTTTGTGATTTGAGATTGTTACTGGATATATATTGAGGTAATTCTGGATTCGGTCCTACTTTCTGTATAATTATCAAAAAGCATAAAAAATTGTTCTCGATCTCAATAGCCGCAAGGCCACGAGGTTATCTCAGCCGATGACCCCGGTGTAGCTCGGTTAAACTCGACTAATCTATAGATTACAGAATGGGGTTCAGTCGAGAAGTAGGGGACTGATTGATGGGAGGCGGCACTTGAGTTTTGAACATGAACTCTTGTAGATCCGATTTCATGGCACGACGACCATGAATCTAGTTCATAGTTCTGTGCGTATTCAAATACATAGTTATTTATATGTATGTACCAATCTTCGTAAGAGAAAGTATTTTTCTCATTATCTTGTCTGCGTACTAACCTGAAACAAAGAAAGGAAAATATGAATAAAACGAAAGGTCTATAGGTTCTTCTGATATCAAACGAAACCCTTTTAAAAGTTCTTATGTAAACCCATAGTTAGATATTTATGTATGACAGGTTTTTTTGTAGGAATTTTAGAAGTAGAATAAAAGTTAAATGTACCATAGCTACTGGCCTTAAAAGGCTAGTTACCAGTAACTTTGTATATAGATATATTCAAATTTATTTAAAATAGAATTAGTGGTTGGTAAATTCTTTTAAAATAAATTTTATAGCTCCCACGACAATTTACAAACTCTATATAGACCAACATAGTCTAGCTCTAAATTTATGACGAAGTCATTATTGTTACGATTTACGAGACTATTCACGAAATAATTGATTTCGAAGCAGGTTCAAAACAATCAAAATTATGTCGCCCTAGCTCTATTTCTATCCAGTTTATTGGGAAGTACGCGATAATTCTTTCGGAAGACTTAATAAATTTATGGAGTAAATCGACTTGAATTCTTTGCTTTTTTAATCTGTCGTTAAACATTCAGAAATGGACTGGTGGCACTAAATTGTTTCGCTTGACAATATTCTTATTCTTATTCTATGATGGGGGCGATCAGAGCTGCACTGACAACCCGCAGGAGGCGTATTGTGCATTTCCCCCTACCAGCCTACCCAAGCCATCCAAGCTCCTTAAAGTAGCGGAGCACGGTCTTGGGTCGCTGGCATACCTGTTCCACTATCATTGCGTCAGATGTTGTGGTACTTTTTTTTTATAGCAGGAGGCGTCCACGTGTAGCGTAGTGTTTTGTTGAGATACCCTTGCTAGTACCTACGCTACACTTAGACGTTTGAAAATAACCAAGAGAAAGTATGGAAAGCTGATTGCCAACCTCCACTCCTTGAAGAGGCACCATAGGATGAAGAATTTATCGTGACAAATTTGCAGAGACACTGAAAACTCACAAACTTACTCATTAGCAAAACCTTTAGATTTTAGATTGTATCAGTTAACTTTAAAATCGAATAGAATAAAAGACCGGGTTAAACGCTACTGTAAACTGCGTTTACCAACAAGTAAAGCAGTTGTGATGAAATTGAATCAGGTCAGCTTACAGGGAAGGTCCCATCCATTATTGTAATCTCAGGCATCTGAGATAAGGGAACGCGAAGCGTGCCGTTGTTACGAGTATGTGTGCATGTATACATGTGTACTATTTCTTACACAGTTGGGTCGGAGTTAGATAAGAAACGGATTGTGGAACATCGCGTGTGTTTGTATCAGTGTTCTGGAATGAAATTGCAAAGACAGGATCTAAAGCCTTGATTATTAAATACTAGTAGATCGTCCCGGCTTTGCAAGGGCTATAAATTTATATAAAAAAATTGCAAAGAGAATAAAGGGGAAAATTTACAAGACGATCATTAGACCTGTCGTATTGTATGGATCTGAGTGTTGGGGAACAAAAGTAGGGCATGTAAGAGGAGTGCATGCGGCAGAGATGCGAATGTTGAGATGGATGTGTGGAGTGACAAGAATGGACAAAATAAGAAATGAGTATATTAGGGATAGTTTGAAAGTAGCACCAGTGAGTGAGAAACTAAAAAGTGGGGGATTAGCGTGGTATGGGCATGTGATGCGTAGAGAGGAAATGCATGTTAGTAGGAGATAGAAATGGAAGTGCAAGGAAGAAGGGCAAGAGGCCGACCGAAGAAGACATGGATGGAGTGTGTGAATGAGGACATGAGAGTGAAAGGAGTGAGTGTAGAGACGACGGCTGATAGAGGAGAATGGAAGAGGAAAATTTGCTGTGCCGACTCCACCTAGTGGGATAAGGCAAGGAAGAAGAAGAAGAGAATAAATTATAGCCTATGTTACTCAGGGATAATGTAGCTTCCTGACGGTGAAAGAATTTTTCAAATGGGTTCAGTAGTTTCGGAGCCTATTTGCGTCAAGAAACAAACAAAAAAATTTTTTTTTTCCTTTTTATAATATTGGTATAGATTTTATTTTACACAGTACAGAATCATTTGACCAGCAGGGTAACACGCGAGTCAGCGACACTCTGTTCAAAGGTGGAGCACATCTTAATCGTAGTAATTACATGTTAGTTCTGTTGTTTAATCGGCTCGAGAGAAAATAGTTATTGTACCTAGTCATACATTAACATTATAAACTCTTAAAATGATGTATTTACGTGTGCTTTATATGTGGTAAAGCAAACATTGTGAATAAAGAGATACGAACGTACATAATAACAAACTCCCTCATTCTTTGAGGTGTATTCAAAACAAAATATTCTGTAATTGAAGGTAATGGAAGAGCTTTTACGAAAAACCTCTAGTTACAAACAAAACAAGCTTTAAACAACAAACACATCTAAAACAAACAATACATTTCAAATAGCAATTTCCGTTTGTTGCCAAACATTTACCATCAAATTCTTTTCTCGATTTCCGGATATATTTCCTGTTATTAATATGCAAACTGGAAAGGTAACAAGGCAATTTCGCGACATCAATTGTTCAATTATCTATGGAAGTGAAAAGGCTGAGTTTTTAGAGCTTGCGTGGTTTGAGATTTTTAGATGTAGTTTATCAGATTAATTATTCCAAACTTACTTTACCAGACAATACATTTCTAAATCACACTAATAGTAATAATAATAGTATATGACGAAAGTTTGTGTGTGTTTGTGCTGCTTGGTATGGATATAATATTATACTTGGAAAGTTTAGGTTCTCGATGAAAAGAAAAGCTATAAGCAGAGTAAAAACTTATCCGGAGTAACGCCCCAAGGCGCAGTAAAACGATGAACGCCTAAAACCCCTCAGTATAATGTGGTTACATTGACAAAGGCCCTCAGGCATTTAAGCATACATTGGCGCGTTTTAAGGATGATACGACCGCTTACCAGAATTTTATGACAAATATGAGGCAATCATCCGTCGGCAGTTATTTGAATTTTGATACGCCCGCGGATGGGCGAAATAAAAAAACATCAAACTTGGAATTGAAAATATTACAAGGAAACTTGATTGACGGGGATCGGTTTCTAGGAGATGAAAATTCAAACTGTATCTTATGTGGAGAAATAACATATAAAAGATACAAGTACCAAACATTACCTGATATACGAGTATTTACTATTTCTACTTTATCGTAGGATATTATCGTAAAGTAAATTTATTTGTTACAAGAGTTTTTTTTACTTTAACCTTTATGAATCCTGTTTGAATTTAATCCAGTACCCCGTAATCCTAAATGACCTCATTTGGTTTAACGATGTCAGAGGTTTCACGGCGGTCCTGTAATCCCGGTTTTCAATTTAAAACGAAAACAGTAACGATCAGGACTATCTACGGTAATCTACGTTTTAATGAAACTGACCTTTTACTTAAATTTCATTGAATTCATTTAAATTTATGTGGGGAAATATTATTTACTTACAGTTTTATTAGTTAGAGATATTGGAAATCTGTACCTACTTAACTCAATTCAATCAAGCAAATACTTGAGAGATCGCTGCCTTACAAAATCTTTGTCTTTAATATATTTAAACTAGCCAAATGAAAGGCCTACTTTTATGGGTGAACATATATTATCATATACATTTTTAGCCCTGTTTAATGTGTTAAATAATAAAATTAAATAGATAAATAAATAAAATGAAATAACATCATATTTATGTATCCCTTACATGGCCCCGATTCCCGCAATAATTAAGCGTCGGCGTCAGTGATGTTCCAGATACGGCAGTTGCTGTTTTATACGCTTTTCAGGCGGATAATTCATGAAAAAATACGGCATAAGACAGTAATTTATAACAATAGCCAATAGTCAAAGCCATATTATAACAATATTACGACCGATATCAGAAGCTCAACAACACAAAAACCCGATTTTTTCGTGTACCGAAATCTTAGTGAGCAGTTTAAATAAAATCCATTACTTATACCGGAACTTTGACATGATAATGAAAACTTATTAAAGCACATAACGGCCCGGATGAATTACAAAGCACAACTAGCCTGCTGCGGACTGAAGGCGCGCCACAGACGACATGGCTGGCTTGAGAACGCGTTATATTAGTATTTTAAATCACATTTAAGCGAGTGTGGCTATAACGTTTGCTTTTCAATCAGACGGCCCCTAGTTCGATCCCGGCTCTACACCAATGACTTGTTTTTCAAGTTATGTGAGGATTTGCATTCGCTTTACGGTGAAGGAAAACATCGTGAGGAAACCGACACGTTTGAGGACCACAATATCCGAAGAAGTGTGTCATCCGCCAACCCGCACTTGGCCAGCGTGGTGGATTATGGCCTATATCTCTCTCCTAACCAGAAAAGGCCCCGAGTCCCAGCAGTGGGAACGTATAGCGGGCTGCTTATGCTATTATGCTAAATCACATTTATGAGGTATGTACTTATGTACTTTTCCCCTGTAAAACGGCCTTTTTAAAGTTGTTAACTATACGGTAACACAAAAATTTACCTAAAACAACACGGGTTGGAATCGTAGTGAAGTGTGGATTTTCAAAAGGCGGGCTGAAGCGGGAAGTTCTCGTATTCAGGTGCGCCTTTGTGTTTTAGAGGCTGACTGATCTATTTATGGGACAAAGCCCTTGTAAAGAAAATTTGAGAGGTGGCGCTGATTGAAAAAGGCTGTATATCTGAGATATATAGATATTCATATGACCTACAGAATAGTAAAAGTGGCGTCAAAATTCTAGCGCTCCATTATTTAAATGCAAACACACTCCTAGGACAGATTTGTAGATGGTGCAAATATAAAGGTTCTTCTTTGTGACAATATACTCCAAACAGTAATACACGCAAACACATTTAATTGTATTACAACATTATCAAAACAAACTTTAAACAGAACCTGTCAGTATATACCTACCAAAAATAATGTAAATTTACATCTACGAGATAGATCTTAATATATCAAGAGTACCAGCATAAAAACATCAATACATAGGGACGAAACAGAAACACTTCGCTCACTCGGTCAATAACAACAGGAGACTTTTACTAAATTATCTAAACCAACATAAAAAGTTAAATTACTGTCTTAATCGTGTATTGTGGTTTGAGTGGGCGATAGAAAGCAATATCTATTCACAAAACATCTCTCTATATTATAACCAATTTAGAAGTTAATAAAGCCCAAAATCGATATTCCCCGAATCAAAACGTAGGCAGCGTAGTGATGTGAATACGAACGTGACTGTAATATCGATACTCGTAACAATTTGGCATTCGATTCGGATCTGCGCTGACACGTATTCCGTGCGCGGAATCGAGACTGGAGTTTATTTAGTTAACTGTTAATAGATTAGTTTATTAAGAGAAACGAATTGCGAAACGATGCGATACGGAAAGTTGTTTAATCTGTGTGCTACTATTTGATATTTCGAGTGAGTGCGAAATAATTCTGACTTTCTACGTACATATTTTTGAAGTGAACGAATAAGAGTAGTTACAAACCATATAGATTCGAACATACTTAAGAACCTCAAAGCTATATTAGACTTTGGATTCAAATAGTTACATAATGAAATCGATAACTTTTTTAATTAATCGATGCTATAGCACGTCCCTAGCATACAATAGAGCGTAGGTCGGGCATTGAGAAATTCGTACACCATCGGCTTCACTTATCAGAGCGCAGACCCTTATTTAGCAACCTCACAACATTGCGATTCAAATGTCATTTACAAATCTTGATCCAACAATTCTCAGCTTTCACCCTTTCACACATGCCAAATTATAAACAGACACTGGAGAAAATAAGGATGTTTAAGATGGCAACTTTATAATAGGCATTTCTGAAAGGCGTGAAATGTAACACCATAGAAATCTCGAGCCCTTCAATTTTGTGCTGAATTTAATACTGGCGCTGGAGAATTAAAGAGCTTTTCATTATGGAAATGGTTCGACATAATGGTTTAGGGGTTGAAATATGAAGAATACAGTCTTTGCACGTGGAATGTTAGGAAAGGAAAATAATAAAAACGTATTTTAATGAAATCGTACAAAAACTTTCAGTTTCTTTATTAGGTACCTTCCGTAGCTCGAGGCCCTTCGAGGTATGTTCAATAAAATAACATTGAAAATAGCTTTTTCTCATTTCAGATATTAAATTTCAGTGAATTCCGATTGTTATTCTTCTCATAACGGAGACAATAGAAGTGGGGCGCGGAAAATGAAACGTTTTTATATTAGGAGCTTTTTAATTTCCCGCAAAAGAACGTACAAACAAGAGTTAGACTCGTTACAGTACGGAATAATGAACGTTTCTTGGAAGATTCGTGTTTTTCTCCTATGAAACATTTTTTTTTACTTTGAGATGCTCGGTGGTTACTTAAGTCAACCTTGATTTGATTTGAGCTCAGGTCAAAAATGTAGCGTTATAACATCTAATTGTACTTGTAGTCAGGAGTTAGATATGAAAATGTATATGTATAGTTATTATAAAAAGCTTACAATTTTGGGAAAATTAATGTATATAGCTTAAGGTTTTTGGAAAATAAATATATATTATTATTATTATTATTAAAAAAAAGTTATCCTGATAGACCATACCTACACGGCTGCATCGATCATAAGAAATTCAGTTTGAAACAAAATTAAACCATACAATCTAAACTATGGCGTCCCGTTTGATCTAAGTTAAGATTATTACGTCACTCGTTCTAACAATGTTAACAGGTATCGTGATAGTTCATCATGATACCTTAAATCTAAATATCATCAAGCCAGGATAATTTAGGTGTTCCAACAACGACTTGCAAAATCTTTACTAAAATATTTTTAAAATACTTGCCATACATGTTTACGCATAGACGAGCTTTGATATGCTTCATTAATGTTTCAACTGCAAATGCTAATCATTTATTGCATTAGGCTTATTTCACATAATGATACGTCTGAAGAAACAGGTACACCATTTATGGGGACTGTATTAATAACTTTTAATGCTCAGCGACTCTCGCTCCATTTAAAATATCAATTTGCATCATGTATAGCGATCATATGTACATTATCAGTTAATCAGCTTACGACATGGTTTAGTCTGTCTCTGGCCCACTTTCTTCCATGTGACCTTGAACGGTTTAGGAGCAACTCCTACGCATTTTTTGCGTACGCCTGATTAATGACTTGCCACTGCAATGCTTGACGGATGTCTGTTGCAATACAAACACAAATATTATTAGAATACAAATAGTGTTTGTGAATGAAGTGACCGTATACTAAGTGCTGATTGACAAGTGGTAAGATTTCGTAAGATCTAAATTCTTGTGAATTTATATTCTTTGGAGTTATACAGGCTTACAGTTTACTAAAGCAGAGCGGGGCTTAATTACGTCGAAACAAATAACTTTTACTCTACAACTTTTTGTCAAAACGTAATAAATTTAAAGAAAATATTTATTATGGATTTTTACACAGTTATTCATTATGTTAGTTCTATGCATGAGGCGACCGTGTAGCTATATAATACGTACTAACAATAATAGCAAAACATTTCTTATGATTTGTTTCTGCATATTTGATTTTGGTTACAAAACATATACATAATTCGAGTTTAAAAAATACTACAACTGCAACATAGTCGTCGAGTGACTTCCATCAATAATGGTGTTTCAATATTAAATGGAAAATTCGTTGTGTCTCTCACATTTTTCGGAGTAAACGACATATTTTTTGGTCCATTACTGATAACTACCAATATCTGTCACTAGGCCGGTATCAATCGCAAGTCAGACGTACAAACAACTTCCTCCGAGACCTTGCGGAGTTTGGCAAGCGGCCAGATGCGTAACGCAGCGGTGAACTAACGTGGAACTGTCTGGCCTAGACACTCGCATAGACGGTGCTTACGGTGTTTTTGTTGCTAGCGGGACCAGACCAAGAATTGTCTTATGGTTCATCTCTCATAAGCATATAGCCAACTTTGACAAAGCCTTTACGCAAGGAATCGATTGTGAACAATTTTTAACTAAATTTGTGTATGCTGTCTAGGTATTTATTTCTTAAACTTGTTTGTAAGTAGGTTTAGTTTCTTATTTTATGTTTATTTTGTATTTGTTTGATACGCTTCCCACTATGTTAATTGTATTTTCCATACAAAGGTTGCCTAGAAGAGATTGCTACAAGCCATAAGGCCGCCTATTGAGCATCAAAATTGCTGGAACTATTTTTGTCGCTTATTGTTTTGTTTGTTTTCAGCGTAAAATAAAGGATTCTTGTATTGTATTTTATAGTGAACTTTAGACCTGTTTTCATGAATCTAATAAAGTTTGGAACTTTTTTAAATTATAATTTTGTAGCTCCCTTCTAATGTTGGTATAAATAGTCCGCGGGAATGGATCTGATTTTTAAGCCGGTTCAACGATGTAACAGCGACAAGACGCCGCCGCTTATAGTTTTTTAAATTTAGCTAGTTGCAAACTAAATAGGCCGGATCTAATGACGGGCCGGAGTATTCATAAAACTAAGATTGTGCAATGTTCCAGTTGGACACGCGGCCACGACCAAGATTAATTTCGACGTCTATTTGGATATTCGAAATTAGTAGATTTAATTTTAAACAAACAAGAGCCCTTAGGTTTTCCGGTAAAATAAAATAAATAAAATATGTTTATTTGATGTTTCGTAAAGCTGACAGAGTTGAGTTTGAGACGAGTACGTTAATCTACAGACTAATTTACGTTTGTGTGATGAAGCCCACAATAAAGGATAAATAATCATTCATTAGAAGATATTATGTATAAATCAAATTTAATATTATAAAAATCTGAATATTCATATATCAGTATCATTGATTTATAAAAAAAAGATAATTAAAATATACACAAACGATTTAGCTTATCGCGCTCCTCTGATTCAAAAATAAAACTACCGTTATATAGTTTGATTGCTTAGACAAAAGAATTATTGAATCTAACATTATTTTTCCTATACTTTACGAAACTTATTATAAGTTTCGTAAAGGATAGGAAATTAAAAGAAAATAGGAAAGTTTTAAGATTTCCGTTCCACTCCCTTTTGGATATTCCATCAAACAAAAGATTGTGGAGCCCGAAGCAAAAGCCCGTATCATCTCGCCACGTACAGCATCCTTCGGGATCTCTTTCATCCCACTTCACCAACAAACTCTACAAGCACGACGTGAATATCAAAACTTTTAAACTTTCTAGCGTCTTATAAGAGTGTGTTCATAACACTTTAGATCTTCTAGATGATTAAAAAAAACAATTATAAGTATCTTGATTATTCCAACTACTGGGATGGAAAACAAAAAAAATAAATGAATACAATTTTATGTTTTTCGTCGAATTTAACCTTTCTCTTCTATATAGATGACAATCTTAATCTTAATATATATAAATCTCGTGCCACAATGCTTGTCCTCAATGGACTCCTAAACCACTTAACCGATTAAAATAAAATTCGCACACCATGTGCAGTTCGATCCAACTTGAGAGATAGGATAGTTTAAATCTCAAATTATAGTCGCAATTTTAATTTATTGCTAATTATTGTCTGTTATTATTTGACAGTCACAATTATCTGTTAACTCCAAATGATTCTAACAGATGTCGATACCTTTCGACTGGGTTGAGTAAGTAATCAATAGATGGCGCTGCTATGGTAAATCTACGAACGTGTCATATAAGCTACACTATCTATTTTTCATACCTCTAAGTAAGGCAAAACAACGTTTGCCGGGTCAGCTAGTAAAATATATTAAGTAGTCCGTTTCAGGATTTCATATGACTAAAGTACCACTACAGTAGAAAATAGTCATTGTAAACACGCCCTATATCATTTCTCTCAGCGGTAGAACGGCTGTAACGACGTTTCTACCGGGATGCTCCTAACGACGAGGCATTTCTTCAAAAGTGCTTTAGTAAGGGTCGCAATTAGCGAAATGCGTTGAGAATGAGAAAAAATATTTTTATCTAGCTACTGGTGGCGATTCAGCGGCACACACGACTAAACTAAATTTAAAGAAGTCTCTTTTCATCTTAGGTGGCCAGAAAGAGACGGCACGTTCTGCACCATAGTCAAAACAACTAAAATCACGTCAAATGTAGAAAATATAGGCGACTTCAGACCGCACTCACCTTGTATCACCTTTAAAACTGCCTGCACATTCCATATTTGACGTGATTTTAGTTGTTTTGTCTATGGTTCGGAACGTGCCGTCTCTTTCTGGCCACCTAAGATGAAAAGAGACGGGGCTTCTTTAAATTTAGTTTAGTCGTGTGTGCCGCTGAATCGCCACCATTGGCTACGGCCAGTGGAATTTGCCGACCAGTAGTTCTGCGAAAGTTAACCTCGCGGGCACAATTTTTAGAAACATTTTTCTTCCGCCACCGAAACATCATCTCATAAATTATTTCATTATTTGAAATACCGAAATAATTTAAAATCACTACTTAGACTGTTTCCGAACATTAAAATTAACGTCATTGCAATTAATATAATTTGTTTGTATTAATCAATTATGACTAAAAATAATCAGAGAAATCTGTGTTTGAAAGTTGGTTCAAACCGACCCGATTTCACAACCTCCCACTCACAAATGTATCACTTATCAATCAGGAAGAGAAATCTTTCAATCAATTCAATTACTTATAAATCCTAATTCGCAGCTTCCTGAGGCGTTGTTCCGTTAGCCATTTCATCACAGGATATGTTTCCCTTTAAACAGCAATTTGTTAAATAATTTATGTGTAACTATGTATGTAATATACACGCTCATTTAACTTCTTCCGGTGACATATTGATTAGTGTGTAGTAGTTTTAGTTATACATGATTAATTGATTACAGAATGTTCTCCTAGCATATCCCAATAAAAAATCACAGACGCGACCACTAAAAACTATACTTCGTTGTAATACATACCAATATTAGCCCAGTCATATTAGGGGTTTCACCTCGGAATGAAAGATAATAAGCTGGAAATTGGTAAAAACCTTTGTTTTGTTACCCTAAATATTGTCTCAAAAGTCACAAGTGCTATCGTGTACGCGTCTTAAGATATTGAAGGTCAAAGGTCACAAAAAATTATTTTTCGCGAATATCTCGGTTCCTATTGCTTAAATGATATTTTCACCTATTATGAAAGTTGTAGAATATAAAATTCTCTACAACTTTTGTCTAAACTTTTTTTTTTATACGATCAACCGTTTTTTAGGTAGAGCGCGAAGAGTGCGCAGCGTACAGTCATACATGAGCTAATGCAGGGTCAAGCGTGAGCTTCATGACTACATGACTGTACGCTGCGCACTCTTCGCGCTCTACCTAAAAAACGGTTGATCGTATAAAAAAAAAGTTTAAACAAAAGTTGTAGAGAATTTTATACTCTACAACTTTCATAATAGGTGAAAATATCATTTAAGAAATAGGAACCGAGATATTCGCGAAAAAACATTTTTTGTGACCTTCAATATCTTCAAGACGCGGACACGATAGCATTTGTGACTTTTGAGACAATATTTAGGGTAACAAAACAAAGGCTTTTACCAATTTCCAGCTTATTATCTTTCATTCCGAGGTTGACCCCTTTTTTTACTTAATTTCACTGGGCTAATATCCCAAGTTTCGTGCAGATTGGTTCAAAATTACAGTCTCTACGTGACAAACAAACATATTATGTACATAAAGACAGACGAAATTGACTAGTTCATTAAGACTTCCTTCACTGAGCTCACAACCTCAACTATATCGATCAAAAATCTAAATGTAAATAACACACAGAAACTAGAGACTTCTAATACATCGTGTACAAACCTCCACATGAAGTTTGTTTAGTTTCAACGTATAGCGTGTCTTGGCAGCTGCTGAGTAAACTTAGTAATAGAATCGTAACAGTTACAGCGCACGGGGCAAACCGAGAGATCGTTCCACCAAAACTCATAGTCATAATGTATTTGGACAACTGTTTCAACAGTTATGCAAGAGAATGTTTCAGTCAGTACCTATGGATAAATATTGTTTCAACTTGTTGTTTGGTCGCGTGATATCGTGCTATGCATTTTAGACTATAAAACGTTAAGATACTAAATTATTTTGTTACTTGGATTCGATTCCCATAAAATAGAAGCTATATATTTACTATTAATATATTTAAGCGAAGCACGGTTCTCGAGTAACAACGCCTACTACTCAAATAACAACACTCAAGATATTACCATAGAATATTATAAGAAATGAGTTTATACTCGTACAAATATAATATTTTCTGTTTAATATTCCCAAACGATAAAAGCACCGAGTCTTGCATTATAAATGTTGTTTCCAAGAGCAACCAAAGCAGCCGCTACCGCCTGGATGCATATTCATACATGTACATACATATGTACGAGTACATTCAACGTTTTCTGGTCTTTTGTCATGGGACAATAGACTGTAAAAGAGACGGCTGGTTGGGGGTTCTTTCGGTTTGGTGATTTTTAGTTAAAACTTTGGGTTTAACCTTGTTTAATATCATTTGTTTTGTTTCGTTTTATCAATGATCATTTTAAAAAGTACAGAACGGGCGCATGAAATAACTAATAGGTGGCATCACACGTAGTATTTTATCTTTAAAGACATAACGCAAACATTTAATGTAAGCAAAAAGCAAAAACTGTGTATGTTGTTTTAAGTCGATTTTGAGGCGATGACAGTTCAGTTAGACGTACAGCTGCCTTACGTTCCTCAGGGCGGGTTATTGAGTTTGATCCCAGCCAATAAGCTCAACTTTTCGGTGAAGGAAAACACCTTGAGGAAACCATAGCACGGTGGATAAGTATTTCCTAGTTCTCATCTAGCCTAGCTCTGTCCGCATCATGCACCGGTAGCCTCCATGTGAGCCAACTATTCAAGACTAGGCATGCTCCATCATAGGCCAGAGTGTCGCTAACTTTTTTTTTTTTTTTAATATATTAGGACTCAATTCACACACGGCTGGTTAACCCCATACTGAACCATTTCTAGTTCGTGTTATGGTGGCTAACACAACTGATATACTACATATACATACATATATATTTTATATAGATACATATTTAACACCCAGATCCACAACCAACAAATTTAGTTAAGCACAAAGATGTCGGCCGGGCCGGGAATCGAACCCGGAACCTTCTGGTTAGCAGTCCGGCATGGTAACCATTGCGCCAACGAGATCGTCTTGTGTAATTAACGTGCCTAGCTAGTCAAATGCTTAACTGTGTAAAAAAAATATGTTTATTCTACAGCACAGTATTAGATTATATCATCAATCGTCCCATTTTGTTTAGTTTACCGGCAAATCGATTACTTGCCTACCACGCACTCTCAAGCAAACCTACGCTACAAGCTCTGATCAAAGGATATTGCATCAATAGACACGCCCACAACCTCTACATTTTATGTCCCTTCACATCTTCATTTCTACGTAAATGTCTCAATTTGTCTCAATCTGAATGGATATTTTGAAAATTTACACTTGAATCACTTTAGATTTTAGACAAAGCACGAGTTTTCATAGTTAGTTGAGCTTATGCGACGTTCCACGAAGAATTCGATAAGTTTTTATTTCCACAGGTTTCATGAGGAATTCCAAAATATTGATGATATTAATTCTGGAGTTTTCAAAATTTTAACAAATACTTGTGAACGAATTAACTGGAGTTCCTACTTGATAAGTCTATGCGAGGGAAGCCTTTCTTGGAGTATCGATCATGATCAAACCTTAACACAAAATCAATTATGTAAAATAGTGAAGTAAATGTAAGAAGAGCCACTATAACTATCCAAATAAAACTAAGTTGTAACAACATAAATCCACGACAGGGTTCATTAAAACGTTAAGTACATAATCTTAAGGTACATATTGCTGAAGTTCGAAACTGTGATGATATCAAATACGTATATGAAAATATTAAATCGTTGACAAGCCAGGTGTGCGACTCTTTTATTTCGTCTATGAATGTAAGATGAGGTGACACCTTTTGGAAGCAACGCTTTATAAATATTCATAGGGGCGGTAGGCAATCAATTTGTACTTGAGAAGAGTACAGAATTTCCCTGAATTAATAACCTCTGAGTCACCGAAAAACTTCCGAAAGAAAAAACCGACAAATAATCATAATTAAAAAATAATATAACCTTTTGCAATCGTAGTGCAGTTTACAGTAGTAGTATTTTGCAAAACTGTCAGTATATAAAAAAATAAGATTTTTGTAACAATTCCCGTGCCTTACGCTGCCAATCATAAACAGAACAGTTACAGAATAATCTCAGGATATTTGCATACCGAGCTTGGTTTTGCAGCGTGCAATGGGCGGTTTATTTGCGCCGAATGTCATCGTAAAACAACCGATGCTCGTAATGAGACCGCGAATTAAATACAGTTTTTTTTTTTTTAATTATACACCTACCTCCGATGTTTTGATAATTCGGAGCCTATTCTTATACTATACAACCCTTTCATACCAGTTCTCGCATGTGCTACTTCTCGTACTTTCATTCTTCATTCTTTATCTTTCTTATATCCGTCACCATTCATATTATTTTATCTATTTCTGTGTTATCTATGGTTTCTTTATTTTCTAAGTTTATGTGATCATCCTTATTTATTGCTAGTGGGGCACTCAGTCCGCCACACTTCCTATGGCGGGTGGTGCACCCAGGTTTCTGCTACCATTTCTTTTACCAACAATTTTAATTATTTCTTTGCAGTATTCAATAAACTTAAATCTAACTTTAACATAAATTAAATACAGTTGCATTGTATAGTTATAACTCAAATTATTCCTAAAACACCTTGTTTTCCGTCTCTGGTGTCAGAGTTATAGGGTCACCTTAGCTCTGTCTAGAGCTACGAGGGTGAATCAAAAAGTTCTTAGAAGTGCATATATATGAAACCTTTTTGGAACAAGTTCAATATTCAAATTAAAGAGTGTCTATCACACTATATTTATGCAGACTGTCACTTGTTTTTGTCAGTTCGTTCGCATGTAATAATTTTTTTTGTGCAACGAGTTGCTAAAAAGTTAAAATTATGGATAAAAGTGAGTTACGTGCGGTGATAAAATATCTCAGTTTGAAAAAAATGTCTACGAAGGAAATTTTTTTGGACATTCAGCAGACATTAGGGGGTGATGCTGTACCCTATTCTACGGTTGCGTACTGGATGGCTGAATTTAAAAGAGGTAGATCAAGCTGTAAAGATGACCCGCGTTCTGGGCGGCCTTCAACCTCCGTTACAGAAGAAAATGTCAAAAAAGTTGAGAATCTGGTTTTGGAAGACAGAAGAATGACTATAAAACATATAGCTGAGATCCTAAATATATCTTTTGGTAGCGTTCAATCTATTTTAATTGATTCACTGGGGTTCAAAAAAGTGTCTGCAAGATGGGTGCCACGAATGTTAACCGACGAAAACAAAAAGCGACGTTTGGAAATTTCCAAGCGTAATCTCGAAATGTTCCAGCGTGATTCGGATAATTTTTGCCGTCGTCTTTGTCACCATGGATGAAACGTGGGTCCACCATTTTGATTCTGAAACTAAAAGACAAAGCATGTCTTGGAAACGACCATCCTCTCCATCTATTAAGAAATTTCGAGTTGCTGGCAAAGTTATGGCCTCTGTGTTCTGGGATAGTAAAGGAATACTTTTTATTGATTACATGCCAAAAGGCCAGACGATTACTGGACCCTATTATGCAAATTTAACCCCGAAAGTGCGTGAAGCGATTAAAGAAAAACGTCGTGGAAAACTGTCGTTGGGCGTGTTGTTCCTTCAAGATAACGCTCCTGCTCATCGATCGGAAGTTGCGCTCAACGCAATCCGCTGTGTTGGCTTCAATCTCCTTGACCACCCACCATATTCTCCGGACTTAGCCCCAAGTGATTTTCACTTATTTCCAAAATTAAAAGAGGAAATTCGTGGAACAAAATTTCAGTATAATGACGCGGTTATAGCTGCCGAAGAGGACTTTTTCGAGAGTCAAGAAAATATTTTTTTTCACAAGGAATAAGAAAGTTAGAAACGCGTTATTCTAAATGCATTGCATTGGAGGGAGATTATGTAGAAAAATAAAATATTATTATTTAAATCATTGCATTTTTTAATATTGATTCCAAGAATTTTTTGATTCACCCTCGTATATCGCTATATATATATAGGTATATATCTATAACGCCACCGACACCGTTTTAGACAAGCGTTTTAGAATCGCTTCGCTTTAGTTATGTCTGATATAGCTTAGTTTGTTATTTGAGGCGATTGTAGCATACATTGATTATGACATTTTTTACCCTGAGATTGATCCTTTCGTTTTTAAAGAACTCGGACCTACAGGAGAGTGGCATTACATATCACCTTTATATAGTTAGGTACAAATATTAATATCAATGACGAATTTTAATGGCTGACATGATCACAGAAAGTGTAGAAACATAATGTCTAGATACATAAGTACTTGGTACAGTTCGACGACCTCGTTGGCGTAAAGGTTACCATGCCGGAATCCCAATCAGAAGGTTCCGGGTTCGATTCCCGGCCCGGCTTCATCTTTGTGCTTAACTAAATTTGTTGGCTGTGGGTCTGGGTGTTAAATATGTATCTATATAAAATATGTATGTACTATATGTAGTATATCAGTTGTGTTAGCTACCATAACACGAACTAGAAATGGTTCAGTATGGGGTTAGCCAGCCGTGTGTGAAATGTGTCCTAGTATTTAAATTAAAAAAAAAAAAGTTAGTTTCAAAATACATTAATCTCTTATCCCTTGTGGCAAACAGAAAGGGTCACAGTACCGCTACACCAGCCGCCGCGACGCCACCGCGGCTAAAGATAATGAGCGCAAATCGCGATACTGTTACACTGTTTGGACGTTACGCAATCCGTCAAGTCATTGACATCCAAGCGGGGCTTAGGCCGCACGTATGACCGTGACAGTGGTTCTATATCTATACCATAGATAAGGTAAATGAAAAAAATAAATAAAATGAAAAATATTTATTGAACAAAAAACTTATTATAACCTAAAGTATATCTAGTGGTTGCTTCACTAGGCGGTTGGCCTGAATCGAAGCAACCATCTCCAGTTACCCTAAAAACTTATCCTCTAAACAAGACAACACAAATTATTACACTAACTTTACTAGTCTATATATCTTTTCACTTACTTGTAATAATAATATTTACTTTTTCTTAAGACCTAGACAGACTCTTTAGTTTATTACTCTTTATTAAGGCGGCATGGGAGCAAAATATCATAATTTTAAAATATTATACTATGTAGAATGCTGCGTAAATAATAGGCCTACGGAATCTTTCAGATTATCCTGAATTCAGTGTTAAGAATTATTAGAGTCCAAACAATATATAATCGCTCGATAGTTTTTATTACGGACAATAGTCGTTTCATAATTTGTATTTGTTAGTAGTATTTGTATAAAACTAATCACAAACATTTTAACTTTCAACTGTCATTTTATTCCTACGTAAATATTTGATTATTATTAGAAATAAGAAAAGAAATATTGCTTATCAATATTTGTGTCCAAAGTTTTGACGAAACTAAATCTTTTTTTGTAAATATTTAATATTAAACTTTTTCAATAACCTATGACTTGAAGATCTGAAAGTCTAATATAGAACTTTAGCCTAGGAATTCGATTATTTTGTAGAATATCCAACACCCCGGGTTGCGCAACACTGCCGTTGTCCTAGCCGCAGTTCGTGACCGGTATTTCGCTCCAAATCGAGGCTTCGCTGTTACATAAACTTAGTGGGAATTAGATTTACTGCCGAGGATGGTTTGCTTTGGTGACTGGGAAATTACTGTGGCAAGTACTACCAGCTTCTTAATAGCAACTAGCACTACACTTAAACGATCGTCATCATCCACATCCCTCTTCACACAGCTGGGTATAGGCTTATCTCTGTATGTGCCTCGCGCGTCGATCTTGTGCAGTCTCTTACAGATAGGACCTGCGACTTTAATGATGCACTGAAACTAAATTATTATTTTGCCAATCGGCAAATTTATATCAAATCTAATGCAAAAATATAGTTATTATAATTATTTGTGTAATAAAATAATAGTGACTATAAAATAATTTTAATTTAATGATGATTATTATGGCTTTAAAATAAATCTCTTACCTGTGGCAAAAATAAAACTTATTTATATCAAAGTTTCGTGACCGAAACCTCAGTCAATAGATTTAGATCAATCAATCAATCTGATATAAATGCTTTTCGTGAAGATTTATGAGAGCAGATTGTTTAAATTCTAAAAGAGCGATCGGTCTGAACGACAGCTGAAACACTTGGGTTCTGCCTGTTGATGTATTGTTCGAGTTTTGTAGTAAGGTACGGTAAGCTTGTTTTTATACTTCGCCTTATTTATTGGGATATTAAACAGGGATGGACACTAGCTGTGATTTCATATCTTAGCTGTACTTCGACATAAACTTTGATTTTAAAATATCGCAGACATAAATACTGAGCAAATCCCGTCTATTGCGACAAACGCTTAGAGATCTAAGCATATAAATTATATAGATCGCGTTTTATATTAGCTAAATTTTAATGTGTAATTAACACCATAACTTAACTCAAAGTGAAGGTAACATTTAGGAATATAAGAGCGCTCTAACGATGACCTTTACGGCTCACAACTGGCCAAATTTGGGAGTAGATATTACCTAGTTCGTCTTAAGTACGCCATACCTATCGTTGAATAACCTCGGGCGATCTTTAAGCTGACTGTTATACCTAGGCTGTTACATTTTTAAATGCGCCTGTTAAGACTGAAGAGAACAGCATTCAGAAACAAAACACGGCTACGTACTTTTTTCTTTAAAATTGTGTTTCTATGACTACGGACCATACATAGTATAAAGTATGGAAGATACTTTAAGAGTTGAAGTTGACGTTGAATGCTTTATTTAGTTGAAAATAACATTTAAGCTCGGACATTTCATGAAACGTGTTCACCACTGCATAAAATACAAACAATAGAAAGTAACAAACCTCTATATTAGCAAGGGAAACACTAAACAACTTTCCTGAATATCTAAATAAGCTCTTAACCATAAAAATGCCTTCACGCCTCACTCTGTGTGACGTACTGTGCCTTATACGAATAGAAATAAATGCTAAAGATAAGTAGGCGGTAAATATTCAACACAGCTATTTAGGACCAGATAGATAGGCCATTGTTTTGTCAATGAACATGGTACTGAAATTGTAGAGTTGAATTGCAATTAAAAGCGTCTAGACAATAGACAATTGTGATCACAAACTTGATCAGGGTCACCTTGTTGTGGCCTATAGAGACTGCTGGACGTTGATCTCAGATTCATTGAGAATATTGGATGGATTTGGACGAGGTCGGTGTTGGCCATTCATTAAATTAATAGAGTTAATTGTTCAATGTTTGCAGTGTTAATTGCTTGAGGTGACGCGATCACGTACCGTTTTATTCGAATGTTAAGTATCCGAAATTTGATGGCAACTGAAATAATAACAAAAATACTGACATCAATTGGGGCAATAGCATCTCTGCTGCAAATTAGTGCACGATGCAGTGGCATTGAATTAGCTTTACAATAAAATGCCTACACGTTTTTTTCCAAGAGTCCCAATGCGTTGTAGAAAGTACAGTCAATTTACTATCACGCAACGCAACCAGACTATTTTAGTTAAACATGTACGAGTATGTAGTAGAAAAATGTGATAATTATAATAAAAATCCAGAGACAATAACAAGATTCTAAAAATATAATATTATTCGTTTTATTTCTTCGGAAATATTCAGATATTGTAAAAAAAACAACCTTAAATAATGTAGTCTAATTTACCTTAACAATGCGGAAGAAACTTGAAAGAAGATAACAATGTTTAATCATTTTAAACTTGGCCAATTTTGTGTTACAGACACAATGAACACTAAACAGTTAAATATAATAATAATATATTTATTTTCCATAAACCTTAAGCTATATACATTAATTTTCCCAAAATTGTAAGATTTTTATAATAAGTTTGTTATGTATATGTTAGATCCTCTTAGAAATTACAAAAATATTTTAGTGGTAACTATATTTAAGAAGACATATAAGAACTTATCAAAATATGCATTGCCACATTTTCATTGCTAGTTTTTTTTTTTTGGTTGCTTCAAATCGAGTTCGGAACAATATATAGAATAGGCGGAACTCCAGAGGATGCCGGAACTAACGACCAATGAAAGCGATCTAAGCATTCACTTCTTTATTCTCCTCACTACCTTATCACGTTCGTTTACATGACCATTTGGCACAGAAAAGAGCTACGAATGGACACACAAAGCGATCTCGCGACGTTCAATTTGAATTCACGTCACACGTTCCCCTACATACGTTTCGCACTTATCTTGGATCGCCACTTGCATACCCAATAGCATCGCTAAAATCTTGATTTGTACACTGAAAATTGCTTTAGTATTTTGAACTCTAACTTGGTAAAGACACAGTTGATAATGGTTAAGATTAGGTTACGTAACGCTTAAACTAATCTGTTCAACTTCAAGATCACGGTCATAGTATTTAAGACGGCGGTGGTTTTTAAAAGTACTAAATAAAGAGGTCAAGTTTTCAATTTCTACTTTTCAATTGTTTTGTAGTCTAATTAGAACCGTACCCACATAATGCAATAACTCGTAAATTTGATGTTGTGTTAATTTTTGTGGCAGCACAATTTTATTGTGTAGGTTTGAGGAAATACAGAATACCTAATGTGCAAAGTTTAGAAAGAATAATATATGTATAATTATGTATCCATCAAAATAACCTATTGACTCAGCCGATACTTTGAGGAAATCCATTGTAGATAGAAGGAAAGGTGAAATATTTTATGTAAATGTTTGTATGTATATTTAATTTATACGTAACCATCAAATAAAAACTAGCACAAATAGTTAACAAAATTATATATGAAAAAACTAAATTAGAAATAAACCTAAAATGGTTAATTTAGATGACAATCGCCGGCATAACTCTCGAGCTTTCTCGTCCCCATCTACCCCCTAGAGGGGCGTTGAACTACTCTAGCCATCGCAGCTTGACACATTCCTAACGTTTGGTTTACAATTAAGACGTCACGGATGTAGGTCAGTAACTTTATTGCTTGACAATAGCGATGCGCGACTGTGAGTGATTCCAGTCGAATTATTCGACTTTATAAATAATTCGACTCATTCGAATGATCTCCGAAAATAAGTAACTTACATGATACCCGCTCAAAATTAACCGGACTGAATGAATACTACATTAGTTACTACTTGAGCCGATTCCACTCCAACGATTCATTCATATTTCATTCATTTGAAACGAACAAGTGACATTGACAAGATTCGCTAACAATCGAGTCAAAACGCCATTAGTAACTAATTAGTAGTCATCATTCGATTATTAACATTAGTATATTACTAATATTCAAGTCGAACGTGTATATTTGTAGTTGTAGATAATTCGACTGGTCAGATTATTCGCAGTCGCACATCTCTACTTGACAAAAGCGGTGCTGATGGAACCTTAGACTAAGTTTTCAGTTTATTTCAGTACCATAAATTATGATCAAACCATGAATGACTTTTTATAAGTGTCAGCTAAATGGTAGAGCCAATTTCACTTTGTCACACTTTGGCCACCAATCCATAGCCTGATCACAACGACTGGCTGTTACCAAGATCTTCGATGATCACTTTAGATCACTCGAGATCACCGGATATCGTCAAGACAGCGCATCAAGTTTTCTTGTTATTTATATTTGCTTTTACTCGTATGTACTACGATCAATAGCATACAAACAATAACATCTAGGTTTTTACTGATATTTTTTTTACAATACATATACATGTATGATTTTATTTTTTTAAATTCTGGTTAACCCTATACTGAACCATTTCTAGTTCATGTTATGGTAGCTAATACAACTGATATACTACATATAGTACATACATATTTTATATAGATACATATTTAACACCCACAGCCAACAATTTTTGTAACTAAAATAATTATAATAATAATGTTTATTGAACTTGAAAGACTTACAAACTACAACAATACATGACATATAAAAACTTACAAAATACTTGCACTAAAACATAATGCCGCTGATGCAAAACTGCACTGTACTTTATTCACAATCCATCTTTCTAAGCCGAGTAAGATTTTTCTAACCTCACAAAGTCTATACGAGAACAACGTTTCTGAGCAAACACACGTAACTAAACCTTTTGCAAATCCTTCATTCTTTTTCCGGCTCTTGCAATTCACGGCCCACTCGTGACCATGAAACGTGATGAATCCAATTAGTCGAACGGCACAAGAGCGCCATTTCCGTCCTCGCGGTTCCACTTGCCTCGCATACACTCACTCGTACGTCCTCAGTGTTGCCGTGCTCCATCCAGAACACACACTTGGGAATGTCGAGAGGTGTGCAGTAAAACCTGACCCCAAGCACTGAGTAGCGAATGAGAGAGAAACTACCCACATTAAAAAATATATGACAAACTATACACTGCAATAGACAGAAATACATATATTTAACTTGTAACTTTGGTGTTATCTATTCAAATTCAAATTGTTTATTTCAGACTTTTGGTCCATAAAATATTATCAAATAAGAATTAAAATTATCATTAAATACAAAAAATTATAAGATTACATACACAAAAATATCACAAAATTAAAATTAAAATCTAATAAAACAAAACTATTTCTTTACTAACCAACACATTTTTTCTAAAAACTTTCTTGTGTGACAATCAATAAATACATGTGTAATTGATTGATTGTCAATAAATGATTTGTGTTTGTATTTGTAAAGATTTTCTAATAAGTGCCAGTATAAGCTTATAATACTTATAACGTTTACCATGCCGGACTGCCAATCAGAAGGTTCCGGGTTCGATTCCCGGCGTGGCAAACATCTTTGTGCTAAAATAAATTTGTTGGCTGTGGTCAAGTTTTCACTTTCAACTTTTTAATTGTTTTGTAGTCTAATTAGAACCGTACCCACATAATGCAATAACTCGTTAATTTGACATTGTGTTAATTTTTATGGCAGCATAATTTTACCATTACGTAAGTTTGAGGAAATACAGAATAATTTGCAAAATTTAGAAATAATAATATTTGTATATGTATCCATCAAAATAACCTATTGACTCAGGCGTTACTTTGAGGAAATCCATTGTAGATAAAAGAAAAGGTCAAATATTTGATGTAAATGTTTGTATGTATATATTTAGTTTATATGTAACCATCAAATAAGAACTAATAAATAGTAAACAAACTTAGAAATTAAAAAAAAACTAAATTATAAATGAACATAAAATAGTTAATTTAACAGTTTTATTAGATGAAAATCGCCGGCATGAATCTCAAGCCTTTGTGGTGAAATAAATTTGTTGGCTGTGGGTCTGGGTGTTAAATATGTATCTATATAAAATATGTGTGTATATCAGTTGTGTTAGCTACCATAATACAAACTAGAAATAGTTCAGTATGGGGTTAACCAGCCGTGTGTGAAATGTGTCCTTATATTAAAATAATATTAGTATAAAAAAACTAAAAAACACGCTTTTTATAGAAAACCGTAATTTTATCAAATTAGTGTAATGTCATCGGTCCTCAATAAATCTACAAAGTTTTAACGAAATCTGGCCGTTTAAAGTGGGTCAAAATTGCGCCCAAAGAAGTCGGTTACAAACAAACAAACATACAGGTGAAGCTAATAGAAAGCGTGTAAAAAGTTCTTCTTCTTCTTCTTTCTTAGCCAATGTCGCGTGTTGTGTTGCAGACAAACGCTAATTGGATTGGACAGTGAGTGTAAAAAAAATGGTTGCCTCTAAAGTCGGTTTTACGGGCGAAGATTTTACGTGACAACGTCTGCCGCGTGCTGCGCGCGCGGCAGACCGATCATAGTTGAGTGGGAGAGAGACGCAAGGCATTCGGCGGGCCTCTCTCTCGTTCGGTGACTCATCGTAACGTTACCGGGCGTTACACTTTTTCATAAGTGACTCCCAGCCGCAACCTAATTTAAGACGTTGTCACGTCAAAAAGTTAAGCTAGTTCTCTGTGAATGTCTTGGTCGCAGCATTGTTTCCCAAAGTGCCATTACGTTCTCATGTGACGTCAGACCGGAGGCCTAAACGACGGCACCGTGTCAAGTGCGGGTGAACGCACTGCGAGGGTGGAATACGGTAAGGTAACGTAATATACGTTCATACTGCTGAATCCAGTGATAACAACTCATGTGATAGGAATTACGAATCTAGTAAATATAACTAAAATAATAAATAAAAAGTCTTTACTGAAACGTGTAAAAATACGATTATTAGAAGTTTGGCTGACCGGCGGTGGCTGTCTGCAACCTATGAAGAAGAATGAAAGAAAGAAATGATTTATTGTACAGGAAATTTAGGTTTACAGCTACTTGTACATTTCTATAAGACATGTAAGGTTTGCTTAATGCGTGTAGAGTAGCTAATAGTGCGCTGCGCCTTACACACTAGGTCAGTCAAGCTGCCTGAACTGTGGGGCGGCAGAGGCTCCCGCAGGACTGCTCACCATTACTTGTAGGTACATAGAGGCCTGATGTCTAAAAGAAGATATACGGATTTTTACCTTATTATTACAATGTTATTTAAAAACAAAAAAAATAAATATAAACTACTATAAATACTATAAACGATGGTTAGCAATTGCTACCTAAATATTGAATGTGTTTTTTTTCTATTTTTATTTTATAATAATAAATTTATATGTGTAACTATGGATCATAAGTGTCTGCAATAAAGAGATATTATTATTATTATTAAACACATAACAAACAAAAAAAATAGCAAACACATTTAAACAGAGTTAAATAAAAATAACTAAAAATTAAAGTTTTGGCACTGTAAAGGGGTGCCAGTCAAAAGTAAAACACAACAGCACGTAAATGTGTAAATGTGTCACTTTTTGTTCTGATCTCTGTGAGCAGAGATCCAGCGCTTATACATGGGACTCCGGATGTCGTCAGACACAGCCACGAGAATTTTATTGACGGAACGGCGCATCCTTTTGCCAAATTTATATAATTGAAGTAAAGTAAAGCAAATTTCCCAGGCTCTTTTGAGTATAACAGGGAAATAACTTATTTATTTCTAGATGTAGAGATGTAAGTATACAATAAAGGTACGTACGTATATGTAGATTTTTAAACAAGATTTTTTAATCATAGATGGCTTAGACACCAAATCGCTTGAAGGCAAGCGCAATTGTAGCCGAAGATGTAGCACGTTAATCTAGAAGAAATTTGTACACTCTTTCCTTGAAATTTGACTTAATTTTTTTTAAACTAAATCACGACTTTCAAGACCTCTGCAAGATGGTAGACAGATATCTCTCGACTAAACCATAGCGTATATAATCGACGTCCCACAAAAACTTACAAACAGCTAAACGTCGCGTTCATGGTTATTACGTAGCGGTTCCCTCACATTAATAATGACGTCGAACAAGGAACAAGGGCCTTCGACGGGACAATACCGGGCTTTATGCGACTGCCACCGTTCTTATACCCGCGATAAGTCATAGAGCATATTGTGCTGTCATGTAAGAAAATGGACTGCAGTGACAAATGCATTGGTTCATACATATTTCAACTTATTTCGTAACGAAAATGTGGAACGACTGCTAGAAATCTATCCGAACGAGAGAACATAGCCAGAAATACTGGATTTCGTGAGAAAACAAACTTTGAATCACTATTTACTTAATAGCACAAGTACGCAATAAATATTGTCTTTGCTAGTTCAGTCTTCTACGTCAAGTACTTTACCGGTCGGATTATGTCGTAACGCTAGAAGCGTAAATGGTAAGACGCGTTTTGATGCAGTTAATTCACATCAATTAGGCTAGAAGCCACACCCAATTTAATTATCCACATAGGTGAATACTACATTGTATATTTAATAGTTCAGTTGACCAAATGCCTTCGATAAAAGTGCTACAACCCACGGACATTGCTTTAATTAACCGATTAAGATGGAAAAAGGTCCATGATGATGATAGAAACTAGAATTTGATGATAACCACTTAAAAATATATATAGTGCATACATAAGGTTTTTAAGAATAGCTTCCACAGGTATCCAAGTGGCTAAGACGCTGTTATCAAAACTTTACAAAAATGCCACTCAAGTATGTACCACTCAAGTATAATAGCAAAAGCGTATAGACTATAGAGGTAATATTTAAATATTGACATTCCAGACCAATTCCAACAAATTCGCCGTCTGGGAGCGCGACCATTCAGAGCAACTGGAACCCAAAACAAAAGACCGTATCCAGCCCAATGCATCACAAAAGCATCCTATACTTCCCCCTTTGTCGTATCCCCCCTATGTTTTGGGATGTACAGACACACCCGTACATTATTTTCTGTATAGCTTTTATGTCGGTGTGAATAGATTTTTCGGTATGGAAAGTTCAATGGACTTGAAACTGGCGATTAGTTCGTACAGAGCCGAAAGAAATTGAGAAAAAAAGCAACATACGTTCGTTGGAAGTGTTTTACATTACATAGATACAGTATAACCTCTCTTGGTGAAGAATAGCTTTGGTGGTCCAGCGGCAAGGTGGGTCGACGACATTACAGCTTTCGCTGGGTGGAACCTTCACTAGGCAGGCACAGGACCTAGACAGATGGTATGACAGGAGAGAGGACCATACCCAGCAGTGGGATAGCATCAGCTGTAAATTATGTGAAAGTTGAATCCTTAGATATTTAAAGTAAGTAAATAAAAGAAAAAATATTTTGGAAATGACTAGGAAGCAATAAGGAAATTAAGCTCTAGCAGGGGTCTTCCTGAATCCATGAAAAGGATATTACAATCTTACTTGCTCTTTCTTTTATTCATGATAAATGGAAGCCTTATATAAAAAGCAAATTCTTTGCTTATTTCAAATTGTAGTTCAAACCCATAAAGGATAGTACAAAATTGGCGATTTTTATGTCAAGTTATAATAATCGTAGCGCGAACATTTAACAAGGTTTCAATCCAGTACATGTTTTTTCGTGTTCTTTGTTTACTAGTTTTTGTAAGAAGTACTAGATCAAATAAAAAGTTTAGTGTATACGAACCAGTGCGTTTGGTTCGTGAAATGCACCGTCACGCTCTGCGGCTTCCTAGTGATGTTATATTAACGTAAAACTTATCGTCAGATTGCGATGTTTTATTGCAATTTTATCGATAACATTATATGATTACTATAATAAAATCGGTAGTCATGAAAAGATTTTAACTACCAAATTAATTGCAGATACATAATATAAAAAACAAAGTACTTTAGATTATAATCGTATTATGTATTCATCCACTTAGGCACCAATTCACATAACATATGTACTTTAAATACAATAATAACTAAGATTTCAAATTCTGTTATTTTTTTTGTCAATAAATATTAATGATAAACTCATATTTATTTACACGACTGTCTCGCTGGTCTTGTGGCCCCAGACTGTAAAGTCCGAGGTCTCGAATCGATTCACGTGTCGAGTCAGATTCGAATGGTTTATATATTTTTCAGGATACATTTCACAAACGGCTGCTTACACCATACTAAACCATTTCTAGTTTGTATTACGATTGCTGATATACTATATATACATACATGAATGCTTTATATCGACACATATTTAACACCCAGACCGACAACCAACAAACTTAGTTCATTACAAAGATGTTGATTGAATTCGGATTTCGGTCTTAAGTTTGGGAGTAATTTAATTATTGTGTGCTGTGCGTAATGTATATTCAATATTTGTTGACAAAAATCTTTTTAAGAGAAAAATTGTTAACGTGTTGTTAAATGTTATTAAAAGCGACGATGAATACACTTTTTTGTCGATAGCTGCACATCACTAGCAGTCTCCGTAAGGGGATCATTGACACCGCGGACGCTAGTTTTTGCCGCGACCCGTGAGACGCTTCCTGTCATCTAATGAGATGCCGACACTCATATCTACGACATCATCATTTTCCTTTGCAGTTATCTCATCCTGTGGTTTAAATCCTAACTTTTTAGAAGAAAATAATTTGTTTTTACAGCAAAGCATTTGCTTGAATTGGAATTAGAATGTTGACCTTAAGTATCACGGTTAGCCTTACAAAGCATAAGAAGCCCTCTATACGTTCCCATTGCTGGGACTCGGAGCCTTCTCTCATAAATAGAGTTATATAAGCCATAATCCACCACGCTAGCCAAGTGCAGGTTGGCTGATGACTGACGCCTTCGGATATTGTGGTCAGCGAATATGTCGGTTTCCTTTACCGCAAACCACAATTACCGCCTGTGTTATACCTAGGTTAAGGTCCTTTTATGGTTCTTTGGTATATAATATACATACCTATTGGTGTTGTTTTGAAAAGCTAAATAATTTTATCATTAAGTCTCTAAATTGCAATATGAGTTAAATATATAGTAATGTTCAAACGACTTGTTTTTCAACTCCTGGCTCACTTACGAGTATGAGATCGTCATACCTGCCTTCCTTCACTAAAACGCGACTATCTAATAACAATACGATTGGGAGAAGACATCAGCTTCCGTCACACAGTTATGAACTAGTATGGAAGCCTTTGGATTTCTTTATATAAATATTTGTATCATTTACTGTGTCAAATAAATAAATTTTTAACTTGTAATACACAAAGACTGCCATAAACATAGCTTTCTCATTCTTGACACAATTTCATCGACTTTACGTGCTTACCGTTCAGGTTTAATAGAGGATTAATTAGTACAGGAAACTGTTTTTTTTTATATAGAAATGGGTTAATACAATTATGAAAAATAGGCCTTATTGATGCTGGGATTTGCAGTTATAATCCATCCCATTTCCCACTATCCCACTTGCCGTTCCGATTAATAAATAAAGGTTGTATGCGTGTGGTTGTTTCTCCTATTTTATGTTATATCGGCTGTACCGAATTTGATAAAATTTGTTATGCAGATATGTCACACCCTGGATTAACACTTAGGCTACTATTTATCCTAGATTAACATCGTCAAGAGCAGCTGGTTTATCTTTGAAAACTAAAATTATTTCACACCACGGCACATTGTAATTTCATTAAACGTCAATTTAAAATAAAAATTAGGAGGTCAAGTTTAACATTGACCGCATACTATATTAACAATGATAATTATATTAAAAACAAGTATTACGTCATTATAGATTGAGTCGGCATTGACATTATCATGATGACCTTCTTCTAAAAAAAAAAATTAAAAATAAATATTGACAAACTTAGATAAATCAGCAAAAAACTATTGCGAACACGTTATCATGAAGTGGTCACATGTATGATTATGGAAGCAAAAGTACGATTGTATACTCGTACTTTTCGTTACCTATCAATCAACAATCAGGTGAACTGCGATCAGGTGCAAGCCCATTAAGAGTAAAATTAATAGTTTAAAAAAAAACTAAAAAACACGCTTTTTATAGAAAACCGTAATTTTATCAAATTAGTGTATTGTCATCGGTCCTCAATAAATCTACAATTTCAACGAAATCTGGCCGTTTTAAGTGGGTCAAAATCGCGCCCAAAGAAGTCGGTTACAAACAAACATACAAACATACAGGTGAAGCTAATATAAAGCGTGTAAAAAAAACAAACAACATATGTGTCCGATTTGTCGACAAGCAATTTGTAAGTTATTTATGGATATCATAACTTATTTGATATCCAAAAGAAAAAAGGTGATGCAAACTGAGGTCCTGTTTATATACTCCAGCAACTGCAGTTGCTCGTGGGTACGCCCGCGTGTAGGTAGTTTTTTTTTTCGAATCGATTTTTCCCTGAATTTTGTACCTCACGGAACCAGAGACCTTTCCAACGAATGGAAAACCGTGGAAATCGGTTTGTGTGTTCTGGGTATGTTCCTGACGCTATAAAGCGTCAGGAAGGAAACCCCGACTTATTTTTTTTATATTATAGTTATTCGCAATAACATATAAGTTTAGATTTTATAAAAACCATTCGAAGATTTTACCAATTAGTTATTTTAATCGATATACGACATAATGCACATATCATATTTAAATTTAATGATAAGCGTGCTAAAATAAATACTAGCAAAAGTAGCCATTGTGACACGATAATAACTAAATATTTCTTAACTTTTGATTTTGATATTACAATTTGGTGCGTCTCTAATTGCTTGAAAGTAAAGATAAGCCACGCTTACTGCTTAGCAATTTTCCAAAACTTCTGTCAAAATGAACTCGCATTGCACATGATTATTTTTGCAAGCTTCCGAGAAAATATGGCTAAACATTTTGGCAGTAAGTGGTCCAAAAACGCAAACCTTGTCTGTCTACAATGGGAGGCCGAAATTACCATAAAACTCCAATGTACAAACAAAAATATGCCACCAAAAGAGGGTGGAGAAACAATATCATCTGAGTACCAAAACAAACATTGCGTGGCACTTTTACTGCGCGAACATTTTACTTTTTATCTCTCCACTTTACTTTTAAATGCGTATTTGGTAAACTAATCATGTTACGAAAGCTACATATACATATATTTTATCTGTACTGTTACACATGGTTGGGTGTACTAGACCAAAACACAGGCATAAGTGAATGAAAACCTACTTAACTAACTAAATAGTCATTCAAAGAAGTTGCGCTTCCAAGATAGGTTTGTTCAGCCACAAACGAAAATGCTATGAACCGACGGACGGTGCTTTAATCATCTTGTTACGTTGTATATACCCCATGGCGACTATTACCAAGTATGAGATATTTCTATGTCCTATAGGATCGTGTACATCTACGATCATACGCGATAAACCACGTTTAATTCGGGAAACCCCGAAAAAGCCATGTTACGAATATGTTACTAGTGGATTGGATTTTTAAAGAAGTCCTACAATTCCAGCCTAAAATTATATAACACAGGTTTTAAAATGTGAATGCGCAGAAAATAGGAAAATTCGCGACCAACAAAATAACTACCGGAGAGAAAAATACAAGACTAGTGATTGCTAGCAAATATCTAAATCACAAACTGTTCAAATGCAGATGAAAATGGAACGAGATTCCCAAAATAAGTTTTATTGTACTACCTTGAGATTTACATGCAGCCTCACACGTCGAGTTATTTGGGAACATAGTGATACGACGTGTGTTTTATTCAACGACATTTATAGCTTGGATCAGGTAAACAATGGACGTATAGGTCGATGTGTGTTTTGAAAAATACGACGGAAAGAAGAGATGTTTTGTCTATGCATTGTATACTGCTGATTCGGCCACTGATAGTGGTGGCGATTCAGGCACACACGACTAAACTAAATTTAAAGAAGCCCCGTCTCTTTTCATCTTAGGTGACCAGAAAGAGACGGCACGTTCTGAACCACACACAAAACAACTAAAATCACGTCAAAGATGAAAAATATAAGCGATTTTAGAGCGCACTCAATTGCATCAGCTCTAAATCTGACGTGTTTGACGTGATTTTAGGTGTTTTGTCTATGGTTTAGATCGTACCATCTCTTTTTGGTCATTTATGACGAAAAGAGACAGAGCTACTTTAAATTTAGTTTAGTCGTGTGTGCCGCTGAATCGCCACCATTATAGTCTCACCTTTATCTGATGCGGTTCAAAAAAAGGATCCTGTACATATTTCGATGGCCGTAAATACAAAAATAGAAAATTTAGACACTAAGAATAATTTTACCGAAACTCCTCTCTCTTGAAAATTATCAGAAAATTAAGAAGGTACAGTATTGCCAACTCGTGGTTTACAACAGATACGCGTACATATACACATAATGTATTTAGTTTCATACGAACTGAATACTCACCGTCCGTAATGGTAAATGACCCGTGAAACTCTTAGAAAATAAACGATTTCATTAATTAATGGAACAATGGATTGTGCCAGCCAATTCCTGTGTTACCACTTCTAATTACTACATGTGTTTTTTGGAATCCGACATGAATGACCTGAATGTTCTGAGGGTGTAACAGTGAAGGTCGATTTAAATGAGTTTTTTAACTTGACTTAGCATTTATTTTACCGTCTCGTTTTTTTTTTCTTTATTCACTGCTAAGTTTTAGAATTAGAATCGGATATTTTGACGTGACAACGTCTTAAATTAGGTTGCGGCTGGGAGTCACTTATGAAAAAGTGTAACGCCCGGTAACGTTACGATGAGTCACCGAACGAGAGAGAGGCCCGCCGAATGCCTTGCGTCTCTCTCCCACTCAACTATGATCGGTCTGCCGCGCGCGCAGCATGCGGCAGACGTTGTCACGTAAAATCTTCGCCCGTAAAACCGACTTTACAGGCAACCATTTTTTTTTTTTAGACTCATTCAATGAAAACATTCAATCACGGCTGGTTAACACCATACTGAACCATTTTTAGTTCGTGTCATGGTAGCTAACACAACTGATATACTACATATACATACATATATATTTTATATAGATACATATTTAACACCCAGACCCACAACCAACAAATTTAGTAAGCACAAAAATATGTCGGCCGGGCCGGGAATCGAACCCGGAACCTTCTGGTTAGCAGTCCGGCATGGTAACCGTTGCGCCAACGAGGTCATTATCACAAATCACGATTAGTTAGATAAGTTATCTTATCTTAAACAAACGATTCTGAAGAAATGTTATCATGAAGATATATATAAATGTTTCTTATTATTAATATAGAAATTCTAAAACTGTCACTAGGTCTAATAACCGTGATCACTACGAGGAGTCGCGAGCTCCACTTTCCGTGATTGGTAATTCGATCAGCGAAGGGAAAGCGGGCCGTAAGGAAATGAATCCGATGCGAGTGAGGGTGATAAATTGTCTAGTAGATTTAAAGGGGCTGCTCCGCTTGCTATGCTATATCCCTCTATGGAGGTAATTTGGTTTAAATGTTGGAGAAATGGGTTTGCTATTGCTGTGGAGGTGGCAAAAGGTTGGGCGATAAACGGAAGTGACTTTAATCCGTCTAGATTGTTCGAAGTAGAAGTACCTATCTAATATCTATTCTTCCAATATATAAAATTTCCATGTCACAATGTTAGTTACCGTACTCCTCCGAAACGGCTTGATCGATTTTTAACAAATTTTATATGCGTATTCAGTAGGTATGAGAATCGGCTACTATCTATTTTCCAACACAGTTACCCTTAAATGATAAGGGTAACTGTGTTTAAGGCAAAGCAACGTTTGCCGGGTCAGCTAGTTATATTATATATATTTATTTATACTCAGAAGATCTAAATGATAAAACACTTCAAGAGCTTTCAATATTCGATGTCAATAATAACAAGACGATGTCTTCATCGCAACAAAGATCCCGTTTGATATTAAATATTACTTCTAAACTTAAATTATGTTAAATTAAGTTCAGAAACATAATTTCCTTAGTTGAAGGCTTTTATTGTTACAAAATGTCGACATGTCAATAAGATCTGGATTATAAAGAGGACGGTGAAATTCAAAGACATATAGAAACTAGATTTCATACTCTTCCGGCCTTTGACGTGTATCGTAAATAGTATCGGGTTGATTTAGGTATGACAGTGTGGTTGATAATATGATATATTTACTGGTGGAATGTGCGGTTGATTTTGAAATTAATAGTTCAAAGAGAAATCATGTGGTAGGCGTTTTCTAGCGTTTTCAAACATCGCTGCAGTAAAAAAGTTACAATTCAAAATAATTGGCCAAGTGTGAGTTGGGCTCGAGCATGAAGGGTTCCATACCGTTATTTCTTCAAAAAATGGCAAAAAACACTGTTGTTGTATGGAAACCCTTAAATATTTTTTTTATTTTTATTTAATAATTAATTTTGAAAGGTAATAAAACTACAATACACAACTTCCTTATTGTTTTAATTACTATTTTGTGTAAATTAGAAGCGTGTAACTATTCCGATTATTATTGTTACTATTTTGTTCTATCATAATTATTAAATAGCATTTCTTTTATCTTTTGGTACGCGTTAATTGTTTAGGCTATACATTTATAAATGTTCTTTTATCCTTGAAATGAATTAGTGACTCTTGAAATACCCACGACTAACAACACAACGAGTCATCATTTTCGGATTTTTCGGGACGCAGCCATAAAAAGAACTTATCAACTTTCGGTAAAATCGTAAGATCAGACTCTCCAAAATTTGCTTTGCAGCTTCTTCTTTGCCTTCACCTTTTCCCACTAAGTGGGGTCGGCACAGCCCGTTTTTTGCTTCCACACTTTTCTATCAGCCGTCATATCTACAGTCACTCCTTTCTCTTTCATATCCTCTTTCACAGAATTCATCCACATCTTCTAAGGTCGTCCTCTACTTCCACTACCTTGTACAATCATATTCATACTTCTCCTAGTCACATGCTTCTCCTCTTTTCGCATGACATGCCCTTACCAAGATAACCTTCCCCTTTGCAGCGCTACCATTAAAGTTTACTTACAAACACTCATTACAATAGTGATCAAATATGTAGCAGCACACTCGTTAAGCATAGTACCTGTAACAGATAGAAAATTACATAATTATTTTTATTGTAATTATACCTCCACATATTCAATCACCAGTACAACTTTAAACGATAAATAAAATAAGATATGACTGACAGGTCTTATATCTGAACGGTTATTGTCGTGTACTTTCGCCTTCAGCTTTTTACGGCTTATTGTTGGATCAATTTATTTGACGTGCATTGTTTGCGATCTCAACTTTCAGATGGTTCAAACTACATGGTATTTGTAAGTAAGTACAGTGTTATTAGGAGGATCGACACTAGTCGTTTCGACCAAACATTGGTCATCTGTATCAAATTTGAACTAAGAAATTGAAAGGCTAACTCTTTACAAAATGACTTAGACGTAAGTTAGTTTGTATCATCAATCACAATCATTTGAAAAATTAAAATTAAATGTTCGCCTTTCCCGATAACCCTACAGAAGATTTATCTACAGAAAATGAAAACTTCATTTTAAAAGCACATAATCTATATAACGTTTATAAATTTAGTTGAACAATAAATCACTTAATCAAGAAACCACAATCAATCGTGTAATTAATTCCCGTCACACTTCTCGCCTTGTCACTGGCAATGTATGCGATAAGGTCGCCAATTTCTTCTGGTTGGGATATTATCCCCAAAGCTGTAGACAATGCCAGGTCTTCTGGTTTCAAGTTAGTTCCAGCGTTTTCAAAAATGGGAGTTTCAACAGGACCGGGGCTCACAATGTTGACTCTCACGCCTTGCTCGGCTAACTCCGCTGCCAAGTTTTGTGAGAAGCCATTTAGAGCTGATTTAGAAGTACTATATAATATATGGATTCTACGCTGAGTAGAGCCGGCGACGCTCGATACATTCACGATATTCCCCTTAGTCCTGAGAAGATGTGGCACCGCTAGATATGTTAGAACCACAACAGCTCTCAAATTCGTGTTCATTATTTCATCAAACGAGGCTAGAGTGTCCTCGGCTAAGAATGGACTAATTTTGAATATCCCAGCATTGTTGACCAAAACGTCTAATTTTCCAAACTTTTCAATGGTTTTGTTTATGACGTCTGCAGCTTGGTCGTCTTTTGTGATGTCAGCTTTGATAACAAACGCTCTTTTCCCGACCGCAGCGCATTCTTCCTTGACGCTGTTTAGGTTTGCTTCGTTTCTGCCCGTGATGACGACATTGGCGCCTTGTTTTGCAAAAACTACGGCAGTTGCTGCTCCTATACCCGAGCTGCCTCCAGTAATTATCACCACTTTATCTTTTAAATTCAAGTCCATCATGACTGTTATTTCGTAAGTAACTGATAGCAATTGTATTGAGCCTACTTTTTATAGCAGAGCGATGTATGATACGCCATTCGTTATCAAAAGTCTAAACAACGCATTATCTTAATACCACGATGATTATTTTTTGTTTCTTTTTTCTAATTCGTCCTATTTGCGAGTGATGCTCGAGATATTGTTCGAATCTACGTTAAAGTTGGTTTATTATTTTTGTTAACGATGATGTTAAGGTTGGTTTATTATTTCTCGATATATTGTTCGAATCGATGTCAAAGTTGGGTTATATAAGCGAGTAGGTATATCCATGCCATACTTGTGTGATTAGAAACTGGAAAGTCGGTTGAATATGTAATTATGTAACAACTACACTTTTTTTAGTAACATCATCACAGGGAATCTTCAACGTTTTACCTGGCTACAATTGGGCGCTTCCATGTTATGTGCAATTTGTGTCCACTAAACACCTTGTGCTACTGTTTTTGCCTGTATCCTGCCTCTGTACTACTACTAAAATTCTAAAAACAATTCATTTATTCAAACACTAATTATTTTGATTGATACAAATAGTATTGTGAATGACTTGGAATAATTTTCATTGATAAGGCCATTCTAGTTCATAACGGAATGTAACACTATGATCAAATGTTAATTTGTACATATTCAAATAAACAACCCAATTGAGTTTTATGAACCTGTGCCAAATTTATTGAAGGACGAATGTGTGGCCGATGAGGTAAGCGCAAAATGATTTACATGTGTAATAAAATAAATAAGCCTATTTGTTTATTTTAAGAAATGACATGAGCTGTTAATTGTTTTATTTTTTATTTGGCTAGAGCTAAATAGGACTGCTACAGTAGCTGATATCATAGTAAAACTACAGATTCTAATTTTTGCATCTCTAGTTTTAGTTTTTGAAACATCTGAAAGTTTAGTAGTCATTTGACTTGTAAAAATAAAAAAGTCACGAATAAAAACTATTAAACGGATGAGATACATTTAATGTTATGATTACATGAATATATTTAAGGATGTTTAACGAGGCATGTTTAAGGCCTTTAAAAAAGAGTTTCGTAACACCCTACCAGTCTTGATTTAATACCAAAATTAATATCATCGCATGCCATGGCACTTACCAGTAAATTGTGACGTAATTATGTTGAAACAGGCACTTTATCCCGGCAAATGAGAAATTTAAGGTGATCAAGTTTGTTCGCGAAGATAGGTACCGAGAGTAAAATTAATCGTACGCTAATTATGGAATATAGGTCAGGCACAGTTAATGACTATTAAAGACTATTAGATGTGAAAGCGGTGAAACATAAAAGGTAGAACATTAATCTAAATATAAGATTTGTGGTAACGTTAAACAAGATAAACCATTTATTGATAATTATTCAACTATACGTAAAAAATTAAAAAATGACAATATTAAGTGTCACGACACACATTATAAAAAAAAAAAAATTTTTTTCGATATTAAAAAATTCGTCCACAGAATAGAACGTTCTCTGAACGAGCCAGTTCTTGAGCTTATTTTTGAAAATGCTGTCATTAGATGCATTAGTTTGGTTTATCTTGTTTATCGCTAATTTTTGTTTTACACTTTTACAGCGAGGCATTTTAGCGCGCGTAAATGCGCGAGTCAGTGACTGAATGTTAATCAATTACTGAAGGTGGAGCATGCCTAGTGACTCGCCAATATGTTGCGAAAAAAACTAATTAAAAATAAATTGAAATATATTATTTCCCTCTCCACAATTTAATGTAAATAATAGTACGTTGTTGCCCTAGGGATGAAAGTAACTTACATAGGCCCGAGACGGGCCCGAACGAAGTGAGGGCGCCAATAATTGTTCGAGGCACTAAATAAGTCTTTAACCCGAGGAAAACACTGTGCTTTTCATTACGAATACACACAAACACACACACAATGTTTACTCATAACACTTTTTTTTCTGTGACTGGCCCACTATTCAGCTATTATTAATTAACCATCATTGCAAAAATGGTAAATATTTTGCCTTAATCTAAGTTATTTCAAAGAAATAGTTGAAACTAAATTATAACTAAGTTATTTTAAAAATATATATTCTTACTCGTATTAATCAATACTTAGCTTTAAGTTATTTCAATTTCAGTCAGTTGCTAAGCGATTCTCCCTAGGGATGCAATGTATTACTTTCATCCCGCTACTCAGGCAACTTCAAACCTACTTTTAGAGTATGAGTAATGAAAGATAGCTTTGCGATGCAAAATGTCTATAATGTTTGTTGTTCATTCTGAAGCGATGACAGCCCGTCCAGCAGGTCTCAAGGAGAGGAGCTCAAGCGTTCAATAAAGGGAAATGTAGTAAGTTCAGACTAGGTATGCTCCACCCTAGGCCAGAATATCGCTATCTCGTATGGTCAAAGGCCTGTATTATAGTAAGGAAAAAAAAGTCGGTTAAAATGGTACCCACTTAATACTGTTATACACCTTTTGACGATTCCAATTTGAAGTTTAGTATTATAAGTGAAATCTTTGTGACTTATTGAAAAATATATAACATTCATTCACTCATTCATTATACTGATTCCTTCATTTGTGTGTAAAAAGCTTAAATATAATGATGAAATCTAAACAATTGGATCAGGTTGCACCATTGCATCCTTACCTTCTGTTTTCCTTCTTTCTACAAAACGCTTCCAGGTCAGAACAAATGGCGTAACACCAAAGAGAACACAGAGCAGACCTGTCAGCGCGTTACAAATTATAATTTAGGCGATTTATGAACATTCTAACGGAAGTAAACGCGACCGGTGTTTAACTTTCAGTAAAACATTCCCAAAATAGGCGAGAAGCAGGGCTTCTGTTTCGTTTCGAATCTTATTAGCAAAAGCATTGCTTTTTGGTTTGGTACTTTAAGGTGGCCCAGATCATAAAATATTTGGCCAAGTACGAGTTGGGTTCGCGCATGAAGGGTTCCGTACCATTATTGTTTGCGAGCCCCCCTTAAATATTATTTTTTAAAATTATTTTTTAATTTAATACATAATTTAATATTCTGTGAATGTATGGTCTACCAAATATCGAGCCTCTCGGAAATCATCATCATTAAAATTTTATTAAAATTTTAACATTTAATTTGATGGCTAATATGTTGTTATATATATATATATATTTTGTGAAAGTTTTAGCTTTCTAGCTATTCGGTTTCTGAGACAGCCTGGAGGCAGACGGACAGACAGCGGAGGCTTAGTACATAATATAGGGTCCCCGTTTTTTCCTTTTAGGTACGGGACCCAAATAAATATCTACGTACACTTTTAACTTAGCAACAACATTTTTATGCCTACGACTCATGTATGTAACGTACGTAGGTAAAGCTTAAAAATATGTAATTTACCTCTTACAAAGTTATTTACCTCTGCTTGCACATTAATATTGTGAGTCAGCGTTTGTGATTTAAAATACAAAAAACTCTATTAAAAAAAACCTTTCAACAAATTCGGAAGGGTCCTTCCACCTCTCACCAATAGCAGTTAATTAGTTTTCCGTTGCCTAGCAGTCATCGATTGAATTATAACGTAAACCAGTGTGGCATGAGCAGTCTGTTAACTTATAAAGTACACGTTGATCATCATTATAAAATTGTCAATCACGTTGAAACGCCTAGGAGCTTCAAAATACATAGAAAATATAGAAAGACTTTTTTTTTTCTTGGAGGAAATTCATTTACTTTCAAGTAGCAGCGAAGGAGCAGTGAACTAGAATAAACGGAAGAGTAACTCCATACAATTGCCGCTTAGAATTTGGATCCATCTACGCACACAATTATACTTCTATCCCAACGAAACACACATACACAAAGCTCGCACGCGATTGGTGCCGTGCCACATAATGTGACGCCACACGGGCGCGTCGCGCGGGTAGCTGTTTTGCCCCGCCCACCGCGGTATTTTACGATTACGTGTGGAACCATTTTATCGGCCAAGTTACTATTTATTCTAGTTCGCTGCCTCCAAGTCAAAAAAAAAAGTTAAATATCTCATCTTAAAAAGGTCAAAAAAGGAGGATTGGCGGGCGCCAATCCTCGGGGGAGGCGGCGGGGTATGTTGGACTCAGTGCCAGAGTGGCAACCACTACCAACTAAAACCTCCAAGGTATCCTTGCGCCTTAGAGCCTTAGAGGGAGACCGGAATCAACTCGTACTCATCAGTCTTGCCGGCAGATGAGATATTTACCTAGGATCAATCTTATATCCTGATTTCAAGAGTTTAAGTGATTGGAACGGCTTTTCTAGCGCAGACTAAATAAGTCTATAACTATCAGTGTAAATAACACTACGACTATGTATTTTAAAGTCTCAAAGATCAGCGACAATATACATAACTTAGTAGGAAACATCTTATGTACAATACTAAATTATTACCCCTACTGCGCAATGATTTGCGGAATTATATTAGACTTCGTTGTTTTCTTTACATGCTGCTACATAGTCGTATATTAAATCGCTGCCTTCACAAAAGAGAAGTCATACTCGTTATATACACACACGTTACACATAAAACAACACGATTAAATGGCATTAACCAAATTCAGATTGAAAGAAAGCTTTTAGGTTGAACGTTTATGGATGTCCCAATAGATCCAATATGGTTTAATGCTTATGTCACGCAAGTTTTTGTTGCTTTATTTGTTCTGCTTTTATCTTCGGTTACTGTCACGGGTATTTTGGAAATCTTTATGTGAGCTTTTCTAAATACTTAGGTACTTTCGGTACACTTTGTGCTTAGTTCCTTTCCTAATTAAAGATGATGTGTCATTAATAAGCCGCATTGAGAGCCAGTTATTCCAGACTAGGCATGCTCCATCTTAGGCCGGAGTGTCACTAAGTCGTATGTTTAAACCTTCTGGTCAAATGCTTAGCTGCAAATAGTTCTACTTTATACAATACAATGAGAAATAAACCGAATTAGCGACCGACTTTGAAAATGTAAATATGTATATCCTATGTTCCCACTGCAGATTTTCAGACCGTAGTAAAGTTGTAGTTTAGATTCAAATTTACCGTTGTAAATGAATTACAAGCAAACTTCACCGCGAAGCCATTTGCCAGCAATTTAGAGTAGTAGGGTGACAACGTTTATAGGATATGGTAGGATGACACAGAAATCTCGTTACAATGAGTATTATTTGTGTATATCTCGAATTAATATTTGACACATATCTATACTATAAGACTCTTTGTCCTGACCTATTCATTCATTCATTCATTCATCTATAGACAACGCAGAGCCCAAACGGCTGGTCCTAGGGTTGTGAAATTTGGAGGGTGTATTTGTTTTGGTATGTAGACGCGTACTAAGAACGGATTTTTGGAAATTCCACCCCTAAGGGGGTGAAAGGGGGTAAAACAGTTTGTATGAAACTTCTTTGTTTTTGAACTTATAGCAATGAAATTTGTAATATGTATAATTTATGTAAAATTAAAAATAATGGTATCAAGTATTTTTTGGCAGGGGTGAACTAAGGGTTTGTAATGGGGGGTGAAAGTTTGTATGGAAAATTCTTTATTTATCACATTAAAGTCTTGAAAGTTGTCATGGTAATAGATTATTAAATAGTTAAATTAAAATTATATTTTTTTTGCCAGGGGTGCATTAAGGGGGATGCCATTGGGGTTGAAAGTTAAAAATGAAAGTTTTGTGTTTTTGAACTTAGAGGTGTAAAATTTGGAGTGTGTATATATTTTAGTATTTAATCGTGTACTAAGAACGGATTTTTGGAAATTCTACCCCTGAGGGGGTGAAAGGGGGTAAAACAGTTTGTATGAAACTTCTATGTTTTTGAACTTCTAGCAATGAAATTTGGAATATGTATAGTTTATGTAAAATCAAGTTTTTTTGCCAGGGGTTAAATAAGGGTTTATAGGGAGGAGGGGGGTGAAAGATTGTTTGGTTTTTTTTTTATTTATCAATTTAACAGTCTTGAACGTTGTTTAGGTTGTAGTTTATATGGTGGTTAAAATAAATTTGTAATGATATTTGCTAGGAGTGAATTAAGGTATGCCATTGGGGTTTAAAGTTCAAAGGGAAAGTTTTGTGTGTTTGAAATTAAATACTTATGAATTGGAATTTAAGTATGTGGTTTACTTAGTGGTATGATTCACGTATTCTTATTATTTATATTAAAATAATGGCTTGGAGAAAATGATCTAATCTGTAGCATCACCACCAAAATAGCTAAAACAGAGGTTAACTAGATCTCAGGAATCGAATGCGGAAAGACAGATGCGGCTTATTTTGATATCGTAGCAATTTAGTGTTTATATAAAATTGGCACGGGAATAGGATACAATAGATTTATTCCACAGGTTACGCAAAAAACGACCTACACGCGGGCGGAGCCGCGGGCAACCTCTAGTTAATAATATTTGTTTTTTACAGAGTTACAGTAGCGACATGTATTTTCTAGCAAATTAACGAAAACTATCAAATAATAATAATATAAGCACCATAGATTTGGTAATACAATAAAATTACCATACTTTTATGCTTAACCAATGTATTTTGTACAATCTTATAACTTACGAGTACCTATATCTTTTTAAACTCAAGAGAGAATTTCAGCATTGTGATAGTAAAAATCTGTATATAATAATGATTTCTGCTTCAAAACGCACTTTCCTTAGGTAATAAGCATAAACTTTACTCAAACATTATGAATTAGCTTCGAGCTTATCTAATCTACATTGCATGGTGTTCAGACGCCATCGCAGCGCATCTAATGCAATAATAGAGCAATTTCAGCGTCGCGTTGCACTCACCGCATCACTGTAACTAGTTATACTCGTATATAGTGAACAGTAAACACTGTTAGAAATATTGCAGTTTGACATAAATACACAGTTTGCTAAACTGTGCTCTATTTTGTTTAATATTTAACAAATTCGGCAGGGTTAGGAAATATTAAAGCATGCTATACTATAAACATGTTTTTATTCAACGAGAAGACTTCTTATATTAAGACGACCTCGTTGGCGTAAAGGTTACCATGCCGGCCTGCTAATCAGAAGGTTCCGGGTTCGATTCCCGGCCCGGTCAACATCTTTGTGCTTAACTAAATTTGTTGGCTGTGGGTCTGGGTGTTAAATATGTATTTATATATAATATGTATGTATGTATGTATATTTAGTATATCAGCTGTGTTAGCAACCATAATACGAGCTAGAAATTGTTCAGTATGGGGCTAACCAGCCGTGTGTGAATGTGTAAAAAAAAAAGAGTAGAAAAAAGTTCTATGGTCAGTATGAAATTCAAATTAGTCAATATTTTGTTTCTTTGTGATTGGTCCGCGTTTGACCACCAACTCGCCTGATGGATATCAATGATGCGACCGGAGATAAAGCACGCTGACCTAGAAGAAAACTGCTACCTCTCCTAACTTTTTGTCGCTTTGAGAAGGGTTAATGGGCCAAATCATTTATTTATGGCCAGGACAAAAGCCTTTCGCGGCAGTAAGCTTTAAAATTTGATAAATTCCAGACTAAACAAAAAGGTGCGATAAACAAACATCCAAAACATCAAAGTACCTTTCCCTGCCAAAGTTACTTGCTAGTACTTGCTAAACTTCTCTATCCACGTCACTCCAAGTCTCTAGGCAGACAATTAGCAAAGCTTACCGTCTTCCCAAGGGAACAAAGATTACCCCAAACTTGTACTTGAAGACGTTTCCAAATACGAGATTTGGAGTGGATTATGACCAAATGAGTTGGACGTATTGGACGTATGGCTGTTGGACCACGGGTGGGTAGTACGACCACGATAATACTGTCCTGTAGGCATTTTTAAGTAACCAACGAATTCAGACATTGTTTTGAAGAGAAAAATTATACACAGAAATAAACTGCAATATTTGGGGTACCATAAATCTATCCAAATTGAAAACGTGATGCGTGTAATCGTTCGTATATCTACACCGCCTCAGAAAAAAAATAATAAGCTAAAACTTTTATGGAGCTCCGACTTTGATAGCCGTTATAGATTGTTTATAAAAATACACCAGGGTCTTTTGTTACAGTATGTTTTGTCATTAATCTTTGACGTACCACTAATAGCCTATTCAGGGATCACCCTGAACACCTGTTCTGTTCCCAAGTACCCACAACTATATTTCTTAGTCCAACTTGGTAAAAAGGTAACGCACCCCTTATTTATCGCACTACGACATTTGTAATAGGCAATAAGGAAAGCTATTTGAACCTTCATATTTCTTCGGAACATTCCGTAGGTTCCTAGTATGAGCTATGGCAGAGCTCAAAGATTTAAGGAAATAGTTCACGTGAATTCAGCCATAATTTAACAAAATATAAAATTCTATAGCTATTATCTAAGGACATTGAGGCAATAAAAATATTAAGTTAGTGTCTGGTTGATAGCAATCATGCAACAAAAGTCAATGTAGGAAACGGAAATACATATAATATATGTTTATACCTAAAACTTATCATTCCTATAAAGATACTTTAGAGTCGAAAACAACAGGACCTAATCTTTCTTAATCAGTTTTTAAGAATATTTTTAATATATCCTGCTTCATACTTAATTTTATTAATGCTTTAGTTTGTGTGTATAATATGTTTGTTACACGCTCAAACAGCCGAAACGATTTCGATAAAATTTGGTACGGACATAGATTTTTTCTTTGGCGTAGCGCATAGGCTACTTTTTTTCTCGGAGTAATATTATGATGCGCAGCTAGTTTGGTATAAAATCCTCAAACCAACAAAAAACTTCCGTAACAAAATGTACGGCCCAAAGTTATTATTGGCAGACCAAGCGCACCGCCAATCATCAATCTGTGTCTAAAGTTAATAATCGCCACATTTTTACAGAGCAAAGTTCACAAAGGCCTCTTCATCCCGAGCCTACACGTAGCTAATCTTCTCTGATTTCAGTTTGGCTTTACAGCAATAGCAATTACGTTGCAAAAAGACTTCAGTTCAGGCTGGAACGGTGGGAATAAAAATCTAATTTCAGATGGAATTTTATGTTTTGAGGTGGTGTTTTAAAAAGAAATTATATTGAGAACTTTATATTGAGAATTAGATTAAATATATAAATGAAATCTTCTTAGGCGTAATAAATAGTACCTATGAATCTTACTTATGTAAATAGACCTGAATCCAAAGAATGAGTGCAAAGCTTGTCTTGGACACATGGTATCGATAACTCAGCAGCGTCGTAATACGACGATTGGCTGCCACAAGCAACAACGTGATTTCGGCAGCCGATCGCATCAAGCATTTTTAAGGACCTATGCTGTACGGCGTCTCTGAGATGTCGATACAATGTGATTGACAGGCACTCAGGAAAAGACTCCGATCTCTATTTAGTGACACTTTGAACCATCATTATATAATTTAACGACAGTAACCACAAGAAAGTATAGTAATAACTATAATAATTAATCCAATATTAATAAAAACTTAAATCAGCATTTTCTGGTCGTTTACGTCACACGGTTAATTACACCGAATTCAATTACATAGATCGAGAAAGATAACTATGTCGAAGTGATGAAATAATTCAATAAGTGCTAACTGAAATGGCAATAATAACGGCATCTGAAACCCATTTCCGATTATTAGTATCGATTTCTTGACGCCAATAAATTAGATATACGACCACATTTATATCATTTTTAATCAAGGTTTATTTCCTGCAAGAGTTCGCTTTTCGAGGATATTTTTGTCAGCTTTTATAGGAGGTTGATGGATGAGTAATCGGGTAATGGGCGGTCAAAGAGGGTTGTTCAGTACTGGTCTGCAAAAAAATTGTCCAGCTACTTTTTTTCGTTGTAACATTTATGTTTGTTTTTAACAAGTCTGCTAAAAATTGAACAAAGAACAAAAATGAAATTTAAAATTTACAAAAGTAGTGTTTTTTTATATTTTATGAATTATACAGAAGTGATTGAAGTAAAAGTCACTAAGTAATCATAGAAAGAATATAAAGATTATAACATTTATTTAAATGTCAATATCAAGTCTCTCTGTGTAAGAGATATAATATGTAGACTAGTATCAATTTTCCTTTAAATATATTGGTGGCGATTCAGCGGCACACACGACTAAACCAAATCTAAAGAAGCCCCGTCTCTTTTCATCTTAGGTGGCCAGAAAGAGAAGGCACGTTGTGAACCACAGACAAAACAACTAAAATCACGTCAAATATGGAAAATGTAGGCAGTTTTAGAGGTGATAAGAGTGAGTGCCGACTAAAGTCGCCTATATTTTCTACATTTGACGTGATTTTAGTTGGTTTGACTATGGTGCGGAACGTGTCGTCTCTTTCTGGCCACCTAAGATGAAAAGAGACGGGGCTTCTTTAAATTTAGTTTAGTCGTGTGTGTCGCTGAATTTCCACCAATGTCTGTTAGTTTATCAGATAAACGTAATTCTTATAAAAATCTATACAATATTGTTTTATTATTTACCGAATGGAAGTTCGTACCTAATCTTATCTCCCTTTACTTATATCGAATCCCCCCGTTAGGGAAAGTAAAGTTGCAACCTCTTTTCAGCCGGATAACCAAGTTGCAAGTTAAAGCTCCACTTCCAACCGTTGTAAGCTTTGTGTGAGCCGCCCTAGATCAGCTGTGGCCGGAAGTGGTTCCGTAGAGTCATCTCGACCCAATTTCGAGCCAATGACCTACAGGTCGATCTTACTTGTTACGTCACGGTAGCTTTGTTTTATTCTGTATCAGAATTATGTGAGAAAATTGTATGAAAATTTTCGCTATAGTAGCTTAATGCATAACGTGCAAATGGTTCTATTCTATTATCTTAAGCAGTAAGGCAAATCAGTCATCATAATAATTTTACTAAAATGTTAGCAAAGCAAATCAAGCGTTTCCGGGGTACTCAAGGGCATATGTGCAAAATCTTGAATTAACACTCTTTTGGTCATAAATCATGAACGATAAAAAATATAGAAAAAATAGTTTAAAGACCGTCTAAAGAACAAATCTAGGAATATGTATTTTGGGACAAATCAGACTTAACAACTACGAAAAAAAGTGATTCCAAAAATCAAAAAAAAAATTATTATAATTTTTTGTAAACTGATTTGTATCAAATCAAAATAAGTATACATATTCTTAGAGTTGTTCTTTAGACGGTCTTTAAGCAATTCTTTCGATAATTTATATTGTTTATGATATATAACAAAAATACTGCTAATTAAAAATTTTTGCTTCTCATCGCTTAAAGTGACGTATTGAAGATTTTTGCCTGGATCTTTTAATTTGTATGGTGTTGAAATATAGACATACCGCCTTGTCTTCGTACCCTCTCGACCCAAATCCAGTGCGGCGACCTGTCTTTTATTGAGCTGCCTCACGTGACAACGTGACGTCTCATAATAATGCGGTGACGTCCCCATTTGCATTCAGTTTCCGTGTTTCGTATATACTATTGGCAATGCAAGTTTATCTCAAATCTATAAATTACTAGCTGACCCGGCAAACGTTGTTTTGCCTCACTTAGGGGTACAGCGCCATCTATTGATTACTTACTCAACCCAGTCGAAAGGTATCGACATCTGTTAAAATCATTTGGAGTTAACAGATAATTGTGACTGTCAAATAGTAACAGACAATAATTAGCAATAAATGAAAATTGCGACTATAATTTGAGATTTAAACTATCCTATCTCTCAAGTTGGATCGAACTGCACATGGTGTGCGAATTTTATTATAATCGGTTCAGTGGTTTAGCAGTCCATTGAGGACAAACATTGTGACACGAGATTTATATGTATTAACATAAGCCACTCGATTATTCGGAACAGCTAATAAAAACAAGGCGATTCGTTACTGCAGTACATGGCACAGTTGTCAATTTTAGTAGTAGTTGCAGGATGCAGCACTACAGAATATTTGTTTCTTAGGATGAGTGCTGCGCGTCCAATAAAATTAAATATTTATATCACTGTACGCGTCAATATTATGTACAAAGATTCACAGAATAGACATTAAGTTGTGTGTTATTTTCCTAGCTTTGTTAGTATTTAAGAACCATAAGGAATTGATTCTTCTTCTTCTTCGTATGAGCTAGGTGGCCAAGCTCTGGTGTTGAGTGTTTTCGAAAGCCTTTTGGAAATGCCACTTTGTAATATGACCTTCTTGTATGTGGTAGCCCATCCAAATACTGTCCGCATCGACCGTTGCTCAACCTCGTTGATCGCATCAAACCACCTTAGTTAGCCGAGCTACAGGCACTACGAATACACTAAGAGTTGGTTGAACGAATGATTTATTGATTATGGAACTGAAATTGCCATTATCGATAATCAAAGCTTAAAAAAAGATATTGCCAACTAGGCACCAACACAACCTGACACCTGTGGAACCAATGGATTGAACGAATATTTCCGAGTCAACAAATCTATGAGACGCCAGAGCGATCACAACCAGCGAAGCTCAAACTGACTTAGCATTCGTATATTTCGCACTCGTAGACGTAAATGCATGAGATTAAATACCTACCAACGAACTAAAGAGGCTTGTAGGAATCCAATAGTAAGCGATATTCGAGACGAGGCTCAATGATGGAGTACTTTTAACGCTTTGCACGTGGAGCTATATATACTTTGCACGAGTTCTAAGCCAGGTATTAATTACTCTTTAAATGTCTTAAAGCTGGAACCTTTACCTAATATTTTTCCCAGTATTATAGTATAAACAACCTGGTCAAAAAATCAAAATTGCGATATGGGTGACAAGCAAAATATGAAAACCAAGGAGTCCTTAACTGCAGTGCATTATTTTACTTCCTGTTTTACACAGCTGAAGTAGGAGTGTTAGCCTAAGAAGTTATTGTACTAAATCCCTAAATTAGATTTGGCTACAGGCGAGGCGTCAACCAATTTCGTAATCCGTGATTTTGGGTCGCCGCGTTAAGGCAAAGTGGGCGGAACGAGATTTGGTCCAAAAATATGGGGAAATTAAATCGGAAATGCCAACGGGGCGTGCATAATAAGATGTTTCTTTCTCCAAACAAATTATGCAAATTTAAGCTTATCTGATGTTGGTTCAGACGCGAATGAGTTATCTTTTCAAAATTATTCAGCTCACAAACAATAAGGTCCACATCAGTGTTTAAACAGATAAACAAAATTGTTAAAAATGTAGTAAAGCTTTTTAAAATTTCTTTTCGTATTTTATTTAGAAGAAATTGTTAAAAATGAACTGAGTTCACTAATTTCACTTTTAACAATTTCTGAATAACTATAAATATTTGCGCCTAAACAGTTTCCAACATTAATAACACCACAGAAATATAGGAAAAATGCTAAAATACCCTAAAACTTCAGTATGAGTAAATATAGTTACCCTTAAGAACTATTTACGGTGTACCCAGCTAATACATATCATGAGTGGGGCATGTTTTCGATCCGCAATTAAACGTCGATACAGCTACTCGACGCGATTGAGTTTATTACAGCGAAAGGATCCAGGTCAAATATGATGGAGTGGTTACTTCTGGACGGTTAAAAATATAACCAATCAATTAGGAATTTGATGATGAAGTACTGTTGTAGTGGACAGTGGATGATAACGAGCTCAGGATAGGGATGCGTATCATGCCTTGGGAGAGGCCTATGTTCAGCAGTTGACACAAATGGGCTGATGACGATGAGGATATTTACAGCTGAACCCAACATTATATATATTTTTTTTTTTTTAGGATTGCAGACTTGTTTTTGTTTAGTTATGTTAAAATGAATGTTTGTAATCTGTCTGAGTGCCTAATAAATAAATAAATATGCATGTAGAAATAATATTAATAACATCAATTCTTGAGGACCTTCTTTTCTAGATCTATAAAGCATTTGAGATACTTGTATTTGCAACACACTTTAAGATCAAAACACTTCTTAAATTCAAGATTCTTCTGAGTACGAATGTTATTGACCTTCCTTCGCGGTGAGTAACAGAATTCGTCGGATAATTGCAAAAGCGGAATCTCCAAATTCGTCTAAACTAATAAAACATTCAATATAATGCCTTCATCAGAAATAAAAAATCTATATTTGGTAGCCTCATAGAATACGTTTTCTAAGGCTCTTAAGAGCGTAGGTGTCGGAACGAAATTAGCGTTTATTTTTGTACATAAGAATATTGCTTCACAGCCCAATAAGAATAAAATGGAACTCTTTTTAGACGGCTAAAAATATCATCCATTACGGGATCAAATTAAATTTACAGTCTCAAACAAAACTTGACCAAAAAAAGATTTGTTATCCTACTAATCCTACTAATATTATAAAGGCGAAAGTTTGTATGTATGGATGTATGTTTGTTACTCTTTCACGTAAAAACTACTGAATGGATTTGAATGAAACTTTACCACAATAATATATAGCTTATACATCAGAATAACACATAGGCTATAGCTTATACATCAGAATAACACATAGGCTACAATTTTTGAGGTTTTTAATGTGAGGTCGTAAAAAAAAACCTTTTTTTGCGCTTACATTGCAAACGCTGACTGAATCCTACAAGATAGATCAAAACAATTTACTACAGTATTGTACAACTTAAAAAGGTCTACAAAAAAGTCCGTGATGGTATATGTTTATCTCTTAGGAATAACCCACAATAACCATTTTTTATCCTTTACTTTGTACGAGAAATAATGGCTTATTTACGAAGCGATTTTAAGCAATACACTATTAATCCTTATCAAAATAAATTATTTCATCAATAAGAACAGTTTGTGTTGATAATATTTGGTCTTTGAATGATTACGTTTGGTTTTGAAGTTATGGTGAAATTAAAATATTACGATTTCTGCTGCACGGCCCGTTGCGAAGAGGGCGTGTGCGGGGGAGGGGTGTTTAGATCTATGAGTAAGGTACCCGCGCCGCTCAGTCGCGAGGTTGGCTCCCATCGCAGCGGTCGTGCGCAAAGTCTAATAATTTTCGGGTTTTTTTTTTGATTTTGTTCTTTTAACTACACATACGCAAAAGTTCTTCTCAGAGCTAAACTGTTGTCTAATATATAATACTAGCTGACCCGGCAAACTAGGTTTTGCCTCACTTAAGGGTATGAAAAATAGATAGTGTAGCTTATATGACACGTTCGTAGATTTACCATAGCAGCGCCATCTATTGATTACTTACTCAACCCAGTCGAAAGGTATCGACATCAGTTAGAATCATTTGGAGTTAACAGATAATTGTGAATGTCAAATAATAACAGACAATAATTAGCAGTAAATTAAAATTGCGACTATAATTTGAGATTTATACTATCCTATCTCTCAAGTTGGATCGAACTGCACATGGTGTGCGAATTTTATTATAATCGGTTAAGTGGTTTAGGAGTCCATTGAGGACAAACATTGTGACACGAGATTTATATAAATTAAGATAAGATTATTAATATTATATGTATGTTTTTTATTATTCTTTATTGTACACTACGTCCTTCTTTAGTCGTTTATAAATTCCTTTCCATCCAAAGGTTGCCTGGAAGAGATCGCTTTAAGCGATAAGGCCGCCAATTGTGGTACACAAATTTTAAGTTAATTGTCTTTTACTATGCCTTTTTTATCTATGTGTCCAATAAAGAATTATAAAATTTCCATGACACAATGTTAGTTACCGTACTCCTCCGAAACGGCTTGACCGATTTTTACCAAATTTCATATGCGTATTCAGTAGGTCTGAGAATCTTCTACTATATATTTTTAAGGCAAAACAACGTTTGCCGGGTCAGCTAGTAGATTAATAATCGTAGTAGGTATAGTTATCTCCAAACAAAAACCGGTCTTTGAAATTACCCATAACAAACCTAAAGCACGTGCCATAATTATATATAGTACAAATCCAGGATTAGGATATATTCCGCAATTTATTTCCACCTCCACAAAAGGGATTATCCCACACGTACCCCGAAATTGAGCAAAAGATCCGTGACCTTTCGCTCTGGTTCCATACGTAATGACTTGTCATTCTTTCTCTGAATAGTCCGTGGGATATCGGACGCACCGTTGAACGCATTACGGACTAGCGTTTGTTTGTTGGTTTCTTGTAAGTGAAGTTGTTCTCAGGGCTCTTTATAGAATAAGTGGGTTGATATTATCAACAACAATTTACTTTCTTCGTTTTGTAAATGTTGGCATACGAAATAACAAAGAACTCATTTAAAACAGAGGCAAATGAAAAAAATCCTCTATTTAAGTAAGCCACGAATTTCCATTTTGTCTAAAAAGACTTGCTAAACGAGAACCTGAGTTTACTCGGCAAGTGCGTGCAATTGAAATTCAACAATAACTCATAACACCTCGCCGGGCACGGTCCACCGTTGCTAATTACCGCTATGTAATGTAATCCGGCTAACGGACTGCAGGCAACAGGCCAATTGGGAACAACCTGCATGGACGGGAGTAAAGTATATATTTCTTATCTTTTAATATTATTTCCCAAACGCAGCATGACACGAAGGGATAAAATAAGGAATGACTATAATTAGAAGAACAGATCGAAACAGAAATCCGGAGAGATATCGAGGAAGACTACCTTTGGACATAGTATGTGAAGAGAAGAAGACCAAATTACATAATGAGAAGTAAAGGAGTGAATATAGATAGTGAATAATGGAAAAAGCAAACATTGACATGTTTGACCATTTGGTCGAATTTCATGCACATCGGGCTTCTCTATAGGATTCCGCACTGTGTAATGAAGATGATAATCGAATATCAAGAAATTTGATGTTGATACAGAATATCCATCGAACGACTAGAGCGGTGTTTTTTTACAGAAGGTTTTACCGAAAACACAAAAGATTTTTGCTGGTGACGGAATCAAATTTCCTTGATAAAAATAAATAGAAAATTCCTAAAACATAATAATAATACTTAATACTGAATAAATGAATACGTGACAATAATACCATACTTATAATTTCAACAACACGCATAAAAGAAAACATTTGAAAGTTCACTCTCTCTTGTATAACCAAATGAGTGTGAGCAAGAGGAAGCGAACTTTCGATCAAAAGTTTTATTTATTGAATCGTATGACTCGACTACGCCGAAAGTGTCAATCCCAATCCACCATTTAGTACGCTCCTTCCAATAAATCCATATCGAGAAATTTTGCAGTAACTTACTAACAACCTGAATCATGACTGTTTGTTACCCAATTAGCGAAACGCTAACATTTCGATACTGTTTACTTTATTATATTTACAAAGAGAACGGATGTTCAATGAGTATAAATAATTGGTTTGTGACAGTGAATTTAAATGTGCTCATTTCTTTGTTTGATACAATAAATTAGTTCTCAGGAAAATGTTAATTGATGGCAGGTTATAAAAGTACATTTTGTAAGATTATAAAAAGTAAGTAATAATATACGGAAACATTTGCATTCCTTCAAACAAAGAGAAATTTTAATTTAAATTATCAAAAACGATAAATTATATAATTTTATAACTGCTCTTCTTATATATTTATTACTATGAGGCATCGTAATAAAGATGAGATTTATGACCTACCAATTTTGAAACAATTTTCTTATCAGCCCCATTTCGCGCAAAGGTCTCGGGAAGTGGTGTGACCCAATCTGTCATCATGGGTGTTGAAATGACACCATAAGTGTTCTTGCTACGGTTAGGGGTCCAGTACTGTCGAATCAATGCTTTAATTGAGACAAGTTTGGTTGAAGATTATAAATAGAAAAAACAGATTTATTATACGAGTATGTTAACCTAAAGTGTTTACTAACTACAGCTTGCGGTGTTTTTTTATCTGTTAGTCTATAGTTACCAATATTATAAAGATTAAAAATTTGTCTTTTGTTCGTTTGACGCAAATGGGTTCCGAAACTACTGAACCGATTTGAAAAAATCATTTACAGTTAGGGAGTTACATTATCTTTGAGTAACTTAGGCTAGATTGTAGTTTATCTTTGCAACTTAGATTATTTTATAGCCCATGCGAAGCCGGGACGATCCGAAATAAAAACCCTGGTTTAATTCAGGGTCTAAAATATGTCTAAACAAAATTTTATCGCAACCGAATCAGCCGTTATAGAATGAAAGCACAAACGACTTCACAAACCTCATTAAAAACGCAACTATTAATATTAGTAAGATGTAGGATGACAAATCCTATTAACACTATAAAACGTTTTGCGTTTGTTAGTGGGTATGTTTGTAACTTCTTCAAGTTCAAACGGCTGAATAGAATTCGAACAAATTTTGTATGGCTTAATCAAGATTAAGACATAGACTTTTTTATTCTTTGCAGCTTTGGAATTTGACCATCAGGGCGCGTAATCACACGAATAAGCGACACTGGCCTAGTGTTGCAGACGAAGAGGAGCTCCACACTACCTAGTCTGGAACTACTATATACTATCCCGGATAAATGCGGGTAGATCGTAGCGCGCAGCTAGTATTATGTATATACATAAATGTATGTAGGTAGAAGTGCTACTACAATTAACATCAGGCACGTTGATGAGAGTGAGAGTGCGGGTATAATCTTCTAGGCGTAAATACCTCCCTAATGGACTACTCTAACTTTCACTAACATGTATGGCAGTAAAACTATTGCAAACTATGCTCATTTTGCGGGGCAGATATATAAACCTGCGCCGTTCATTCTTTTAGAAGAACAAAAGTACACCATAAAGATACAAACAAACATAGAAGCGTAGTAGTTATTATGTTTCAGATATACGTTTCTAATTTCACGAGCCTTACGGGTAAGCCATAATAATGATGATACCTATAACATCTGTTCATTAATGCCGTTTTCAGTCAACCATTTGATTAATCAAATCAAATTGTTGACTGAAAACGGCATTTTTATTATAGGTTTTGCGAGAACGAATTCTAAAACTCTGTTTTTTCCACGCATTACATACATCTGTTCATTTGACTAGCAGGTCGCGAAACCACACGTATCACGACACTCTGGCTGAAGGTGGAGTAGGTATGCCTAGTCCGGAGTAACTGGCTCTCAAGGTTTTATATTTATAGATCTTTGTCGTTCAAACACTTGCTTCTAAAAGTCCTAGTTTGTATGTGCTGTTGATTGCTCTGCATCACAGTCCCCTCGAGGTACTTAGCACAAAGCACAGCGACTTCCCCAGGTAAGGCACAGCCCTCCACTCATACATATAGCATAATTATACATTACTTTATGTACCTAGCTCAATATATACATACAATAAACGAATATGAATATGCAATAGCTTAGCGCGTTATATTACAAACATTACGAAACAAACGACCGTTCTTTTCAATAGTTCAAGAGTTTATAAACCTCTCGTAAACGACGTCATTATACTATTATCTTGGCATTACAGACTTTCATATTCAAAGCGGGTAACAGACAATACCTTGTTTATCTATAGTCAAGGAAACTTGGAAATTTCAATAGATGAATTCGTATTATTTTAATTATATTTGGCATAGCGATTAAATTACATATCCTTTAAACATTTTTTTTTTTATTTAAAAAAATGGACCACTATTTGACCATTTTTTGGGATTAGACATAACATTTTGGTTATTACAAAACAACATTAGGTATATACTGTTCGGAGAATTCAAGTAATTTTACTTTCGGGGCTGTTGGCGGGTATTTTCCGGTTCATCTAAAACAATACCATGTCTAAATGAGCCACAAAACTGGAATTTTCATGCATTTTAGAAACAAATTGTGTATTAATTTTTAGTCTGGTTCTAAATTATTATTGATTTAAAAATATTTTTAAGAAACTCTATGACCAATTTAATATTTAAGTGAATGAGGCACCAGTCACAATGATAATAATTTATTTCATTGACAAATGAAATTGGCAGTGCCATAGAATGTTTGCAATAAAAAGCGCATTCAGGATAGCTGGAACGAAAAATTACAAAACGAGGTAGCGACAGGTGGTCTTATAACATTCCTTGCAGTAGTCGAACTTGACTCAGTCTTCCACATATGGCAGTGGTTAAATTCTATTTATCCAAAACAGTCAAATAAAAATGGTTCTTTATTTGCTGACTGGCCATTGTATTAGGTCAAGCTGTATATATATGTGGCTAACAGAGTATTTCAAACAAATTTTATAGATAGGCGAAGCAGAACTATGTTTATTAGAGGAAATGTGGATTTTTGATTTTACTAGTTATTACTTATTTCAGACTTTAGCTTAAGACATGTAAAAACAAATGTCCAATCCGAGTTTAATGCTAAGCGACTTGGGTTGTGACGTATGTCACTAGTGAAGATTGGCGTAATTTGCAATAAATCTTCTATACTATAAGACTCTTTGTCCTGACTCATTCATTCATTCATCTATAGACAACGCAGAGCCCAAACGGCTGGTCCTAGGGTTATGAAATTTGGAGGGTGTATTTGTTGTAGTATGTAGACGCGTACTAAGAACGGATTTTTGGAAATTCCACCCCTAAGGGGGTGAAAGGGGGTAAAACAGTTTGTATGAAACTTCTTTGTTTTTAAACTTATAGCAATGAAATTTGGAATATGTATAGTTTATGTAAAATTAAAAATAATGGTATCAAGTTTTTTTACCAGGGGCGAACTAAGGGTTTGTTATGGGGGGTGAAAGTTTGTATGGAAAAATCTTTATTTATCAAGTTAAAGTCTTGAAAGTTGTTATGGTAGTAGTTTATTGAATGATTAAATTAAAATTTTAAAAACTTTTGCCAGGGGTGCATTAAGGGGGGTGCCATTGGGGTTGAAAGTTAAAAATGAAAGTTTTGTGTTTTTGAACTTAAATGTGTAAAATTTAGAGTGTGTATATATTTTAGTACTCAGACGTGTACTAAGAATAGATTTTTGGAATTTCTACCCTTAAGGGGGGTGAAAGGGGGTAAAACAGTTTGTATGAAACTTCTTTGTTTTTGAACTTCCAGCAATGAAATTTGGAATATGTATAGTTTATGTATAATCAAGTTTTTTTTTGCCAGGGGTTAAATAAGGGTTTATAGGGTGAGGGGGGGTAAAAGTTTGTTTGGATTTTTTTTATTTATCAATTTAACAGTCTTGAACGTTGTTTTGGTTGTAGTTTATATGGTGGTTAAAATAAATTTGTAATGATATTTGCTAGGAGTGAATTAAGGTATGCCATTGGGGTTTAAAGTGCAAAGGGAAAGTTTTGTGTGTTTGAAATTAAATACTTCTGAATTGGAATTTAAGTATGTGGTTTACTTAGTGGTATGATTCACGTATTCTAATTATTTATATTAAAATAATGGCTTGGAGAAAACGAACTAATCTGTAGCATCACCACCAAAATAGCTAAAACAGAGGTTAACTAGATGCGGAAAGACAGATGGGGCTTATTTTGATATCGTAGCAATGTAGTGTTTATATAAAATTGGCACGGGAATAGGATACAACATATTTTTTCCACAGGTTACGCAAAAAGCGACCTACACGCGGGCGGAGCCTCTAGGTTGCCCGCGGCTCCGCCCGCGTGTAGGTCGCTTTTCGCGTAACCTGTGGAATAATTAGATTATATCCTATTCCCGTGCCAATTTTATATAAACATTACTTTGCTACGATATCAAAATGAGCCGCATCTGTCTTTCCGCATTTGATTCCTGAGATCTACTCGTAGTTAACCTCTGTTTTTAGCTACTTTGGTGATCATGTGGCAGATTAGATTGTTTTCTCCAAGCAATTATTTTAATTTAAATAATCAGAATACGTGAACCATACCACTAAGTGAACCACATACTTAAATTCCAATTCAGAAGTATTTAATTTCAAAAATAAAAAGCTTTCCCTTTGAACTTTAAACCCCAATGGCATTCCATAATACACTCCTGGAATATATTAATACTTATATTATAATATATTTTAACCACCATATAAACTACAACCATAACAACGTTCAAGACTGTTCAACTGATAAATAAAAAAAAAACAAACAAACTTTCACCCCCCTCCCCCCTATAAACCCTTATTTAACCCCTGGCAAAAAAACTTGATTTTACATAAACTATACATATTCCAAATTTCATTGCTAGAAGTTCAAAAACAAAGAAGTTTCATACAAACTGTTTTACCCCCTTTCACCCCCTCAGGGGTAGAATTTCCAAAAATCCGTTCTTAGCACACGTTTAAATACTAAAATATATACACACTCCAAATTTTACACCTCTAAGTTCAAAAACACAAAACTTTCATTTTTAACTTTCAACCCCAATGGCACCCCCCTTAATGCACCCCTGGCAAAAAATAATATAATTTTGATTTAACCATTTAATAATCTATTACCATGACAACTTTCAAGACTTTAATGTGATAAATAAAGAATTTTCCATACAAACTTTCACCCCCCATTACAAACCCTTAGTTCACCCCTGGCAAAAATACTTGATACCATTATTATTAATTTTACATAAACTATACATATTCCAAATTTCATTGCTGGAAGTTTAAAAACAAAGAAGTTTCATACAAACTGTTTTACCCCCTTTCACCCCCCTTAAGGGTAGAATTTCAAAAAATCTATTCTTAGTACACGTCTAAGTACTAAAATATATACACTCTCCAAATTTTACACATTTAAGTTAAAAAACACAAAACTTTCATTTTTAACTTTCAACCCCAATGGCATCCCCCTTAATGCACCGCTGGCAAAAGTTTTTAAAATTTTAATTTAACCATTCAATAAACTACTACCATAACAACTTTCAAGACTTTAACTTGATAAATAAAGATTTTTCCATACAAACTTTCACCCCCCCTAACAAACCCTTAGTTCACCCCTGGGAAAAAAAACTTGATACCATTATTTTTAATTTTACATAAACTATACATATTTCAAATTTCATTGCTATAAGTTCAAAAACAAAGAAGTTTCATACAAACTGTTTTACCCCCTTTCACCCCCTTAGGGGTGGAATTTCCAAAAATCCGTTCTTAGTACGCGTCTACATACCAAAACAAATACACCCTCCAAATTTCACAACCCTAGGGCCAGCCGTTTGGGCTCTGCGTTGTCTATAGATGAATGAATGAATAGGTCAGGACAAAGAGTCTTATAGTATAGATAGATTGACTGTGTTTGCCAGTTGGAGCATGGAAATTGAGACATTTTGTAACTAAGAATGCTTGATGGTGGCTGTAACAGGTGGATACGTAGTTACATGCATATGTACATATACTCAACCGGGCGGTACGATCACTATTTTTCTGTAGTAGCCGACGTACACGTAATCAATGTTTTTGCATTTACATTCTATGTTTTGCACACGAAAAAGTCTTTAATTACAAAAATATAAAGTTGAAATTTGCGTTGCATTAATTTCTTAAACGAGCTAGTTCTAATGTTCTATACTAGATGTCGTATGAGAAGACATACACAAACAGATGTTTATAGGTACCTACCTGAAATTTAAAAAAAAAAAAAAAAAATTGGCGTACTGAACAAAGTGTGAAAATTTTTGGTTTTAGTATTTCAGTTTTTCCAATTCGGCTCAACCATAGACCATGTTTTTTCTAGTTTTTTTTTTCATATTATTTTTCTATGTTATATGTTGTATTCTTGTATTGTTTATATATATTACAAAACAACTCACGAAAAGCCTAGAGCACTGTGAGCGTAAAGTTACTTATTATAAAAATAATTAGCAATGCAAGCCGCCAGCGAAAGTGGTATTTCAAATATGATAACTCTAGGGATTTTCTATTTAAAGTATGTTCACACTTTCATAAATATATAGTTAATTAGCGTGGTCAGCAACCCGTATCTGTCCACGGTGCGACATATAATATGCAGAGCGGAAAGTAGAGGTTTATTTTTAGAGGAAATTCACTTTCGAATGGATTAAAGAGTGTTGAGCCCATTGTTTCCTATTATAAACGGAACTACTACTACTTTTACGGAAAACAGGTGCTTATTGGTCACTAATAAAACAATGTCAACGAAATGCAGTAGGTCTGATTATGACCCAATTTAAAAAAAAAAACAATATTTACAAACAAAAATCTACGAATTATCATACCAAATCTGTATTGATATAGCTTAATAGATGTAGCTTGATACTGAAAATATGAGTTCTAACCAAAAATTTGGACATAGGGTAGGTATGGTATATATACTTGTACCTTCAATTTTCTATAATAAGTAAATGATTTTCCATGTCAAACTAATAACGAACTTATTTTTTTTTAGATTTCCGATTTAAACGCTAACGAAGCCATCAGACATGCATCAAGGTATTTTTTATTCGTTTAATACTATAATTTAGCTGATGATTAAAAAGATTAGGCGAAACCAACGCTCTACGCTTTCTGGACACACTCATACTCGTAACTGTTGTGGAAATATGATCATAACATATGCTCTTAAGTAATACCGCTTGACGGTTTGTGACAACTAGTTCTCTTACTCTTTTGTAATCTAGAGAAAATACTAAATGGGTACCGTATTTTCTTCATATTAAGACGGCTTGGACGGATGCATTAGTATAATCTATCCTGGAACAGGTGGTCACTGTAGTCGATTTTGGCATGGATCGGCATAATAATCACCCTTTATATATTTATTCATTATTTAATACCACCTGATTGGTTGAACCGTAAATGGCTCAGACACGTCTTGGGATTTTATGATCCTTGTGAAAATACTAATTCAAATATAGTCAATTACAACGATAGACGTGTAAAAGCGACTTATTCCACTTTCGATCAAAACATCGCTTATCGGTAAGTTGTGGTCAAGCGCAAGCACATTTAGTGTAAAAAAAATATATGTTCAATTGGGTAAATTTGTCTCACAAAAGAAATTTTGAGCAGAGCAAAGATCTTAATAAAACTATCAATATTGTATACGAATGGATAAACGGATAAACGAATACTAATTATGATAATTAATAAATGAGACAATTATAATAGGTAAAAACATACAACATTAAATACAAGTTAGAGAACGGAATTATTTTGATACACGCCAAATGTTAAGCATCAATTTTGCGCTTGTTTACCTGCTTCCTAATTTCATATACTCCTGTTGCCCGTCATGTTTATTCCAAATATCAATACAACATACAAACGAGAGCGATTCCCGGTATCGTAACCCTAACCTTGTAATAAAGAGATCGATATTTTCACCCTCTTATATCACCCTAAAACGGGGCGTCGTTATTAGCACAATAGAAACCTCTGGGTAAGTTATTCGTAAGGTAAGCGCTTATTTGCCCCGTTGCGTTGCATTGACATAAGAAAATTGTATCGCTAAGTTGATGCACTTTTATATTTCAAAACATATACTTACTACATAATTTCCGAACTAAGATATATAGTATGACAAAAATATAAACCTTTTATTAAGATTATAAAATATATTTAATTCGTATGTTTTAGGAAGTTTTCCGCCATGTTGACATTCGTGTACATCTTTGCATTTGAAATTTAAAAAAGCCTTTGATATTTTAACAAACGTGAATCTTCTGTAAAACACATCGCAAAGCACCACAGACACGTTTAAGTAAAATGGAAAGAAAATTAATTCGATGCTGTTATTCACGCACGAAAAGCGATTTAGATTAAAAACAAATTGATATTTTTTCCGTGTATGTAAAAGGAAGAAAACTCATACGACAGTATAAAGGTACGTTTTAACTGTTGAATTAAACTAGTTATACCTAATACTGTAACAAGTGAATACAACAATTTGTCGAAAAAAAAAATTATAAGTCATGCAGTAATTTTCACTTAAATTTGCATAGTTACCGTGAGCTCCTCGGTTTTCACATTAACGTCGTATTGTTTTACACGCAAGAAAGATAATTAATTAGAATTGTATATATTTAATATTTGTATAAATTACGTAATTATGGATAAATTTATATTATTGATAAATGTATATTTGCGTTTTATTTTTCCTGTATATGTAATAATAGTATTTCACGCCCTCGTTTAATACTAATTTAATCCTAAGCAATTAATTAACAAAGTCGTAACTCCAAAGCCGGTTTGTCGAAACATCCTGCCAGGATGATAAAAACTAGTATCGCCATTTCAGTTAGCAATTAACCGTCTTACAGTTGTTTTGCAATGAAATTACGTGTAACTGTTTACTGTAAACTGGTATGAGCATCAAGTTAAGCGTTGGAACAAAAAGAGTACAATTGAAAACAATTAAGTGGTTAATTTAATTACGTAAAAATGTTCCAGACGAAGTATGTACCTATTACTAAACTTTTTTTAGTTTTGGGACCGAATTTACAAGACAGTGAGATCTAGAAATGCTTCAAAAATAGAACTCTACGCGCAGATAATACTATACTACTGATCAAAATTTTCTAGCACTTCAACGCTAAAGCATTAGTTACTTTAAAAATATCACACAATAGTAATGTCATGAATAACCATCACCAAAATAACATTTATAACGAAAATATACATTTCATAGACGGTTTCAAATGGAGTGTCAAGCCCAAACAAGAAACGATTAATCTGCACACGTAATGCAAAGCAGCCCTGAAATTTGGACTAACAACATTACATGTAAGAATTCGTGTTCGTGATATAAAACCAGTATGTAAAGTAACAGACGTCATATAGAAATTACGTATGTATGATACACGTTACTCAACACATAGTAACATTAAATTTTCTTACGAAGAGAAATTATCTTATTAATACATTCATTTAAACATCTCGTTCTTGACGACATCTTTGGCGTAATGGCGTTTACCATGCCGGACTGCCAATCTGAGGGCCCGGGTTCGATTCCTGGTGCGGCCAACATCTTTGTGATGAAATAAGTTTGTTGTCAGTCTGGGTGTTAAATATGTATCGATATAAAGATTTAAATTATTTACGTATATGTAATATGCCAGTTGTTGTAAAATGGTTTAGTTTAGGCTAACCAGCCGTGTGTGAAATGTGTCCTACTATTTCTTCTTATTATTATTATTTTATTATCAGCAGTAACAACTAAACAGCACTAAAAAGGTAAAGTTTCCAAAAATGTTATTCACTGCTTCTATCTTTAACATAGAATATGCAAATAACACAATATCACAATTCCAGTAGATACGGATACGTCGGAATAGTATTCGTTTCGCTGCTTATTTTGTTTGTTACAAATGTAATGTAAAACCTGTCACCTGGCACATTCCGCCGTCTATGCGCGTCTATACGAGGGGATGTCGGAAACTAGTTCTAGAAACCCAGTTACAGAATCAATCGCTGATTCTGTGCACTGTACAAAACTTGAAAATATCGGGAAATCGTTAGAACTGTGACAGGCAGGACAGAAATATGCATGCATTGAACTATAACTACTAAAGTCCTCTTTACCGAGTTAAAGTTTAGAAGAATAATCTGGACTCGAATAATTAAATAATAAGAAAACAAGACCTGATAAATTCAGAATTGTGTGACCTCAATTAGTCCTGTTATGAACTTAGGTACTAATTGCATATCTTCTTCTTCTTCCTTGCCTTATCCCACTAGGTGGAGTCAGCACAGCAAATTCTCCTCTTCCACTCTCGTCTATCAGCCGTCGTCTCTACACTCACTCTTTTCACTCTCATGTCCTCATTCACACACTCCATCCATGTCTTCTTCAGTCGGTCTCTTGCCCTTCTTCTTCTTCCTTGCACTTCCATTTCCATACATCTCCTAGTGACATGCATCTCCTCTCTACGCATCACATGCCCATACCACGCCAACCTCTCACTCTTTAGTTTCTCACTCACTGGTGCTACTTTCAAACTTCCTCTAATAGGTACTTATTGCATATGTATTATATTGAACGAAATGCAATTATATATTTTGTTTTATATTATGGAGCTGTAAATGTTAAGCAAATTACTGCACAAGAAAGATATATTTACATGTTTACATATTATTTCTAAAAATAATTATATAGTAGACTAAAATTTTGGCTATTCATTTTGCACAGTCTTATTCTGTCTTTCTCTGCTTAGCAAGTATCTAACCTTGAAGTTCACGAAACAGTGCCAGTTAGTGAATTTTCTCTACACGGTGCACTCAATACAAACAGTCTATTCAGTATTCCACCTTGAACACAGAGAACCTGTTTCGTAGTCGTAGAACAGACAACACGACCTAGTTAGTGCAATATAGAACGCCGCGGTGTCTGCCGTAGCTTCGTAAATGATAAGGTTTGTTAAGAATTCTCTGGCAACCAGATAAGATTAACTGTCGCAGGACACTAACTTAATGACTACAGTATAGTCCCGTTTTGTCTGTGTTTATACCTTCTTATAGAATAGAATCGAACAAATATTTAATGTAAATCCACAAATTAAAAATTACTCTACATAAACTTAAAGGCTTAAAGGTAGGGTAAACTGCTGCCTTGTCACTTATGTTGATTTCTATCAGGCAAACGAAAATGGAAAGAAAATATACAAACTTACAAAAGATCTAATATGTGTAAACAAAACAATAGAACAAGATCATTTTAACCAAAGATATATGGATTTAGTGTAATGTACGAAATCAATACACAGATTTGTGGTAATAAATACACATATAGTCCAGTCATTTAAGCTTAAATTTGGTAAGAATCTCGGAATTCGAGATACCCAGCTGTAAGTCTGTAAATACTTGTATATTGACACCCTAAAAGTTGTCTCAAAACCTACATATGGTAGGGTGTAAGCAACTATTAAATTTCAAGGCCAAAAGTCACAAAAATCCTTTTTTTGCGCTTTTTTGGAAATATCTTATTTCCTATGGGTTTTTTGCTATTTGTATTTATTATCAATATTGTAGAATACAAAATTCTCTACAAATTTTGTTTTAAAATTTTTTTTTATGCGGTGAACCGTTTTCGAGATAGAGGGCGGAGAGCCCGCGGTCACAGCATCACTTCAGGTCAACTGGTGCCTCTGGTCCCATCCCGTTATCCATCCCGATACCCAGCTGTATCTCGAATTCCGAGGTGAACTTACTATAATGACTGGATCAATAGTTATACACGATACAGCCATATGAGAGTGAGGTATGAAATAAATACATATACATTTTAGAAGTTTGGGAGCGAAAACAATACGGACTTATTAGAACCGTCTGGCAACCAAAAACCTTGTTAGAAGCACACAATATTGGCAAAGCTACACCACAGCTTTCGACAACAAAACAGGCAGTCGCCCAACATCGTTAGTTCAGCGCAGACGGATCTAGTTTCACAGCTGAAAATGTTAGAGTTATTAATTGGTTTTGGTTTGAACTTAGTTATTAAGTACACGAGTGAAGCTCGTTTGTTACAAACAATAAACGCTACGGGTGTGCGCTCCCGGTAATTATAGGCGAGATAATATAGTATATTAGTAGGTACCTATGGGCGGGACACTTGGCGGGTAGGGAAGTCTCTAGATGGCCTAGGGTCACTGAATGATACCCGAGAAACGGATATCGACATAGAGGGAGACCAGCCCGATGGTCAGATGACATGATAAGGCTACCTGGAAAGAGCTGGTGGAAACTGGCTGAAGACCGTACTATAGTTATGACGTGTTGGAGTGGAGATTTATAACTAGCAGTGGAAAGATATAGCCCGATGATAATATTAATATAATATTATTATAAATCTATTATACTATTTGTACATCTTAAGGTCAGGAATTTCGCAACTAAAAATCAGTTATCGCTTATTTTACCACAATGAACGGATATAGGTAGTTAGTCAACCAATCCGATAAAAGTTTGTAATAGGAAGTAGTCAAATACTTATGTTTTTTGATGAATATAGTCGATTATTTATTTAGATGACATCGTCATATATTACTGTTCCCCTAATTATTATATCTCATGCCAGCTAGATTTTATTAAGATGGCAAATTTCGTATTTTATTAGGCTTTACTTAGATCAGTCCTTGTACTGAGCTCTAGGTAAGGTCTGGTTAAATCCATTCTATCAAGCATTTAAAGTTAATTTGGGGGCTATAGTGATTGTCGGTTATGTGGCTATATATAACCGATAATTTAGTTATTTTTGGTTATGTGGTTATTCATAACCGACTATCACTAAGGCCATTCCCCGCTCTTTAATGTAAGTGTACACGTAGGCACAGAATAATAACTTGTACTTCGTAACGTAGGTTAATAAATACAGCGAGGAGAGGATTTAAAAGGATGACATATAACTGAACACTACATTTGGAAACATGATAGGATAACATAAAAGAATCATAATATTTCATCTCTCCCTTTGACAAATCATGCATTTCTTTGTGGTGAGCGACATGCCGTCTATTATAGTAACCCAACTGTGGTGTAGCGATCTACAGTTTATGCAGTATGAGCTTTACCTATAGCTTTACGTATAACTCATGAGACGTTTCAAAGAATGTTCATACATCCACGAATTACAGAAATATGCACCATGTTTAAAGCTGTATATCTATAAGTAGTTTCGCATAAATACGCCGTAGTTTTGGTATAAACGCAATATTTTAATACCTAGTAGCATAAGCATAGCATAAGCAGCCCACTATAAGTTCCCACTGCTGGGACTCGGGGCCTTCTCTCACGAGAAGAGAGATATAGGCCACAATCCATCACGCTGGCCAAGTGCGGGTTGGCGGATGACACACGTCTTCGGATATTGTGGTCCTCAAACATGCCGGTTTCCTCACGATGTTTTCCTTCACCGTAAAGCGAGTGCAAATCCACACATAACTTAAAAAAACAAGTCATTGGTGTAGGGCCGGGATCGAACCAGGGGCAGTCTGATTGAAAAGCAGACGTTATTACCACCGAGACACACTCGCTTTAATACCTAGTAATACTTTCATTTTCAACAAGTATTTGCATTACATGGCTCATGCTATGAATTGAATAATTTTTCTCAGTGGAATGTCCTTACTGATATAGTTAAACTAGAAAAGGACTTCCGTGGTATATTATTAGTATCAACACGTAAACTTATGGCGTTTCCGTTTACTTTCAAACGGACGGGCAGACGTAACACATCGCTTATTCAGAAAAAAGATTAGCTTACATTTTGTTAGCGTATTATTTATTTTTTATTTTTCAAAATTCTTTCATTCAACTTAGTGCTAACATTGACTGCCTTGCAAATTAATTGATTACAGGCAACTGTCATAATAATAATTACTTAATCCCATTTCGGATTTTACTAAGAGAAAAATCAAGGAAGTAAAAACTAGTTTGTCAACTATGTCTAAGTATTTAAAATTTTTTTGGGATCCACTTATTTCAGTAGGTTATGTAACACACTATGACAAAGCCCGAGGGCCTGTAGGCAAGTCAATAAATCGCGCCACCTTCTGCGCACCAGCCTTTAGGTCAAGGTGACTCCGAAGATTTCGGCTGTCTAACGTTGCTAGACCATTATAAGGAATCAAATATTAAAAATAACGTAGATTTTACAAACATTTGGGGAAAATAATTCTTAAAACTGAACGTAACACCAATTTGATAAGTAAGTTTTTCTACCTCCCGGATTACTACGCACACTTCAAATAGGTAGATCAATAAGTTAGGTGGAACGATAAATATCTATTACATAATATTTCAAAAGCAGTTCTACATAACTTTATGAAAAAACTGATTTGGGATCATATAGAATTCGGAAAGTAAAACATTATTGCTAAGCTACACGAAAATGGACCTAAGTCATCAAAAAAATCTGATATTTCAACATATGGACGTTATTGGAAATATCCATTTCACAGGCTTGAATCCGGCTGAAGGGCGAGCAAGGGTACCTTTTTTAAAGAACATTGAGAGACCCAGACAGGCATTCAGACAACTGAATGACACTGAGCACTTGAAGAACTTGAATGGAAGACACACTCGTATAGCTACATTTTATTTATGTACTCCTGTCGTTCATCTTAGGTTTTTGATCGCAAAATAGTATGTTTTTACCATATTTGTACAATAGGTGACATATTAGGCTGTACTGTCGTAAGAATAATGTTGGATTACAGGATGACAAACAACTTGATCATCAAATTTTGCTCACTTCACAATTGTTTTAAGTATTATAAACGCATCTCAACTAGAGCTATAAATAACTACTAACAACTCTATCCATCCTTTGTAGCAGGTTCACTTCTAATTGACAAGGATGGGCGTAATATGGAGTAATCGTCGTATCGCAATCTCTGCAAACGCAGTAAAAGAAACAGCGGCTAACTATGTAAAATAAAAATAACCAGAGCGTAGACATACATACGCGCCCGCGAGTGTTGTGTATTTCTACACGATATTGGCGTCAATTAACTTCTATATCTAATGACTTGAAGAAAATTATGGTGGAGACGTAATCGTGTTAGATAAAGTTGTATGATAGGTGCGTAAGAATATAATTGCTCATCGATTTTACTGAGTTGGAATAGCAAAAATTAGGATTGCGTGGAGAATAACCATGCATCACATACTTGCTATTATCTATCATTATTTGTATTGCTGTCTTGTTACCATCGATGGAATGGAGACTGTTGTATAACATACATTTGAGGTGAGAGGATGTTTGTGTGTCTATACCAGGAATCAAAATACTGAAGGGGATTGCTGATTTTCCCTTAACTAATTTTTAAGATTTCTAATACTATGTTTTTTTTCTTTAACATGTCAAAAATATTGCGCTATTAAATCAAAATACCAACTTGTAACAAACAATCATCAATATACTTTAGCCCAGATATTTTATGACATAGAACAGACTATATATCCTGAAGCATATAACTCAGATCTAACCTAGTTAACACACGCGGATGCACTTGTTCCAGTAAACTAAGTAGACTGTAAAGAAAAATGATCAGATGTATGATAACTTAAAAGTTAGGTTAATTAAGAACAAATTAATTTACTTCATAATAATTTAATTAATTTGTCCATTTGAAGAACTTGAGTTCTGCAAATGGAACACTGTAATAAAAAAAACTAACTAACTAATTAACTGAGTTAGTGTGTCGACCCAAATCAGATCCTGGCCTCTGGTAGTTACTAGGAGACGCCAGTGTTCTCGGTCATGTGCCTTCTCCTGCCACTGCATGACCTGAAGATTGCGCAGGTCCTCCTCCACTTGGCCTATTCAGCGATAATGGTCTTAAAAATTATAGTTATGTGTAAGCACATAATTTACTTGTAAAGTTAATAGAGCAAATAATGATAATGACGTCAAATTATAAACTACCTGTCAATGGTCTTCCGAATCCGTGACACCTACTTGTACTTACTTAGCTACTTTTTTTCCTTCAAGATTTTAATAGTTAGACACTTTCAGTTGAGATGCATTTTTTGTGTTGTCCAATCAAACCTGATTTGGCTTTTTCTGCGCTTGAGAAATAAACACTTTAAACATTTCTGACCTTTAAACACTACATCATCGATGACATAATTTTATTGCTAAGATGTCTAAATATAAAAACTACGGAGTATCTGATATCATCGCTGCAGGTTCAGAATTCAAATCTATTTAATGCATAAAGATTAGGTCATTTATTTACTTACATTAATTGCTTATGCAGATACATTTATGAGTGTTGTTATTTGTATAATCAGTGTTTTTTTATACAAATTAGCATATGGCCGTTTTTACAGTTACCTACGTGAATAATAAATTATTTTTTTATATAAAATAGTATAGGGCCATCTTTACTGTTATGTGAATAATTAGTTACTTAATTAATTATATACATGTCAATTTTTATAATATAGGTATAAAGTTTAAGTGTTAGTCACACTCAATGACTGAGCCTATTTTGATAAAATTTGGTATGGATTTAGTTTTGACCCTGGATTTTAAAAATAGGCTATTTTTATTCCAGATTAACTCAGATGAAATGAATATGAATATTTAGCTGTGACTGGTTGAAATTAAGAATATTATGCTTTTTTCATCACTTAGGTATCACCTTTTTTACAAAACAGGTAAAGATGTAAGGGTTGGTTTAGATGGTTAAATATGAATTGGTTTTGCAGGTTTATAAATAATGATTTATTAAATTATTACTTAAATTACTACATTTAAGTCAAAGCTTTTGCTGTTTTATATGGTACATTTTTTTTGCTTATAGTAATGTACCTTTGTTGGAATATTTTATATCCACACTGAACAAGTTTTACCATGCAAATATCACTTTGTGTGTTTTGTTTAAAGTGGTAACGAGGAAGAACTGTGATTTGAATTTCAATCAAGAAACTATTAACTATTAGTTTGATTTAAATACTTTAATGAATAAATAAATGTTTAAAGGTATGCAATGTGGATAACATGTATAATACCCTACATAAATATATAAATTATATATATTAGAGATATACATACAAGAACGTTATAAGGCTTAATTTAACTATACCTATGAAGCATTATTATAATTAACATACCATTTTATTCTTTTTTGTGGTAAGTTTCTTAGGGATACCAACAAATAGTGGATGTTTTACTCTTATCTAATTACATTACAAATTCTTGTGTAAAATTTTAACTAAATAATTGGATATATGCATTTAATGGAGTTAATACAGGTTGGCAACTGGAATGGGGTGGTAAATAACAATTCATTAAAAATTATCCAATGCTTTTTAATCCACTAAGCGTCCATCGGAGCGTCCAAATGCCGTGTTCCGTTCGACGCCAGCGGTTTACCGGGACGATTTCATAGGAAATCTGGGGCGACTGGACCGGTCCAAGCGAAACACTCGATATCGTTAACAAAGAAATGCGGTACATACCTTCATGTCCGACACAATCTGCTGATACAGATTCCATAACGGAGAACAATCCTTTTCTGTAGTCCCCTCCATTGTCAAAATAACACAACACAAACACCGTAAAACAAGATCAAACTATTGTTGTAATCACACGCGATATCGCGCCATTACATTTTTTCCTGCAGCATCTGTTGTGATTTCTTTGATATACAGGTACTCGCAAATATTTATACAATTACCTACATTTCATTTTATGTCTTAAAACAGAATATAAACGCACAAAAATCACGATATGCAACAAATCAATATTTACAAACATGAATACCCTCCATGTAAGCGCGACTTAGATTTAATCGACGCACCGACTCAATTCCACATAATATCTACTTATTTTTACTCTAGCTGAATTATACAAAGTTTTCAATAACATATTAATTCATGAAACCTGTATATTCACTAATTTTCAGTTCCCGATTAAAATTAATATGCGACGCGTTTTCGGCGACAGACAAGCACATCGCACATCGGTCGAGTTCAATTTGTTTTGTTGATGTATAAAAAAAGAAACATGGCATATCCAACTAAAATGTTTGTAGTCTATGGTGTGGCTTGAAATCTTGAATCGTGATTGGTAAATTACTGAATTACCAGTACCAAAATAAAATAAGCTAGTGTTGTGGATCGCATAGCGTTCTTAACTTTTCATCATAATACTTGATACCAGCTTAGTTACAATAATATAGCAATAGTAGCAAATAATAATAAATATTAAGACAGATGTTACACCCGGCTGGTGACTGTGTAACTTTGGTGTTATCAATAATTGATTTGTATTTGTATTTGTGAGCTCCATACTGAACTGTTTCTAGTTTTGATTGCCAAGACAAGATACACATACAAAATACTTATATTTATAACATACTTAACAACCGTACCAACAAATTTACTCAGCACATAGCTGTTGGCAGTGCCGGGAATTGAACCCATGATCCTCCGGTTGGCAATCCGGTATATAGTCTGGCTAACGAAACATGACCCTGGAAAAGAGCGGCAAATTTAAAAAATCTGAGTATAGCAACCCCAAAACTAATATGAAATACCTGGAATAAACTAATTTGATACTTTGAAATTATTTATTATATTTCGTCTGAATAAAAATGCTTTAAGTACTTTAGGAAGTAATACTTTAGAAATTATACAATCAATCTGAATAAAAAAAAAGCAGTATTCTATAATGTTTTATTCACTGTCATAATTAAAATGTGAATCTAAGACTTAAATTTGAAAAGATTCACCAGTGTCACTAGAATCACAGTTTTATTTATTTATATTTATTTTATTTATAAGTTTCCTACTATTATGAAACTTTACAAATTATTTTCGGTGATCCTGTCCCGATCTTAATTTCATATTCATTTTCAATGTATATAACATTATCAGTCATATTATTCTTCCACTTCTCTGGAGTTATGGTTCCAAATGTCTCTTTAATCACTTTTTCAGATTTAACACCGCAAGACAGACAAGGCAATATTTTCACTTGACACTTTGCGTTTACTCAAACTTCATATCAGCTCAATGGCTGAATCCAAATTAAGAAAAACCTGTTAAAGAAAAAAAAATGTTAAAATTATAATGTAACATTTTAAGGTATGATAAATAACCAAAATGCATTATTAGGAAGGTGGGAAGGTTTTGACTAATGATAAAAGAATGTGAATCGAAATAGATAATTACTTTATGCAAAAAGATATATAGTAAATACGAATTCAAATAAAGTATCAACTTAGTAGCGTCATACTAACCTTAGAAATCAAACACCACATGTAAACAATCTTGTTTTCGTTGAAATTACGCCGAATTTCAATTCTTTTTCTTGTTGTTTTTTATGATACTTTGAGATCATGCGGAACAACAACTCCCGCACTCCACTTTTGATGATTATTTTCATTTTTCGCTGAGTAATTAGTGTTTAACAAAATCATAACAACACGCCATCTTGTTTTGGATATTGACGTTGACATTATTGTCATTATTGCCATATAAAAAGTTTGCAAATAATTCGAGTCTCATGTTTCGTTTGCCAGACTATAGTAACCATTATACCAACTAGGTTATCTGATAAAGTAAAAAAGTTTTTGAAATGGCTTGACAAGTATGACAGGAGCCCTTAAATAACTTAAAAAATTAAGTTGACTTCTAAAATAATAGATTCAACATAAGTAAATCAATATTTTTAAGGAGCGATATAAAAGGCGTATAAAAGACTATGGAGCAACGACGGTCTGCCTCCATTTAGCAAAGGGATATCCCCCGGACAGATGTTGTGTCCGGAGACGGCCGTCCGATGTACATGCATTGTAGCTAGGACCAGTCGTACGCGCATTGAAAATACCGTTTGCACGATTCAGGACAAGCGCTCTGATTGGTAGCGGCCGATGAACAGAAACGCTACAAGACCTTCTCTTTTATCCACTACCACCACCACCACCTGCTCTTTTATATCACGAGCGCAGTGAAATATTTTTATATCCTGACTTAAAAGCGTAGCAAGTGATTTTAACAATAAAAGAAGTAGAAGTATAGAATCCAGAGCGTAGCGAAGGATTATAACCACCATAGAGCTTGTAACACCCCGTCGTTATTGCGTCGTGGGCCAAAAGTAGCTGGCACCTATACTCTAAATTATATGTGTATCTAGACGAAAATTATGATGCTGAATAATACAAAAAATATATTTTACATTATGTTTATTCATTACATAGATTCATTTGTATTACAGATAGCAGGTTTTCAATATCTTTATGTGTCTGTAAGATAATAAACACATATTTCACAACGAATCTGCAACCTTACAAAATCTACGTTGCGGCTACTGTTATTTAGTTATTTCTACCCCAACACTATTCGTTTTATTTTGTTATGGCAAGCATCTTTATGTCTGTCAAAGTCATTTTAAAATGCGCGACTTTTCTCAAAACTTATTTTCTACATGTTTGTGAATTATTGTAATTATCGGGTCGGCTCTTCAAGTTTTCAATTACTTTTACTATTCGCACAAGAAATTAGTAAGGTTTATCTGCTTATTTAGTTTATTGTGACGATGTCTAAAGTAATAAATAATCAGGATATACGGCCTGGCTGTATTTATCGCATTGCACTCGAGAACTTTGTGTGAGTTACCGAGTTACCTTTTTTGTTATGTTTTAATAAATCTGCACCAAATAACTACTGTTTCTGCCTTTCAGAACGTATAAGCAGGTTGAGCTATATCCTGGGCTGTCTTTGAACATGATTATTGGTCCTAATGGGACCGGGAAGTCTACATTTGTTTGTGCAATTATTCTTGGTCTCTGCGGCAAAACAAGTGTAATCGGCCGAGCTAAAAAAGTACGTAATATCTGATTTATTCCTGTCCAGTTCAATCCAATTACTAAATTATGTCAGTTTACTATGCAATATTTTTCTGAATGTACAATTTTTCATACTTAATTTGTGCTGTTATTATTTAGTATAAAAAATAAATCTCATAGATTTCAGAATATGTCCGTAGCGGCTGTCAGGAAGCGACTATAGAAATTGAACTGTACCAAAATCCCGGTAAACGAAATGTGATTATCACACGTAGCTTCAATTTGAGTGATGTGTCCACTTGGTACATTGATCATAAGACAGTGCGAGAGAAGCAGGTTCAGGAGCTTATAGCTACTTTGAATATTCAGGTCAGTGTTGCTTTAAGATTTAATTTTAATTTCCATTCCTTTCCATGCTTCAATGAATTAATTGCACTCTACAAAAGATTATATAAAGGTAACACTTAGGGTGCCTGGTCACAACTACATGTAACATAGCATAGCATAGGTATATCTAGCCCATAGCTAGGTACCTGCACTGGATCCATAGACCATACATATAGTCAGGATTATTAACCGCTACTCTGATTTTAAAATAATTTTGTTTGAGATACCCCATTGCCCCATTGGTGTAATGGTTATCATGCCAGACTGCCATCCAGTGGGTCCTGAGTTTGATTCCTACATCTTTGTAATGAGCTAATTTGTTGTCTGTTGGTCTGGGTGCTCAATGTGTATCTTTATAAAGTTTTTATGTATTTATATATCAGTTGTGTCAGCACCCTTAATACTTACTATAAAAGGTTTAGTATGGGGCTAACCAGTTGTGTGTGAAATGTGTCCTAAAATTTATTATTTTTTAGGTGGACAATCTCTGTCAACTACTACCTCAAGACCGAGTGCAAGATTTCTCCAAAATGGACCCCCAGCAACTTCTTAGAAGCACTCTCTCAGCTGTGGGTGGAACGGAGAGTGTTGAGCAATTAGACGAGTTGATTGAGACTCGGAATAAGCAAAGAGGTTTGAATACGAAGCTAGTGAATAATACTCAGCTGCTTCAAGAGCAGATACAGCTGAATGGACGGTAATCAATTACTTCTTTCTGTATTTCATTGTTTATTTATTTATTAGGGAGTTTTGTTCCATGATGGAGTTGAGTGCATATATGACTTGCAGAATGGTTGATGTAGTGCGCGCACACTGCGATAACAGGATTTGTAGAACAGCTTGTGTTGTTTGATGCTGTTTCCACAATACTCGTCTGGAACATAAAGCCTGCATGAGTCAAATCTGGACAGTCGAGTCTAGTTGGAGTTTATTTAGTCTTGTTAGTGGCCAAGATCAGGTTTTGAAAAGGCCTCCTAATTTGCTTATAAACCTATCCAAAGACTGTTTGCTTTATCACTTTAACCACTTGCATGTTGAGACACCGCCTCCTAGTATAAACACATTTTCGCCGCAACTGTTGACACACCGGAAGCTGGTGTGGGTAAAACTAAAACTTGAAACTTGACTTTTAACAGATGGGCTAATGTCATTCAACATACAAACAGTTAATGGATAAATTAATGTAGGATTCAGTCAAATTTTTCAGTTGCAGTTGTCACCAACCAATATTGGAATCAGACACATATGTTTATGTTGTGATTTTTTACACATATTTTGGGTTTGTGTCTGAGCGCAATTTCCTATTATTGTTATATTAAACATGTGGGAACATAAAATAACATTGAATTACCTATTTTTTAGATTAAAACTTATAATCGACACCATGAAGCAAAGGAAAGATATAGAGAATCAAATAGAGATGTGTGAGAAGAAAAAACTGTGGGTTGAATATCAGCAGCTGCGACAAAAGGTAACATTAACTATGAGTATATGGAAGTAATTACACTGAAATATTCTGTCTTTGGTCAGTTGTCATCATAGACTATTAAACATATATAGATGCTCAACCTCTTGTTAAAAATCTTACTATGTGTATCAAATGATACCCAATGAATGATGGTTTCAAGATAATACGAATAGATAGTGCTATGTGTACAATTTGATACATGTAGCACCTTCTATTCATATTATCTTGAAACAACTTCACTCAGGTAATGCAATCTACTATCGTTATATCACTATGCGACTGAAGCGCATTGCGGAATTTGGCGGCAGCCAGGCTGCATGCTCGTTTTGTAGTGCCATATAGGTTTCATTGGTTATTATGGCAAAGTTCCGTGCCACGCTTTATTGTATGGGAATCAGCAATTAATTGGAATAGTATGTGTCATAATAATATTGTATTCATATACAAAGCTTTTTTGTCAAAATTGTGTATGTAACCTTTCCTAGCTTTGCAGTCTTAGCTGCATAAAAGACAAATTATCAATATAATAATAAGGTTAATTATTAAACTGTTACAGAATGAAACATTTTATTATTTTCAGGTGATAGAATACTCTGATGACAGGAAAAAAGCCGTAAAACTTGTTAACGCTCACAAAAGCAGTATGCAACCTCTGCAAAACGTAATTGAAAAAGCGAAGAGTGGAATTAGCAAATTAGAACAACAGAAATTGAGAGCAGTAAGTATTAGCTAATATATGTACAAGGTGCTTCGGAAAAGATGTTATAATAATTATACTGCTAATATCTAGATATTTTTAGAATTCAGTTCAGCTTCAAGTTTATAGATAAGTATTATAAATTTCTAAGTATTATAGATTTCATGTAGTTGCAAGTTGAAATTTAATAAAAACTTACGAGTTACAACCCTACAGCTTATCAATGTAAAATGGCCTTGCCTGGAGGTGCGTATACGCCTACTGGTGTGCGTGCGAGCTGATATGCGGTCAGCAATGACTTGTTAGGGATGCCATTAAAACAAATGTAACACTGGGAAAAATCTGTATCAGTTACAGTTTTAAAATATCTTTATTTCTAATGAATTGCAACATTGACAAATGTTTATGTTCGAGCTTATATGATCATTTAAAACTTACAGCATTGTGAGTCAAATTGGTTTACACAGGCATCAAGGAAAAGTTGAATAGGCATGTAACTAATATTATCATTTATGCTCGCTTTAGTATTAGCAGTACATTTTAAGTTTTTTTTTAATTAGATCTACGCTTGGCCACCATGGTGGTAAGTGAAGTTGTGACCAAAGATGGAGCATGTAGATTTATAATCATTTTGTTCCCTCTTCCCTTGAATATGCCCAAAGGTATATTTTGATTACGATTAGTGGAAACAGCCAGTCAAGAAAGAAGAAGTCTGAACGGTCCTTTTCACTAGTTTAGGGGCTCACTGGAACATCACACATGTTTTAAAAGCTTTTTTAAAGTCTTCCTTTTTTATTTACAGAACCGAGAAGTCACCACACTGAAAGACAAAGCGAAAGAGCTGATGAATAATGTGCGTCATCAGGAATATACGCTGAATGATATAACGGTTGCATTGAGAGAGAAAACCGAGAGGTTACAGCATAGAGAAAGAGAATTGACTGAGGCTAGGATCAAGCTAGATAAACTCAATACTGATAAGGAACAGCTGCAGGATAAATTGGGTGATGGTATGTTTAAAATATTAAGACACATTTCACACACAGCTGGTTAACCCCATACTGAACCATTTCTAGTCCGTATCATGGTTGCTAACACAACTGATATACTACATATACATATATAATATAGATACATATTTAACACCCAGACCGACAGCCAACAAATTGAGCTCAGCACAAAGATGTTGGCCGTGCCGGGAATCGAACCCGGAACCTTCTGATTGGCAGGACGGCATGGTCGCCAACGAGGTCGTCAAATGTCAAATGTCTATTTACTGATATTTTTCTTCTTCTATCTGAAATCGGCGACGTTATTAGCATAAAATGAGTGCCACAATCAGTGGCCTTATTGCAAAGCGATCTCTTCCATGCATAACCTTTGTATGGAAAGGAAACAAAACAAACAAAATTAATAATAATCTATATCTCTGCCTTTGTCTATAAGGCAGGCTGAATCTCTTAATAATTTCAAAACTCAATTATTCAATCCCTTTCTATCCATTGTTTAATTTTTATTTTTTGAATGTTTTTTTCTTCTTTCCATTATTATGTTTGTATTTATTTATGTTGTTCACTTGTACCACCGCTTTCTTTTGTATGTTTATTTTACCCATTCCCCGTTGCCTGGTAGAAATCACCATAGGTGATAAAGCCACCACTGTACTTCACTTTTTAGAATTTTAAGTATGTTAAGTTTTAGGTTGTATAATAAAGATATAATTAATCTCGTGTCACAATGTTTGTCCTCAATGGACTCACTACTTAACCGATTCTAACAAAATTCGCACACCATGTGCAGTTCGATCCAACTTGAGAGATAGGATAGTTTAAATCTCAAATTATAGTCGCAAATTTAATTTATTGCTAATTATTGTCTGCTATTATTTGACATTCACAATTATCTGTTAACTCCAAATGATTCTAACAGATGTCGATACCATTCGACTGGGTTGAGTAAGTAATCAATAGATGGCGCTGCTATGGTAAATCTACGAACGTGTCATATAAGCTACACTATCTATTTTTTATTCCCCTAAGTGAGGCAAAACAACGTTTGCCGGGTCAGCTAGTATTCATTAAGATTAAGATTAAGATATGTATTCTATTCTATCTATTTATTTCTTACACCAAAAATCCATCTAGTTTTCTATCGCCCTAAACTGATGTGTCCTATTTTATTCTCTTTATTACAGAAGCAAGTATAAAAATGGATCTGGACAATGTAGTCCGAGCTATTGCTAAATGTAACGCCGGTATGGATGCTCTCAACAAACAGAAGTTGCAGATACAGTATGATCTCGAAAACAACCTCATTCCACAGATCAGACTCTATCAGAATCGGTAAATATATATTTTTGTGTTTTATTGTTGTGTAGAAATCTATTTGTTGGGACAATAAGCCTCAGTTTTGACCTCTTTAACTTTGGAAGTATACACTTAACAATGTATCCTTATTATGGAGAAACCTTAGCTAAAACCTCTTTTCAACCGTAGCTGCTGTATGTATTAAGAGTACTATTAAATAATCACAATGATACAAATCTGCGTGTGCAATGAAACATAGAACTTTATTGGCCATAATTAACATACGTAAGTCACACAACAATCATTACTTAAATATTTAAAAAGACTAGTTAGATAAATTTCATTAAATATTCTACACCATTGAATACTACACACAAAAGCAATTGTTTTTCATATCTATTAAATTTGTGTTAAAATGAATAGCAATACTAGAAGTTCCATATTCATATTATATTCGCTTAATTTATGAAGGGGATTAATTTCCCAAAAACTCTTTATTTTCTGTTTAAATGTTGACAAGAACAGAGACAAATTTGTCTAAGAACCTGGGGGGAGACTGGTAACTAACGCAAGACCATTTAAGGGCTAAAAACCTATTATTCTAGTATCATTGCATTAATAATGTTTTTTTTTTCAATTTTACTATCTTAACTTACTAAGGATCATACAAAGATATTACAACAAGTACAACAACACATTACAAGTGTTATTATATATTTTTTTTTTACACATTTCACACACGGCTGGTTAACCCCATACTGAACCATTTATAGTTCGTATTATGGTTGCTAACTTAACTGATATACTACATATACATACATACATATTTTATATAGATACATATTTAACACCCAGACGGACAGCCTACAAATTTAGTTTAGCACAAAGATGTTGGCCGTGCCGGGAATCGAAACCGGAACCTTCTGAGTGGCAGTCCGGCATGGTAACCATTACGCCATCGAGGTCGTTATTTGTGCACTTTTTATATTTTTTGTTGAGAAATTGTACATTTTATTAATTACAAAATCAACACTGATATTCATTCGATTTCAGCATACGAAATCTAGAAAATCTGGACTCGAAACGTCTAGAAGTCCTCCGGTCCTACAGCGAGGATTGCTACAAAGCTGTGGTGTGGCTGAGAAATAATCGAGATATGTTTGAACACCCTGTTTACGAACCTATGATGCTTGAGGTAAGGTCTAATTCTAATTTGAAGTGGGGGTGATGAGACCTGCACTGACATCCCGCTAGGGGCGTATTGTGCATTCCCCCCTTACCAGCCTACCCAAGCCAACAAAGCTCCTTGAAATAACGGAGCACAGCCCTGGGTCGCTGGCATACCTGTTCCACCCCTGTTGCGTCAGATGGTCTGTTTGTGTGAAGATTAGCAATGGAAGACGAACTTTCATCTTGAGCTGCTTTCATCAGGCCGTAACTCCTTCTGGTTTGTTTGGTGGCCTCACAGTTCAGTAGCACGTGTTCTACCGTTTCATTTCTTGAGGTAAGGTATTCATAATCAATTTATCTTTCTCTTTGCCATTCCCACCAGGTGGGGTGTATAGCAAGTTTTTTGCTTACACAATATTAGCTATCATCTTTCAACTAATAAACATAAGATTAGTGGTGAGAACCCTCTTTTCTCGTCCTTTCAACTCCTTTCCATCGAAAGGTTGCCTGGAAGAGATCGCTCTTAGAGATAAGGCAGTGATTTGTGGCACAATGTAATTTATTTATTGCTAATTTACTGCCCTGCACACAAATTATCCATGTTTTCTTGGTTTGGTCTACATCCTTGAAGTGTAGTTTGTTTTTAGCCTTCCGTACTTAAATGATAACATAATAATAGACTTTGCTGTCCATCTATCAGAAGATATATGGACCCCTAATAATTAAAGACTTTTTAGATGGGCCCCTTATAAGGAAATTCTTTTTAGACGGGACCCTAATAATAAAAGACTTTGCTGTCAATCTATCACAAGATTTATGGACCATTGTACAAAACAAAATCAAAATCAAATCATTTAATAACCTTATGAATACTTTTTTCATACACGGGACGTCACTTACAAAAACATTTTATTAAAATTATATATATTTCTAGGCGCAACATTTTGAATTCACAGTTTAATAACCTGTTTCACAATATAAGTTGCTTGTTCCTCTACAGAATTACACATTTAGACTGCCCTATAAGCTTTTAGCCATAGTCACTACTAAACCTCTTTAAAATTATTCAATTTCTCTTTCAGATTAACTTCAAGGATCCGAAATTCGCCCGCTACCTCGAGTCTAGTATTTCTGCCCGTGATTTGGTTGCTTTCACCTTCGAATCCAGTTCAGATATGAACCTGTTTTTGCAAAAAGTCCGCAAGGAAGAAGGTCTTAAAAGGGTTAACGCTATATGCAGCCAAGGAGGCGCTTATAATGTCCAGACTAACAATATTCAACAATTAAGGTAAGCTCTAAAGGGTTTAAAGTCAATAATAATAAATCAATAAAGGTTTAAACAATACGCAGCGAAGAAGGGCGGCGCCGCGCCGCGCTTTGATGGTGGGTTAGCTCGGACTGCGGACGGCCTGGGCGGGCAATGCAGCGATATTGCGTCAAGCGGGGCGGCTGCTGCTCACTGTCCCTAGTTCGTGAGATGAGACACCGTAAGATTTTAGTCGGTAGTGACGGCCCTTGTGGTCCTCGAATACAAATCCGGTATACAAAGCCCTTCTTCCCCGGGCCTATGCCAGTAGAAACGTTAATGCATTTCCCCACGTAAAAAAAAACATATATCTAGACGTAATACTGTAGAAGAGTTAAAAACCATCCTCACACACTAACGCATTATTATATTTTAGTAGGATGTTATAATATAAGTAAGACAGCAGTATTATGTTATTTTTCGTGTGACTCCAGTGACTAAAGTCTGGTCTCGAAATGTTTAAAGCCGGCTACAGATCTTTGACATGGCTTATTTACGACCGCTGTACAAATACTAACAGAGGGACCTACCCCCATTTTAGTACTTACAGTACTTATTAAATCTCCCATGTGTTCCAGCTACCTCGGTTTCTACACTTACCTAGTAGATACTATCACAGCTCCGGACCCGATCCTACGGTATCTCTGCAAACAGTACTCTATACACAAGATTCCTATTGGCAACGAGCATACGTTTAACAACAGCGGACGCGTGCCGGCAAATATCACATACTTTTACACTGGTAAGTTTGTACTGGCACTCCTATACAGTGCGTGTAATTATTATTATTGAAATACTTTAGTTTCCTATGGGTTATTTTGTGCCTGAAATAAAAATATTTTATTTATTTATTTTGGGCTGGGCACATCAGCCGAATGTCGGAGGATCTGTGGGCTAAACGCACCTCCCAGTGGGTACCACAGAGCGTCCGCCGTCGCGGCAGGCCCAGACGGAGATGGCGGGACGAACTGGATAAACACTGCAAAAACTGGCAAGAAATAGCAATAGATCGAGATAAATGGAAAGAGGGTAGAGAGGCCTTTGCTCTTCAATGGGACAAAACAGGCTCATAATAATAATAATTATTTATTTTATTGTTTATTTAACCGATAACAGCTCAGTCGGGCGTGCGGCCGCCTCACGTCCCGAAAGTCGTGGCTTCGATCCCCGCCACTGAGCTCGAGCTTTCGGTGATAGGAAATGTCAAGATAAAACAATAGCATGTTGGTAGGGAATTTTCTAGTGTTCACCTGACTAGCAACTACCCTCAAGTAAAAAAATCTGTCGCCAACCTAACAGTGGGTTCTAGCAGTTTTGAGAGCCAGTTATTCCAGGCTAGGCATGTTCTACCTTAGGCCGGAGAGTCACTCGTCTTGTGTGGTTACGCGCCAGCTGGTCAAATGCCTAGCTCTTCTTCGTATGAGCTACATAAGTGGACGAACTCAAGTGTCGTGAGTTTTCAAGCCGCCCGAATGCCTCTGACTTGGCTTACAATGCCTAGCTGTAAAAAGTAATAATTTCTTAAGGGAAAGGTCAATATAGTCGCCACTATGAGGCACGGCAACATGTGTTTACCACCACAGGGTTTAGAATCAAAATTATACAGTAAATGCTTGTGGCGTCATTGCCTCACTACACCGCCCGCTACCAATCACAGCACTCTTGCTGAATCGCCCAGAACTAATTTGTTGACACGTTTATGACTGGATAGACCAGTCCAGCTACAGTGAATGACTGTCGGATGGCCATCTCTGAAATTTCATATAATTGGAAACAACTATAAGAGCCTGAAAAGTAACAAACATACACACGCACACACCCATACACACACACACACACCCATACACACACACACACACCCATACACACACACACACACACTCTTTCGGTTTTATAATACTAGTGTGATTATACGAATATTAATTTCTTTCCCAGAAAACCACCGCTTCGTAGTTCGAGTATCAGCGTACAGCGGAGAAAAGTCCACGTCGACCATCGAGATCCGACCCGCGAGGCTACTGGCCAATACTATCGATGTAGAACAACTGGATAATTTCAATACACAGTCAGTATTATCCGTGTTTATCCGGGATTAAAAGTGTGTTCATACCAAATTTCATCAAAATCGGTCCAGCCGTATGAGCGTGAAGACGTAACAAACATACACACACATACACACGCTTTTGCTTTTATAATATGAGCAGCCTCGCGGTGTTCCCCGCGTAAATTCGGGATATAAAGTATCCTCTGTGTTAATCCAGGGTCTGACATATTTCCATACCAAATTTCATAAAATTTGGTTCAGCCGCGTGAGCGAGAAGAAATAAACAAACACACTTACACATTAACTTTGGTATATAATTATAATACTAGTAGGAAGGTTATTGGGATTATTACAAACTAATTATATTACAAGAAATTTGACGTGTTGTTATAAGATAGACGTGTCTGCCTGTGACATTTGTTAAGATATTATCTAGAAGGAATTAGATAATTAATTCCCCCAGCGCCTTTCACCACCAGACGAGCAGGGAAACTCCAAGGCGGCATCGTTATACCGTGGAGGTACCAAGGCGCGTACTAAGCGGTTTTCCTCCACCTTCATTGTACGAACTGCCATGTGTGGAATTCATTGCCATACGCCCGCTTTCCCGAAAACTATAATCTAGCTGTTTTCAAGGCACAAATGAACCGGTTTATTCTGGACAAACGCGCTTCATCTTAGATCACAATATCGCTTACCATCAGGTGAGTTGTGATCAAGCGCAAGCCAGTGTAAAAAGAACATCGGAGCTCCTAAACGGATGAACGGTCTTAGATTTAGATTTTTTTGTTTATAAAGTCTGAGTTTGAGCACGCGATTGGTTGCCGCCACACCATGTAACGCCACGCGGGCGCACGGGTAGCTGTTTTGCCCCGCCCACCGCGGTATTTACGCGTGGACGATGGAACCATTTTATCGGCCAAGTTACTATTCTATTCTAGTTCGGGAACAGTGTACAAAAATTGTGTTTTTAATCCTTTTTATTCTAGTCTTAGTACCTTTTCACTTTAAGGTTGTCCAACTTCGAGAGCAAAGCTCAGGGTCACAAAGCTCGCATACAAGAATTGGAACAGAAACTATCCACATTCGAAGTTAATATGAACGAATTGAACATGCGAAGGAAAACAATCAACGATGGCGTTGAAAAGGTAATATAAATTATAAGTGTTTTTTGCTTCGATCAAATAGACCAGATTCAGTGTTGCATACAAACACAGCACAAAAAATAGCATGTGTTTTCTATACTATTGTATCTATCACAATTAACTAGGTCACAAAAATATTTCAATTCAAGCTTACCACTGTATCATAAGGTTGAGTTTCGACTAGTGCCGTAAGCTATCTTGCTCCGCGATAACAGCTATAAAATGTTCTGACCGTACGTAGTGTGCGTTTGAAAATTCAACTGTATTACTATATTAATAACGCTTAAATTCCTCTAACTCAAATAAGACAACACTCTTATTTGTGGTCTTATTTTCCTTTTCATTGTCGTTTTTAGAGACATCACCTCATTAAATCTAGTACATTTTTGTAAAGTAAAAGTTAATTACATTAAATTGATCGTAACATAATAATATTTAAACAGACACATTTGACATGAAGACACTAGACATAGACTTCATCGTATAATTAGCTAAGTGACTAACTATACAGAGTTTTTATTTTAACAGCAGGCCCCAACCTCGGCATTGCCGGTATCTAGGGAGCTTGGTAATGAAATATATCTTTTGATCGAAAGTTTTTTGACAACAGATGGCGCTGTACATGTGCCATAGTCTACGACATAGCACGCTTACCTAGAAGATACCTATTTGATTTACTAGTCATAATATGTTACTACTGGTCATCACTCAGATTAGTGGCCAAGCCCTGGTGTCGAGTTATCAAGCCGCCCGAAGGCCTCTTGACTAAACAACTGCTAGTACTAAGAATAACGGACGGTACCTATAATTTAACGTGCCATTCAGCCCTCGGTAGTGCCCAGATGAAAATGCCACTGATTAAATGATAGTCTTGTGTATAATCACCCATTCAAAGACCCTGCATCGACCGTTGCTAAGCCTTATGATCGTGTCAGATCAACTTAGCTAGCCGAGCTACAGGTGCTTTATGTTGTGATGCGTAAAAAATAATTCATAATAAGTTTTTAGATAATAGAAGAGGAATAATGGTCGGCAACCTTAACAATTTAATTAAAAACATCATAGAAGGAAAAAGATCTAGAAGGTTATTTTTAGACTACATTAAGGAGAAAGCGAAAGTCATGTCGTATAGGGAAATCAAGTAATTGGCCCTAGGATAGAACTATCTGAAAAAAAAAGTCACGGACAAGAACCCAGGTCTTATATATAGACTAGCTGACCCGGCAAACGTTGTTTTGCCTTAAGTACAGTTAAAAACACTAATTGATCAGTCATCGAGCGGGATGAAAAATGAATGAATTACCAAAATTGCCATAAAAAATAGGGCTTTGTGATAAAACAGTCAAATTTAGGGTTGTATGTATTTTTAATGCCACATAAAAAATAAAAATAATTTATGTTGACAAAAAAAAGCGTGAACAACCCTTATCACTTAGGGTTATGGAAAATAGACTGTAGACGATTGTCAGACCAACTAAATACGCATGTAAAATTTAGTAAGATTCGGACAAACCGATTCGGAGGAGTACGGTAACTAACATTGTGACATGAAAATTTTATATATTAGAAGATTAGATAGTATTGTATGTATATATGTTATATACATACAATACTATCTAAAAACCAACTGCATTAGTTTCATCGATATTATCGTGGTAGAATATTAACAATAAATTATATTATACGCCCGACAGTGACAATTGTAAACTAAAAAAAAATTTAATTAAATTTTGTATAATCTTACTACGCGGCAATGCGAGTGTTATATACCTTTTCATGAATTCAATTCATCTGAAACCATTCATTAAAATTCAACCATTTCTAATGAATTGCAGGTGCGCACAATAAGCGCCCAAATACGTCTGCAAGCTAAGAAAATTACCGACATTGAGAATGAGCCAACATTCGACGTTCGACTTGAAACAGAGAAGGCGAGGCGACAGCAACGGGACGTTGTCATACAACAGTGCAGCATGCAGAGAGAACTGTGTGATGTCATGAAACTTTTACAGGGCAAACAGATGGATGGAGATATATGGAAGGTCAGTCGCTTACTTTTCAGCTTTTTTGGTATTCCAGGGTGACTTACTTGACTTAAGGTCCTATGTCCCCTAGATGGGGCAGAGGGCGTCCACAGTGCGTCGCCATCCCGGTCTGGCTTGAGCGTCTCGCTTGATCTCGCTCCAGGTCTTACCGATAGCCTTCACTTCGTATTCCAGGGTGCGATTATATTATTATTGATAATTTTTTTATCCCCCCGCCCCTTTCCACCATCGGACCAGTAGGGAAACACCAAGGCGGCATCGCTATACTGTGGAGGTGCCTAAGTCGCGTATTAAGCGATTTGCGTCCACCTTCATTGTGCGTACCGCCAAGGTGTGGAATTCTTTGCCAAAGTCCCTGTTCCCCGATAACTATAATCTAGCGGTGTTCAAGGCAAGAGTGAACCCGGTTTCTTCTGGGCGAGTGCGCTCCATCTTAGATCGCATTATCGCTTACGATCAAGTGAATTGCGGTCAAGCGCAAGCCCATTATGGGTAAAAAAAAAGATTATTCTTCGTGTTTGGGTGATGTGTCAGATGTTCCTGACACACCGCCATATTTGGGGGGCGAGCAGAAGCCTCAAAGTGTGTGGGTCGAAGAACCAGCGCTGCCAGGGAGGTTGAAGAGCACATAAATGTTCCAGCCCCCCCGGCTTTAAGGCGCAGGGAACATGGAGGTTTTAGTCGGTAGTGGTCGCCACTCTGGCACCGAGCCCGACATACCCCGCCGCCTCCCCCGAGGATTGGCGGGTATGGCTAATTGTATTTCCTCCATGTCAAACAAATAGGGTGCGATTATTCTATTCGAAGATTTTCTTATTTAACTGGACGCCTAATAAACTTATCTAAACTTGTTAGCATAAGAAATGAAATCTGTTTTAAGAACGGTTTGCATAAATTAAAAAAAAACTGACGTTAATTATGATTAATTAAGATAGTTGGTATCACAGTTAATCTAAATCTATTGTCTTTTGGGCCAACTATAAAATTTAACAATAGTTGATTTGTTAAATTTTATACAGGTTTTACGTATGAGAAGAGTAAGTTATAAGCTTTTAATTTTAAAATATATACAATGTTACACTCATAAAGTGCATTAAAATTTCCGAAAGAACAACCGTATGCGATCCGCCAAGGTGTGGAATTCTTTGCCAAGCGCCCTACTCCCCGAAAAATATAATTAAGCAAGACAAGAGTGAGCAGGTTTCTTCTGGGCAAGCTCAACCTCAATAATCTGAGTAAGCGAGATTGTGATCTGTAATGGAGCTCTTATAGATCACAATGTCGCTTACTCAGATTATTGAGGTGAGTTCTGATCAAGCGCACAATCCCATTAAATGTGAAAACAAACTGGTATTTCAAAATTCGATGGCTTTATCATAGGTACATCAGTGCTTCAAATCTAATCGGACAACATTAAGTTGTTCTAATTCAAATTGAAGCAATCCATCAGAATAAGATGTTGTCTTAGAATTTTATGAGCTAAAAGTAACTCTGTAGACTCAAAAACAGTCTTTGACGCACGCATTTTTTTATGCTATTGTTCATTTGCGCATGTTACTGAAACCACCACAAACAATAGTTGTAGTAATAAAATGAAGTTCTCAAACATTCACTGATTAGCATAAAAATAACACAAAACAATTGCTAATTTAGTATAGTATAATAAAAAACGTAAAATTACTTTATTTACTAGTAGTTATCAGAATAGACCTCGAGACCTAAATTTCTTGGAACTTCGAGTGGGATTACCAAATTTTTGTCACAACAATTACTTGACCAATTTTATTCATATTCAGAATATCTTTAAATAATATGGCATCTAATTGTTCCGATAATTATCAGTAAAATAAACCAGAAAAAAACACAGCGACTTTTATCCCTCTTTGTGAACCACTGAAAGACACTGCCCTTTGCAACACAGTTTTTAACTAATGCAAAAGGCAGAGCCATATTTAAACGTGTGCCTATGTAATATGTTGTCAATAAATCATTATTATTATATTAAAATATTATTTTTATTATGTGGGAACCAGCCAACAATTCCAAAATCGTCGACAATTGAAAAAGTATATTGAGTATTATAAAATAAGCAAGTTTTGTTGAGATTGATTTAAATTGCGGCCTCTACGTGAGAACCAACATACATACATACAAACATACAGATAAAAGCCAAATGGGCTCGTTATTGCGAAGACTTTGCTCCATTCCCGGTCAATAATGTTTTGCAGAAGGTTTATTGTAATGTATTGATGACTAAAGCTTCATTATCACTTCCAGTCTTACATTTAAACGCACCATACGTATAAAAGTTTTCGATCTCTTGCAAAGTCCTATTCTTAGTTTCAGGTATATATCTCCATATTATTATAGCACATATCGTTGCATTAATTGCGTACATTAAAAACGTTCCCCACATATTAAAGTAAAGAAACATATATGGTGAGAATTTTAAAGAAGTTGTGTGTAAAATACACGTGTAAATGACATATAACGCGCCACCTATTCCTCTATGTTTCACTGGCATCAGCTCAGCCGATACAGCAAAAACAATAGAATTCAACCCTAAACTTGCACAAACCATACACGCTAACATACTATATAGACACAGTTAAGAGTCCAAAAACTCGGACATCTGCATAAAACTTACAATTGAAGCGCTGAGCAAGCTCAAAGCTGTCCCAATAACACTAAACAAAAGCACAGGTTTATTATTAAATCGTCTTATTAACACTCCCGTTATAGAAAACCCTATGAATAGGACTAAATTCATAATAATCCCGCCTGTAAAAGCTGCGTTGGTACTTGAAGTCACCTTTTCAATTATCTCTATAGAGTAAATGAGTATAACCATAATACCACTCCAATACATCGTATTTAGTAACACAAACATATGCAGAGCTGGTAGGTAGAAGTCTCTACTTCTTATTTTCTCTGCGAACAATCGGAAAATGGATCTATTTCTGCTCTTACTTCGTGTAGATTGTAAGATTTCTCTCTGTGCGTTGATGAGTTCTTCTAACTCTGTGTTTGACGCCGCGTCAGTACCTCTTAACCATTTGAACGCTTGTTCACATTTATCAAACTCCCCTTTACAAACGAGCCAAGATGGCGATTCAGGCCAGCAACAGGCTAGCAATAAAGCCAGAACTATTGGCCAAAACATAATAGCACTAATCGTTTTCCAATGTAAATCTAGCCGCTATTCCTACCGATGCCATACCGAGAGATTGTACTATACTAAAAGAAAGGAGAGTAATGTTTCTATATCTTGGTGTTCTTTTTTTGGTTACCATTTCTCCCATGGCACAAAGACTGACAGCCAGTATACTGTTCGTGCCTAAACCGTGGAAACATTCACTTAACAGAAGATGAGTTATGTTCGTAGATGTGTATGCTAAGATCCATCCAATCATGATGATGGTACAAGCCGTTAGGAATGCTGGTTTTCTTCCTTTCCATTGCATGATGAGTGGCATTAGAATACTCGGGATGCCGGCCAGACCGTGTAGCGAACCTGAAATATAAAAATTGGTGATGACAGACATTAAATGACAAGGTTTGAAGTGTTTTAATTATACTCTTGTCAGCTTCAGATAAATGTATAAGAACGTTATCGCTTGTTGTCTGTTAAAAAACAAAAATTTATTACTGGGCAATACAATGATTGAATATTACAATTTAATTTATACACATGCCTACAATATAATAGATAGATTAAAATTACAAATTACAATTTCAAATTACAATATCAAATTATAAATTACAATGTCAATCTTAATAACTATCTTATAGCTCGTCATTACTGTTGTCCATATTGGGAAACAAATCTATAAAAAAATAAAATTATGAAAATAAACATTCTGTCAGTTGCGCTGTCATGAACTCATTCAGGGAATATAATGGATTCTTTAAAAAAAATATTTAATTTATCTTTAAATTTGACAGCCGGCAGTTTTACTATTTATAATGGGAGCTTCTTAAACATGCATTTTTAAAAATAATATTAATAAGGTTTTGTTAGCATCCCTACTTGACGCAATAGACTATATTTCCCGGTTTCGACGTTCTGAATTGCTTAATCAAATATTGGAGTTTTTTTAATGACTTTCTTGTCTCTTGAAACAAAGTTGGGAGTTTATGTATAAAAACCTGTATAGTCGAATATCCATATCATTACCGACAAAATGCTGTGAATGTGATATTATAACATACTTGAACTTATATCCAACAGCGAGACCAGATAAGCATAAGATGATGATGTCGATGACGTCATTTTATTATAATATTGAACGATCTGAATATCCCGTCTTACCTATCCACGAAGCGGTATCCAAGTCCAGAAGGATGGTGCTATCGTTAGCGCGCAACTGGTGTAGTAAGACTCCAGGGTAGCCGACCACCCCGCCCACTGACAGCGCGGCTAATTGGGGTGAACCCGCCACTAGTAACTGTAAGTAAGACAAGTAAAAGTTACCTAAAAAAATAGGAAGAGATAATCATATTCCAAAGTATCGCACAACAGCTTGTCAAAAGTATTGATATCTATCATTTTTTAAAGCAAACACATGGCATGTCTTAACAGCTGTTTCCGGCAGCTTAGCTTAGCCCTATGGATGTATTTGTGCTAAGGCTTATAGCCGGGAGCTACAATTTAACTCTCGACCTATTGCGACGATTGTCCCGAATGGGTCTTTTATGTACTAGGTGCTTATGCGTAGCTTATTTTGCTCTTTCGGTTCACCTTAGCAAATCGAATTAAAGGCGCTTCATTCGAAATGTTCAACATAAAATAATAATGAATTACTAAATTACCTTAATTAGCTCGGCATTCAAAATAACACTGTATGCATTTCCGACCAATAATACATTCAAATGCATAATTTAAAAAAACTGAATTTATTGGTTTTAAATAACATACCTGTCTAAGCCTGGGCGAAATCATTATGATAAATATAGATTTACGATATTTCTTTGACACGTTCTTCTTTTATTTTTATTTTACTTGACTAACACGTTAATTTTACGAGATAATGCACATGTAATTACTTAACAATAAGATACTTATGAAAATGTAACAAAAATACTTATGAGTAGGTAATACAAAAATACATGAAGTTCAATGTAGCTTCTTGGACGTATTTAAACCATGACACTTGAAGTTTGTACACGTATGACGCTATTTTAATACTTGAGAGACAAAAAGACTTCGTCTCTTTTATAGTGGTTAACCCTCGTCGCAAAAACGACGGAGCATTATAAGGTGAAGAAAATTTATTTCGATAAAAAAAAAAACATACAAATTTAATAATTAGACTTTTTTGACTTGTAACTTTGGTGTTATCATTAAATGATTTGTATTTTGTATTTGTATTTGACTTACATTGTTATTAAGTACGCTTTAAGAAGCCCTGCGGTTTGTAGGAAGACTAGGGAAGAGCTTTTTTTATTTTTTTGACGAAGACCAATATCCGACTAAGTGGCAGAAAACCTATTTTGCCACAACTCCCTTAGTATGAGTATCAATCAAAAAAGCTTGAATAGTCGAATTTATACATTAAAAAAAAACAAATCTATGACAGCAAATAGGTTTTCTATTTTTTTATTTTTACTTGGTGAAATAGAGGTACGGAGTTTATAACATAATGTTAATTAGTTATCATAGATAATTGATATGGCTACTAGTAATTAAATGTACATATTTAACTAGTATGGAAAGCTGTAAAAAAATAGATAGTTTATTTTAAAATGTAAATAGTTGTTAACACAGCTATAAAAGTAATCCCAATATACGTGTATGTATGCATACTAGCTTTAGCCCGCAACTTCATCTTCGCAGAGTTCAAAATGTTTTTCTTGTTGATTTTCAATATATATTTTTAAATTATTAATTTTTAAAAGTGGAATCCCGAGTATACCAAGGAATTCAAATATAGAATCCAGATCGTGGAAAGGAGTAAAAAAATAATAATTTGAACATGAGTTTCAGTTTCTCACGATAATTTAATTTAGTAAAAAAAACATGTAATGGTGCGCCACCTATCGGTGTATGGATGTAACTGTTTAAACCAATATATTATTATATGATTTGTTCTCCTTAGTCATGTACAATTTTGTTCGCATTTATGTGTAAGCAAAACGATCCTTTCTCAAAAGGTAGTAGTTATTACATGTAAATGTCTTTTTAATTAAGGATATCTTACATGGATTCTTGAATCATAGTCGTGTAAATCGTCTTTAAAAGTGGTTTGCGTTTTATTCATTTACAAGATGTAGAAACTTATGATTAACTCAATTTGCGTGATTTTTATAAAGAGAATAAATATTTTGAATGAATCTGACAATAACTTTGAATGATGTTAGCGAAAAACTCTATAGAAGGCGCTAGAGCGATATGTTAAGTTTGCTTATTAAAATTAGACGACCTCGTTGGCGCAATGGTTACCTTGCCGGACTGCTAATCAGAAGGTTCTGGGCTCGATTCCCGGCTCGGCCAAAATCTTTGTGCTTAACTAAATTTGTTGGCTGTGAGTCTGGGTGTTAAATATGTATTTATATAAAATTTGTATGTATGTACATGTAGTATATCAGTTGTTTTAGCCACCATAACATAAACTAGAAATGGTTCAGTATGGGGTTAACCAGCTGTGTGGGAAATGAGTAAAAAAAAAATGAAGGAAGGAATGATGTAAGGAAGTGAAAATATGGGAAGGAATCCGTAAACGGACTCTTGAGCTTTTTTATAAAATAGGCTGAATCTATACCAATATTATAAAGAGAAAAAGTTTGATTGATTGTTTGTTTGACGCGAATAGGCCACGAAACTACTGAACTGATTTGAAAAAATATTTCACCGTTCGGAACCTACATTATCTCCGAGTAACATAGGCTATAATTTGTTTCTCTTTTTTTTCTATGATTATTTAAGAGCCCGTGCGAAGCCGGGACGGGATGCTAGTAATCAATACTCTCTTAATTTTCTTCGTAGAATGTTTAATAATTGTTGAATGTTATATCTTTTATCTATTATATAAAATTCCCATGTCACAATGTTAGTTACCGCACTCCTCCAAAACGGCTTGACCGATTTTACCAAATTTTATATGCGAATTCAGTAGGTCTGAGAATCGACTACTACCTATGTTTCATACCCATAAGTGTTAAGGGTTGTTCTCCCTTCAATTTTTACTTAAGGCAAAACAACGTTTGCCGGGTCAACTCGTCATTTATAAAAAAGTCAGCAACACTACATCAGTAAGCCGAGTGCAAGTTTTGACATATGCCTGACGCGCTCGACGAAAACCGCGTTCGCACATGATTTGTATGAAAAAAATAGGGCGCCACCTAGCGGCGCAAAAAGTTTCAAAAACGCGCCGCTAGGTGGCGCCCTATTTTTTTCATACAAATCATGTGCGAACGCGGTTTTCGTCGAACGCGTCAGGCATACGTCAAAACTTGCACTCGGCTTACTGTTCTTAGGCTTCCGTACCCAAATAGTACCAGCGGGACCCTATAACTAAGACTTCTTTGTCCGTCTGTCACCAGGATTAACTCATGAATCTTAATAGTTAGAGTTAGGTAAAATTTTTGCAGATGTCGCTTTAACAACAAGTACTAACAATGAAATAAAAATTTAAGCAGAGCTCAAACAAAATAGCAAACAATACAACAAACTTGAAGTTTTTGCATTTTCTTTTTAATATTAATAACGAAATGCTAAGTTGTACATTCACTTTAAAAAAATATAGAGTGGCCATTCTTATTGGATTTGATGAAATTTGGTGTCTGTGTGCGTGTGTGTTTGTGTGTATGTTTGTCTGTGGCATTTTGCAGTGAACTGATTTTGATTTATTTGGTTTGTTTGTTTAAAAGGTTTGTTAGTCGGGTGTGTTACAAAAATGTTTGAAAAAATAGGCCCAACATGTGTGCATGTTTGTATGTAGCATCGTTTAGTGTGAACTGATTTTGATTTATTTGGTTTGTCTGTTTGTTTGAAAGGTGGGTTTTTTTAAAACACGCCCTAGTCGGACGTGTTTTAAAAAAATATTGAAAAAAAATAGGCCCAAAATGGCCATTGCTGCAAAAAAGTGGTTTATACATATATTTTTGCTCTACTTCCTCAAGATGCCATGGGTAAGAAATAAAAGGACTAGACTAATATACACTATTATATTTAATCCAAGATAATCGCTACCATAAATATGAGATCGTGTGACATTATTTTTAAAATTTATGTTCATTTACAAATACACCAGAACTGTTACGTATTGTTTACGTTCATTGTTTTTTATTCTTGTAACAAACATAAACATAAACATCTTTATTTACCAAAAAGTTGTAAATTTTTGTAAATCAACACAAACTATGACTAAATAAGTACTAGGCTTAAAAGTATAAAATATGTGTTAATGTACACTTGGTTGATCCCTGAATCCCACACGAGGCAAATCCTGTGTTGTGGGATTCAGTGCCTTCCCTTAGCCACTAATAACTAATTATTTTACAATTATGTACCATAATAATTAAACATAAAATACAAATATAAATATCCATCCATTTGCGCTTGCAGGTAGGGTAGGTAGCACAGATGATTAGGCGCGAACGCTAAGGATAATTTAATCTTGTTCTATACAGCTTTCATTATGATACTCTTTTAACTCTATATTTCTGAACATAAGTTCGTTCACGTCGTAATCATTTTCATTTCGTCTACTAGAAAACTTCCCAAACGTATAGAATTCTTCAATTTCTTGCAAAGTCTTGTCCTTAGTTTCCGGAATACATTTCCATATAATCAACCCGCATATTGTACCATTGACGCTAAAAAGTAAGAACGTACCCCACAAGTCTATATATTTAAACATATATGGGGCTAATTTTAATGCTAATGTGTGTAAAACACACGTATTTGTAACATATATGATACCCCCTACACCCCGGTGTTTTACAGGCATCAATGCTGAAGCTATGGGGTAAGCCATGGGTATTACACCTAGACATATAGATACCATATACGCTATCAAAAAATACACACACAATAACGAGTCCTTTGAAAAGTATCCTATACTTTGAAAGTATGAGACAGCACTTGCAGATATTAAGGCTGTTGTAGCTCCAAATATACTGAATAATAACATGGTTTTCTTTTTAAAATATCTACTTAAAAGTATAGTTACAGCAACACCTAACAACTGTATGATATTCACGATGAATCCACCGAAGAGAGCGATATGTTGGTCATTGGAAGCTTTTTGAAAGAGCTCAATAGAGTATATGAGAATTATAATACACCCTATTCCTTGAACTAAATATTCTAGAACAAATATATGAAAGACCGGTACATAGAAATCTCTTCTAGAGATCTGTATCAAAAAGTTCTTGAATCTCTTATTGCCGTTTATTCTTCTCCGGCTCTGGTTTTCTTTGTGAGCGTTTATGATTTCTTTAAGTTCTTGGTTCGCCGAGTCATCTGTTCCTCTGAGCCAGGTGAAAGCCTTTTCGCATTTCGTGAACTCGCCTTTGCAAGCCAACCAATAGGGAGACTCTGGCCACTTACAAGCGATTAGCAGAGCCAGTATCATAGGCACGCACATTATAAGGCTAATATTCTTCCAATGGACATATTGCGTAAGCAAGCCGTTCAATGCCATAGTCCCAGACAGCAGAATGTAATACATTTGTATGAAGACGTCTCTATACTGTGGTGCCATCATTTCTGTTATGCTTAAACAAGTCACAGCATAGATACTATTGCTACCGAAGCCGTGAAAACTCTCACTGACCAATATATGAGAGGCGCTTTTTGCAAAGTATGATAGCATCCATCCTAATATGGACACTAGACAAGCGAGAATAAAGGCGAATTTTCTTCCTTTCCATTGCATTATTGATGGCATAAACACGCTAGGGATACCGGCCAGTCCGTGAATTGCTCCTGAAATATATAAAAAAATACTTTAGATTCATAATTTACGGTTAGCTAGAAAAGGAATGATGTTCAGGACACGTCTAACTAAGTGTTCCATAGAGGTATTCTAGCAAATTTGAATATCATTGCAAAAATGAATTTGTTCTATTTACTATTTAATTTCTGTTTGAATCTTTTTGTGTCACTCTAGGTGTAGCTTCGCAACGGTGAAAATTTTCTTCATCTCAGTCTAGTAGTTTCGGAACCTATTAACTTCATAGGTTTTTTTTTTTTATGGGAACCTCCATTATACATGTTATTGTAATTTTATAATTTATTCCTAAAGTAATTACATACTAACCAAATGCCATTGCAAAGGTCGACTAAAATATAATATTCTGGGAAAATTTTAAGTGTCTATCTATTACCGTTATTAATATTGAACATAAATACGAAACAGGTTTTTTGTAAGGATTTAATATTTTCTATAATTAATATTTGTTGTTATACACAAGTACAAAAAATCTATAGCTATCTATAAATACTTCTTCAGAGATTTTAAGAGTATCTCAAATATGACAAAATTTTATTGACATTGATATAAATACATTTCGTACAATTAATTATATATCATTATTATAAATTTAATATTCGTTTAATGACATTCAATAACTTAATGTTATTTATTCAATAATAGAATAAATTACATCAAGCACTTTGACAATACTTTATTGGGTTCTGCCATCTGTTGGAATATTGCTCATGTACGGATGGTAAACTTCGGGTCCACGTTTGGCAGACAGAATGTCACCAACAATATGAAATATCACGCAAACTTACAATGACTACGGCTACTCATACAAGTGTATTTAGCAGAACAAAATTGCGCTGAGATATAAATTTAGTTATATCGCCTTATTTCAGATCCAATTAGACCATCATAAGTTTATGTAAAGTGATTATTATTTAAAAATCTTAGTGCGACTGGTCGAAATTCTGAGAAGCATTTAGTATAATGCTCTTGTGCCCTTGAATAGTATTATCTATTTTAACCTTCGTTCTAGGTTTATATCTTGTGTATTTATTTTAAGCTAAAAATATCTGAATTATCTATACCTAATTTTCGTTAGGTTACATCAGGCTGAATCTAATAGCTCTAATCTAATATCTCTTTTTAAGACGAATACGTCAATGAAAGAGGATAATTACGTGCATCAATCAAATTGACGTCACATTGCCGTAGAAACGATTATAATATTTTAAATAGTTTTTTATTCCCACATAGAATCGACTCATTGTTTAAGTCGATTGCATTTATTTTTAAGTACTCAGCTGTGTGTTTTTTACGTGAGGGAATGCATTTACGCATGCCCACCACACCCGGAGAGGTAGATGGGGTTTATCGGGCTTAATGCCAGAAGGAAAGGGCGGGATGAGCTTCCTCTCCACGCAATTAAGTCACCACCCGCCCACTTCAGCTAGCTTGCGAGGCTCCTCCTCAGGGGATGACTCCCCTTGCAGTGCACGTGGTGCATCGCAACCACCTCAGGGACCGTGACGTGACCGTTGCAATAGACGTGACGGACAACCCCGGTACGACGTCCTAGGTCAGCGCAACAGTCCGTGACCGTGACCGTTGCAATAGACGTGACGGACAACCCTGGTCCGACGTCCTAGGTCAACGCAACAGTCCGTGACCGCGACTGTGACCTATGCAATAGACGCGACGGACCACCCCGGTCCGACGTCCTAGGTCAATGCAACAGTCCGTGACATCAGTGTCGTCACCTGCTGCTACGGCCGCAAAGAATAGATAGTGGTAGTTTGCGGTACCACTCCCTTCTCCCTGCGGCCGCGGCAGGTAGAAATAGCGGCGCATCGTTATACCGACACTTCTCTCCTGCCCTACACATCTTCGGCTGTGGTGCCTCCATAAACACATGGCAAGCTTGATTCACTTGCAAAACCCACCCGGAACGAGATTCTGCAACCTTTGGTGCCACCCCCCTTCAAGGATGACTAGGCCCGACTCCATCCAGGACTTGCATGGAAGAGTACAGATGCGTCAAGGGAAGAATTTGATTTATATGTTTTGATCTCCACTAAATACAAGATTCTTCTCGCGTTGGTGGGTTGTCTGTAATATCGTGTGGTATAAGGCTATAAGCAGACATACTCTAAATTAAGTTACTTACATATTATATATGGTATTTATAAGAGAAGTCCCGCATAGTATTTTTAATGTAATAATATATTCTTTATTATTTATAAGCCCAAAAGCGCTTGATTTATATTTCCGATCCTGATATTAAGTGATGTGAAATATCCTTTTAAGGGCATACATACTAGCGTCATACTACATGCTTCTCAGAGACACCATTACCACTAACATTGTTTAATCTAAATTTCCGAGTAACCATTCACAATGAAGCATACATGTTAACCTATTTTTAATAAAATAGTTAATGTCTACAGTTTGCACATTTCTATTGTCTTGAAGCAATCCTTACCAATCCAAGAGGCGGTTTCGAAATCCAAATGGATAGAGGTGTCATTTTGCTTCAGCTGATGCAGCAACACTGTTGGATACGATACCGCTCCTCCGATTGATAAGCTGGCCAGGAGAGGGGAGCTGGCCACGAACAACTGAAAAAAAATGGTTGCCTGTAAAGTCGGTTTTACGGGCGAAGATTTTACGTGACAACGTCTCAGTCGGCAGACCGATCATAGTTGAGTGGGAGAGAGACGCAAGGCATTCGGCGGGCCTCTCTCTCGTTCGGTGACTCATCGTAACGTTACCGGGCATTACACTTTTTCATAAGTGACTCCCAGCCGCAACCTAATTTAAGACGTTGTCACGTCAAAAACAATATTATTATTTTAATCTAATTAAATCTCTGTCTGGCCCCTGCCTAACTCTCTGAATTGGACGGAAAGCACAAATTGCTAAATCAAAAAAACATAGATTCAAAACAAGTAGGTATGAATAAGAAAAATTAAAAACTCCCGACTCAACATTTTGTGATCCTCTTCTTATATGAAATGTATATTACTATTTCGTCAAACTATTTCATTCGTGCGCTACATAGTGTGTTCTACTCGTCTAACTATTAACTATCGCATTTTGATACCCATATTGGAGAAGTTGCGTAACATAAGTGATCCGCCATTTTGCAGTACCGGCCATCTTGGTCCGATTACCATCAAATACATGTAAAACGTATAACACCAGTCTTTTATGCATCGGGGGTTAATTACGGTGATAGCGTATAAGTTGCTTTACTTTACCAAACGTAAAACCGATCGAAATGTGTGATACTACTGTTGTCACTTGAGCCGATAAAAAGAGGCAAAAGCCCATACTTAGTTACCGGATGGGTCAGCCAAATTTTGCCTCTTAACTTGGAAGAACTGTGTTAACCGGCTTATAGGAGACAAGAAACAGCTTAACTTAGAACACCGCCGTAGAGTTGCCACTCTCATTGCATAGGGTGTCTCCATCCTCTTCTTCTTTTCTTTGTCTATGAGCTTTACCATAAGACAAGTAGAAAATCTGCCCACAATAACTTCGTGAAAATCTAACCAATTCGAATATGGATGATATCATATATCCAACTTTAGGTAACCTAGAATGCATTCAGTGGCCAATAATAAGGTGACTAGTAGAGAATTTCACTCCAAAACCTGAAATAAGGCTTTATAGCCACAGGCTTCTGAGGTACATTTAAGAACAGTGTGAATTGGTATTTTCTATAATGAGTGTGCTCTATTTTCTACCATTTTCAATCCGGCAAATAGGCCTTTTCTATTTTAAAAATAAGTTTTCAATACGGTCAACGTGTTTAAATTTGGAGTTGAACGGCGGCATAAGAGACTTTATTTATTTTTTTAATTTTTATTTATTTACAAATTTAGGGATAGGGCGGGGGACTACCGTTCTCGATCGTACTTGGTGCAGAGGATTGCCATCGCTATTCAGCGTGGAAACGCGGCCAGCGTAATGGGCACCTTTGTGCCGGGCACGGACGATGTGGGGCGGCTGACTTTTTTGTTTGTTGTTTGTCATTGTAATTAGACTTTTATTATTTTAATGTTATAAATTTAGTTTTGTTTTAATAAATGTGAAATTAATTTTAAAATTTAATAATATTACGTTTAGTGTGCACTCACCTGTCTTGTAAATGGCGAAAAATTCATTTTATAAACAAAATATCCACAAGGCTAGTACTTTTTAATAACACAAAGTACACTAGATATTGCTTGTCTTTGCGCCGTGGTTTTGAAACGTATGAATAACAAATAACGCGATGTTCAACTTGTGTTTTTATAATTAAACCCTATTGTCATAATGTATGTATGTGAATTTATCATTACTTTGTTTGTTTGCTCTGTATTTTTTGGAATCCGTAATTTTTTAAAATTTTACAGGTTTAAAGCGACTTTGCGATTGAGTTAATACGGTAGTAGTAACTATGAAAAATATTTGTCTTATAAAATTTTTATGTTTCTAGAGAAAATAAAAATGAAATTTTGTGGATCTATTAAATTGTTTTATGTGAAGTTTAAACGTTTCTGTTTATACTGAGGTTAATGATTTTGTGTATGAAATAGTGAGACGTTATTTAAAAAAATAACATCCGACTCGTTTAATACGTTATCTAAATGGAGCGCGAATTAAAGTCACTTAAACTTCTATATCAGAATCATTTGATATTCAATTAAAAAAAAAACATAATTTTCAATTGTTATTGAACTTGGAAAATAATTTTAAACGTAAAAAACTACCACCAGATAATTAATTTAGAAGACCGCCCCGGACAAAACCTGATGAAAAGGTATATAACACTTAGCTTATAGCCGCGTAGTAAGATTATATAAAATTTAATTATTATTTTTTAGTTTACAATTGTCACTGTCGGGCGTATAATATAATTAAACTGTTCTTGTTAATATTCTACCACGATAATATCGATGAAGCCAATGCAGTTGGTTTTTAGATAGTATTGTATGTATATAACATATATTATCTATCTAATCTTCTAAAACATGGAAATTTTCCATGTCACAATGTCAGTTACCGTACTCCTCCGAAACGGCTTGATCGATTTTTACCAAGTTTTATATGCGTAGGTATTCAGTAGGTCTGAGAATCGGCTACTCTTGATTTTCCATACCCCTATATAGTATTTTTGACTGTACTTAAAACTTTACGGCTTTTAAACTTAACGGCAAAGCAACGGTTGCCGGGTAGGTAGTAAGTACATTTATTTAAAAATGTTGAAGTTAGATGATGCAAGATCTATGTTATTGCATTTCTTTGAATAAATTAGTGGTGCTCCTACAATAGCGATCGATATTTTATTCATTTCAAGGGACAGTAACTGTGCTCGCTTGTCATAACAATTATTAAATGTACAGAACACTAATGGTCTTACGAGTCGCGGTAATGTTTCATTTTATTAAGCTGTGAAAATTAAGGGAATACTTACGAATATACCTGCATTGAAGTTTTAATTACCTTTAGTCTTAAGTTAATTAACTACCTTTAGTTTTTCTGTACTAAAATTATGATAATTGGCCAAGGGTTTTATTTAAAGTTTTATAATTTATTTTTAAAGCAAATACGTAATTACATATTCTGTGAATGTTTAGCGGGTTTACTAAATGCTGTTATAAACAACGAGTAAATAATTACGTTTATTGTATGGGAGCCTCTCTTAAATATATTTTTTTTAATGGAAGTGGCTTTTGCTTAACAGGGGTTCTCGTAGTGCAGAAGCCACAAGAAATCTTTATACCATACATTCATTAGATACTATAACAACGGAATTTTTTGTACAACTAATTATGAATTTAGCACATGTGTTTTGGATAAATTAACTATTTATTTATAATTAAATATTCTGGGAATGTATAAAAGGTATATTTACTAACTGTCGTTATAAAGATGGAGTAATAAAAATCCAAAAAAATAATAGTTTTTACCGTTTAGGTCCGGAACCCTAAAAAGGAAAAGGTTTTTTTGAATCGAACAGGGTCTGAACCTGATTTGAAATATGGTTTCATCGTTGCAGACCTACACTAACCCTTGAGTAACACAGGCTTGATTACGTTATAAAAACTATTATCAATATATGTCTATAATAGGACAGTAAAAATCGAGTGACTGTACATATGATATTTTTCCAAAAAAACTGCAGGGTAACGTTAAAATTTAAAAAAGAGTAACAGAAACAAAAATGTACGTTTTTCTTCTATTTTTTACTATGTGTCAATAATGGTAGACTAGAATTCTAGACACTTATTTTTTTACAAAATATATAAATGTATTGTGTAAACTATTAAATAAATTTATAAAATTTATGTTTGAGGGGGCCAATACAACAGAACGCCATTTTTAAGTAGTTTTTAACTCGATCTTTATAACGATATTTGGTAGACTCTCTTTACATTCACAGAATATTGAATTATGTATTAAATAACAAAATAAATTATAAATTAGAAAGTAACATTTAAGGGGCCTCCCATACAACAATGGTACGGAACCCTTCATGCGTAATCCCAACTCGCAATTGGTCATTTTTTGTATTTTTTTTGTATTTGTTATTATAGCGACATGGGAAATACATTATTTGTGAAAGTTTCAGCTTTCTACGAGTATCACGGTTTCTGAGATACAGACTGGAGACAGACAGAACGGAGGCTTAGTAGTAGGGTCCCGTTTTTACCTTTTACGTACGGAACCCTAAAAATATGTATTAAATTAATTGGGGTCTTGCATAAAAGATCTTAAATTAACTTACATGTGGCAAATTTATTTACAAACAACATGTGACGCATTGTGTTATGATAAATAAATATTCTCATAATTAATTGGCATTAGATTGAAATGGATGACAGTAAAATAGTGTTAATTGTTTAATTCAGAAGATATATTACAAACTAGCAGTTGCCCGCGGCTCCGCCCGCGTGTAGGTTGCTTTTCGCGTCTGCTCCACCATATTGGTTTGTAGTACATGCTATGTATCAGAGATGGCGCTGTATGTGAAATGAGTTGAAATTTTGCACGAATTTCGTAACCTCACGAAGCCCGATACCTTTCTAAAGAATGCTAAACCGTGGAAATCGGTTGGTGCTTTTTGAAGTTATAGCGTTAGGAAGGAAAACCCGACTTATTTTTATATAGATTATAATTATAAAAAAAAATACAATGGGCTGTTTCTCTTAAAAGACATTACGGTATAAAATCTAAATAGATGTCAGACAGGTTTATTAGTATACAATATTACATAATGTTATTGTGATCAAGTTGTTAGTGTGTAAAAATAAAGAATTGATCTATCTATACAGTATGTATCAAGTTGTGGCTAATCGTGTGTATTTTTAAGGCGCTGTGGGAGCAAAACGGTATGTTTTGATAATTCTTATAAAAGCCGTCGTAAATTAGCTTTAATTCAATGTTAAGAATCGATTGAACTCCAAAACACGATTACAATTAAAATTCGCTTGATAATTCTATTTTTAAAAATAGCTTCTGAAAGTTATAAATGTACAACAACAATGTATTACAATAAATCTTTGTGGGTAATGATATTATATACAATCGTTAGAGCTTAGACTATTTACTGATTACTGTTCATTTTATATGAATTTATTTCGTGATAAATCCACTGAAGAGACCCTGAGGCTACCCCACCGTTTCATCATCAGACTTGTATATAGGTATTGACTAGGTGGAAATTGCTTGTCAAGACGCATCAGGGATTTTTCATAAAATTCGCACACCATGTGCAGTTCGACCCAACTTGAGAGATAGGATAGTTTAAATCTCAAATTATAGTCGCAATTTTAATTTATTGCTAATTATTGTCTGTTATTATTAGACCGTCACAATTATCTGTTAACTCCAAATGATTCTAACAGATGTCGATACCTTTCGACTGGGTTGAGTAAGTAATCAATAGATGGCGCTGTACCCCTAAATGTGGCAAAACAACGTTTGCCGGGTAAGCTAGTATTATATAAGATCTTAAAATATCATACATATTTTTTTGTAATTAGGGGAAAATTAAAACAAATTTAGAAAAAATAAATAGCATTTAATTTAAAAAAATGTTGTTCATGATATAACAAATGTACCTAATATAATGTATTATGTGATTATGCATAACACTATGGTGTATGCCAAATAAACCAAGGATTTTACCTAGTTAATGGTAACTTTTTATTTATTCAAAAAAATGTCCTTCCAGAAGATTGTTGCACATGATATTATAACCTAAACCTAAGTAAATAAATTATAACTAGGTTCAATAAATAAAACATATGAAAGCTCGCTTGTTCTTCTTGTCGCTTGTAATGCGTGGAAAATCAATGCTCTATTTATTAACACGAGCTAAAGGTTAATTGCCCTCAAACTGAAAACCGTTCAACATCACGATTAAAATAATAACTACACGTGAAGTATAATCTACCAAGTTACATCTATTCTGATACTATAAGGTAAGGCGATTTATTAAACTTAGTGCTTTATTAGATTAAAAAAAAATATGACTTCTTTTCGTATTTAATCTCCTCAATATTAATTAAAATCCACATAACAATTGACGTATACTTAAAGCCGATATCTAACGGATACTTTAACAAGGTAAAGGTTGTTCTGAATTATAGTCTGTTACATCACGATATTTACCAAACTTTCGATAAAGATAAAAGTCTTCTATTTCTTGCAGAGTTCTGTTCTTCGTTTCTGGTACATATTTCCATACAAGTAAGCCGGAAATTGATGCATTTAGGGAAAATATAAGAAAAGTTCCCCATAAGTCTATATTTTGTATTAGATAAGGTGAAATCTTTAAAGAAGAAGATAGTAAAACACAATTGTATACGATATACAAAGCTCCACCTAAACTTCTGTGTCTCACCGGCATTAATTCAGCTCCTATCACGAAAACAATAGAATTTAACCCTAAACAATTTGGAACCATGAATGCTATTAAAAGATACAAACATATTAGGGAATCTTTGGGCAATACATTAAAGCTCTGCAAAAGCGAAGCTATTGAAACGCTCAACAAACATAATGTAACAGCAAAAGTACTGCACAGTAGCACAGATTTGTTGTTAAAATATTTAATCAAGGCGCTACTGGTTGCCACTCCAAAAAACAAAATAGAATTGATAATAATGCCGCCGTAAAATGCAGCATCCTCGTTTTGGGTAGATTTTTTTATCATATCCATACAATATATCAGCACTACGGCACTGCCGCTCCAGTACATCATGTTCATTAACAAAAACATATGCAAGCTTGGCATGTAAAAGTCTCTGCTAATAATCTCGCTCCAAATATCTTTGAAACTGCTTTGTTGCCTTTTCTTCTTCGTGAGCAAATGTTCTTTTTGTGCTATTATAAGATTTTTCAATTCCTTTTGTGAGTTTTCATCGGTGCCCCTGAGCCACGTAAATGCTTCAATGCATTTATCGAATTCTCCTTTACAGGCGAGCCAGGATGGCGATTCTGGCCACATGCAAGCTATTACTAGCGCAATAACGACAGGGAAACACATTATCAAACTGACGGTTCTCCAGTGTACTAATCTGGCCATAATGCCGCCCATGGCCATGCCGAAAGATTGGACTACGCCAAACATTTGCATGGCAACGTTTCTGTATTTGGGGGCGACCATTTCACTCATACTGAGCATACCGACCGTTAACAAACTGTTTGTCCCGAGCCCGTGTAAAGATTCACTGATTAGTATAGATGTTATCCCGTTTGCCGTGAAAGCTGTTATCCAGCCCAAGATTATGATGAGGCAAGCGAAGATGAAGGCAAACTTTCTTCCTCGCCACTGCATCGCGGCTGGTAACAGTATGCTCGGAATGCCCGCGATTCCGTGGATTGAACCTGGAATTATAGACAAGGAGACAATCAAAGAGAGAGCAGACAAATAAAAATTAAAGATACCGCTAGGTTTTTATTGAACACAGTTTTTTTTTTGTATTGCATCATTAAAGAGGCATAACACAACAAGTACAAAAACGTTTGAAGTAGAATGTGTAACATTGCAACATGAAAAAATTCAGGTCCTGAAAATAGACTCAATAAAAGGCTCTGCAGCACTGATTTTCAGGGCTGATCTTCTTTCAAATGTTATTATTAACACAAATTAATAGTAAGTTGCGAGAAAGTTAAAGCGAAGCCCTGCGGACGGTGGCTAGCGAGCATTGAATTCGTAAGGCTTTCGTTCTCTGTGGCGATTGATAGAAAAGCAGTACTAGTAACAAAATTGACAATGGTGAAAATATGTAGAATATCTTTGGTGGTATCCTAACTTTGTATTTGTATTTTGACCAGATATTCAGAACAAGTAAACAAGAGAAGTGACTTCCGCTGTGACCACGGTGGATATATACCTATACATTGCATATTTCAAATATCTTCCACATTGGAATTTCGCCAAGTAACGCTTGAGTCACTAGGTTTTACACAAAAGATTGCGATGAATATCGTCATATTAATTGTGTGAATGAGACAAACTTAAAAAAAAATGCTTTGTATATAATCTACAATCTCTATTCGTCCTAGTTTTTTTAATTCCTAATAATAGATGCTTAAATATCCTGAGAAGGGACTTTATAAAAACAAAAGAAGTTATTGTTAGGTTTTTATGACCAAATTCTACGATAGCTACACTTAAGGCTCGATGACAATGTGGTTCACAAGTTGCTAGTCCGTGAGTTTAAAAGGTAGCAAAAGAGCGATTATTTTTTTCAATAGGATACTCAAAAGCAGATTAAAACTAAAGAGTGGGAGGTTAGCTTGGTATGGGCATGTCATGCGTAGAGAGGAGATGCATGTTAGTAGATGTATGGAAATGGAAGTGCAAAGAAGAAGGGCAAGAGGCCGCCCGAAGATGACATGGATGGAGTGTGTGAATGAGGACATGAGAGAGAAAGGAGTGAGTGTAGAGACAACGGCTGATAGAGGAGTGTGAAAGAGGAAAATTTGCTGTGCCGACCCCACCTAGTGGGATAAGGCAAGGAAGAAGAAGAAAAAGATATGAGATCTTAAGTTTGCAGAACTAGTAAAAAATGTTTTTGACGTGACAACGTCTTAAATTAGGTTGCGGCTGGGAGTCACTTATGAAAAAGTGTAACGCCCGGTAACGTTACGATGAGTCACCGAACGAGAGAGAGGCCCGCCGAATGCCTTGCGTCTCTCTCCCACTCAACTATGATCGGTCTGCCGCGCGCGCAGCACGCGGCAGACGTTGTCACGTAAAATCTTCGCCCGTAAAACCGACTTTACAGGCAAATATTTTTACCTATCCATGATGCTGTATTGATGTCCAATTCTATAGAAGAGTTATTTGTCCTTAACTGCTGCAGTAATACAGCGGGATATGTCACGGCACCACCTGAAATAACAAAACGTTACTATGTCATACAGGTGACTTATAACTTGTTTATTTTTAACTCTACTTGATTTATAATGATAATAATTTTAAATGTTAACGTTATAAAATAAGTAAAACGCTCCAAACTACTACCAGAATCCATTATGCGAACCAAACGGGTGGTTCTACTTCGTATGAGCTAAGTGGCCAAGTTCTGGTGTTGATAGTTTTGAAACCGTCCAAAACCTCTGGCTTGGCTTATCAGCTGCTTGTACTAAGACTCCGAGGGACCTACAATTTAACGTGTCATCCGAGCCACGGATGATGGAAATGCCACTTTTAAAACGACAGTCTTGTGTGTGGTCACCCATCCAAACCCCGTTCGCGTCGACTGTTGCTCAGCTTCGATGATCGCGTCATCACCTTAGCTAGCCGAGCTACAGACGCTACAACCGGGTGGTGTAATTGCTTCTGTAGAAGCCGATGTAGCCAATCCTAGATGTTTAGCACCCGGTAATGTCTTTAGTTATTAGACTTGAAGCTTAGGCATATATTACAAGCGGTAAAAAATATTGAAAATCTAGCTTATATACCGACTAAAGAACAACTCTAAGAATTTTTATACTTATTGGTTATGGCACCAATCAGACTAATGAACAAGAAAAAAAAATGGCTCAAAAAAAAATGTTTTTTTCCCGTATTGACAAATGTTACCAAAATAAATAAAAATTCTTAGTTCTTTAGACGGTCTTGAAGCTATTTTTCAATATTTTTACCGTTTATGATCTATAACGGAAAAATGGTAAAGCCTTTAAGTTGAAATTTGATTTCTCAGATAAATTTGATTTCATGGTAATCCGTTTAGCCGTTTAAACATAAAGATTAAAAAAACATACAAACACACACACATTTATGCATTTACATTAGTAGGATTTATATAAAGAAACAAACATACCTGCAGACAAAGCAGCCAGCTGTGGTGACACAGCTACGATAAGCTGAAACAATTAAACTAGTTTTTGTATCGGAAATTTTATAACAGTACAAAAATATCATTGCAAGTATGCAGGCATTAAAGTAGACATGCACAGAATGTGTCACTAAAATGAAAAGATATGTACATATCTTTTTATATCAGTGAACTATATCTTTCTTTTAGTTCAGTAGTTCATTTAGTTCAGTACTAGTTTTCTTTCACTATTTCATTCGGGGCATCGCATCTCTGTCACCTTGGGATAGAGTTTAACTTTGCCTGGTCAGTCAGATTCGCCGAGTGAGTGAAATAGGCTATCATGTATCATATCCATAAGTACAACAGAGCGGGACAGCCATACATAGTCCAGAATACTCCCGATGTTTTCATTCGAGTCTCGAGTCGTTCTCATGACGTTGTGGACCTACAACTTCATGGTCGTTCTTAAACGGATGAACGAACTAGTGAACTGAGAACTAATTGAAATGTTATTGAACTAGAGAGTGAAAGATACAAATCACTGAAGTACTTCATTTGAAGGATTCATTCGTGAACTACGCATGTCTACATTAAAGCTTGCATTTGCGATTGACCTAAAGGCTCCTTAAAAAAATCGGATGCGCTATTCCAACAAATATGAAATGCAAACATCATAATGATAATCATAGTTTACCCGCATTAATCTGGGATACAAATAGTAGATGTGTTCATCCGACCAGCAGACGTTTGTTTTCCGGGAAATAAAGTAGATCCTACTTTAAACGTATGATTTATTAAATTGGCCTGCTTAAAATTATCGATAAAAATGATTCTTCGATACGAACTTAAAATATAAGGTACTACTATACACTGTGAGGCTACTAAACAAGCCAGAGAGAGTTACGGCCTGATGATAGCAGCTCAAGATGAAAGTTCGCTTTCTATTGCTAATCCTCAGACAAACAGACCATCTGACGCAACAGGGGTGGAACAGGTATGCCAGCGACCCAGGGCTGTGCTCCGTTATTTCAAGGAGCTCGGTTGGCTTGGGTAGGCTGGTAAGGGGGGAATTCACAATACGCCCCTAGCGGGATGTCAGTGCAGGTCTCATTATCCCCACTTCAAATTAGAATAAGAAATAAAAAATATTTAAATATTAAATCTCGAATCCCAGTTCCATTATTGCTTTTTCTATTGTAAAATAAAAAAATCATATCAATTTTAATTCTTAATTTATTCATTTCATTTCAACTATAAATGTTGCATTAGAAAAATAATTAGATAATATTTTATTGTACTTATTAATTTATGGTGATATTTCTTTATGAATAATAATTTGTTTTTATAGGTGTAATACCTGTAGAAAGAAATTATTATAATTTTTTTTAAGTAAAATTCTTAGTGTTTATAAAAAACATTTGTAACTTGAGTAAGCACATTAGGAAAGGTTTCCACGTGTGGCTGTGAGCAGAAGTTAAGCGCGCTCCACAATGCACCTGATGGTAAGAGATATTATGATCCCTAGATCGTATTATATTGATAACCTGATGGTAAGGTGTATCAATATACAGGTGCATTGTGATCAAGTGCAAGCCCATTTGATGTAAAAAAAGGAAATTGAAACCTAATTGAAAACTTGTTATAGTAAGTTAAATTTGTCGCAATAAATTGAATACAGTTAACACATCCGGATATATCTTTTCTTGGATATTGTCACGATACCTGTCTCGTTATCGGAGTCTTGAACATAACTATTTGTTCGAACACAATATATCACTGAAGTCAACGAATGCGCCTTTGTAAGATGTTTTGAATTAACATCCGTTCAGTGCTGGTCCACTTATTTGCAACTGAAGCGACGCTCAGTTTTCATAATCTTATATACAGTCTCTCGTATTAAGAACATTCAAACGTTACTACGTTTCTATTGTTAAAGTTATTTTTATTATTGAATGACTCATTTGCATATGTTAGTACTATTCAATACATATAATAAAACAGTAGAAATCGAGTGTCTGTACAGTAATATTTTTCCAAAAAAAACTGATAAACAAGCGTTTAAACAAGAGTAAAAGAAACTATTTTTTTTAGGATTTTTGAACGAACGAAGCCGTTTGAATGTAAGAATTACAAACATACAAACAAAAGTTTCTCATTTATAATAATAGTAGGATAAGGTTGTAGGAAGTAGGATGACTATACATGTATTTGCGTGACCATATTCATATACTTATACATGATAATATTATCTAAGATGTTATTTTCTCACGGATTTTTATCAAGTAAGATATAATTAGACTTAGCAAACAAGTTTTTTTTATTTACTTTTGTTTTTGTTTGTCTGCCTAGCATCCTATAACTTCGAAACTGCTCGACGGTTTTAAACGCGGTTTTTACATGTGGATAATTAGGATCGTTGTCAAAATTTGTTCGTAAAAGCTGGTTAAGAGAAAAAGATATATTTAGTTGATAATTTAATTCAAGCGCTGCTTCAAAACTTTTGAACAGAGTGAAATGCGCTCAACATAAACATATTCAAGAACAAAACTAATATTATGAATGCGTAAGTTTATAAGTTTGCGTGAGTGTGTATGTTTGTTACTTCTTTACGCTCAAATGGCTTTATTGATTTCGATGAACGCATAGACTTTTAAAAACTAATGTAACTCTGTTGTTAAACACCGCGGCCGTGTGATATTTTTATAAACACAATATTTGTATTCCTCCCATAGTAGTACTCCCATAGTACTTAAAAATGCATAAATGTATTATACATGGTGCATATTGAAGCCTCTGGTCTCGTACTAGTTATCAGACCGTGTTACGAGACCAGAGTCCTCTTCCAGTTTTAATATTATTTAAAAATAATGTGCAAGATAAATTATTACATTATAACCTACCTGCCCTTGTACTTGTTATAACACTCATATTTTTGCCATTCCATTGTGTCACAAACAACACCAGACAGCCGCAACGTAAACTATTCACAGAATAAAAAGCGCATGCTAATAAAAAATCATATATTTTCATTGGATAATCCCACTGTGTCACTGTCTAATCTTCTCTTTATGAACTTTCCGTGCATATAAAAGTCTTCCAATTCTTGTAGAGTTTTACCATTTGTTTCTGGCACATATTTCCAAACAAATAGCGCGCATATTATAGCGTTTATAGTAAATATAAAAAACGTCCCAGACATTCCTATACATTGTATTAGATAAGGAGACAGCTTTAAAGTTAATGCGTAAAGGCCGCTGTTAATAATAATGTATAAGGCGCCACCTATACTTCTGTGTCTCACCGGCATTAACTCAGCTGCTATGTAAAACACAATAGCATTCAGACCTAAACTGTAAAAAACCATATAACTTATAAGGCAGTACATGCATAGAAGGGAGGTTTTAGCAACAGCACCAATACTTTGCAGATATGTTACGACGCATATACAAATTAAACTGAATATCACTCCTGTTGTACTCGATAGCAAGACTGTCTTATTTTTATAACGACTTACAGTAAAGTTTGTTATTATACAACCCGATAAAAGGATTAAATAAAACGCAATGCCTGCGTAAAACACTGCTTCTTGACTTTGCGTAGTCGTTTCAACGAGTTCCAAAAAATAAACTAATACAACGTCGCCTCCACTCATGTATACCATATTTATGAGGATAAACATATGTAAGCTTGGCATGTAAAAGTCTCTACCAGCTATTTGTTTCCAGAGCCCGTGAATTGACATAGTTTTATTCGTATTGTTTTTGAGATTTTCCTTCTGGGCTGCGACTAATTCTTTCAATTCACATTCATTATCGTTGTCAACACCTCTTAGCCACGTGAAAGCTTGTTCGCATTTATCAAACTTTCCCTTGCAAGCGAGCCACGATGGTGATTCTGGCCAGAAAAATGTTATGACAACGGCAATTACTGCTGGCCATACCATGATCATACTAATGGTTCTAATATGGATGAACCTGCCTAGAATGCCGACAACTGCCATGCCTAAACCTATGCTGATACTGAAAATTTGCATGAATATGACTCTGTATCTTGGCGCGAGCATTTCTGTCATGCTAAGGCAGCTAATAGGCATCAAGCTGTTTGTGGCGAGTCCTTGGAATGCTTCGCTAGTAAGGTAAAGCTCTGTTGTGTTGGCCACGCATGACAGCGACCAGCCGATGATGAGGAATAGGCAAGTAATGATGAAGGCCGGCTTCCGTCCTCTCCATTGCATGAACAGGGGCAGGAATATAACAGGTAAACCGGACAGACCGTATATTGACCCTGAAATTGAAATAACAATTTGTGTGTTTATGTGTATATGATGTGTAGATGGACAAAGTAGAATTTCTTGATCTTAAGATACCGATTTTTTATTTCTGTGATATGTGAATTATATATTTTAAAGACCAGGGAATTAGTATGATCGGTGTTTTACTAGTTAAATTATTTCAAATAACTGGGTAATGGCTTATTAATGAGCTTATACATAAAATACAATAAATTTATTGCACATATTATTTGAAAAAAAAAACTTAAGTTTATCAAATAAATGATCTGACTAACGAGTATATTTCCTAATTTGAAAAGGTAAATTATATTAGAATCAACCATTCTTACCAATCCAAGATGTAGTGCTCACATCGAGATGTAAAGTGCTTTCGTTAGTCTTTAGGTGCCGCAGGAGTTGTGTGGGGTACGCCAATGAACCACCCACGGAAAATGCGGCTAGTTGAGGAGATAGCGCCACGATCAACTGCGGAAAACATGGGAACTAAACTAAGTATTTGTGTGGAAGTATAAGCAGCCCACTCTGCGTTCCCATTGCTAGGTCTGGGGTATTTTTTTTAAGATAAGGACACATGTCACACACGGCTGGTTAACCTTAATCATACTGAAACATTTCTAGTACGTATTATGGTTGCTAACACCGCTGATATACTACATATACATACATACATATTTTATATTGATACATATTTAACACCCAGACCCACAGCCAAATAATTTAGCTTAGCACAAAGATGTTGGACGTGCCAGGAATCGAACCCGGAACCTTCTGTTTGGCAGTCCGGCATGGTAACCATTACGCCAACGAGGTTTTTTCTCGCTATGAAGAAAGTATTTGGTTAAATCCACCACGCGCTAGTCGAGTGCTGGTTGGCTGATGGCTTCCGATTTTTTGCCACGAAGCATGTGGAAATGTTTTTATTGAAATACAAGCATTGGTGGAACGTTGGGTTCGGACCGAGATATCACGGATTGACATTCTAAGTGCATCCAGGCATTATCATAAAATAATAATATTTAATTACATGTAAACCAAACCATACGACAGACAGAGAGGCAAACCACCAGCCCGATGGTCAGATGACATCGTTAGGCACGCTGGAAAGAGCTGGTGGAAACTGGCTGAGGACCGTACTGTATGGCGTGTTGGAGAGGAGGCCTATACCCAGCAGTGGGAAGACACAGGCTGATGATGATGATGATGATGAAACCATACTTCCTACTTTTTTAATTTATAGTTCTTATTGCTTAGAATATGTAGGTATAGAAATAAAGAAATGTATTCAGAAATATGTATCTATTACTAGAACGTTATAGTAACAACAATTATAAAAAATACTGTCACAAAACACACACACACACACACAGGCAAAACCTCAAATACATACAATATGTATGAATACGACGCCAATAAACTTTCGTTCGCCAACCTCAGCTCTGAAGTCTCGACGATGTTAAAATAGTCACAGAGATCATCAATTAATTTACATATAAGATCAAATAATACTCACTTGCCTCACCGGTATCATTTTTGATGTATAAATCACCTTAGTTTTCAATGTTTGAAGCGGACCCTCGAAAAACGCATTACAAGAACATTTTCATTGGAAAAAACTAAAACTTTACACTGTGTTTTCTTGTAATTGAATAAAACCATACGTAAAGCTATTAGTGGAAAAAAACAATGTCTTGTTTATGAGTCTTTTATATTAAATTATTAAGTACATTTTATAAACATTGTTTTCAAAAACTTAAACACCCAACTGTAAACTTAGCATAACTTTGTGTGAGAGCCTTTCAATGCAATGCTTTTGTTTCAATACAGGCTCATTCGGAAAAGGTACATCAAACCGATAAGGAGTATTATATACAATACTCTCAATCTTTAACTGGTGTCTAAAATTTAAATATTTAAATGAGGGAAGTCCTCTCACTTCTAAAACCTAATGAGTGTGAGCTAGACGAAGCGACCTTTTAAACGTTTATTTTTTAGGGTTCCGAACCTTCAAGGTAAAAAATTGAACCCTATTACTAAACCTCCGCTGTCTGTCTGTCTCCAGGCTGTATCTCAGAAACCGTAATAGCTAGAAAGCTGAAACTTTCACAAGATATGAATTTCCCGTGCCGCTATAACGACAAGTACTAAAAATAAAAACAAAAATATTAAGGGGGGTCCCTATGGGGACCCTATGAGGAAAAATAGGTTTATTTTATGCAATAAACCTGTTTTTTCCTATTTTTAGATATATATCAATAACGATAGGTGCTAAAATGTCAGTTTCTTAAAAATAACATCCATACAATGTCTTCGTAATATATGTAGAGACGCCATTAAGAAAAGCCATCATACCTATTACAAATGATTCACGTAATCATTCATAGATGGCGTTTGCAACAAAAGGCTTAATGAGAGTTATTTTTTAAGTGAACGTCAAACCGTTGCATAATTTTTTTTAAAATTTTGCGAAAGTGAGTTCACATTTATGACGATGTTTTTTGTTATCCAATCAAGTTTTTAAATTACTTAAGTGTATACTAAAAAAAGTATATAAAGTCGAATATATAAACCTCCTCATTTTATGAAGTCGTAAAATTGAATTCTTTGACAATTTATAGAATAAAAGTCATATTAAAAATACGTTAGTTAGGTAAAATATCTATAAAATTTATTTACGTCTCAATCACTATGCCAATCGCAGGACATGATAATACAAAAAATAATATCGTTATACGGCCAATAAAACAATGTTACACATATCCCCGCGAGTAAAAAATAATAAACGATTATCTTGTTCAACCTAATATTAGATATCATCCATCGTGAAATCACAAAAAAAAACAGCAATCCCACAAAAAATTCGTCTGCCCGCAGCTTTGAATGATTTTTTGATGCTATATAAAACTAGATAGTAAAGGTTGTTTGTATTGATGATTATTGACCACCGATCTGTTATGGACAGGGTTTCGTAATGGTCCTGTATATTTTACCTAAATTCGTATTGTTCGCAATATTGAGCAAACATACCTGCATGTACCTATAAATACATACCATCCGCCACGGGTAGGTACGTAACTGAAAAGCAATAATTAAATAAAAATAAATATCTCCACTGCATAAAACATTCATTCAAGCAGTAGACGGGACCCTATTACTAAGCCTTCGCTAGTAACCGTGGCCTGGTCACCCACGGTGAAGCGAAGAGGGTCCCTGAGGCGAACTTGGACAATTATTTTTAAATAAGGAAGTAAATAATTCATTTTTCAAAATTATTTGTGTACACAAGTGTGCAAAAATTATTGGTGTTTGATAAAACGATGCGCGATGACAGTGGTCATATTCATACAAAGAAAAACTTGATTTTTAAAATATATTAAAATAAAAAAATATTTGCTTTTCAACCTAACCTAATATTACCTGCCACGGGCGGTAGTATTTTTTATATTTTATTTTAATACCACTCGTAAAGTAAATAACTATTTAATCGGTCACTGACTCATACCTTTGCGATCCGACCTTCCCCGACACGAAAGTCCTTGGGAACCCTGGAGTCACCTAAAGTATTACAAGACAAACAGAATCTACTGGGAAGACGAAAAACACAAGCATTTGAATAAATCTTTATTATTTTGCACCAGACAAACCCAAAGTGTCATTGTCCAATATTCTCTTTACGAACTTTCCATACAAATAAAAGTCTTCTAATTCTTGTAGAGTTTTTCCTTTTGTTTCTGGCACATATTTCCAAACACATAGCGCGCATATTATAGCGTTTATAGTAAATATAAAAAATGTCCCAGACATCCCTATACATTTTATTAGATAAGGAGTCACTTTTAAAGTTAATGCGTAAAGGCCGCTGTTAATGATAATGTATAAAGCGCCACCTATATTTCTGTGTCTCACCGGCATTAACTCAGCTGCTATGAAAAACACAATAGCATTTAGACCCAAACTGTTAAAAACCATAAAACTTATAAGGCAGTACATGCATAAGAAAGAGTTGTTAGCAACAGTACCGATACTTTGCAGATATGTTACGACGCATATACAAATTAAACTAAAAATCACTCCCATGGTACTCGATAGCAAGACTGTCTTATTTTTAAACCGACTTACAGTAAAGTTTGTGATTATGCAACCCGATAACACAATCAAATAAAGCGCAATGCCTGCGTAAAACACTGCATCTTGACTTTGCGTAGTCGTTTCAACGAGTTCCAAAAAATATACTAATACAACGTCACCACCACTCATGTATAACATATTTATGAGGATAAATATATGTAAGCCAGGCATGTAAAAATCTCTGCTTGATATTTGTTTCCGAAGCCCTTGAATTGACATTGTCGTTTTCGAATTGGTTTTGATATTTTCTTTCTGGGCTGCGATCAGAGTTTTCAATTCACACTTTGAATCGTCGTCTTCACCTCTTAGCCATGTAAAAGCTCGCTCGCATTTGTCGAATTCTCCTTTGCATGCGAGCCACGATGGTGATTCTGGCCAGACAAATGATATGACAACGGCAATAACAACTGGCCATACCATGAACATACTAATGGTTCTAATGTGGATGAACCTGCCTAGAATACCGACCACCGCCATACCTACACCCATGCTGATTCCAAAAACTTGCATGGATAATAATCTGTATCTTGGCGCGATCATTTCTGTAATGCTTAGGAAGCTAACAGGCATCAAGCTGTTTGTGGCGAGGCCTTGGAATGCTTCGCTAGTAAGGTACAGCTCTGTTGTGTTGGCCACGCATGACAGCGACCAGCCGATGATGAGGAATAGGCAAGTAATGATGAAGGCCGGCTTCCGTCCTCTCCATTGCATGAACAGGGGCAGGAATATAACAGGTAAACCGGACATACCGTATATTGACCCTGAAATTAGAATAACAATTTGTGTGAATATGTGTACAATAGACAGAAAAAACCTTGAATTTCCCTAAGAGGAAATGCTGTATTCCTTACAACTTATTTGTTAGGTTACTTCGTTTATCTTTCAATTATATATTTTGTGTAACTATCATGTGCCTTTCTCATGTAAATAACTTGAATGAATGCCTATCGGAAAATAAATTCTATAAGTATTTTTACGACTTACCAATCCAAGACGTAGTGTTCATATCGAGATGTATGGTGCTTTCGTTAGTCTTTAGCTGCTGCAAGAGTTGTGTGGGGTACGCCAATGAACCACCCACGGAAAATGCGGCTAGTTGAGGAGATAGCGCCACGATCAACTGCGGAAAACATGGAAACTAGGCATAAGTATAAAATATGTCCCACGGTGCTACGTGCGTTCTATCCGAAAAATACTCTGTCTTAATTCAGGGTCTTTTACATCTCAATATCAAATTCCGCGACACACAAAACACGACTACGTACATTTCGATCGATAGTCTCTAAGATCCGGATGACGTGCCAGATTTTGTGGCCAAGGACCTGCACAAGCTGCCCCCTGTCATTTGCGACCACTTCGACGTCACCAGGCTGCTGGAATCACGTCTCTGAAGGTGAGCCAGGCAGAAATGAATTCCAAGTTGGAGCCATCGGATGCCATCATTGGTGATTTAAGAGCCGTCAAGAATGCAGGCGTTGCATCGTGTTCGGCTGATCACGTCGTATCTGCCAGGGAAGCGACGCGTGTAACAGGTACATCGACCCCTAAATGTGCCTATTCTACAATTGTCCCCAAGACGAAACCTGCTTTGTCGTAAACAAAACGACAAGCAGAGAAAACAAAAAGGGGTAAGTAGAGTTGCTCAGTATTGAGCGCGACTAATGGTGCTGTGGTGGACCACAAACAGCAGGGACCACCGAAGCACACATGCGATGAGGACGGCTTCATCAAGGTGGAGAGAAAGAAGAAGAAGCCTACTTATCGGAACCAGTGCGGAACAGCTATGGCAGGACCTAACATGCTGCTACGTCCAGCAGTACCGACTACGCTGTTGTACGTGTCCCGTTTACACTACTCTACGAAGACGGAGGACATCGTCGAGTACATACGGGTGAAGGCCGACTGGAACTTGAGGGTGGAGAAGTTGGAGGCGCGCCATAACACCAATTTTAATTCGTTTGTGGTGCGCGTTCCGACCCAACATGTGGCGACCTTTCTCAAGGAAGAGTTTTGGCCGAAAGGTGTGCTGTATCGGCGATTCGTATTAAGCCAATTAATTAGTTAGCCTACTAATTAAGTAATGGCACGGAACCCTATTTTTAGTATTTGTTGTAAAAGCGACACCGGGAATATATAAAAATTGTTAAAATATCAGTATATTTATCACTGATATTTTCACAGGTTTTTGAGATATAGCCTGGGTATAGCACATACATGCAGTCGAGGCTTAGTAATAGTGTCCCGTTTTCTCTTTTCAGTTACGGGACCCTAAACATGGGGTGTTTTTTACGGAACAAAATATTTCTTAACTTAAATTTTACTGTTACACTAATGGAAAAAACGAGAATTTATAGCGAAATTGCGATAGTTAACAACCCAAAGTACATATGTAAGTTTTTTTACGCTTAATAGGCTTACGCTTGACAACTTACCTGATGTTAAGTGACATTGCAATCTAAGATGAAGCGCGCTTGCCATTTGACAACATATAAGATGACATAATATATATAAGATACACAAATATGATAATAATAATAAAGCTATTTATATCATCCATTGGAATCGTTAAAGATAAAAAACAAAAACGTTGTACTGACTCATTGTCTGAAGGAAGCGTGAAGGAAGTCTTACGATAAGTTAATAAAACGCATTTTTTATATGATATTATACATTAGTAGGTATATTCATACCCTAAAAATATACTTTGCCGTTGAGAAATTCCATTTTATTGCAACATTTCTTTAGTATTTTTGGAAAGTATGGGTTCTTTTCTGACATTTAGTGTGTAGTATACAGTTAGTATGACTTGAGTCAATAAAAAATCGAGCGAAATTTGAAATGTTTGCCTTATAGACTCGTTTAGTTATTATATATGTGCACAGATAAGATTGAATCGAACCAATTCCATATGCCAATATGGAATGAAATTCATTGACTGAATTTGAAATTTGTTACTAAACTTTTCACCATTACTCTATAAAATATTCATATTATTTTAAGAATAAAGTAACCAAGTTTTGTTTAATTAAAGAATACTAGCAGTCCGCTCCGGCTTTGCACGGCATCGTGTTTTAATTATGTAAGAATCTCTAATATTTTGATAACAAAATATAGCTTATGCTATTCCAGAATAATGTAGAACGGTGAAGGAATTTTTCAAATCGGTCCAGTAATCACTCGTACGTAGCCTTTTCGCGTCAAACAATCCAACAAAGAAAAGTTTGGTTGTTTGTTATCTTTATGATGTTTGATTGTATGTTTATTATAGTATAGAAGTATGGATGAATACTCACTTGCCTCACCGGGATCATTTTTGAAGGTTAAATTCCCTTATTTGTCGAATTACGCAAATATTTTTTTTACACTTTTTATATGCAGTAGCACATCTTAAATGTCAGAGATGAAGATCAAGACTAATGATAAATTTGTTTTATGTATATACGTTAGGTTGAAAATGTATTTCTTATTTTTTGTACAATGGAGCAATCAACATCTATTTTACGAGTCTACTAGAATATGAATTGTTTACCAACTGTTTTGATATACTCAAACGTACAACTGCGAACTAAATATCTATCAGTGTGTGTGTGTGTGTGTGAATAATTATACTATTGTATACTGAGTTATTTGGTTAGTATCATAGACAAATTAGTATTATAGACACCTCAATCTCTTGTTTGAAATCGTACCACTTAAAATAAATGCCTTCTGTTGCATTGATGTAGATACGTGTATCGGATTATCGAGTAGAACATTTTGAACTTTGAATCTCGAATCCGAACTATTCATATTGGTGGTACAGAATAAATCTGATAGATGGAGCTTATAGCGTTCAAAGTAGCCGCGCGCGGTAGCCAGTGAGACCCTGTTTATACATTATAAAACTATTATGCTAAGCGCCATCTATTCGTTTGCCTTGAAAATATTTCATTCGGGCTACGCAGTCTACTACCTTCAAATCACTATGCAGCACGCCTTGCGGAATTCGGCGGCAGCTGGGCTGCACGCTCGATTTGCAGCGTAATCTAAGTTTCATCGGTAAATAAATGTAACATATCACTTGTGTACAACATGTTAAGTTATGGAAATAAATAAATAAATTCAAAAAATTCAAAATTCATGTTTATTACAGCAAAAATATTACAGATAATTACAAATAATTACAAAATGTATTAAAGAAAACCAATATTATAAAAATGAACATAATGGTTTGATATGGCGACCAGCACTTACACTGAGAACTAGTCTCATGCCGTAAGTGCTGTTTTCTTCATCTTCAGGGTACCTTCATATAATATAGTTTCGTAAACTACTTCCATTTTACATTATTTAATTTCACAGTACAGTAATACCCCGACTTACGCTACCTCGACTTACGCGAATTCGGAGTTACGCGATTTATTTTTCTCCTCTATTTTAACGTTTTTTGTTTGAAAGCCGCGCACTTCAAATTGTGTTTATACATTTTATAAATATAGTTTGTCATATTATCTAGAATAAAATTAAAATTATTTTCTAAATTATTGTTTTATATTTCCTAAATTATAGTCTCCGGTCCCAATGAAACATACTTTGTATGACTTTATAGGTATGTATATGCAAAATTGTACCCCGACTTACGCGAATTCGACTTACGCGGATAGCGCTCGGTCCCACCTATCGCGTAAGTCCGGGGTATTACTGTATTCAATTTCAGTAATAAAATAGGATTTAGAATAGTTTAGTCATAATAATAATAGGATTTAACATAAAATAATAAAAAAAAAATACTAAAGAAAATTGATCTATTAATGTTGGTGTGTGTGTGTGTATGTGTGTGTGTGTGTGTGTGCGTGCGCATGTGTGTGCGTGTGTGTGTGTGTGTGTGTGTGCGTGTGTGTGTGTGGGCGCGTGGGTGGGTATGTGAATGTAACAGTCTAAGTTATAGTTTGCACAGTGAGGCTGGATATATGGTTTTAGCTTAGAAAATAACAACTTGTGTGTCTTGTAAGCGTGTACTGTTTTGATTTGAAATCACACAACCACACTGAAGAGATTTTCGGTATCTTCATAATTTAAACTGCTAAGCCATTCATGAAGTGCAAATATACTACCATCTAAAAAAGATTCACCGTAAACCTTTACTAAATATAACACAATGTACCCAATGTGATAATTTAGGGCAATGTAACCATTAATTATACTAGTCTGCAAATTCAAATAGTGTACATTCAATTTATATATAATCTTGATTATGATTATATATTATTTTTATTTATGATTTAATCAATCATGTCTAAATAAGTCATTACTCGGTACAGTCAAAAATCGTTGATTGACCCAACTCTGCCGCCAAGCACTTGACTGTGTGTTCAGGCAACCTACTTGAGAGAATCTCAGTGTTTTCATTGACACCTGAAATCGCGATATATATGAACTACGATTACGCATTAATTTTACTGCAGCAAAATACATTATATATTTGAATGATAGGGAAAAGAAAAACAATTTAAAAGAATAAACATCCAATTTCAGCGTATTACTTGGTTTCTTATAATCCTGTATACTTAATCAACTTTATTTTATTGTTTGAAAAATACAGTAAAAAGTACATTAACTACATTATAATAATCATACTAGTTAATGTACTTTTTATAATAAATAAAAAGTTAACTAAGATTTTATGCGTAAACCAAAAATTTAAATTTAACTGTTGTATTCAACACCTAAATTTTAATGTTTGGTTCACGCATAAAATTTTTGTTAACTTTTTATTTATTATGATAAATGTATATTTTTTTTATTTTTTCCTGGCTTTATCTAGATGCCATGCTTCAAATCATAATTTTTATAATTTAATATCATCATCACCAGGCTTCCAACCATTATCCATCAAATTATTTTAATTATATTATGGACAATTCACACACTATCTTATTATTTTATTAGTTATGTATAATGTTGATGTAGCTATTGTGAAGTGCCATTAAAATCTTTTCGCTAGTTGTTGCGTGAATGAGAAAAAATACATTCATACATACATCCAGACATGCATACACACTCTCGCGTTTTTTATGTTAGTAAGATAATTTCGCGTGAGAGACGCGTCACAATCACGAACTCTATTGTGCGAAGTGTTCAAAATTTATAAAAAGAATTTAATGAATGATGGCTGATGATGATGATGAAATATTTTTTTTACTTATAATGTAACTTATGATGTAAACTTCTGGTATTTTAATTAATTGTCAACGACAAGTCTACAACGAGTATCATGTCAGTTTTCTTGAAACAGTTTTAGTTAAATGGCATAATTTTATAACTAGACAAGTTTGGCGGGTCAGCAAGTCGTCTCTAAAAGGACTTTACACACAACCAAAACTTGTTATATACTTTATATGCACTTTAAAATTAAATCTATTTATTAACAGGAAAACATTTCAGCAAAACAGGCACAATATAAAATACGATATAATTACTTAATGCGCTATTGTTCAGAGCTCAGCCGCGCCATACATTTTTTGAGCGAAGCACCGTTGACGTCCGGCAGTGGATTTATCACCAAATAAATCTCTAACGATTCTAGATAATATCATTACCTACAAAAAAAAAGTAAGATTTGTTGTAAAATCTTTATTATTTTCAGAAGAACAACATTACTAACTAATGCTGTTCACATTATTAAATTAAAACGACAATTTTTCGATAAAAAAAAACTAGCAAGTTAATTTTACGTAATATTGTTTTAATGCTCTAACTTTTTTCAGCATTTGAAGTCGAATATCTCAAAAAACCAGCACAATAGCTCATTTTGTTATTCGATAGTTTTGATATATAAGCATTAAATCTTTTTATCTTATCGAGACATACATGACATACGACGATCAAATTAACATGCACTAAGTCGCCATCAGTTCATTACCTTGAGACACTTCGTTCTGATTTCTATTAACAAATTTACCAAACATATAATAATTTTCGATTTCTTGTAAACTTCTTCCCTTAGTTTCTGGAACGTACTTAGATATAAACCACAAACAAGTACATATATTTAACGCGTAAATAAGAAACGTACACCACAGCCCCAAATATTGCGTAATATAAGGAGACAATTTTAGCGAAGACGCGTACAATGTACAATTGAAAATAATGAGTAAGGCACCGCCTAAGCTTCTGTGTCGTACGGGCATCAGTTCTACCGCTATAATAAATACTATACCATGAAAACCTACACTTGAAACTGCCGTGTAACATATTAAAGTACAAATGAGAATTATTGAATGGTCAAACAAAACGCCTGCAGCTTGTAGTCCTGAGATAACACTAGATGCAACCAAACATACCGCAGCTGCGCAGGCGCTGTAGAAAAGCACAGTTTTATTATCAAACTTCCTTATTACAAAGTTAGTAATAGAAAATCCTACGAGAACTATAATATACATGATAATACTGGCATAGAATATCATATCTTCGCTATCGGTTGATTTTTTCACTATTTCTATGAAATACACGTAAATTGCATCGATACCACCCCAGTACATGATGAGAAGGACTAAAAATATGTGTATGCTGGGCACGTAAAAATCCTTGCTGCTTATTTTCCTCCAAAGATATTTAATCGAGGACTGTTTTTCATTGTGACACATCAAGTTTTCTTTTTGCGCAGTGATCAATTCGAGCAATTCTCTCTTTGATACCTCATCTAATCCTCTCAACTTCAGAAATGTTCTTTCGCACTTTTCAAACTCCCCTCTCCATGCGAGCCAAGACGGTGATTCTAGCCACATTAAAGCTAATCCTGTGGCAATCACTATAGGGATTAGCATTATTAGGCTAACCGTTTTATAATGTAGGTATCTGCCGAGGATCCCGCAAATAGCCATGCCAACACCTTGCGCTACACCAAAGGCTTGCATCGATATATGGCGATATTTAGGTGCGAGCATTTCCGTCATACCGATGTAACACACTGGCAGAAGGCTGTTTGTTCCCAATCCGTGAAAAGATTCGCTTATGAGTAGTTCCGCAGCGGTGGTAGCTCTAAATGGTAAGACCCATCCCACCATTATACAAAGGCAAGCTGTGATGTAGCCCCATTTTCTGCCAATCTTCTGGGCTATCATCGGCATGAGAATCGATGGTATTCCGGCTAATCCGTATATTGACCCTGAAATTTAAAAAAATGAGATTATAAATTGTTTTACATCATTTGATCAACAAATATTTGTAAGTTTGAGCATACGCGTTATCTGGCTTTAAAAAAGAAGATTTCAGTAGTTTAGTGTGTTAAAGAAGTGTTTGTTGGTCTTGTGAGTCAAATGTGATATAGGTTAGTCGTACTTTGACGTTAATTTATAGTTGTGTGCACTTGACGCAAATCAATCAAATCTGTGAATCGAATCCGATCCGCATATGTAGTGAGGTTTTATTTACACAGTATAGCTAGACCAGCAGATCGCGTAACCACACTATTTAGCCACATTCTGGCCAAAGGTGGACCATGCCTATATATGGTATATGGAATAACTGGCTCCGAAGGCGACAGATGTTACAACTTGAGGGCGGCTTTGCTAGCCAGGCAGTCACTAGCAAATGCTTTACCATCAAGCAGACTGAAGTGGTTTAAGGGTTAAGTTTTTCATGCGTAGTTTAGTTTGTTTTTCTTAAGTCTACGATTTATAACAAAAAATCTGAAAATTCAAGTTGTTGACCTATGATCCTGTCATCGCCTTAATATAAAGAGACTATGCTCACTTCAGCTCACAGCAGTTCTGCTGTGCATTGACTAGACAAACCGTCTAAAGAACAACTCTAAAAATATTTATATTTATCTTGGTAGCAATCCGATTTACCAATACGACAAAAACAGGTTCAACAAAATAAAATAAAATATGCATAAGCAGCCTACTATACGTTCCCACTGCTGGGACTCGGGGCCTTCTCTCACGAGGAGAGAGATATAGGCCATAAGGCGCTGGCCAAGTGCGGGTTGGCGGATGACACACGTCTTCGGATATTGTGGTCCTCAAATATGCCGGTTTCCTCACGATGTTTTCCTTCACCGTAAAGCGAGTGCAAAATCCACACATAACTTGAAAAACAAGTCATTGGTGTAGAGCCGGGATCGAACCAAGGGCTGTCTGATTGAAAAGCAGACGTTATTACCACCGAGCCACACTCGCTTTTAATAAAAATAAAATATAAAAACAGATAATTCGCAAAATTTGTTTTTAGATTGATGGCACGATAAGCATTACAAATATATCTGCGATGACGTGCTTGTATCTGACAGTACCTACCATAACTGTTTATTTACGAGACTGAATTATCTTCTGGGTCTCTCTACTCTTAAAACATGATAAATCTTCTTAATCCTTTTTATTTATTAACTGTGCCTAATTCCATTATAATAATAATAATATTATAATAATCGCCTATGGAATATAAACATGGTGTCAATAGTGCCCCTGGTTCTCTCCAGTACCGGAGTCATTCCCAAACACTTACTCCACTACCTCAAACAGATAGATCTGGACACCAACACATACATGACAATGCAAAAAGCTGCCATTCTCAATACATGCAGGATTGTTCGGAAGTTTCTACAGGACGACATTAATTCCGATAACAACCCCCATAGCGAACTCCACTTGGCTTAGGCCCGTGGTTTTCGTGATTATTAACCGAAAATCTTAAAATTTCGTGAAATCGAAAGGTTTTTTTTAAATAATAATATCTTTATTTGCATAAAACATAGATGATACATATTTAATTTGAACCATTAGTGCTGAACTAGTATCGAACTGTGATTCAGCACCGATGGCCTCTTCCACAGAATATTCACAAGTCTGTTTGACACAATTATGATACAAAGGATTTGAGCAAAAGATAAAAGATGAGAAAAAAAAATATGAAATTGCTAATATGATTTAAAAACTAGATTTTCAGATTTTGTGAAATACGAGTAACTTTTGCATATTGTGTCCTTTATTTATTTAATTTAACTAAGTTGGTTAAGTTTTAGTTTTGAATTATTTAATTTTTTTGGTTCCGTACCTAATTGATATAACGGGACCCTATTACTAAGCCTCCGCTGTCTGTCTGTCTCCAAGCTGTTTCTCAGAAACCGTAATAGCTAGAAAGCTGACACTTTCACAAGATTTGCATTTCCCGTGCCGCTATAACAACAAATACTAAAAATGTAAATAAGGGGGGTGGTCTTCATACAATAAACTTTTTTTGATTTATTGATTGCTATATATTATTATTATTATTTATTTATTTACATTGTTTCCAGTATTATTTAAATATAAATTCACCTTAAAAATTAAAATAAATTTAAACAAGGCGAATGATTCTCGCAGGTTTGTAACATAAAGAAAAGGAAATTAAATAATATCAATTACGGTAGCTGCTAGACACTTCAAATTTTCACAAAATATATAAATGTATATTAGCCTTTGATTTACACCATAAAATTTAAATAAAATATATATGTCAGGGGGCTTCCATACAACAAACGTAATTTTTAAGTAGTTTTTTAGTCGATCTTTATAACGATATATGGTAGACCCTCTTCATTCACAGAATATTGAATTATGTTTTAAAATAAATTTAAAAATTATTAAAAAAATAATATTTAACGTGGGGCTCCCATACAAAAATGGTGCGGAACCCTTTATGCGCGAGGACAATTCTTCCTTCTCATCTTGGGCCTATTCTTGGGTCTATTGGGTGGGCTCCATTAAGTGGTGGTTTCAAAATTGTACCCCTAATTTTTATTTTTTTGCTTTTAGTATTTGTTGTTATATCGGCACGGGAAATACATTACTCGTGAAAATTTCAGCTTTCCACCTATCACAAGTTCCGTACAGTCTGGTCAGACATCTGAAGCTTAGTAATCAAAAAAGGGTCCCGTTTTTACTCTTTAGGTACGGCACCTAAAAAAGTGTGAGAGATGCCTCACGCACTTTCTCCTAGTGATTTCCTGTTTCAAAATTAATTCAAATGCCGAAATGCTTACCTATCCAAGACTTGGTGTCCATATCGATATCGATAGCGGTGTCGTTTATCCGGAACCTCTCGATCAGCAGCGTAGGGTAGGTGACTGCTCCGCCCACAGATACGGCTGCCAGTTGCGATGATACCACTATAGTCACCTACAACAACACTTTTCTACTTAAAGCGTATTACCGATTTCAGTCGCACCTTACATATTAAGTAAGCGTTTTGCCTCCACCTTCATTGTACGTACTGCCACAGAATAATAACTTGTACTTCGTACAGAAGCTTCACTTCGCAATGGTTTTCAAACAAATATGAACTCAATCTGATAAACAATATGATTTAATTTAGCTCGCGGTCCAGTCGAGCTCGTGATCATTTCGTTACCAACCATTTTTTTTTCAAAGGAATATGGGCCTTAATTCATTATGGTTATACGTAGTACTAGTTATTATTCTGTGGTATTGAGCTAAGAGCCACATAGATTGCCCTTTACGCAGTGGCCGCCGCCCGTAGGTATGTTTTTAACACCTACACGCGGAGTGACACAGGCCTGGTACTGCCAAGGCGTGGAGCTCCTTGCCAAATGCCCTATTCCCCGATAACTATAATCTTGTGGTTTTCAAGGCACGATAGTAATAGATGTTGTTTTTTCGTTTGCAGTTTTAACTATACATACTAAAATTAGTATAAAATAAAAATTGTAGGGGTGTTCCTGTTCAACATTTTTTTTTATCTTAATAACCATAAATTATAGGTGATTAAAATATTTACTGGTCATTTGGTTATTTATTAACTTTAAAAACAAATAATTTAATTAAAATAAAATGATGAAGGGTGACTCCATATTATAAAAAACGTAATGTTTTTCTCGAAGGACAACTAGTAGACGCTTGAAATGTTCTGAGAATATTTAGTAATATATTCACTATAGGCTACAAATGGGTTTTTACTGTTTTAATGCACATTGGTACGGAGTCTTTCCGGCTTCAGCACAACTCTTATTCACGAAATATTTTCGAGCGCATTTTACGTCTTTGTGTTCTGGAAGTCAATATCAATTATTAAACATTTTTCAAAGTATGAACAGGAACGGGGTTTTAAAACATTTTTGACGTGACAACGTCTTAAATTAGGTTGCGGCTGGGAGTCACTTATGAAAAAGTGTAACGCCCGGTAACGTTACGATGAGTCACCGAACGAGAGAGAGGCCCGCCGAATGCCTTGCGTCTCTCTCCCACTCAACTATGATCGGTCTGCCGCGCGCGCAGCACGCGGCAGACGTTGTCACGTAAAATCTTCGCCCGTAAAACCGACTTTACAGGCAACCATTTTTTTTTTCAACAGTTTGCTCCCATGCCGCCATAAGGGGTAGGCTCGTCTAAATCCTATACAAAGTTTGCTAACTGCAGTTCCATATAACTAGGGAAAAAAAAGAAAGCGAAAAAATGTTTTGTCTCAAGCTGCATTTGATTTTGTTTTTTACCCATGTATTCACCTAAATTCTATAATTACATTTTGTTAAATTATATTATTACTAGCTGACCCGGCAAACGTTGTTTTGCCTTATAAATTATTTCTAAATAGATAGTAGCCGATTCTTAGTCCTACTAAATATGCATAAAAAAATTGGTAAAGATCAAGATTTCCGTGTCACAAACACTGTGACACGGAAATTTTATATATAAGATACTGTTTAAACTTTAACCTTACTTCTATTTTGCGTTACTTGATAAGTATTTAAATAATAATTTGAAATTAGTTTAATATTTTTTTATTATATTTTAGCAACACTAACTTAAGATGATTACAGGGTACATGTTACTATAAGTTAAATTCCAATAACTTTGTACATGCAAAATAAATAAATAAATGTAATTAAATAATTATAGATACGAGTATGGCTAAAATTGAATTTATGTAAATTCATATTCAACTAACCTGTCTCATGAATGGTGATATTGACATGTTTGAAAATAGTTTAATATTTCTTTTTTCGAATATCTGACACGTTGTTGAAGCACGATTACCACCTCGCAAGTAATAAAGTAAAGATACAACTTCTTTAATGTAAGTACATGCATATTAATCAACCGCTTACGATTTATAATATAACTAGCTGACCCGGCAAACGTTGTTTTGCCTCACTTAGGGGTATGAAAAATAGATAATGTAGCTTATATGACACGTTTGTAGATTTACCATAGCAGCGCCATCTATTGATTACTTACTCAACCCAGTCGAAAGGTATCGACATCTGTTAGAATCATTTGGAGTTAACAGATAATTGTGACTGTCAAATAATAACAGACAATAATTAGCAATAAATTAAAATTGCGACTATGATTTGAGATTTAAACTATCCTATATCTCAAGTTGGATCAAACTGCACATGGTGTGCTAATCTTATTATAATCGGTTAAGTGGTTTAGGAGTCCATTGAGGACAAACATTGTGACACGAGATTTATATATATTAAGATTATTTTTTAATTAATTCAAATACTAAATTCACACACAAGCAATGACGTTTGGTCTAACAATAATTTATATAGAAAAGTACCATTTTTATTACTTACTGCTATTTTAATGAGTTAAGTTTTAGTTTATCACTAGTTTTACGGCTAACACGATTTTGTTGAATATTGGTTGTTCAAACTTTACGAACTTCGTATCTCAACAATGACTTGACAAATTTCATTTTATAAATTTGTTGGCTGTCGGTCTGGATGCTGGTGTTAAATATGTATCTATATAAAATATGTATGTACGTATATCTAGTAGGATATCAGTTGTGTTAGCAACCATAATACGCACTAGAAATGGGTCAGTAGGGGGTTAACCAGACCTGTGTGAAATGTGTCAAAAAAAATCGTTCAGAAACTTGTTTAATCACTAGATATAATTCAAATTAAACTGTAATAACTTTACAACAGATTTTCTTGAATGATGAATAGGTTCACTTTTGACCGTAGCTTGCCTCATGTTTAGCTTTACGCTGGTCTAAGATGTAACACGCTTGCCTATAAAGAACCTGTTTTCTCTATATTTGCAAACCCAAATTGTACTTCTCACGAAAAACAGACTAAGACAATGAATGTTAGGTATAGCAAAAAAAAACGCTCTGTGCGAAACTTCGTCAGTGAATCGGTGTCTCTTAGCTGTGCCCCTGCTCGTTCTGAAATGGAATGGAGAAGCGGGAATTCAATTTTGCAGCCCCATTGCAAACTCTGCAAAATGTATCCGATACAATGCAGACTGGCAAGCTTGCGGCTCTGTAACCCTCCTTTAGATACCCAAAATTAGCCGATGAGCTTCTTGGCTCGCCTCTCAATCGACTCTATCGCCTCCTAGCTGGAGGCGTATTTAGCAGATCCATACCAAAGGTGCGCACAGTACTCCAACAAGACCAAACTTGTGCTTTATATAACGAATTAAATATAAAAATAAATTCAATAGTTAAAAATGTGTACCAATTTTCGTAAAAATGTATTTCTATTTACGTCTTCTACACCGACACATATGTACAAACAGACGTAAGCAAAATTGCCCAGTTATTGCAGAGAATTCGCTCGCTTAGCTTGCTCGGTCATGTGATTGTTAAAATACTTGTCAGTGCAAAATATACTTTTGATATCTTATCAGTTTTAAACTCCTTTTTCATTACGTCATCGTTACACTACCGACAAAGGAATAAATAATCAGCTGAGTGTGATCCGGTCTCGCGATTGAAGGGTTCCGTACCATTATCTTAACCAAATGGCAAAAAATACGCTTATTGTATTGGAGTCCGCCTGAAATTTTAATTTTATAATTTATTTTGAAAATTAATACGTAATTCAATATTTTGTGAATGTTTAGATGGATTATGTCGACAAAAAGATCGAGTAAATAATTGCTTCAAAATTACGTTGGTTGTATTGGAGCCCCGTTTACATATTTATTCATTTATTTAAATTATGTGAAAATTTTAAGCGTCTACTTTGCTATTATAAACATATCATATGCATAATTTGTAAAAAAAAATAGCTATCACGGTTTCCAAGATATGTTAATATTATACTGGTTATGGTGACAGACAGATAGACAGCGGAAGCTCAGTAATATAGTCCCGTTTATACCTTTTAGGTACGGAACCTTAAAAATAACCAGCACAAGGTTATTGAAGTCTGGAAAAATGATAGGCGTATTATATTTTTTATTCGTTTATTTTACCTTATTTATAGGCATTGTACAATATATAAATAAAAAACTACACGATGGTTATATTATAAACTAAACCCAAACTGAAATATCACAACTTCAGCTTTTTTTACACGGCTCACTTCTTACGTATGTGAGTATGTTCGAAAAATAAGATAACATTATCTTATAAAGTAACTTAATGAGAATGCATTTGAATATAATCTCGACCGATATGATTCGATACTGAAATTTATGGATTACCTACCATGTATGTATGTGTTCCAAATTAGGTGTGTTAAATGTAAATATATTTGGAGTTATGAAGGCTTCAGACGATAACATAACCTAGATGTGGGGCTGCTATATATAATAAACTCGGCAAACCCGGCGAACTCCGTTCCGTCAAAAAGTTGAAATTTACCCTGAATTTTGTTGGCACAAACCTCACCGAGCCCGAGACCTGTCCAACGAATGCAAAACCGTGGAAATCAATTCGTGCGTTCTAGAGTTATAGCGCTAGGAAAGAAAACTCGACTTTTTTTATATTATAGACTAGATACATGATATTTATGCTGCGTTTCCATCTGGGATAGAGATGCGCTATGCTTCGTAGCTATGGATGCGTTTGATATCCACTAATCATATTTATTAGTGCACATAGATTAGCACTGGAAGAAACAGATTCAACTAAGATATTTTTGGTATATAGAAGGCAATAAAAATGAACGTGCCTTATCCTTTATCTAATAAAAGAAAAAAACATACATAATAACATAACATGTTATATTATTTTTAAAAAACAAGAGCTAATTATCAACGCTATGTTTAATATCAAAACATTTTGATTCATCCGTCAATAGTTTTCTATCAAACGTTCCGTTTGAATAGAAGTTTTCTAGTTCCTGTAAAGTCCTGCCTTTAGCTTCGGGTACGTATCTCTTTATTAATATTCCACACACTACACAGTTTGTAAAATATATCAAAAATGTTCCCGACAATCCCAAGTAAACAAATAGATATGGAGATATTTTCATAGTAGATGCTTGTAATACACTTACGCAGATTGCGAATAATGCACCTCCTAGCCCTCTGTGTTTTACTGGCATCAGTTCTGATGTCATTGTGTACCCAAGTGTGTTGCTGGTTACTATAACAGAAACCACAAAGATACACAATACAATAATAGACTCTCCTAAAATACCTTTACTTTGTAGATAACTTATTAGAGATACACATAACAAGCATATCGCAGAACAGATATTGCTTAACGACATAATAGTTTTGTTATTAAAAAATCTTATCAATACTGCAGTTAGTATCGAACCGAAAACAAAAGAGAAGTTGATCAAAATGCCGCCCATTAATGCTGTCGTCTCATCTTGCGTAAATTTGGATATTAGCTCCAATGAATATATTAGTATGACAGGAGTGCCGCTCCAGTACGCGACATCCAAAAGAAGAAATATGTGAAGAGCCGGTACCACGAAATCTCTTCTAGTAATCTGCCTCAAAAGTTGTTTAAATGTATTTTCTGCTCTACGTGGTTTGCCTCTTACTAGTTTGTCATCATGTGCAGCCAGTACTTCTGCTAACTCTTTAATAGATTTCGCACCAGTTCCTCGAATTTTAACAAAATTGGTTTTACATCGTTCCATGTCATTTTTGAACGCGAACCAAAGTGGTGATTCGAGCCATGAAAACGAAATTAACAAACCTACTACTGCTGGCGAACCTAATATGATACATATAACTCGCCAGTGCAAAAAATGACTTAATATTCCTGGTAAAACTAGGCCAACTATGTGGATGACACCGTAAACTTGGACGGCATTATTTCTATACGCAGGTGTTATCATTTCTGACAGGTAATCAAAGCACACCACGTCCAAGACAGAGGTACCAAATCCATGAAGCGATTCGCTAATAAATATCATTTGTATATCATGTGCAGCGTATACTATTATCCAATCAATTATAATTATGAAGCATGAGGCTATAAATGTAAATTTCCTTCCTCTCCATTGCATTATGACAGGAGCTATTATTCCAGGGATTCCGGCCAGACCGTGGATTGAACCTGTAATAACAGTTTTACAAATAAGTGAACAGATTACGAGGAACTTTTATCAACATATTTAGTATCGATGATAAGATTTTTTTGATCTGTGACTCTGCCTCCGTAGCTTTCAAACCGATGGACCGATTTGATGTTTTTTTGTTTAAAAAGTGTGTTAGTCGGGAGGGTTTTCTTAGCTACGTTTGATTAAAATCTATCCAAATTGGCCGCCGCCATAAAAAGATTACATATGTTTACATCCCTCTCAAAATATGTGTATTAAATAAAGGGGCTTGAATATTTTTGTACATAAATTATTTTTTACCACCAAAAAAATCAGATCGGAGCTGCGGAGGTTATCTAAATTTATAATATGTACTTGTTATACTTACTAATTATTAAATTTTACAAAGAGCTTTGGCCACTAAGTTCGTACGAAATGATAATAATTAATTGATTATGTGGCTGCTAGGTATCGAGGTAGTGTGTCAATCTAGGATATAAATCGGTTCAGGCGTTTGAGCTTTATCTTCTTCTTCTGTCGTATGAGCCAAGTGGCCAAGCTCTGGTTTCGAGAATTTTCAAGCCGCCCCAAGGCCTCAAAGCCGGGACCTACAAGTTAACATGTCATCTGATCCACGGTATCGCCCAGATGAAAATGCCAATTGAAAAACGACAGACTTGTGCATGCTTGCCCATCCAAACACTGTCCGCATCGACCGTTGCTTAACTTCGAAGACCGAGCTACAGGTGCTAATATAAATAAATTAGAAATGGAGCGGTGCTGAATTACAAAATTTCGCTGTTTAACAGTGTTTTGTGATTGATAGTTTAGTTGCGGTATGTTATTAGATTTGAAAGAAAGAAGGAACACATTTATTTCAGACACAGAAGACACATACATATGCATTATTTTAAATTACATAAAACGAATATGAAAAAAAAAAGAAAAACAGCATAGTATGTGTCCCCTAGCGTCCGAAAAAGGTCAGCCCTCAGTATAAACGCTGCAGATTTCTCTGCAGCACTGATTTTCAGGACCAACCTTGGGGCGTGGGGATACAGATGAAGATTTTAAATAAAATTACCAATCCACGAAGATTTATCCATATCCAAAGGTATTTCGGTGTTATTTTTCTTGAGTTGATGTAGTAACACGCTCGGTAAACCCATTCCGGCGCCTGCAGAAAACGTTACGAGCAGTGCGCCGAACATTATAATTGCCTGAAATAAATAATAAATAAATAAATAAATAAATATTAGGACTCATTTTACACACAGCTGGTTAACCCCATACTGAACCATTTCTAGTTCGTATAATGGTTGCTAACACAACTGTTATACTTCATATACACTGTGGAACTCCTTGCCGGAATCCCTGTTCCCACTGAACTACAACCTAACTGTCTTTAAGGCGAGAGTGAACCGGTTTTTTCTAGGCAAGCGCGCTTCATCTTAGACTGCAATATCACTTAACATCAGGTGAGTTGTGGTCAAGCGCAAGCCTATTATGTGTAAAAAAAATACACATATGTATATACCTACACTTAATTATACATAACACCCAGACCGACAGCCAACAAATTTATTTCATCACAAAGATGTTTTGACCGTGCCAGGAATTAAGCCATAATAATAGCCATACTTCAAAAACTCCACAATTGCTGCACTTTGTTTAATTTGTTGTTTTCTTTACATAATTAATGGTTTACTTGAGAAAATGTGAACCTCAGCGTAATAATATTAGGTATCTACCTAATAGTCTAAGATACGATATAACAACGACCTTCACCGATCTGTTTAGTGGATAAAAATTATTCGATAGGTAATTTCGTTTATTAAAAATGATAAAAAACATGGGTTGCCTGATAAAATCTTGGCCAGGCTATAATTAATTAAAAATTGAAAAATCATTTTTTTTTTTTAATTTCACCATTGTGTTTAACAAAAAAATTTAACACTATCGGAAAGTTCACAACCTATAGAATATGCAAACGGAGGGTTGCCTATTATTTTCCTGGCATAACGTTTGGGTTGCCAGGTGTAAACCGGTATTTCGCTCGTAGTTATTTCCACCTATTTGTTTAATCTATTAACTAAACATAAAAATAAGCGCTGTTTTATTGTGAATACGATGATATAGGGTTGCCCGTAATAAGTCTGTCCTGAATGACGGTTGCCGAATTTTAAAAAGTTAAATTTTAATGCGACTGGGAACGTACAACAAAGAGGTCCGAGTCTATACTTCCGCCAAATTCGATTTAAAAAAAAAATAACTCTTGGATTAGCTATCAAGTCTCTAACCAACTTTCTTATTTTGCTGTGCACGTGTCATTTATTTTTATTCATTTATAAACTTGACTTGGTGCGTAGGGAAGTCTCTAGGTGGACCAGGGCAGTCACCGAGTGGTATCCGAGGAACGGAAAACGACAGAGAGGCAGACCAGCAGCCCGATGGTCAGATGACATCTTTAGGCACGCTGGAAAGAGCTGGTGGAAACTGGCTGAAGACCGTACTGTATGGCGTGTTGGAGAGGAGGCCTATACCCAGCAGTGGGAAGACACAGGCTGATGATGATGATGATGATGATGATAAACTTGACTGAGGTCCTTGGTCACGTAAACTCTGGACGCTTAGCTCACACTTAGAGTCACATCACTGTTTTTGTGCATAGGAAAGTAATATATCTACTTACTTGCTGCATGCCCGGTGAATATGCCATTATGAAGATATTTTAGTCATAAGATATTTATAACCTTTAACACTGATAATATTTGAAAAGTGTCTTCAAAAGAAAAAAAAAATACTTCACAATTTCAACAAACAACAGTTACCAATAGTTGTTGAGCATCTGCGTAATTAATGTTATTTTATCGTTGCGTTCGTAAGTCGGTTGTCTTATATAATGCAAAGTACACATTTGTTCCTTTATATTGTATCATCTGTAGTAATTATTTGTACAGACTATACCTGCAGTCATTATTTGTAGAATACAATGCGCTAACTTGAAGAATAAATATTATATTACTATAAACGAAGGAACAAATAAAATGCACATTTTAATTTTTAAAGGTTAATGTTTATGTCACACATAATTTCAGTTCAGTGTCCATGGTGTACGTATATTCAATGATTCCATACGTCTTGTCGTACTAAAATATAGGGATTTGACCGTTTTATCTTAGACAAATTATAAAAACTACGAGTATATATATAATTTCGCAGCACTTTTTGGTCGATTTTAAGGATAAGATAAAGAAAGATTTTTTGAATTTGAATAAAAATGTTCAATTTCGAACTAGAAGTCTGCTGTTAGACGATCAACTATTTAATTTTACTCGTGAACCTTGAAGGTAATCTAACGGAGCGTTGTTTTGGGCAAATTTATTTTCTGTGTGTGTTTAGAAGTATGTATGTTGGTATTCGAGTGTAGACCGTAATTTAAAACTATCTTGACAACAAGCATACATTCATATACTTAAACATTAACTACTACAGAAATGTTTACTGAATTACTTATGGATAGAAAAATTTTTGTGGAAGATTTTTCATTTGAAAATTATTCCGATAGTGAGGTTCCTTTGCTGCGACGATTTTTACAGACTGCATTCGACGATGTTAGGCCAAACGGTGGTAACAAGATTGTGTGAATATGAACATAATTACTATCAGCTGTCATTTAGTTCCTATATAGGACGACCAGTGCTATAAAAACGTCTCCATGCGACACATCCATAAAGCTATATTATTTATCTTTGTTTTTGTATAATTTTACCCCTGACTTGAATACAGCACTTTTTCAATCGAGTGCAAACATGTGCTTTTTATTGGTATCGTAGCTTTTAAGTTATAATATTTGAAATTTGAATTTGTATTTTTTTTACATTCGGTATACCTACCTTTTATCATAGGAACTAGTTATTGTAAAAGTTATAATGTACAGTAAATAATGTAATAATAACAATAAATAACCTGTTATCAGTCACCCTGTACACAGCTAGTTACATTTAAGTTAAATGTAATATTTTCAAATATAAATTATTATTGTTATTGAATTCTGAACAAAAGCAGCTCTTGGGAAAACATCTCAGCGGGACTTAATTACAGCGATTAACATTTTATAGTAAGGGAGCCGAAGGGTTATTTTAAAATATCTCGAGCGCGTCTGATTAAGATCTAGTTGAAGATACCTTAAACCCTCCACCAAATACAAGCTTTCCCCTTTGGTGGGTTTTTCTGTAATAACGACATAAAAGACATACTCTAAATTGTCAGATAAAACTAATGTAAATTATATACGTATTTAAGACAGAATATTTAAACAATTGGCCAAGTGCGAGTCAGGCTTGCGCATGAAGGATGATCTGCCGATTGGCGGCAAAATAATAATTCCTCAAGAAAATTATATATATTCAAAGGTTAACTAACATGTTAATTTGTTACAATTGAAGTTATCTGCATATTATTGTTTTGTTTATTTTTCATTAATTCTAAATAAAATGTATAGAATAATTTTAATAAAATTTTGTCAGGTACATATTATTATTATAAGTGTAATTTAGGGGAAGTATAGGTGTCTATATTACAGGCTCTACAGCCTAGCTTAGACAGCTGTAGATCAACTGTTTCTAATAATACAAATGTACCCTTTTTTTGTATACATTCTCTTTTTTTCCCTTTATTTTGTATCTTTGTACCAAATTTACTGTTGTGTCAATAAACAATTTGATTTGAAAAAAAAAATCATAAAATAAATAATAATAATAGTTTATTTATCTAAAACACATGTAAATTCACAATTAGTTTTACAAAAATCCGTCGTCTTATTAATCTTATTAATTTACCTACGCTATAAAAATAAAAAAATGCTTCTGCACTAGGAGAACCCTGTTTCGCAAAAGCCACTTCCAAATCATTATAAAAGAATTTATTTTTCCAAACCGGTGCGGATTTTAACCAGGTACCCTTTAACCTAAATATGTTGTATTTTTAAACTAAAACAGTTTTTAGGGCTAGTTTGTTAAGTTGCATTTTATAAGCTTTATACAATATGTGAATGTGTGAGTGTGCGCGTATGTGTGTGTGAGTGTGTGAGCGAATAAATTTTGATTTTAATTAATTTTTGTAAATGGAAAGTATATCGAAAAAATAGCTTAGACCGTCTTACGAGAATCACTCTAAGATTATTGATGCATACTTAGTTTGGTTCCAATCAGACTTATCAATATGAAAAACTTAATTTTAGATTTTTTGAACCGTTTTTTTTTTCTAATTCATACGTCTGATTGATAAAAAATAAGTATAAATATTCTTAGAGTGATTCATTAGACCGTTAAGCTATTTCTTCCATATTTTTTTGCGTTTACGATTTGTAATGATAAAAACTTTAAAATCAAGATTTTGCTCTTTTCAACGCCTTAATACAAACATAAATAAAATAATCATTGCTAAATATTAATATGTTTAGAAGGGAGGGGTTACCTATCATACCGATGCCCCCATCGGTAGACATGATAGGTTCAATACAGTTTACTTTATAAGCCAATAAGCTCCTAAGGCGCTTTAGTTAGTAATTTTTAAGCACCCTGGGCTTCCCTACTAACCTACTAATTACTAGTTAATTTAACAATGACGAATTAAAATGTATTAAAATTTATTTTTACTTACAAGAATAGCAACTAACGTTATTGGCGTAAAAGTTACAAAGCCTGACTGGCAATCAGAAGGTTACGGGTTCGATTCCCGACACGGCCAACATCTTTGTGATGAACTAAATTTGTTGGCTGTGGGTCTGGGTTTTAAATATGTATATATGTATATGTAGTATATCAGTTGTGTTAGCTACCATAACACAAACTAGAAATGGTTCAGTATGGAGTTAACCAGCCGTGTGTGAAATGTGTCCTAATATTTATAATTATGATTATTTATTATAGCTAGAACCCGTGTAAGTAAAGAAAACAAGTTAATGCCTTTCTCGCTTGTATAACCTAATGAATGTGAGCGAGATAAAGCGCACTTTCAAATGTGTTTTTTATTGAATCGAGTTTATAAGAACTCTGTCGACTAAAACATAAAAAAAAACTGTATCTTACCATTTTTCGTGAGCTACGATGCCACAAACTAACACACACTCACACACTCATACAAACACACACTCACACACACACGCACATACACTCACACACACTTATACATACAAACACACACATACTACTAACTGTCATTGTGCGTGTGACGACAATTGTTGTCTACCTATCGTTGTCGGCTTTACTTCCAAAATCAACCATTTCCTTAAATTATAATATATTTGGGCTTATGATACAAAAACATATTTTTGCCGTTTTTATAAATAATATAATATCCTTCCAATGATTTATTATTGAGATATTATCTTATCTCATCAACAACAAATATTATGAGCATTCACGAGCATGAGCGTGACTTAAAAATATTATGATTCGAGAGTACTTGCCGTTATTGTAATACTTTTACAGAGTTACATTTATTCGTTTCTCTTCGATCATCAAGCAATAGTTTCATATCAAGCGAGCCGCTCTCATAGAAGTTTTCTATTTTTTTTTTACTGGTTGCGCTTGATCCCAATTCACCTGATGGTAAGCGATATTGCGATCTAAGGTGAAGCGCGCCTGCCCAGAAAAAACCTGTTCACTCTTGCCTTGAAAACCGCTATATTATGGTTATCGGGGAACAGGGAATTTGGCAAATTCCACACTTTGGCGGTACGCACAATGAAGGTGGAGGCAAACCGCTTAGTACACGACTTAGGCACCTCCACAGTACGATGCCGCCTTGGTATTTCCCTACTCGTCCGATCAAATCATGCGATCCCGTTGCACACTCTCCGAAAAGTAACCTATAAAAAACCGATAGGCTGGCCACCATGCGGCGATGCTCAAGGCTCTGCAGCTTCGCCAGCTTTATTTCCTGTATTGTTCTCTTTTTATCGGTATATACTTCCAAATTTAAATTTCACTTATCATAAAATAATTGATAATGTACCCCATTTTCCTTTCAATTCAATATGATATGGCAAATTTGAAGACTAAACGCAATAGTGTGTGCATTAGAAATCGTCACGTTTGGTTGAGCGAGCCACTTGAAGACCTAACTGCAGGTCAAATAATCATTATGAGGAACCACCTTATTTCAATTCTAAATACAGATCATTTATTGATAACGCCAAAGTTACAAGTCAAATAGTATAGTATCATATCAAAAGTATATGATATGATTCAATGTCAATTTTCAATTCTAATTCTAGTAATATAATATAATTACAATAGTATATGATATGAATCTAATGTAATTTTTTTAATTCAATATAATCATTTATATTATAAAAAGTTGTATCTTATAGCCAAACCCTGAGTCTAGTCTTAAAGCAGAATGGTGCAGGCGGAAGGTGAATCCCGGACAGCGGATACGCGGTTGTAGATCGCGGGCTCCAACATGTAAACGGACCTCTCCAATTTCACAAGTCTATGTACCGGCGTTTTTAGTTGCATTTTCTTCACGTTGCTACGTAAATCCCACGTTTTATTAGCACCCCAGCGTAAAATTATCAGGGCTGGCTAGTGCAATTATTTGTGAACTTCTTTAGCAACTTTTCAAAAGAAGTTGGACCAGGGCCTCTACTGTAATGTTTTAGCTAGCAGGGCAATTATGAGACAGTTCAGTTTATACTTAAAAACCATTCTGCGTAAAATCGGGTAAGGTAAAACTCAATTTAACTGCAAGCCCTTAAAACGAATACGCTAGTTTTCTTCTGACTGAATAGTTTCAAACAAGGTAGAATGAGACAGCGCTATACAAATATATCTCCTTCGCGCACTTTCACAATGATTCTGTTCCAACACTCATTAAAATGAAAAATGCCAGTTCACCGATTTAAATAAAATATATTTTTTTATACCTAATTAATTAAAAAAAAAACTTATATGATGTTATTACTTATTACCTACGTCATTGGTTATGGATTCTAAAGTCATGAATTTGTTTGACATCTGGAATAAATAACTTTATAGAATAGCAGAATACTTATCCTTAGTAATCTATATAATATAATAATAATATAAGATCGGATTGGGCTAAAATTTCACATTAAATAATATTTACCTTTTCTCTTGAAACTAATAAGGGAAGCGATCAAACAAAAAAAAGGAAAAATAATCCGAAATATACTACCCAACTTTCGGTTACAAAAAGTGTCTTTATTAACACAGTTATGTTCTGGTTTGGTAATGTCAAATAAGAGCTCAAGGTACGGATCACTTATGAAATGAATTAACAAAATGGCGTCTAGCGATAATGAAATAGGTTTAACCGAAGCAAGATGGCTTAGCGTGGTCACGGTACAAATAAGCAAGACAGTACAATTTTATAAATGTCCAACATTGAATTGCTCAACGCTGCTACGGTAACCCCGCTGGATACAGATAATAATTATTAATAAAATAGAGAAGGTCTTTGCTCAGATGTTCTGATTCGGACTGAATTAAAAAAATATTATTTTGTATATTTTGTATCAAAGTTTCTTGGCTAACAATTTATATATAAAATTTATTATATTGAAAATCTCAGTATAACGCCATCGTAAAATAAAAACATCGTTCATATCCTAATTTTATTATCCGACTTACTAGACTCATGAACAATGTAAGCTATCATTTCGTGTGAATATCTACAATATTCCTATTGTATGCGAAATTTGGTATGTGTTGATAAGTAACTGATATCATTTTCGTCCTTAAACATTGTTAGCCCGCAATTGACTACTGCTAAGTATGTCTTCTTGTATGCTATTCATCCAGAATTTGCTCTGCCCTAATCCATGTCTTTCCTAGTTAAATATTTTGATGAACTCGGCGCAGATTTGATATTGTAATTCCAGAAAAAAACTGATAACTACTCAGTCATTGAGAGACATTTTCAATCTGGTATTTCTCATCTTGCGCATGGACTGACCTCCGCTTGAACGTGAGTTTTAATCGAGAGAGAGATAGCAAATAATTATTATTATAACTATTTATAGTTTTATTTTAGCATTCTGTGGTATTAATCTGTTCTATTTCTCCCAAGTCACCGGATAAGTCAATATCAAATGTACCATTTTCATAGAAATTTGTTATCTCCTGTAAAGTCTTATCTTTAGTTTCAGGAATATACTTCCAAATCAATAGTCCACTTATGAAACAACTGACAGTAAAAATTAAAAACGTAGCCCATAGACCTATGTATTCGATGAGATAAGGTGATATTTTCAAAACAGACGCGTGCAATGTATTTGATATTACGACAAACATCGCCCCTCCTATTCCTCTATGCTTTACTGGCATTAGTTCAGCGGACATTGTAAACGCAAGTGCTCCTCCTAAACTCTTAATAATCATAAAAGTAACCAGTAAATATAACACTAATAAAGACTTTTCCTCTAATAATTCTATCGATTGAAGATATGTTACTATAGATACAGCTAGTAGACACACTGTTGCGCCGGCTGTACTAAACAGTATCATTGGCTTGTTTTTGTAATACCTAGCCCACAGAGCAGTTACTGTGGACCCGAAAACCATCGAAAAGTTTATTACTATGCCGCCGACAAATGCAGCATTTTCATTTTGTGTTGACTTCATTATTAATTCTATAGAATACAACCACACGAAAACTACACCGCTCCAGTAATTTACATTAATAAGGATGAATACATGTAGGGTTGGTATCAAAAAGTCTTTCCGAGCTATCTGTCGCCAAAATTTTTTGATAGTCTCATATTTTTGATTGTCTTGTTTGAATTTATTAGTACTGTTACGTGTTATTTTATCATCGTTTGCGAGCACCACTTCTTTTAATTCTTTTATTGATAAATCATCGTTACCGCGCAGTTGCGTGAAGTTAACTTTGCATTTATCTAGTTCTTTTTTGTACGCTAACCAAAGTGGTGATTCGAGCCAAGTGCACGAGATAAAAATAGCGATTATTGCCGGTAGACCTAGTATTATGCATACATTGCGCCAGCTGATAAACATAGTAAAAATTCCTGGCAATGCTACCCCGAGTATGTTAACAATATTGTAAAACTGTACGGCAACATTTCTATAAGCAGGCGTAATCATTTCGCTTAGACAATCGTAGCTCAACGTCAATAAAACGCTGGCACAGAATCCGTGTAGGGTTTCGCTAAAGAGTAGCATTTCTACATTGATTGCTGTGTAAGCAAGAGTCCATCCTACGATGAGTATAACGCAGGCAGCAATGAAAGTAAATTTCCTTCCTCGCCATTGCATGATTACAGGCGCTATGGCACCAAGTATTCCGGCCAGACCATGAATTGAACCTGAAAAAATAACAGTTTATACACATTAGGATTTGTTAGTATTTTAACAGTCCAGCGTACATCAAAAATTCATTCACATAAGAATCCATGACATTTGAAAAATGAAATTTAGAAAAATGTGTTCATATTAAAAATAATAATAAGAAATGTGTTCTTATTAAAAGTAATAAGAAATAAGAATACTTTCGTTTTGACGTTTATAGAACGAGCTTGAAACAACCTTACTTCTGCAGTTTTGTATTTATTTTATAAAGCAGCCATTCATTTATTGTTTCGAATATGGCAAATGTGACAGGAAATTGATTTTTCGTCAACAAAATATACGATATAACCTTATCGCTAAATTTAACTTTTTGTTCAAGAACTACTAATGGGGATACATGGTGACTGAAAACCCACTTATAGGAGGAATTCGTTGGTGCTTAATCTAATAACGAAATCAGCGAAAGATAATTAAGACTGACGTAGGTCAAAAATATACTTATAACACGTATATTGATTGCTTAATTTTTAATGTGAATTCTGAAAAGTTTTTGGCTTTGGCTCGTTGGGAAAACGTATACTTTTCATTCTGATGGCTTCTGGTTCGAGCCCGGCCCTATACCAATGGTTTGTTTTTCATAGTATGTGAAGATTTGCAAACGCTTTACGGTAAAGGAAAACATCGTGAGGAATCCGATGCTTAAGGTACCACAATATTCGAAAAAGTGTGTCTCCCGTTAACCCGCACTTGAATTATGGTTTATATTTATGTCCTATTGAGGAAGACTCCTAGTTTTGCAGTGTAAAACCGTAATAGTGAGCTGCTTATACTTTTATTCTGTTAGGTTTTTTTTGGAGCCAAATTGCAAAAAAGGCTGTTGAAACAACAAAACAGAAACGTAAATACATTATGGATAAGCGTATTCTGGAATTTAATATTACCGATCCACGACGCGATGTCCAAGTTTATTGGAATTTCAGAGTCTTTTCTTTTTAGTTGGTATAGTAGAATACTAGGGAGCCCCATGCCTGCACCGGTTGATAACGAGGCGAACAGTGTGGTAGCCAATACTGCCAGCTGAAAATATATAACATATATGTTTTATTTCATTTTACAGAAAAACAAACGGCGTTATATTATAATCAATATAAATAAAGTAGAACCTCTATAAGTAGAACATCGAGGGTGACGCCAAAAAATTCGAGTTACAGAGTTTTCAACATATGGAGGATTTTTGCTTTAGATAATTTGGTTGTTCTGTTGTACTAATTGATGTGTATTGCAGTAAAACCAAACTACTTCTGACAGTATTTAAGTCGAAAACAAATAATTTGCTTAGCTAAATTTCAAAGGAAATCAAAATTGAACACCGGACACCAAGCAAGCAAACATGTGTTTACGTGAGTTATAAATTTATTATCGTATACTCCTAAAATGTTTTCTAAGAAACAATAGTGTCGGCAAATTCTTAAAGTCGGTAACTTATTTTTGTTCCAACAATAGAGGTAATAAATTCCAAATGATCATGCTGTAAAGGTTGTAAAATAAAACGTTGCTATGTTCGAGATGCAGAGGTTAAATTCAATTTTTCGAGTTGTAGAGTGAAAATATGTACCAAAATGGCTTGGAGGGACTCTGTGATTATTTCGACTAACAGAGGGCCAAGATTTCAAGTAATGAGGGTTTTGGTGTTTGAAGGGAAGAGAACAAAACATTTTTTCGACATTTGGAGGTTTTTGACTTATCGAGGTTCGACTTAATGAGGTTCTACTGTAATAAGACAGTAAAATTCGAGTACGCTAAATATAAAAAAAAAACATTAAAGAAAAATAACAAAAACCAAAAAAACTATTTTTGAAATTTTTGACTGTCTGTCTGGTACGTTATAATTTCAGACTACTCAACAGATTTAATTGTTTTTACATGTGGATTAATTAGGAGCTTTGTCAAAACTTCGTTTCGCCAAATTGGTTTAATAAGTTATGGTCAGTTGAAAATTGTATTTGTGTTTGTATTTGTTGTATTATAAACTGCGAAAGTTTGTGTGTCTTCTTCATGGTCAAACTGGCGAATAGATTTTGATTTAATTTGGTACGGACATAGTTTAGACTCTAGATTAACGCACAGGCTACTTTAAACCACATAGTAACTCGATTGACACCGCCGGGAGCAGCAAGTTTACTTATAAATAATGAAATCACTGATGGCTAAAAGTTTTCACACTTATGGATTTTCTATACACAAAATATTGCTTGGTCCTGCAGGACAGTAGAGTTAAAGAAGATAAAAACAATTGAACAGTAATTTACCAGTATTTTGTAAATGTTATCTACATGGGCTAAAGGAATAGATAAATAGTAGATACATGATCCTGTGATTCAACAAAGTCAGTCTCAACCGATTCAAAATTCTTCTTCTTCTTTGCCTTCACCTTGTCCCACTAAGTGGGGTCGGCACAGCCCGTTTTTTGCTTCCACACTCTTCTGTCAGCCGTCATATCTACATTCACTCCTTTCTCTTTCATATCCTCTTTCACACAATTCATCCACATCTTCTTAGGTCGTCCTCTACTTCCACTACCTTGTACAATCATATTCATACTTCTCCTAGTCACAGGCTTCACCTCCCTTCCCATGACATGCCCATACCAAGATAACCTTCCGCTCTTAACCTTCTCTGGCATTGGTGCCACTTTCAAACTTCCTCTGATATGCTCATTTCTTACCTTGTCCATTTTTGTCACTCCACACATCCATCTCAACATTCGCATCTCTGCCGCATGCAATCCTCTCTCATGCACCACTTTCGTCCGGTTTCAAAATTGTGGACTAAAAATCCATTGCATTTGGATTAAAAGCTCGTTAATCTGTTTAATATTTATATATATTTTTATTCATATTTATACCGAAATCACGACAAATATACGATTTTATTAAAATGGATAAATGTAATAATTATAAATCACTTACTTGACGTTTCGCCGGTGACCACCGCATTGTTCGTAAGCTGAATGTTAAATTATGTTAAATATTATTACTATTTTTAAGAAAATACAAGTAAATAATAAACATAACCTGTTGGTTTTACGAGTATATTATTGCTGTAATCATAAAATCAACGGATGGGAAATTTACGTGCAAAAGAATTAATATTAATCACCTTTGTTATTCCACTTTATAAAATTATTTGTTGAATTCTATTACACTATCTCATTAAAACACTTATCCACCTCTTGTTATCACGTCTGTTGGGCTTTGCCTATTGAGCAATTTTGCCGTGGGTCTCTTGTTTACATTATGTTTATATCAAACGTTTCTGTATTACTATTTTAATAACTAAATTTCTTATGCATCTTAGGAAAAAAAAAAGTTCTCACGGTTTCCTCCTGCTGGTAAATATGAAACACATTTTGTGTAAAAATATTATATTTGACATTAACAATTAAATTATTTACATTAACTTAGGTTTTCTAAGTTTTTTATATAATACTATCAGATCGTCCCGGCTTCGCACGGGCTATAAAATAATCTGATTTACTAAAAGAAACAACATATAGCCTATGTTACTCAGGGATAATGTAGCTTCCCAACGGTGAAAGAATTTTTTCAAATCGTCCAGTAGTTTCTGAGCCTATTTACGTCAAACAAAAAATCAAACTTTTCCTCATAATAATGTTGGTGTAGATTCCGTCCGTCTACATGTCCTGTCACCAGGCTGCATCTTAAGAGTAATTAAGAAAGTTAAAAATCTCAGTACTGATGTATTTCTCTAGCCGCTATGGCAACAATAACTGAAAACAAAATATAATACAAACAACTAACGTGAATTTATACCATTTGTGTGTGTGTGTGTGTGTGACGTCATAGCTCCCGAACGGAACAATTTTTGATTTTTGTTTGCTTTTTTTTTACTCCGAATAGGTATTGAAAGGTGAATTAGCCGGGAGTGTCTATACGTGATGAAAATTGGTCCAAGATGGTTGTCTAAAAATGGAGGAAGACATGTTTCATCTCTTGCAACATTAGTCCCAATAGAAAGGTTGTGATATAGGAGAATACATACACTATGAACAATGTAAAATCCAAGGTGGCTGCCAACATAAAATGTCATATAGTATTCTTCCTAATAATAATAATAAATCGTTTATTTATCCAAATAATATGTTGTACATTAATACAGTCTGGTACTTTGCTGTACATGAAATATAGAGATTAACTTAAATTTTGTTGTACAACTAAATGTGCCCTTGAAAGTTCCTGTGTTGTAAAGCATAGTATATCCACGTCCTAAACATAAGCATAAAAATATAAGAAATGTGGAAACTACTCGTATCTTGGAAGTAAGCTTAAAAGTTAGCTTAGTCTTAAAGCCAAAAAAGTTGAAAAAAGTTGTTCCTGAAACTTTTATTTGTAGTGCTTGTTTAAATTGTAGACTGTGCCTGGTACCAGAAAGACACAGTTTCGTTTGTTTAAATTACATACATACCTATTCAATTAAATCAAATATTTCATTTTGAATGTAGTTAATATCATGCACCCATCTTTGTAAAGATGCTGCAGAAGATGTAAGAGATAAGGCCACCTGTGCAACTTTTTGTATCTTTTATTTATTTATGTATAAATTTATTATAACTATGTGTTTTTGGTGTGCAATAAAGAGCTATTATTGTTTTGTATTGTACCAGGGTCGATAATTTTTGAAACCAAAACAAAATACAGTAGGATGAAACCCATTAGAAAAGGAGAGGAATGTGATCAAAATGAAGGAAACATAAATTACGGTGTACTTGGTTTTTTTTTTTATATTAGGACACATTTCTCACACGGCTTTTTAGCAGATATTTGCATCCTGTTTTCCGGAACGTCTGTTTATAAATATAATTGTTACAACTATTAACAGTTATGTTTTAACATTAATTTGTTGCATTTCTTCCGCATCAGACCCTAAGTCTATATGAAATGTACCATTTTCATAGAAATGTTCTATTTCTTGTAAAGTTCTACCTTTAGTTTCAGGAATATACTTCCAGATCAACAAACCACTTATAAAACAATTGACAGTATAAATCAAAAATGTCGCCCATAAACCTATGAATTCGAAAAGATATGGTGATGATTTTAAAACAGACGCTTGTAATATGTTTGATAATACGACAAACATCGCCCCTCCTATTCCTCTATGCTTTACTGGCATTAGTTCAGCGGACATTGTAAACCCCAGTGTTCCTCCTAAACTCTTAATAATCATGTAGGCAATCAGTAAATATAACACTATTAAAGACTTTTCCTCCAATATGTCTATGGATTGAAGATATGTTACTATAGATACGGCTAGTAGACATATCGTAGCGCCGGCTGTACTGAGGAGTATTATTGGCTTGTTTTTATAATACTTTACCCACAGAGCACTTACTGTGGACCCGAAGATTAGTGAAAAGTTTAATACAATTCCACCGACAAATGCAGCATTTTCATTCTGTGTAGACTTCGATATTAATTCTATAGAATATAACAAAACAACTACTATGCCACTCCAGTATGTTAAATTCATAAGAATGATTACATGTAGAGCTGGCACCAAAAAGTCTCTCCTTGCAATCTTTCGCCAAAATATTTGAATAGTCATATTTTCTTGGTTCTCTTGTTTGAATTTCTTAGTTCTGTTTCGTTTTTTAATATGACTGTTGGCGAACACCACTTCTTTCAATTCTTTTACTGATAAATCATCGCTACCGCGAAGTTTCGTGAAATTAACTTTGCATTTGTCCAGATCGTTTTTGTACGCTAACCAAAGTGGTGATTCGAGCCAAGTGCACGACATTACTATTGCGATGATTGCCGGTAGACCTAGTATTATGCATACGTTTCGCCAGCTGATAAACATAGTTAAAATGCCTGGCAATGCTACCCCGAGTACGTTGACAATATTGTAAAATTGTACTGCAACATTTCTGTAGTCAGGTGTAATCATTTCGCTAAGACAATCGTAACTTAACGCTAGCAAAACGCTGGCGCTGAATCCGTGTAGAGTCTCGCTAAAAAGTAGTATTGCTATGCTGTTTGCTGTGTATGCAAACGCCCATCCTGCGATAAGAATAACGCATGCAGCAATGAAAGTAAACTTCCTTCCTCGCCATTGCATGATGACAGGCGCTATGACACCAAATATCCCGCCCATGCTATGAATTGAACCTGAAATAAAATCTGATTTAAAAGCAATCTTATACACAATAAGACCTGTAGACAGGGTCTTGAAACTGTGAATCTACAAGCCAAACAAGAGAGAAAACCGGACTAGCAAGGGAATCTCAACAAAACACGACGCTATACTCGGACGCCTCCTGTTTTAACAAAAGTACCACAACATCTGACGCAATGACAGTGGAACAGGTATGCCAGCGACCCAAGACCGTGCTCCGCTATTTTAAGGAGCTTGGATGGCTTGGGTAGGCTGGTAGGGGGAAATGCACAATATGCCTCTTACAGATTGTCAGTGCAGGTCTGATCGCCCCCATCATAGAATAAGAATAAGAATAAAGGTCTTGAAAATATTTAGCTTAAAAATAATTGCCAAAAAGGTGCAATCCAAATACTAAATTAGACAAGTTTTTCAAGAACTACATGCGAGTTTACTAGGTTACTGATACTAACGCAGAACCTTAAAGATAGAAAAAGGTAGGCGTATATATTTGCTAAATCAGTGAAAGAGATTCAGCAAATTCAGATGTTATGACAGCTGAATTTTTTAGTATGAATTTGGAAAAGTCGTAAAGCACAAAGTTTTTTGTATTTGATAAATGGAACCTTTAAAATGTCTTTTAAAAATCGTTATAGGCAGGCGCACTCTGGAATGAAATATTACCAATCCACGAAGCGATGTCCAAGTTAATAGGAATTTCGGAGTCGTTTCTTCTTAGCTGGTATAATAGAATACTAGGAAATCCCATTCCTGCGCCTGTTGATAATGAGGCAAGCAGTGTGGTGACCACAATTGTCAGCTGAAAATTTATATGTTTTTTTGTAAATCAACATTCTTTCGCATATTATAAAAACGTTTGTTACTTCATAACAGTTAAGCGAAAGATCAGAAACACGTGGATGGACATGGGTTATACATTTTGTAAAAATAAAATCATTTTATTTTAATTTCAACACGTAATTTTCGTAATAAAAAAACAAATTTTAATAAATTAATTTGTAAACAAAACAAGAGTACCCTTGCATGTCTTTCGAAATATTATATATTTTTATTTAATAATACCACATCCAGGATTCCGATTACAAATTTGTTCGTAATTCACCCTGGCCAAAGATTACATGGAATGGCAAAGAGAAGCGCAGAATAGAGCTTAGTGGCGTGCTTTTGGAGAGGCCTATGTCCAGCAGTGGACGAGCATATACTGAGGATGATGATGATGAAAGATTATACATTATACTTACTTGACGTTTCGCCGGTGACCATGGCATGGTGTAAATTCCACGATTCTTGTTATATTTATATATATGACTATATGAATAACAATAGATCAGGAGACACACATAGTATGTTTAAGTACATTCATATAAACATGTATATGTACTCGTATATTAATGCTCTAATAGTAATAACTATAGTATTAATGTTCGCAGTTATTGTTAGCTATATATTGATGTTAGATCAGTATAGTAATTCCCACTTTATTTAAATTAATTTTCGTAGAATATTATCACACTTCATTTTATAAAAGCAGTAGGTAACATATTTTGCTATTTAGTTATGAAATGTTTAACAACCTCTACCGGTCTAAGTCTGTTCATTTATATAACTTGTTTCTTTTGTGTACATAATTAAGTTTTGACGTAGTTAGATTCATACATACTTAACACAACTCACGAGTGTAAATTAAAAATTCAGAAACCCCTGAGTAATCGTAAAAGATTTTGTGTTGGAAGCCATTTTGGAAATGTCAAATCAAGCTCTTTCAATTGTTTCCCATATTGAGGCTGTTGTGAAAAATATGTCACTTGCCATTTTGTGGCGGCCACCATCTTTGATTTATTCACATTAAACACTAGCTGTGTAAGAGTAAGTAAATGGTGTTCAAATCAGGCACGAAGTATTATCAGTTTGTGCCTGAAGTAAGCCTAACCGGCACTCCTCTTCAAAGTAACGCAGCTTACGAGTAAATACCTGGAGAATTGGGTCACAGAGTCGCTAAAGTGTGACTTGGAAAATTTTCTGAGAGCGAAAAGCATTAGCCGTCAGAAGTAATATGTTGATCCGAAATTTTGCCAAGTTTACAAACTCAGTGAAGTTTTAACCTTTTATACTGGCAGCCTATGCCTATTTAAATCTATTAGTATTGCAATATTTCTGAATTTCTAAATAGAAGATGACATTAAAATATTATATATATTACATGACACACATTATTATAAAAACGATCATTAAATACAATTTAATTGTAATATCGCCTAACACACTTAAAAAAAGACATAATCGGTTCTTCTTTTCGGGAGCTACAATACCACAGACAGACAGACACGTCAAACTTATAACACTCCGTCAATTTTGCGTCAGGGGTTAAAAGTATGTTCTCATGATTTCCTCGGATACAGGGCTACTAGGTAAGTCTTAAGTTCTGCCGGCGAGACTGAGGAATACTAGTTGGGTTCCAGTCTCCCGGCCTGATAAGGCGCATCGAGGGAACACCTTGGAGGTTTTAGTCGGTATGAGTCGCCACTCTGGCAACGAGTCCGACATACCCCGCCACCTCCCCCGAGGATTGGCGGGCATGCGTAACTGCATTTCCTCCAAGACAAAAAAAAAAGGTAAGTCTTAAGTTACCACTCATGTGAGAGAGCCTCCCGAGGCTCTGACTTGAACTCTTGACACATAGAAGAAGGTGATATTGCTCATTCAGAAATGGTTAAAATAAGAAAGTATGTATACTAACTTGAGGTGTGGTGCTGGAGAAGGAGGCTTGGAGTTTCGTGGACTGAGTTTCACACGAACGTCAGAAATAAACAAATTTATAGTTATAAGAAAATAAACAAATGTATAGTAATAATAACAGAGTCCCGAGTACGGATCTTGTCAAACACATTGAATCGATTATAGAATTCTCGCATTGCGGCGTTTTGATTGTCGATCAAATGTGTTCGAGAAGCTTTGCACCGGGACTCAGATCAATGTCCAAGACTATTAGGTTCTATACTGAATATATACTAAAGCAACATCTGTTTAAAAAAATCGCTAGTTACCTTTCATGTATATTCCTACATATATTTGTTATACGAGTGTTTCATTTCTATAGTCTCTTTTTTCACACACTGCTTTAAACCTTTTGAGCCAGCAAAAAAAGTAATAAATTAAATATGATCTCGTTTGCGTTTGTTTTTTTATTTTGGACTTTTCAAGCTGATTCTTTTGTTTTGACTACGTACCTACACAAGTGTATCTAATGTTTAATCAAGACGTATTATTGTAAATTTTTCTCACAATTAGCACAAACACTTTACATAAATAAATTTTCAGATACAGGGTTATATGGAATAGGTGTATTAAGCTTAAGGTGGTTCCGTGACAAACGAATTTGACTATCTCTTGTTTGAATTATTCTTATATTCTAACAGCATAAACGCATTTCAACCAAAAAATGTACAACTAAAATACAAATACAAAATGTTTATTAAATAAAATATACCTAAAATGTATAAGTAGATGCTCCGCCTGCTGCTTTAGCGGGAGCTGTGTTACAGCACTCAGTCTTCCCCAAACAAATCATTATAGTTAAATTAATTAAATACATTTTATTTTTTTATACCAGTTATTTACATTACAAATTCTAACGAAGTCTACAATGACGTTGTGTGTTTATGTGTGGGATGTATGTGTGTGAGTAGTGTGTAGGATATAGGTGCTGTGTGTGTGTAACATGAAAGTGGGTGTGTGTTATATGAAGGTGGGTGTGTGTATATTGCATGCCTAAGGGCGAAGAGTGTGAGGGACATAAAATGTTAACATGTAATAACCTAACCTTACCCATTATGCAATAAATGATTTTAATTTGAATTTGAATTTGTGTTACAACTACAAGTTATAAGAAACAGACGCAGCTAGTTTCACAAAATAAACAAAAAACTTTATGAATTATGTCATCATTTATCCTACTAATAATATCAATGCAAAAGTTTGTGTGTAAGTGTGCGTGTTTGTTACTTCTCTACGCTCAAACGGCTGAACCAATTTCGATGAAATTTGGTGTGAAGATACGTTTAACCTTGGATTAACACAAGGCTACTTTTTATTCCGAAAACAACTTCAAAATTTGTGTTACTCTTTCACGATCGTCAAGCTGGACCGATTTTGATGAGATTACAATGAAGATAGGTTAGACCTTACATAGGCTACTTTTTATCCCGGATTAACTTTTTTGTGTTCCGGACTAACGCGGGTAACACCGTGGGTGCAGCTTTGTAATAAATAAATAATCTTTATTGTGCAGTAATTTGTGTAACATTAACAGCTACATAGTTTAAATCTAACATGTACACATAAAAACAGTGTTACATAAAAACTTACTGTATACATACCACCAAGTAGCCGGTTGTGCTCTGCGCCCTACACAATGTCAGTTATTACTGCCCGAGTTGTATGGCGCGAAAGCTATATATGTAGAATAGAATATATCTTATACTAGCTGACCCGGCAAACGTTGTTTTGCCTCACTTAGGGTAGGGGTACAGCGCCATCTATTGATTACTTACTCAACCCAGTCGAAAGGTATCGACATCTGTTAGAATCATTTGGAGTTAACAGATAATTGTGACTGTCAAATAATAACAGACAATAATTAGTAATAAATTAAAATTGCGACTATAATTTGAGATTTAAACTATCCTATCTCTCAACTTGGATAGAACTGCACATGGTGTGCGAATTTTATTATAATCGGTTAAGTGGTTTAGGAGTCCATTGAGAACAAACATTGGGACACGAGATTTATATATATTAAGATAGTGAATTTCAGCATCGTGTCGTGTCTCTAATGTCTCTCAATATGGTGGGTTCTATCGTAATTTCAATTGCCATAAAGAGTTTACAAAGGATTTGTAGTTTCATTTTAGTATTTATATTAAATAAATAATATGTTAACCAACATGTATTTGCTAAACAACATGTATTTGCTAACACAATCAATCAACAATTAAGACTTAGTTCTATTTTCGGCCAAATCCTTGACCTCCCTTTACGACATGACTTTCGCTCTCTTCTTAATTTGGTCTAAAAATGATGTTCTAGGTCTTCCTCTTCCTCTTCTGGCTTCTTCTATCTTTCCTTTTATGATATTTTTAATGAAATTGTCATGTCGTGTTGGCCAACCATCTTTGCTCTTCTGTTGTCTACTGTAGTTAATATGGTACTTTGTTCTTGTACTAGGCTTAGTACTTCTTCATTTGTTTTGTTTTCTGTCCAACTAATCCTTTTCAACACCATATTTCAAATGCCTCTAATCTCTGCACTACAATTATTTACAATTAATTAAGGTCGATTCTCTCTCTTCGTCCAATAAAACAATTTCAAACGTGCCGTTACTGTAGAAATTTTCTATTTCCTGCAATGTCTTACCTTTAGTTTCAGGAATGTACTTCCATATTAACAATCCACACACTATGGAATTTGTCGCATAGACTAAAAATGTTCCCCACAAGTGTATGTACATGAAAAGGTATGGTGATATTTTTAAGGTAGATGCATGCAACCAACTCGTATACAGGACAAATAGAGCGCCTCCTATTCCTCTATGTTTGACAGGCATTAGTTCAGAGGACATTGTGAACCCTACCACAGTCTGACCTAAATTTAGGATAATCATATACACTATTAGCAAATATAATGTAACCAGAGACTCTTCGTGAATAAATCCTATACTTTGAAAGTAAGTAACTAAAGATATACTCAAAAGACACACCGTTGCACCACACGTACTGAGAAGTAAAATTGGTTTATTCTTGTAAAATTTCATTAAAATGTTACTCACTGTTGCTCCAAAGATAAGAGAAAAGTTTATCATAATGCTGCCAACAAGGGTAATGGTTTCATTATGCGTAAATTTTGATATCAATTCTGTAGAATATATCATTAAGACAATGCTACCGCACCAGTATGCATGGTTTAGAAGGAGGTAAACATGGAAAGCGGGTAGAAAGAAGTCTTTTCTAGCAATATGTCGCCAAAATCGTTTGCAAACATTTTCTCCGCTCACTAATCTCTTTCTCTTAAGTTTTTCTACATGTGCAGCCATCACTTCATGCCACTCTTTTACTGACAGGGCATCAGTTCCCCGAAGTTTTGTGAAATTATCTTTAGATTTATCCAATTCTTCTTTGTACGCTAACCAAAGCGGAGATTCGAGCCAGAAATACGACATGAGAACGCCTATAATTGCTGGCAAGCACATTATCATGCATATTTTTCGCCAGTGCACAAACATCGTTAACACTCCCGGCATAGCTAGTCCTAATGTGTTGATGATCGTATAAGAAAGCACCGCATTGTTTCGGTAGTTAGGGGTTATCATTTCGCTTAGACAATCAAAGCTCACTGTTATTAAAATATTTGCCCCGAATCCATGCAGAGATTCGCTTGCGAATATCATAGCGATGCTATTGGCTGCATAAGCTATTGCCCAACCGACTATGGTTATGAAGCATCCCGTTTTGAAGGTGAATTTCCTTCCTTTCCATTGCATTACCAGGGGCGCTATGACGCCACAGAGACCACCAAGGCCATGTATGGATCCTGAAAACAACATGTAAATCTTTATTCTTATATAACGTTCAATAATGTTCGTCCCTAAGGTTTTAGTGAACATAACCTGACGATTTTACTAGCAAATACGTCAAGCAAACTTTTACCTATCCACGACGATGTGTTCAGATCATCGATTTGTATTTCAGTGTCGTTTCTCCTTAATTGATACAATAGGATGCTAGGGAATCCTATGCTCGCGCCCGCCGATATAGATGCAAAAAGCGTGGCTGCTAATATTATGAACTGAAAGCCAAGATATTAGTTAAAAATATTATTTAATTACATTTGAAAGCGCCAAAACACTGAAATTTTTCCTCAATGAGTGGTTGAGTCCTGGGATAAAATATAATTAAATATAGTAACATAAAGGTGTAATGTGATGGAAAACACTCACCTAATAATTAAATTATTGATTTAAATATACCAAATATTATATTTACCTGGTGAAAAACTGGTGAAAGGGCCATTTTCGGGATATACTTGGCTTGTTAAACTTACAACAACTTGTATATTAAAATAATGTGCATGAAATTTATTTTTTGGAAGGTGTACTAAGAATGCTTAATGGTCTACTTTGATATTGTTATTTTTCACTCTGTAACACTTCAAATATAGATATAAAAAAATACATTTTATTAAGTACTGGTCCTTTTTCTTCCAATTTGTATCTTGCACTTAATTGCATTTTTATTTTAAGCCGTGTTTTTGTTTTAATTAATATGAAATGTCGACTTATCTTTTAAAACCAATTAAATTAACTGAAAGTGGTTTTTCGTAAAAAAAATATAGGTAGGTGCATAATTACTTTATTTGTCCAACTAAGACATATGGTTTTTTTCAGTTTTACTTGTGTTTCGATAAATATGTCTGTTTCATAATATTTGTATTAATTAATAAAAAATGCTGATATTTGGATATTATTCCCCAAATTTGGATAGGTTTTGTAAACTTATATTCGCAAAATATCTACACCCCTACAACATAAACCACACACTACCATACAAGTAACATATAAAATTTATTTTAAATTAATATGGTACACTATAGATTCTTCAATACAATATGTTACGAGTATGTGAGCCTGAGGATAAAAATAAATTTTCTTAAATAATGGACATTTATTGGTATTAAGATTCCATGGAAAGGGAGGTTCGTCATTTTGCTAATAACTATTGGTAGCTTAGCCAATACCCAATTCATGTTTAACTATTTAGACTTGACTATTTCTTTTAATGCTATTTAAATTTCATATTTATTTATTTAATTTATTACGTGTTCTACTTACAGCTAACACCAATGCATACAACACATTACGACTATTATACAAATTATGCATACGTTTACATAATTATACATCATTTAGACTACTAGCATAATTTGCTTAAATAAGCTACACATTCACTCACAAATGTATTTAAAACAGAATACATCAATATCAGTATTCTGAGCAACTAGAGCATTGAGAATGGTGATGGCTTGTGCCGTCAGAGCAAACTTATAATTATTGGTTACAAACAAACATATTTTAAAATAATTTATATATATATAATTATATTTATGCAAATTTTTACGTACGTACCTGATAAATTTTATTATAAATAATTATGTGAAAACAGGAAATACTAACGATAAATTCGTTTGTGTGTTCCACTCACGAACAATGGTATTTTATTCAGTGTATATGATAAAGTTTATTGTATGCGTATTCTAAGTAATTTATTATTTATGCCTAAGTAGCCCGTTTTTGCATGATTATGATATGGTATATGATTGTTCATATATGCAAAGCATGACATACAGAAATGATAGATTGGACATCGGGCATAAGTTAAGAGTTAATCACAACTATTTATATTCTCAGGTATTGTCTATAAAAATATCTTTCTATTTTATTTATTAATATCACTCATTTCAAACAACCATAATTGATTCTCTTGACCTTCTCCTTCAGGGTCTTCTCCCTTTTCAAAATTACCAACAGTATAGAAGTCTTCAATTTCTTGCAACGTCCTGCCTTTAGTTTCAGGAACAAACTTCCAGACGTAAAGGCCGCATAGAACCGCGTTTATACCGTATATTAATAAAGAACCATAGAGGTTCAAATGCAACAACATATACGGAGCAAGTTTCAAAGATGTGTAATGCAACAAACAGGTGTCTATAACATATAACGCACCGCCTATTCCTCTATGCTTAACCGGCATTAATTCTGCGGCTACCGTAAACACTATCGGTAATACTCCTAGACTAGTTGCAACCATATAGGCCATCAGCAAATATAAGCATATTAAAGATTCCTTTGAAATCCAATTTGTTGATTGCATGTAACTTATCAAGGACGTACTGAGCAAACATATAGATGTACACAAAGTACTGAGCAGTAGAATAGTTTTGTTGTTATACCGTCTTATTAGACCGGCACTTATTCCGACGCACACGAATAATATCGAGTTCATAATGATAGCTCCGTAAAACGCTGCATCTTCGTTATGCGTAGCTTTCTGTATCATTTGTATAGCATATATTAAAATGACCAAACTTCCACTCCAATACGTCAAATTAAGTAAAACAAATATATGAACGCTTGGCACATAAAAGTCTTTGCTTCTAAGCGTGTCCAAAAAGTTTCTCAACCCAGATTTGTTGTTTAGTTCATCCGCAAATAAATTCTTCTTTTGAGATGTAATTAGTTCTTTCAGCTCTTTTTTAGAATCATCACCAGTTCCTCGCAGCCAAATAAACGCTTTCTCACACTTGTCAAATTTCCCTTTAAATGCAAGCCAGGCCGGTGACTCTGGCCACATGAAGCCAATTAACATGGCCATGGTTATAGGTGTTCCCATGATGATACCGACCGTCTTCCAATGGAGGTATCTTCCTATGATCCCGACTAAAGCCATTCCAAAAGCTTGCACTAAATGGAAAGAGACCATTGATACGTTTCTTATGTCAGGAGCGACCATTTCACTCATGCTAAGCAGGCTGACTACAAGAAGACTGTTAGTTCCTAATCCGTGAAAGCATTCGCTGATAAGGATGGAGACAGACGAAGTTGCAGTGAACGCTATGATCCAGCCGGTAATACTGATAAGGCAGGCTGCTATAAACGCCGACTTCCGACCTCGCCACTGCATGATAGTTGGCATAATGATACTCGGAATCCCTGCCAGGCCATGGATTGACCCTGAAAACATGCAAACAATGGCTATATTTTTAAAGACAAAACAATGGCTATATATTTAACAATGGCTACATTTATATGCTATATTTAATACGCTGAAGTTTTTGAAGTCTAATGATAATGACAACAATGTGTTAAAGAATATAGCTATTGCTAGCCTTCTGTGAATGTAGTTACATTAGTAGTAAAGTTATCTTAGTTTTGCTAAGATATTGTCATTCTCACTGAAATCTGTTGCTATAAATGTTTGAGGAAAATCCATCAAAATATGTCAATGTTGAGACTAACATATAAAGCTTCTAATCAAGCGAAAAGTAAATCCTAATGATTTACTTTTTCTTAACAAATATTCTGAAGATTACGTTTTAAGGCCGTCATAGAAAATTTACATTACAATCAGTACGATTGTTAAGGCATATAGTAATGTAACACGTGAGCATCAAACTTTCATGTCTTTCGATGTGAATGAGCAACGTTTATCGTTTTAATAATTTTTTTTTTTTTTACTTTGGCTTTACTTTTTTCTAGCTCACGGTAACTTACCTTGAGTAATAAAAAGACTGAGAGCTGTCAAAATTAGCATCCCAAATAAAATAACATAATATGTGGAGTTAAGATCCTTACCGATCCAGGAGCTTGTCTCTAAGTCAAGTTGTATACTGCTGTCTTTCGAAGCGAACTGCTCAAGCAGGACGCTTGGATACCCGACGGCGCCCCCCACAGACAACGCAGCGAGTTGCGGGGAACCAGCTACCAGCAACTAGATCAGAACAGTCACGTGAGCTAGACAAGATAAGACTACTCGTATCGTCTCGTTGATCATCAATCGTATTAACCCTTAAATGGACAATGTTGTTTTTAAACAACATACTAAAAATCACACATAAAATTGACTCTCATTGTTTTTTTTTTAACTTTGCGCAATGTAGTTTATAAACAACAAGCAAAAAAAGTATAGTAAATTAATGTCTAGATATTTTTACTAATTTTTCCTAGACAGTATATCATGTCTATTACACAAATATATTTTTTTGAAACGTGAAACAAAAATCATCCATTTAATGGTTAAATATAAATATGTTCTATTGCCTTTTTCCACTAGGTGAAGTCCTTGTTAGAGTTCCGTACCTTAAAGGTAAAAACGGGACCCTATTACCAAGCCTCTTTTGTCTGTCTGTCAGTCTGTCTTCAACCTGTATTTTAGAAACCGTGATAGCTAAGAAGCTGAAACTTTCACAAGTGACATTGTATTTCCCGTGCCGCTATATCAACAAATACTAAAAAAGATTTTAGTTTTAAGTTTTTTTTTTTATTTTATCAGCCTTGACGTCGACTTTCCCGGTCTTAGTTGAATAATAGGTTTTTTAAGAAACAAGTGACAGTTTTTTAAATTAATTTTATCAATGTCGTATTCACGTTTCCTACATTAGCCGCAAAATATTTTTGACCACACTTATCGTAAATAAATAGGTAAACACTTCTTTTAAAACAAATGTACTGAAAAAAGATTTCATAAGGCTTGAAGGTATGTCAAACAGGCCAAACCGGTCAAATTTTATCTACCATAATATATTTCTGTACCATAATATTTATATTTTTTTCTTCTAATAAATAATGCAAGTGATTTAAAAATATATATATTTATATATTTTTTTTATTAATATTTCAATTTATAAAGTATCACTTACTTGTCTCACAAAAGGCGGCACTACCATGATGCCTCATCTGTGTCTAGTGTTTGAGAAAAAAATATATATATCTTCGTTATATCTGCAAAACAAAATTAGTACAAAGTTATCAACGAAATTTTTATTTTTTCCTTTATAAATCTAAAATACAATAGCTACGTTTTTAGGGTTCCGTACCGAAAAGGTAAAAACGGAACCCTATTACTAAGCCTCCGCTGTCTGTCTGTCTCCAGGCTGTATCTCAGAAAGCGTGATAGCTAGAAAGCTGAAACTTTCACGAGTTATTTATTTCCCGTGCCGCTATAACAACAAATACTAAAAGTAAAAAAATATAAAATTTAAATATTGAGGGGGGTCCTACAATTTGTTTTTAACAAAGTGTTTTTTTTTTTTCGTATTTAATTAATTGTATCATCAACTAATGAATATGTTTGTGTGTCATTGTGCTATATTTTTAAAATCAGTTACTTAAGATCTTTCTACTAAGACTAAGATATCAAAGCACTTTTTTTATAATAAGATGTTTTTTAATTTCTTCTATTTTTTGTTTCAAACAATATATATATGTCACTTAAATCACCTCAAAAATCCATCTTCTTTTTCTTCGTATTAGCTACGCTCTAAGCTCGTTAAACTCTGATGTCAAGAGTTTTCAAGCCGCCCGAAGGCCTTTGACTTGGCAACAATACTGTCGTTTTTCAAGTGACATTTTCGTCTAGGCGCTACTGTGGGTCGGATTGTGTCAATAAATCGATCGTGTGAATCATGAAAATAATCTTACCTCTTAAAGTGGTGGAGTTAACTTCGTTTGAGGACCACAATATCCAAAGACGTGTATCATCCGCAAACCTGCACTTGGCCAGCATAGTGGATCATTTCTCGTGAGAAAGGCCCCGAGACCCAGCAGTGGGAACGTTAGTTAACCACCATTTGTGTTATTTTTCACAATAATTATTTTAAGTAAGCCTTTCAATTAATACGAAAAATATAAAGCAGATCACATACCTACTAGCCTAGTCGTAACTTCAGCACAAAATATTCGTATTTAATGTTCTTCAGAAGAAATAAAACGACAATTACAATGACGCACATAGTTAAATTAATTCAGAAACACTTAAAGATGTTTATCACATCAACGTCACAAAATACCTAAACAAGATTTAGAAGCAAATCTTATTACTATTATCAAAAAAAAAACATGAATGACCGTTTCTTGAATAGAACAAGAAGGGACATAATTAAACAATATCAGTAACCACCTGTCCGCGACACACAAGTATGAAAACATTTTAAATAAATAATGATATAACACTAGCAGCCAGTCCCGGCTTCGCACGGTCTCTAAAATAATATAAGTTGTAAGAAGCAAACGATAGCCTTTTTTTAAATGCATTTACGCATGCCCACCACACCCGGGGAGGTGGGTGGGGTATGTCGGGCTCGATGCCAGAAGGGCATCACTACCGACTAAAACCTCACGATCGCCTCCTCGTCGGAATATAGTGCTAGGTGCCGGGGGCCCCGCATTGTCGAGGCGGGGGGGCTCAGTAACCGTGGCCTGGTCACCCACGGTGAAGCGAAGAGAGTCCCTGAGGCGGGCCACTCCCTAGACTTGTACTCCCCCATGCAAGTTCTAGATGGAGTGGCACCAGTAGGTTGCGGGACCTCGCTCCGGGGGTTTCGCAACTGAAGCGGGCTTGCGGTGTGGATAGGGAGGCACCGCAGCTGAAGGTGTGGGGCCGCGGCAGGAGAGAAGTGTCGGTATTACGATGCGCCGCTCTTCCTACCTGCCGCGGCCTCGACGGGGTCGCCACCGTTGATGGCGGACGCGGTGGGGCCGCAGGGAGAAGGGAGTGGTAACCAGCAACTACCACTTTCTCTATTCTCTGCGGCCGTAGTGGCAGGTGACGGGGCCACAGACCTGACCCGTCGCGAGGGACCTAGGACGTCGGACCGGGGTTGTCCGGCGTCCATTGCACTCACGGTCCCCGAGGTGGTTGCAGTGCACCAGGTGCACTGCAAGGGGAGTCATCCCCAGAGGAGGAGTCTCACAGGCTAGCCGAGGTGGGTGGGGTGGTGGGTTAATGCGAGGAGCGGAACCTCACCCCGCCTTTTCCGGTGAGGAGACCATCGTGAGGTTTTAGTCGGTAGTGATGCCCTTCTGAGTCCGACATACCCCACCCACCTCCCCGGGTGAGGTGGGCATGCGTAAATGCATTTCCTCTCGTTGAAAAAAAAGGCTTTTTCCTAGTAGCCCTACTAACCGTTACCACACGAGATAGCGACCCTCTGCCTCAAGGTGGAGCATATTTAGTTTGGATTAACTGGCTCTCAGGGATGCTGCCGGAACTCATCATTGAGTGCTTGGTGAGAGAGTTACGGAACGTGACAGAGCTACGGCTAGAAGCTAGTATGTGTACTTTTAAATGTTTTCTTTATTGATTTAATAAGATCTTTTTTAGAACTTTTTGATTATTCTGATTTCTTCTTATATATGAAATTTCCATGTCACAATGTTAGTTAACGTACTCCTCCGAAACGGCTGGCCCGATTTTCACCAAATTTTATATGCGTATTCAGTAGGTCTGAGAATCGGCTACTATCTATTTTTTACGGCAAAACAACGTTTACCGGGTCCGGTAGTAATTTATAATGTTTATGATATTGACGCGAATTATACTAGTATCATAACCGTAATTCAAAAAAAAGTTATAAATGTACAAAAATATTCTTAATGCATAAACATTTATGTATTTAAATACATTTTCTTTGTGTTTACTCACAAATGTCTTCTAATGTTGTTTCAGGTGAAATTGGACTTCAGCAGAAATTCTATTGTTCAAAAAGAAGCGGAACTACGCGAATTGAAGAACGAACTCAATAATGTTCAGGTAACAATAAAATATGTAGGTTTGAACACGTCTCATTTATGAGCCAGTCAAGGGCATGACTAAAAATTTTTACAGAAAAAAAAATAGTGGTACAAAGTTCATATGGTTGGTTTAACCAGGTATTACTCACTTCTTTGTTGTAGAAGCTGATGTAGCCAATCCTACGTCAAAGATACAATCTATGATTTTTACTCGGAAAAGATTTTAATTATAAAACATTTAGGTGAAATTTGCATTTCTTTATAATAAACGTGCTAGTTCTAATGTTAAAAACTATACGTCTATATGTTGATAAGACATACACATTGATTCCTGAGATTTATAAGTCAAAATTGTCGTAACATTACCTTTATAGTTTTTATATTTCAACTGTGCCAATTTGGTACATCCATAAGCCATACTTTTTTCTGAAATACCTTTTTTTTATGTTTTCCGTGGATTCTTTCTTATCGTTCTGAAATTGATGGAACAACTGCTGTCAGAGTCACAGAAAACTCCCTCTGATTTCTTCATGACATGTTTTCACTTATTGTGAGCAAAAGTTAACTAAAGTTGTCCTACAATCTCTCCTTAGACAGTTAATATACGAACCAGGAGAAGTGAGCGGCCGCGTTTTGGTGTAACTGATAAAATCACCGAGTATATGAATTTTGACATCCAAATATCTCTGTGTGATAAAGAAATACCACAGAGTATATGAATTTTGACATCCAAATATCTCGGCGTGATAAAGAAATACAGCTAGATAGAAAATAATGATCGTTTGTCATTTTGTGTTACAGGTTGATTAATTTTAAGTTAATACTTAATATTTTTTCTATTGTTTACAGACAACCCTAGAAAACATAGACAATCTCCTGGCTCGGGCCAAATCCAACGCGAAAGAGAAGCTTGTAGAAGCCAAGCGGGAATGTAACGATAAACTACCACAGGACCCAGACTTTCCGTACAAGGTTCGTCTATTTTATCTATTCCACATTTTATGTCACTGTCTCCGTTTACTATATATACTACTACTGGATTCGCCGGGGCTTTCCACCATCAATGTTGCAGCTATGCTCAAACCGGTGCCGCGGTGACGATGACGTGACGGTATGACCATAGATAGATAAATTCTTTATTGGGTAAATCAAAGGTACTACAAGTCAAAATAAAAACTAACAACACAAAAGTATGCCCAGACGGCGGCCTTAGCGCTAAAATGTACATAAATATAAACGGCGGCCTTATCGACCCATAGCGGGTCGAACCTGGACCAGATTGGCACAGGACTGAGACAAACGGCATGACAGGAGAGAGGCCTATACCCAGCAGTGGAATAGAATCGGCTGTGGATGATGATGATTCTTCTTCTTAGTCGTTACTTCATTACTGAAGGTCGTGTCTAATACGGAGTGTCGATCACTCGGTTAACAATGGTCTTCCACTGTTTCCTGTCCTCGGCGGTCTTAAAAGCTTTCGGCGGAGGTCTGACCAGCGGGTAAGAGAGCGACCTCGTGCTCTTTTTCCGTCAACTTGGCCAACTACCACGAGCTTCTCGAGGCAATCAGGGTTTCTACGACATGTCCAAAATATCTGAGAATTCGCTGGTAGCAGATAGTGGAAAGCCTCGTGGTTATTCGGAGCTCACTTCGGATGATGATGATATCGACCATGAAAGTTGGGTCGAAGTAGAAGTATATTATCTACGAGGGTGAATCAAAAAGTTCTTAGAAGTGCATATATATGAAACCTTTTTGGATCAAGTTCGATATTCAATTTAAAGAGTGTCTATCACACTCACTGACCTCTATCTCTACTAGAGTAGAAATAGAGGTCAGTGATCACACTATATTTATGCAGACTTTCACTTGTTTTTGTCAGTTCGTTCGCATGTAATAATTTTTTTTGTGCAACGAGTTGCTAAAAAGCTAAAATTATGGATAAAAGTGAGTTACGTGCGGTGATAAAATATCTCAGTTTGGAAAAAATGTCTACGAAGGAAATTTTTTTGGACATTCAGCAGACATTAAGGGGTGATGCTGTACCCTATTCTACGGTTGCGTACTGGGTGGCTGAATTTAAAAGAGGTAGATCAACCTGTAAAGATGACCCGCGTTATGGGCGGCCTTCAACCTCCGTTACAGAAGAAAATGTCAAAAAGGTTGAGAATCTGGTTTTGGAATACAAAAGAATGACTATAAAACATATAGCTGAGATCCTAAAGATATCTTTTGCATTGTTCGTTATTCTAAATGCATTGCATTGGAGGGAGATTATGTAGAAAAATAAAATATTATTTTTTAAATCTTTGCATTTTTTAATATTAATTCCAAGAATTTTTTGATTCACCCTCGTAATACTAGCTGCGCCCGCGGTATCACGGTATCAGTAGTTTCGACGTTATAACCGTACCAGACATACCGACAGGCAAAAAATCAAAAAAAAAATTTTTTGGTTTTTTTACTCGCTTCCTATAGGTTTTTTTTGGAAAAATATTGAATATACAGACACTTGATTTTTACTGTCCTGTTATACCTATCTTATATCTTTAAATGAGCAATTCTTCTTGTATATATATAATTGGAATCTCGGAATCGGCTCCAACGATTTTCATGAAATTTAGTATATTGGGGGTTTCGGGGGCGATAAATCGATCTAGCTAGGAATCATTTTTAGAAAATGTCATATTAAAAAAAAACGAGCAAAGCTTGTTCAACCAGGTATACTGTATTGATAATATGATTTACAGGAAGAGTTTGATTTACTATCATGGGACTTGGCCGAGTTACAAGAACACCTTGATGAACTTCAGACCAGGATGAACTGTATGGAAAAAGGCGATGAACAGGTAATTTCTTTATTTAAGTAAAGATAGATATGAAAGAGGTAGAAGTGTATTAAAAAAAACACAGGTCATTTGTTATTGCAACTGGGCAGAACACTTCTGCCGCATTCTGGACGACCGCTGGGCAAAGGCCACCACAGCATGAGTGCCAAACACTACTAGACCTCGAGGAAGACCCAGGAAACGGTGCCGCGACGATCTTTGTAAATTCAAACTTTAATGTTTCATTCTTCTAAAATACATAATCCGTCAAATCATGTTTTTTTTTATATATTTTTTATATTAGGACACATTTCACACATGGCTGGTTAACCTCATACTGAACTATTTCTGGTTCGTATTATGGTTGCTAACACAATTGATATACCATATACATACATACATATTTTATATAGATACCTACAGATTTAACACCCAGACCCACAGCCAACAGTTAAGGACAAAGATATTGTCCTTGCCGGGAATCGAACTCGGAACCTACTTATTGGCAGTCTGGCATGGTAACCTTTACGCCAACGAGGTCGTCGTAGTATTGTCTTAATAAGGCGACATTGTTTTGAATTGTTTTATTTGGGCATAACATTATAAATAATTCTAATTCTTTTTGGTGATTATATCATTTCATAAATCATTTTTTGCCTTTTTCAGGTCATAAAAGAGTACGAGGAAAGAGAACGCGTTATAGAAAAACTGAAGGCTGATGTGAACAACTCCAGCGATAACAACAAAATGCTTGAACACAAAATGACTACTCTACGGTACGTATTTCATAAAACATATATATATATATATATACATATACGTACATACATATTTTATATATTAGGTCCTGATATGAAATTGTCGTTTTGTATGGAAGGAACAAAAAGTCGAATATTTTTTAATATTATATAAGTATTTAATTATTCAAAGTTCCATTATCTATAAAAATCCGAAATAAAAAAAGCTTGACCGAATCGCCAATTAGCCTGTTTTTTTATGTTTTAATATTTTAATTGTGGGAATATTTGTTTTAGTAGTTGCATTCTGTTGAGGCGGATAATAAATCTTAAATTTATAATTTTATCGTTACGTACATACTACTGTAGGTACTTTAAATGTATATATATTTGGTGTCAAATGTAAATACCTTTACTAAAAATCTAATTATTATTATTACTTATAAATCTTAAACGGTTAAAATTATGCCGTAAGATGTATTTCGATATCTACCTATCTGTAGATATAATAAATACAATTGTACTTTGTAAACCGTTATCGTAAGCCATATTATAAATTTGCACGAACAAACGGTCACTAAATAAATCTAAATCGGCCCATCCGTTCGGGTGCTACTAATGTTACATACACACACGTCAAAATTATAATTTTCTTCTCTTTTGCCTTTTATTCCACTTAGGTGGGGTCGGCACAGCAAATCTTCTTCCACTCTCCTCTATCAGACGTCATCTCCACACTCAGTCCTTTCTCTCTCATGTTCTCATTCACACACTCAATCCATGTCTTCTTTGGTCGGCCTCTTGCTCTTCTTCCTTGCACTACAATTTTCATAAATCTCCTAGTAACATGCATCCCTAGAAAGAAAGAAAGAATCATTTATTTTGTGACACGAAATAAAAACGAAAAAAAATGGTTGCCTGTAAAGTCGGTTTTACGGGCGAAGATTTTACGTGACAACGTCTGCCGCGTGCTGCGCGCGCGGCAGACCGATCATAGTTGAGTGGGAGAGAGACGCAAGGCATTCGGCGGGCCTCTCTCTCGTTCGGTGACTCATCGTAACGTTACCGGGCGTTACACTTTTTCATAAATGACTCCCAGCCGCAACCTAATTTAAGACGTTGTCACGTCAAAAAAAACATAATAACTGAGTATAATGATAACAATATCTTGATTTCAGCAACAAATGGCTGCCCCCGCTGGAGTCGCTGCTGCGTAACATTGACAAGAGTTTCGGCAATATGTTCGCTAAACTCGGGTGTGCCGGGGAAATCAAACTGGAAAAGGCTGGCAGCGATGTAAGTACATAATAACTATATTAAATATAAATAAATAAATATTAGGACACATTCACACACGGCTGGTTAGCCCCATACTGAGCCATTTCTAGCTCGTATTATGGTTGCTAACACAACTGATATACTACATATACATACATATATACATATTATATATAAATAATATTTAACACCCAGACCCACAGCCAACAAATTTTAGTTAAGCACAAAGATGTTGACCGGGCCGGGAATCGAACCCCGAACCTTCTGATTAGCAGTTCGGCATGGTAACCTTTACGCCAACGAGATCGTCAATATTAAGTAAACACATTCTAAACGGGCCCACAAAACCTTTTAAAGGTAATTTAGGTACAACGAGATACTTTTGTATGTAACGACATATTGGATATTGGCGAAAAAATAATTGTGTTTGCCCAAAACATTGAGCCGCGTGTCGACGAACTTTTTGGTATGGAATCGCTGATCTTTATTTGCGAATTTCCGAAAGTTGTAAAACAAAAGTTGTTTGTAGATACTATAAAATCTATATAAAAATCTTTCGGAAATATGTTCGTTAAGCCCACGAGATACAGCTAGATGACAGACAGACGGAAGGGTGGCAATTCTTAATTAGTAATTCCATTTGTACCATTTAGGTACAGAACCTAAATAAGAGACTTTAGATTATACTAGCTGACCCGGCAAACGTTGTTTTGCCTTAATAATTATTTCTAAATATACAGTAGCCGATTCTCAGACCTACTGAATACGCATATAAAATTTGGAAAAAATCGGTCAAGCCGTTTCGGAGGAGTACGGTAACGAACACTGTGACACGGAAGTTTTATATATAAGAAGAAGATATAAAAACTTAATATCGACCTCGTTAGCGTAAAGGTTACCATGCCGGTCTGCTAATCAGACGGTTCCGGGTTCGATTCCCGGCCCGGTTAACATCTTTGTTGGCTGTGAATCTGGGTGTTAAATATGTATGTATTTTATATAATATGTATGTATGTATATGTAGTATATCAGTTGTGTTAGCAACCATAATACGAACTAGAAATGGTTCAGTGTGGGGCTAACCAGCCGTGTGTGAAATGTGTCCTAATATTTATTTATTTATTAATTTAATATAACATATGAATTTTACTGTATATTTTCAGGAAGACTACGACAAATACGGCATATGTATTTTGGTGAGCTTCCGTTCGTCGGAACAACTGCAGCAGCTGACTCGACACGCGCAGTCCGGCGGAGAGAGGGCGCTGTCTACCGCCGTCTACCTCATGTCTTTACAGGCGCTTACTACGGTGCCCTTCAGGTACGTGATATATGTAGGTCTAGGTACAAAAATGGCAATAATTTTAATATGTACCTATAGGTCATTTTATACTATTGTCGTATAAGTGAGTCGAAGTGCATCAAAACGTTTTAGTAAAATACATAATATTAAAAAAAAACTTAAATAACAGTTTACAAATTACATAGATATCACTACATAGATAGATTACAAGGCAGTGGTCATTACATGTCAAAATTATTCATGTCAAAAACATTGAAAGTTAGGAAAACCTGCCCATGACCGTACCTGGTGCAAAGGTGCCCATAATACTGGCTGCGTTTCCACGCTGAATAGCAATGGCTATCCTCTGCACCAAGTACGATCGAGAACGGGGATCCCCCGTCCTATCCACTAGTCTGCGCCCGAGTTCATCTACTAGCCGAGTTCAAATCAAGAACGGAGAGAAAAAGATTAAAAACGTTTATCCAAAACTGGAACATAACAAATTAAACCTTAACTACAAAGTGTAACGATTTAAAATTTCTCGTACAAGGTTTTTTTTTATTTATGAAACTGATTGGTACCAAATTAGTATCTATATTCAATATATCCAAATTAGTACCAAATTAATATCTATAAGCTATTTTTTTAATAATTGCACGCACCCTTCTATAATTTCTTCTGCTTTGTGTTTTCCTTTTCCCACTATGTGGGGTCGGCACAGCCTGGTTTTGCTTCCACACTATTCTATCAGCTGCCATATGCATTTCACTATCCTTTTATGATTTATGAAGATATAACTGTAAATTCAAGTTGCCCTTTACAACGCGCGATATGTTTGCAGATGTGTGGACGAGATAAACCAAGGCATGGATCCGATCAACGAGCGCAAGATGTTCCAACTGCTCGTGAAAGTCACTACCGAGTGTGATAACGCACAATATTTCTTATTGACGCCTAAGGTAACATTTATTTTCTTTATTGTTCGTGGCACAAAATAAGATAAATGTTTCTTTCTTTCTTTCCGTTTTTGATTCGCTCATTAACTTATCAAAGACTGCTTTGAGCAAAGCCTCGATCTCTGAGAAATAAAAAATATATACGAGGGTGAATCAAAAAGTTCTTAGAAGTGCATATATATGAAACCTTTTTGGATCAAGTTCGATATTCAAATTAAAGAGTGTATATCACACTATATTTATGCAGACTGTCACTTGTTTTTGTCAGTTCGTTCGCATGAAATAAATTTTTTTGTGCAACGAGTTGCTAAAAAGTTAAAATTATGGATAAAAGTGAGTTACGTGCGGTGATAAAATATCTCAGTTTGAATAAAATGTCTACGAAGGAAATTTTTGGACATTCAGCAGACATTAGGGGGTGATGCTGTACCCTATTCTACGGTTGCGTACTGGGTGGCTGAATTTAAAAGAGGTAGATCAAGCTGTAAAGATGACCCGCGTTCTGGGCGGCCTTCAACCTCCGTTACAGAAGAAAATGTCAAAAAGGTTGAGAATCTGGTTTTGGAAGACAGAAGAATGACTATAAAACATATAGCTGAGATCCTAAAGATATCTTTTGGTAGCGTTCAACCAATTTTAATTGATTCACTGGGGTTCAAAAAAGTGTCTGCAAGATGGGTGCCACGAATGTTAACCGACGAAAACAAAAAGCGACATTTGGAAATTTCCAAGCGTAATCTCGAAATGTTCCAGCGTGATTCGGATAATTTTTGCCGTCGTCTTGTCACCATGGATGAAACGTGGGTCCAATCCATTTTAATCCTGAAACTTAAAGACAAAGCATGTCTTGGAAACGACCATCCTCTCCATCCATTAAGAAATTTCGAGTTGCTCCTACCGCTGGCAAAGTTATGGCCTCTGTGTTCTGGGATAGTGAAGGAATCCTTTTTATTGATTACATGCCAAAAGGCCAGACGATTACTGGACCCTATTATGCAAATTTAATCCCGAAAGTGCTTGAAGCGATTAAAGAAAAACGTCGTGGAAAACTGTCGTTGGGCGTGTTGTTCCTTCAAGATAACGCTCCTGCTCATCGATCGGAAGTTGCGCTCAACGCAATCCGCTGTGCTGGCTTCAATCTCCTTGACCACCCACCATTTTCTCCGGATTTAGCTCCAAGTGATTTTCACTTATTTCCAAAATTAAAAGAGGAAATTCGTGGAACAAAATTTCACGATAATGACGCGGTTATAGCTGCCGTAGAGGACTTTTTCGAGAGTCAAGAAAATATTTTTTTTCACAAGGAATAAGGAAGTTAGCAACGCGTTATTCTAAATGCATTGCATTGCAGGGAGATTATGTAGAAAAATAAAATATTATTATTTAAATCTTTGCATTTTTTTAATATTGATTCCAAGAATTTTTTGATTCACCCTCGTACATTATTATTTGTAAAAATATTAATCCAAATCCAAAGCTATAGCTATTCCAGTATATAGCATAAGCTCAGATATATTTTACAAGCCTAACAATTCTTGTCTTTGTCTACAAAAAAGTAAGATGTGTTTTAATTTCTATTTTTTTATAGATTTTGAAACGACTATTTTTCCAAAACTAAAGCTGTGTTGCGAATTGTACGCGATTGTGTTTTAGAATTACGATTCATAACAGTGAATTAAAGTTAATAGAACTGAAAAAACCGTAGTGCTATTTTGCTCCCTTACCGCCTTAATGCGTGTGTGTGCTTTTTTTTTATCTTTGATAGGTTAGCGTTTGACTACAGCTAGCCTGATGTTAAGCTGCACTGCAGTCTACGGTGTGGCACGCTTACCTAGAAGATACCTATTAACTCTACTTTTGAAGGCCCCTGGATGATACCTCTCAGGAAACAGAGACTCAGGTAGTGATTGACTCGCCCTTGACCAATCACATATTACTAATATTTTACTCCGTACTTGTTTCAGTTGCTGAGAAATCTCGAGTACAACGATCGCATTATGATCCACACCATCATGAATGGCAGGAAAATAATGAACTATCGCAAATGGAAAATGGAGAAATTCATCGAACGAGCTGGACAGTACAGCCTCAATGCACCAGCGAATAGAGTTACTTTGGCATAGTAAAAGTTAGGGAGTATCTGCTTCACAGTATTACTTGGGTAGTAGATAGGGTAGTAAAAGCATCAAAAGAACATCGAAATTAAACAACTAATATTAGAATAAGCTGCATCGCAATATACAAACGAACGTCAGCAGAAACAAAAGTGCATTAACAGAAAAGAGAGTATCGGCACAAAACAAAAGCATAAACATTTTTTTTTTATTTGTTTGGTCACTTTTTAGGCAATGGGGATAAGAGGGAACAAATATATTTTGTGTTTTTAACTTTACACACACACTCTCTATGAGGGATAGAGTTATTAGACTATAACACTTTTATACAATTTCTACATTGTTTATACCGAGGTTAATTGATCCATCAAGCGGTTGGTTAATTTTATTCATATTCACAATAACTATTATGTCAGAATAATGTTACTAAAATTATAAATGCGAAACTTTGTGTGTTTGAATGTGTATTTGTTTCTTCTTCACGCTCTAACGGCAAAACCGATTTGGATGAAATTTGTTATGTAGGTAGCTTATATCTGGGATTAACACAGGCTACTTTTTATCCCGGATTAACACCACAGTGAGCTAGAATATATAAAATAGGTATTAAATCGAATTGCCAAATATAATTGATCGTCCAGTAAATTGGCATTCCGGCAAACTACACCTAATTTTGTGGGAGCTACTACCCAAATTTTAAAAACCGGTTAAGAAAATCAGCTACCATCTAACTGTTTTTTTTTACGTATTTGTAGTTATCATATTATTAGTATATACCAAAGGAGCACTTTCTGTATATCATCATCCTTTTTCGAATTACATGACTTAACATGCAATGTTATATAGATTCTTTTTGTAGAAGTTTTTTAAGTTAGTTTCATTGAGTGAATCAATGCGAAAATATCCAAATAATGTTGTTTTAAACGTTACTGTAATTTAGGTATATAAAATTAGCTACTACTATTTTTTCAGTAGAAGTTTAAGTAAATCCATGGGAAAATATCCAAATAATGTTGTTTTCAATGATACCTCAGTATTCTAGGTTTTAGTATTACTATTTGTGTACAAAATGTTTTGTAATTGTATTGAACTTTTTTACTGTAATTGTGATAAACAGTGTCGTCTAAAGAGAACGCTGGAAATAGGTACAGTCGCACTCGACAGCAATTGGTAGAGACATTAAAAATACAATTGGTAAAAAATTATTGTTAACAAAAATTATAAAGCACTTTTTGTGCAGCTTTTCTATTTTAGCATTTTTTTTTTAGATGTCGCAAACTTCCGATAAATTGTAACCTTTATGATTTTGTATTAGTTATAAATAAATATGTGTATCAAGTGAGAACACATATTGATTAACCCACCTGAATAATCGGTATAAATGTATTCTTCTTGATCTTACAAGTTTAATGTTGTAAAGTGTTTTGAAATTGAAAGCATAAACAGAAGTAAAAAGGCGGATAGTTGTTTGTTCCATATTTCTTTTATATGTGATATGAATGGAAATCTCTTTTAAAATAGGAACCCACGGTTTTTGCTTTTGTAGTGTTTTTCTTTATACAGCCATCGGGAGCGATTCTATATATTGCTTACAAATTAGGACATCACAAAAAATGGGCCTCGCTATCGCTTTTCGCTACGGGAGCCTCTGTGCATCATTACTTTCTTTGAATTGTTTAAGATTATTTGTACGGGTTTGGTTAAGTGTTTTTGTATTTAAGGGTTATTAAAGTTTAAATACGTACCCATTGTAAACTCGAAGTTTACTTAGTATTAAATAAATTTACCCACCTCTGTCAGTACAAAATATTCTGGGGTAAACTTTATACTACTAGTTCACTTTTTTTCATGCATGCATTTATATGTAAATGAAAAACCATAACTTGTATTAATTAATTTAATTAAAGTGTTTGTAATTATTTTATAAGTTCTTGTCGAAATAAATAATCTAATCGTTATGGTATTTTTTCTTATTGTTCGTTTTAGTGTACTGGTTACTTCTTACTTAAAACATGCTTAATTGTGTATTTGAATGGCTGTGATAAAGGCACAATCTTGAGTTTACAGTTTTTTCGGTCATCATAAACGGTTTTCAAAAATATCTAAAAAATATTTTGAAAACCGTCTTAAGAACAACTCTAAGAATATTTACACTTATTTTGGTATCAATCACACATTTGAATTAGAAATAAATATGGTTGAATAAAATATAAAACCAGTTATTTTTCATATTGATAAGTATGATTGGTACCAAAATAAGTATTGAAATATTCTTAAAGTAGTTTTTTGACGGTCTTTAAGCTATTTTTTCCCTATATGATTTATAACGAAAAATCTGTAGATTCAAGATT